>CM055122.1:1209039302-1210239302 GCA_029206835.1 Rana muscosa
AGAAGAAGAAGAAGAAGAAGAAGAAGAAGAAGAAGAAGAAGAAGAAGAAGAAGAGCCTTCCACATGCCGGTAGAGAGCCGGAATCACCTTCCGTGAGAAAAAGTGGCATTTGGGAACCTGCCACTGAGGAACCGCACATTGCACAAACTCACGGAAGGGGGCCGAGTCTACCAACTGAAAAGGCAGCAGTTGAAGTGCTAGCAATTTAGCCAAGCTAGCATTCAACCGCTGGGCATGTGGATGGCTGGGAGTGAACTTCTTTCGACGGTCCGGCAGCTGGGGCAGGGAAATTTGCCTGCTAGAATTGGACGTCGGTGTACTGCTAGCAGAGTGCCCGCAAGTACTTGGCTGTGACACACCTAATTCTACACCTTCATTCCTCTCAGTGCAGGTTTCAGAGAGGACTGAAGGTACAGTGGGGTTGGATATCCCAGCTGATGAGGAGCAAGGAGATATCTGCTTTGTTCTTTGGTGTGGGTCTTTAAGGTACGCTTGCCAACGAGCTGCATGGCAGGTCAACATATGTCTGGTCAAGCATGTGGTGCCCAAGCGGCTGTTTTGGCCACGCGAGATACGCTTGAGACATATGTTGCAAACAGCAGCGGTGCGATCTGATGCACTCGACTCAAAAGGCCCACACCAAAGAACTTTTGGAATAACGGGCAGAGGAAGCGCCCTGCACAGGCAGAGCTCTGCGGTGTGATTCAGTCGGTGTGCTGCCCTTACGCTGGCCCCCCGAGGGCATCCTGCCTCGTTGGAGATGTGCTTCCTCCTCATCCTCCTCTCTCCTCTCTCCTATCAGGCACCCACGTGGAGTCAGTGACCTCATCATCCCCTCCCTCCTCATCACTGAAACCAATCTGGCAGAATTCTGCAGCTGCTGGAACATGACTGCCAGAATGCTGCCCTTCTTGAGCATCCCCTCTCTCTGCTCTCACGCTACTGCCTTCCTCTAGCTGGGTATCATCTTCAGACCCTTCGAAACGCTGGGCATCCTCCTGGAGCATGTACCCAACACTGTGCTCAAACAGTTCGGGGGACTCCTCAGGAGGACACGGTGGGTCTAGGGAAGGAGTGACTGATGATGACATTGATACAAGGGAAGAGGACGCTTTGGCAGCTGTTTTTCCAGTACCTTGAGCCTGGGTGAGAGAGGATGAGGAGGGCTTGGTCATCCACTCTACCAAGTCTTCGGCATTATGCGGCTCAACACGTCCAGCTGTCGAAAATAAGGACAAGCGTGTCCCATGGCCACGTGCTGATGACGATGCACCGCATCCATGACCAGCACTGTTGTCTCTAGACACAGAGCCTGCTTGCCCTCTTTTATTGGCTCGTGACATAGTAATGGCCTGCAGGGAGATGGGAAAACCAGCAATTGGGTAGTGTATATTGTGCTGGAGGCACACAACTCCCACTAACTCCAGCAGATGCCTTTATTAGAGAACTGCAATGACGGGTATATACAGGTGTATACTGTACTAGGGCACACAACACCCACAAACTCCAGCAGATGCCTTTATTAGAGAACAGCAATGACGGGTATATACAGGTGTATACTGTACTAGGGCACACAACACCCACTAACTCCTGCAAATGTCTTTATTAGAGAACAGCAATGACAGGTATATACAGGTGTATACTCTACTAGGACACACAACACCCACTAACTCCAGCAGATGCCTTTATTAGAGAACAGCAATGACGGATATATACAGGTGTATACTGTGCTGGGGCACACAACACCCACTAACTGCTGCAGATGCCTGAGAAAAGAACACTGTCCCTGCCTGCCTATCTAGCTTAGAGAACAGCAATGAACAGCAACTCCTGCAGATGCCTGAGAAAAGAACACACTGTCCCTGCCTGCCTATCTAGCTTAGAGAACAGCAATGAACAGCAACTCCTGCAGATGCCTGAGAAAAGAACACACTTTCCCTGCCTGCCTATCTAGCTTAGAGAACAGCAGATGCAGATGCCTGAGAAAAGAACAGAACATAGAACACACTGTCCCTGCCTATGTATCTCTTTCCCTGCACGCCGGAACACACTGCACAAGGCCGCCGCGCTGGCGGCCTTTTATAGTGTGGGGCGTGTACTAAACCCCCCTGAGCTCTGATTGGCCACAGGCATCCTGCCTGTGGCCAATTATGTCTCTCCTCGCTGCCAGCGCTGTGATTGGCCAAGCATGCGGGGTCACAGTGCATGCTTGGTCAATCGCAGCGCCGGGATTGCACTACGATGGCGCAGTGTATTGTGGGCTGTTCGCGTCACTCGAATTTGGCGCGAACAGCCCATAACGTTCGATCTTCGTCGAACGATCGAACAGCCGAAGGACTGTGACTTGTGTGTTCCTTGTATACAGCAAATAGGCTACGGTTCTATTTAATCATGCCTTTTTAAAGTGGATGTAAACCCACACTTGCCCAGTATAAACGAATAGAAAGGCACGGAGCATAAATGGAATGCATAGGCGGAGGGCAGGACATGACGGAGTTAACATGCACACTGAATAAAGAGATGGCAGTGGTTTGGGAAGTTTCAGAGTGGGAGGGGAGGGAAGCAAATAAAAGGGTTAGCCCCTCCCCATGAGTCCTCGCAGTGTAAGGGAAAGTTCCTGCCCACCCTCCCCTTGGTTTATGTTTCTTGTTGTTGTGTCTGTATGTGTTGTGTTTTCTTATCACAGGTTGGACTTAGATGTTGTGGCAGTGGCGGGTGTTGATCTTTGCAGGGGATGGAAGAGATTTCAGAAGGAGGAGTTCAGCATCCATCATTGTATGGGTCCTGATAGTGGTATCCCAGCTAACAGAGGTTTAGCTGGGAATTGGTAATGGGGCACTGCGGTCAGGGATTGTCTCTGAGCCAGCTTGTCGGCTTGAGGCCTAGTATCCGAGAGGTACCGCAGTGCAGTATGGTGTTCACAGAGGTTTATGGAAGATATGGGCTATTGATCTGGTCAGTTAAGTAGCAGAGGGGGTTGTTAATTTCAATTAACAGCAAAGCAGCTGAAACTGATTAACAGGTGTACTAGATGGGCAACAATGAGACAACCTCCAAAACAGGAATGTTTTTTCAGATGGAGGTGTCTGACATTTTTTTTCCCTACTCATCTTTTCTGAATGTTTTTCGCTAATTTTGCATTTGGCTAGGGTCAGTGTCACTACTGGTAGCACGAGGCGATACTTGGACCCTATGAAGGTTGCACAGGCAGTCCAACTCCTCCAGGATGGCACATCAATACGTGTCATTGCCAGAAGGTTTGCTGTGTCTCCCAGCACAGTCTCAAGAGCATGGAGGAGATTCCAGGAGACAGGCAGTTACTCTAGGAAAGCTGGACAAAGCCGTAGAAGGTCCTTAACCCATCAGCAGGACCGGTATCTGCTCCTTTGTGCAAGGAGGAAAAGGATGAGTACTGCCAGAGCCCTACAAAATTACCTTCAGCAGGCCACTGGTGTGAATGTCTCTGACCAAACAATCAGAAACAGATTTCATGGGGGTGGCCTGAGCATAGTTGCCAACATTGTAAAAAAAAAAAATCCGGGACACTTTTCTTTTTCGTACATCACGGGACACAGAGCGACTTAGTCATTACTAATGGGTTATATAGATTACCTTCAGGTGCTGGCACTGGCCACTTCCAAACCGGAAGTACCCTCCCCTATATAAGCCCCTCCCATCCGGGAGCACCTCAGTTTTTTGCCAGTGTCTAAGGTGTTGGCCAAAGAGTAACATGTGTTTTCACTGGGCTTGCGTACAGGTTCTTTTGGCCTTAGTAAGCTGTTCCGGATCCCACCAAAAAAGCTTCATAGCTAAACGGTCGGTACCCAGGCCTTGCAGCAGAAGAGCAAGGTTTTGCCTATAATGCCTCTCTTAGGAGGGCTGGACCCTGGGATCCAGAGCTCTGGTCATACCCACGACCAAGATGTTGTCTGTGCAGGGTGCTATACAGGTCCAGGGGAGTGGAATCCTTGGGAACCCGGTCCCTGAAGGTTTAATTACAATGCCTGCCGTGATAGGTGAAGTTTGGGCTTCTGTGGACCAAACAAAGTCCTGCGGTGGGGATCAGGTAAGTGGGGGCCCCCAGGAACTTGGTTCTATTGGGGGACCCCCAAGCCTAATTTGTCTTTCTGTCTGTTACCTAACGGTATTCCCGCTAATATCTGTGTATGCCTGTAACTACTGAAAATGTAAAATTTTAATAGTAGTCAAGAAAAAAAAAAAAAAGAGGACCGCGGTACCTGTGTTAAACCACTAGAGGCCGCTGTGGTCCATTTTTCTTGTCATGTGGATCTTTGGTTTTCTCAAGTCAAAAGATCCAGGCAGTTGGTAAGTTTCTCTGTGGGAATCCACTTCCTCTGCCCTGTTGCTGCGCTCATCCACCACACAGGCCCTCCGGCAAAAAGGGCCCTGGCTCCTAGTCCCTGTTTGATTTTCGAAAAGTGCGCCAATGGTGCACGGGCGCGCGCGCGGGCGTGTGCACGTGCCTCCTATGAAAAAAAAGGGGCGGGGCGGGTGGATGACGCTCGATGCGCGCCACGGCGCTTCTGCGCATGTGCAGGCGTCCCAGCTTGTATAAAGACACAGTACAAGTGTCAGCTGGATGCAAACAGAGCTAGCAACAAACGGTGGCACACAGAGGCGGTTGATGCAGGCATCCCCATAGAAAGGCACTTTAGTGGACACCAGCTGGTATATAGCAGCAACTGTGTTAGACTATTACCAGCAAAATTGGTGTATGACGACGGGAATACCTCAGCTTTGTGCTTATAGGATATGTCGTCCAGACGCTCTGGAAATAGATCTTCCAAGAAGCGAAAGGGGTCTCCGTCGGGCTCTGAGGATTTTGGGCATGCTGTACTGCGCCAATCTCCCCTGAAAATTCAGAGGTCAGTAGCCGTAGGAACCCCGCAGGAGTACCTGGTACTGCGGCTGTCCCCAGTCCACCTGCTCCTGTATATATAACAGAGGAGGTTTTATCCTCAACTCTGGGAGGATTGGAAGAGAGATTAACAGCATTGATCGCTGCTTCCCTGTCACAGGAAAAGCGCGTCCGATCTCCGTCTCCTCCTGCAGAGTGCCTGTTAGTGGAGGAACAGTCCCAGAGATCGACCTACCTGAAGGGGATCAGGTAAGGTTGATAAAGTTATAGAGGAATCAACAGTGGAAGAACCTTTCTCAGCATCTCAGGCTGAAAGATTATGGGTTCAGTCTCTGACTAACATGGTCCGAGCAGCATTTTAAATGCCTCTGGCGGAACCATCAACCACTACTGTCTCCTCGCTGGGGTCGCTGAAGGCTCCCCAGACTGTCTGTTCCTTCCCAATCCACCCTTTATTGGAAGGGTTTATTTACCAGGATTGGGAGCATCCTGTAAAATATTTACTCCCCCCAAGAGATTTCCAGTGATCTATCCCATGGAGGATAAGTTCATAAAAAAAAAAAAACGGAGGGTCCCTACAGTGGACACAGCCATCTCTTGTGTAAATAAATCACTGACATGTCCAGTAGATAATGTTCCAATGTTCAAGGACCCAATAGATAAAAAATTGGAGTCTTTACTAAAAGCTGCTTTCTCTACAGCAAGCATGGTGACACAACCTGCAGTAGCAGCGATTGGAGTCTGCCAAGCAATGAAAGATCAGTTGAAACAAGTCTTAAGGGACTTACCAGATCAGCAGGCTCTTGCCCTAGCTGACCTACCTAGAGCCTTGTGTTGCGGTGGACGCCATAAAGGATACAATCCAACAGGCATCCCGCTTTACGCTGTCTGTAGACATATGCGTAGGCTTCTATGGCTCAAAAACTGGTCTGCTGAAGCTCCCTGTAAGAAATTGCTGATTAGCTTCCCATTTCATGGAGAACGCTTATCTGGAGATGATCTGGACAAATATATCCAGAAAACTTCTGCCGGTAAAAGTACACTCTTGCCGGTTAAGAACAAGGGTAGAAGTCCTTTTTTTAGGAGGCCTACTTCTCCAGTCCCTGGCACATCGGCTGTGAAACAGTTCCGACGGCCTCCGCGGTCAAATCCAGGGGGCAGAAATCAGGGACAATCACAGGGTAACAAGAAACTCTGGGTCAAGAGAGGTACAAAACCTCCCCCTAAGTCATGAAGGGTTGCCCCCACTCAATCGGGTGAGGGGAAGACTTCAGTTGTTCACAGAGACCTGGCGGGACACCATCAGAGATGGGTGATCTCCGCAGTAAGTCTGGGATACAGGCTGGAGTTAAAAGACATTCCTCCTGCCCATTTTATAAGGTCAAACGTGCCAAGCGATCCCCAGAAGAGTGGATCCCTCCTTGTGGCACTAGAGCAACTATTGCCCCAAGGGTAATCATGAAGGTTCCCTTGGAAGAAAACGGGTTCGGGTTTTACTCGAACCTTGTCACAGTCCCCAAACCAAATGGGGACATGAGGCCCATATTAAATATAAAAGGGCTAAACAAGTTCCTACATATCAGGACTTTTTCGGATGGAGTCGATCCGATCGGTGGCCACCGCCCTACAAGGGCAGGAATGGTTAGCCTTGATCGACATAAGGGATGCTTATTTGCATATTCCCATCTGTCCGGCCCACCAGAAATTTCTACGCCTTGCAGTAGAAGGGCGCCATTTTCAGTTCAGAGCCTTACCTTTCAGTCTGGCCACGGCACCACGAGTGTTCACAAAAATTCTGGCCCTACGATTGGCCAAACTAGGAACACAAGGTGTAACGATAATGGCATATCTAGACGACTTGTTGCTGATAGACCACTCAGTGAAAAAAACTAGAAGTGGTCGTTCACAAGACAATCAAGTATCTGGAATCTCACGGTTGCATTATCAACCGAGACAAGTCAGCCCTAAAACCAGTCAAAAGCCTGGAATACTTGGGGGCTAAGACTGGATTCAAATCAGAGAAAGATTTTCTTACCTCCAGAGAAGGTGTCGTCTTTGAAAGATTTGACCCACTTAGTGGGTACAAAAAAGAAAAACCATCCATACGCCTGTGTATAAGGCTGCTGGGAAAAATGGTGGCTTCATTCGAAGCGGTACCCTACGGTCAATTCCATTCAAGGAACTTGCAGAGGGCCATACTGTCAGCCTGAAACAAAAAAGTTCAGGCTTTAGACTTACCAATGTCCCTGTCCCCTTCCGTTCGCAAGAGCCTCCATTGGTGGTTGGTACCAGAATCTGGAAAAAGGGAAACCCTTCAGTCCGGTTTCTTGGAAGGTGGTCACTACAGATGCCAGCCTCATAGGCTGGGGGGGGCAGTACTGGAGCAATGGTCTCTCCAGGGCAAGTGGTCAGAAGCAGAGAAGGCCCTGCCCACCAATCTCTTAGAGATACGAGCAGCCCGGTATGCCCTAGTAGCATGGACATCCAAACTCCAAGGGTCACCTGTCAGAATTCAATCAGACAATGCCACAGCAGTGGCATATATCAATCACCAGGGTGGCACCAGGAGTCGTGCAGCCCAGAGGGAAGCGAATGGGCAGAAAGGTATGTCACAGCCATATCCGCGGTTTTCATCCCAGGAGTGGAAAATTGGAGAGCGGACTTTTTAAGTCGCCAGCAATTATGCCCGGGGAATGGTCTCTTCACCCCGAGGTTTTCCAGGCAATATGCCAGCGGTGGGGAACACCGGATGTAGATCTGCTAGCATCCAGATTCAACGCAAAGGTGGACAGATTTGTGTCTCGCACAAAGGATCCCCTAGCTTGTGGTTCGGATGCCCTAGTGTTCCCTTGGGATCAGTTCAAGCTGATATATGCATTCCCACCGCGATTAATCCGCAGAATCAGGGTAGAAAAGAAACCAGTGATTCTGGTGGCTCCAGCGTGGCCCTGAAGGCATGGTACGCTGAGATTGTAAAAATGTCAGTGGGAAGTCCTTGGACCCTCCCACATCGTTCGGACCTGCTTTCGCAAGGACCGATATACTACCCTTCCTTACCAGCCCTAGGTTGGACGGCCTGGCTATTGAAGCCCACATTCTAAAAAAGAGAGGGCTCTCTAATCCTGTGGTATCTACCATGATCAATGCCAGGAAGCCGGTATCCAGGCAGATCTATTATAGGATCTAGAAGGCGTACATCACGTGGTGTGAGGCCAGGAAATGGCATCCACGTAAGTACGTAATAGGTAGGATTCTGGACTTCCTACAGTGGGCTGTACATAGGAAGCTTGCCTTGAGTACTATCAAGGGTCAGACGGCCTTGTCAATATTTTTTTCAAAGGCCCTTGGCTTTGCATTCATTAGTCAAAGCTTTCATACAAGGAGTGATGCGTATTAGCCCTCCGGTTAGTATTCCCATATGTCCATGGGACTTAAACCTGGTTCTGTCGGTTCTACAGAAACAACCATTTGAACCATTGCGGCACGTTTCCTTGGTTCTTTTCACCAGGAAATTGATTTTCTTAGTAGCCATTTGTTCGGCTAAAAGAGTATCGGAATTAGCCGCCTTGTCCTGTAAGGAGCCATATCTGGTTATCCATAAGGACAGAGTAGTAATACGTCCTCATCCAGCCTTCTTCCTAAGGTGGTATCGAGGTTCTATTTGAACCAAGATGTGGTTCTTCCTTCCTTTTTCCCCAAACCTAGTTCGGTAGAGGAAAAGTTATTGCATTCTTTGGATGTAGTAAGAGCAGTTAAAGCTTATCTTAAAGCCACTGCTCAGATTCGTAGAACGGATACTTTGTTTGTTCTGCCGGAAGGCCCCAGAAAGGGTCAGGCAGCATCAAAAATCTACTTTAGCCAAGTGGATTCGGCAGGTCATAATACAAGCCTATGGCTTGAAAAGGAGACCGCCTCCGTTCAAAGTTAGGGCGCACTCCACAAGAGCAGTTGGAACTTCATGGGCAGTGCATCACCAAGCCTCCCTGGCTCAAGTCTGTAAGGCCACAACATGGTCCTTAGTACACACGTTTACTAGGTTCTACCAGGTAGACGTCAGTCAGGAGGATGTCGCCTTTGGGCGCAGTGTGTTGCAGGCCGCAAAAGAGCCTCATGCCTGATGGCGCCCAGCTTATGTATCCCTCCCCTCATTTGGCATTGCTTTGGGACGTCCCATTAGTAATGACTAAGTCGCTCTGTGTCCCGTGATGTACGAAAAAGAAAAAGGGATTTTTATAACAGCTTACCTGTAAAATCCTTTTCTTGGAGTACATCACGGGACACAGAGCTCCCACCCCTCTTTTTGGGACACTTATTGCTTTGCTACAAAACTGAGGTGCTCCCGGATGGGAGGGGCTTATATAGGGGAGGTTACTTCCGGTTTGGAAGTGGCCAGTGCCAGCACCTGAAGGTAATCTATATAACCCATTAGTAATGACTAAGTCGCTCTGTGTCCCGTGATGTACTCCAAGAAAAGGATTTTACAGGTAAGCTGTTATAAAAATCCCTTTTTTTTGCATGTAGGCTGAGCCTTGTTAAAATTAGGGGGCGGGGCATGATTTTGTAGGCGTGTCCCACATTAATATGAAAAACGGGCGTGGTTTACGTGTGATAGTGGGTGTGGCTTAAATGGGTGAGGTTCAGAAGGGGTGTGGTCCCGGGGAAAAAAAACGGGACAAAAACAATCCGGGACAAGGGTCCCAAATCCGTGAATGTCCCGGGAAATCCGGGACTGTTGGTAACTATGCCTGAGGGCCCGACGTTCTCTAGTGTGCTCTGTGCTCACTGCCGGACACTGTGGAGCTTGATTGGCATTTTCCATTGAACACCAGAATTGGCAGGTCCGCCACTGGTGCCCCATGCTTTTCACAGATAAGAGCAGGTTCACCCTGAGCATATGTGACAGACGTGAAAGGGTCTGGAGAAGCCGCAGAGAACTTTATGCTGCCTGTAACATCGTTCAGCATGACCGGTTGGGTGGTAGGTCAGTGATGGTCTGGGGAGGCATATCCATGGAGGGACCCACAGACCTCTACAGGCTACACAATGGCACCCTGACTGCCATTAGGTAATGGGATGAAATCCTTGGACCCATTGTCAGACCCTACGCTGGTGCAGTGGGTCCTGGGTTCCTCCTGGTGCACGACAATGCCCGGCCTCATGTGGCGAGAGCATGCAGCCAGTTCCTGGAGGATGAAGAAATTGATACTATTGAATGGCCCCCACGCTCACCTGACCTAAATCCAAAAGAACACCTCTGGGACATTAATGTTTCGATCCATCCGTGCCGCCAGGTTGCACCTCAGTCTGTTCAGGAGCTCAGTGATGCTCTGGTCCAGATCTGGGAGGAAATACCCCAGGACACCATCCGTCGTCTCATTAGGAGCGTGCCCTGATGTCAGGCATGCATAAAAGCACTTGGGGCCATACAAACTACTGAGGATCATTTTGAGTTGTTGCAATGAAATTTCAGCAAAATGGACTAGCTTGCTGCATAATTTTTTCACTTTGATTTTCGGGGTGTCTTTGAATTCAGCCCTCCGTAGGTGGATACGTTTAATTTCCATCAAATGATGTGCCATCCTTTCATTCCTAACACATTACCCAGTCCATATCAGTATAGATCCAGCATGAGATTTTGCCCCATTGAGATCTGATGTGTTTTCAAAGTGTTCCTTTAATTTTTTTGAGCAGTGTATATATACACATGCAAGCCTCCTGCCTGTATCCCTACCTTGCACATGTCACCTCCTTCAGCAGTCGGAGCCCCGCAAAACTCTGGAATCGGTGGGTGGGTCTCTTTGCTGGAGCTCGGTGGGCAGAGTCGTGATGTCACAAGACTCCCCGCCCACCTTTACACTCTCCTATTCCTGAGTTTTGAGCAGGGGAGGGCTGGCAGCCTTAGGCCTGGGGGCAAGTCCAGTCAATTGGCCCATTGAACCATCAAATCGGCTCACCATCCATCTACACCACATTCTCCGCACAGAAAGAGAGGGAGGGAAACTGCTCCACATTACCACAGAGAGAGAGAGAGAGACCGCTTGACACTGCCTGCACAGAGAGAGAGAGAGACCGCTTGACACTGCCTGCAGAGAGAGGCGGTCACTTTTTGTGGGGGCAGTGTGAAGCTGTCACTCTCTGTGGGGGCAATCATTGTGGAGCAGTCTCTCAGAGAGAGATGCTCGGGTCCAGATCTGGGTGGAAATACCCCAGGACACCATCCGTCATCTCATTAGGAGCATGCCCTGATGTTGTCAGGCATGCATAAAAGCACTTGGGGCCATACAAACTACTGAGGACCATTGTGAGTTGTTGCAATGAAATTTCAGCAAAATGGACTAGCTTGCTGCATAATTTTTTCACTTTGATTTTCGGGGTGTCTTTGAATTCAGAGGTGAGTGAGTGAAAAACTTGTATAGCGCTAACAAATGCGAACTAAATCGCCTCAAGGTGCTTAGCATCCAGTAGCTTCATGATCCATCAGAAGAGGTGGGTCTTAAGTTTTTTCCTAAAGGCCCGATGGTTTTCTTCCATACGGATATTCGTGGGTAGCGCGTTCCATAGCCGTGGTCCTTGGACTGCAAATCTTCGTTCTCCCTTTGATTTGTAGCGAAATTTGGGGATGTGAAGGAGGTTTTGGTTTGTTGATCGGAGACTGCGTTTGGGGGTGTAATGCTTTATCTTCTCGCATAAATATTGCGGAGCGATTCCTTGTGTGCACTTGTGGGTGAGACAGAGGGTCTTGAATGTGACCCGATCCTTTACGGTTAACCAATGAAGGGTCCTCAGTGCAGGGGTGATGGATTCCCAGGGTTTTTTTCCTGTTATCAGTCTGGCTGCCGTGTTCTGGACGACTTGTAGGCGTGACATTTGGTATTTGGGTAGTCCGAGGTAGAGGGAGTTTGCGCAGTCGAGTCGGGAGTTGATAATTGATCCAACTACTACTGCTGTGTCCTCTTCTGGGATGAAGGGAATGAGTCTACGCAGCAGGCGGAGGAGATAATGAGATCCGCTGATTACTGATCCTATTTGAGCGTCCATCAACATCTGAGTCAAAGATGACTCCGAGACTTTTGACTTTGGTGCTCGGGGTGATGGTCTGTCCAAGAATGGTGGGTGGTGTCCAAGAGGTTTTAGTTTTTGTCTTTCGGTTAGCGTGGAGGAGAAGCAGTTCTGTTTTGGATTCGTTGAGTTTAAGTGAACTCTCAGTCATCCAATTCAGCCCTCCGTAGGTGGATACGTTTAATTTCCATCAAATGATGTGCCATCCTTTCATTCCTAACACATTACCCAGTCCATATCAGTATAGATCCAGCATGAGATTTTGCCCCATTGAGATCTGATGTGTTTTCAAAGTGTCCCTTAAATTTTTTTGAGCAGTGTGTGTATATATACATGCACATTCCCCACACCCAGTACACAGACCAATAAGACTGCAGAAAGATGAAGACTAAAAACTGTGCTGCCACACTAAGCGCTACCTGTGGAGTCTGGAGCTTCTCTGGTGAGTGAGCACCACACCACTGGGCAAGCTAAGCAGAGTAGCTGAGAATCACAGTAAGCGCAGCAGGCTAAACACGCAAGTCCTGCTGTCTCCCCGACATGACCACCAGATTCCCCAGGCTGCAGGCTCCTATTGTGTCAATTGCAGGTAGTGAGAAAAGCACATGCAGGCGCACGCTGGTGCCCTGGCCAGTTTAAGGGCATTGTGGGCCTGCAGTGGACCAGGTTTAGGGGTGGCAGGGATATGAGGTAAGTAATGTCATATCCCAGCTCTCCTCTTAATGACCACCCTCCTGTGCTTCCAGGAGCCTGTGCTGGCTTGTGCCCAGGCTTGGCCACAGCCCCACAGGTGTAATGCTAGGGAAGCCTGGCATTTGATTTACCAAGCTTCCGTAAGAGCCGTGTGTCGGTGTGTGCTCTTAGATGAAAGTTTTCATGTCATCAGAATACAGTGATCACTGCTGGCAGCTATAGCAGCCAGCAGTGATCGCCAAAAAAAGAGACATGCTGGTTGTACTGAAGTCAGTTGATAGATCGAATTCTGTACAACCAGTCTGCACATAGATAGATTGAAATTCTGCCGGTTCAGCAGAAATTTCAATCTGTCTATGGTGGCCTAAGTTCACCAGTCTCTGGGTTTAATAATATCCTCAAATCTTCTGAAAGGGGTGCTCCACCTAGGTGTAGAAATTAACTTTGAACCCCACCTTATTTCCAGAACTCTCTTTAGGGTACTTTCACACTGAAGGCCCTTTACAGGCATTTTAGCGCTAAAAATAGTGCCTGTAAACTGCCTCTCATGCCACCTCAGTGTGAGAGCCTGACTGCTTTCACATTTGAGCTGTGCGCTTGCAGGACATTCTGAAAAATCCTACAAGCAGCATCTTTGTGGCAGTTTGGGATCGCTGTATACACCACTCCCAAACTGACCTGCCTATTGAAATGAATGCAGCACGGGTGGTTTTAACCCGACAGTAAAGCGCTGCTAAAACTACCATCGCTTTACCGCTACCACCCCAGTGTGAAAGTACCCTTAGGTATTAGATGTGCAAAAAATAAGGTGAGAGCACATCTAATACCTACAGAGAGTAATGGAAATATGGAGTTCAAAGTGAACCGTGCCATTACCTGGAGGGATTGGCATTTAGGGGGTAGACCCCTTTCACACTGAGCCGCCCATAGCGTCGGCAGTAAAACACCGCTATTTTTACAGCCGATGCTATGGGCGGATTCGCGGCGCATTTCGGCCACTAGCGGGGAGCTTTTAACCCCCGCTAACGGCTGAGAAAGGGTTAAAACCGCCCGCAATGCTCTGCTGAATTGATTTCAATGGGCAGGAGCGGTGGAGGAGCGGTATGCACACCGCTCCTTCACCGCTCCAAAGATGCGGCTAGCAGGACTTTATTTACCATCCTGCTGCCGCAGGGCTTTCACACTGGAGTGAATGTAACAGCTGTTTAGGGTCGGTTTGCAGGAGCTATTTTTAACCCTATAGCGCCTGCAAAACGCTCCAGTGTAAAAGGGGTCTAAAACAGGCAGGAAGGAAATGTACCATAATATCAACTCACTGCCTGTCAAATGCCTCTGAAAAGTGACCTGAGCATAGATCACTTTTCAGAGGAGTGGCAGTGCCTGCTGCAAGTGAATACAAGCCTTTGGGCTCACACTGGTGTGCTGCGGTTTGGCTACAGTGCTGGTGTACTGGTGGGTTTTCTTAGCCGCAGTCCCTTTAAGGTTGCACATTTTTGCTGCATTTTCTGAAAGTGTACCAAAGATGCAGCATGCAGGACATTTTGTGCACTTTCAGAACATGCAGTAAAAATATGCAACCTCTATGGGACCAGGGGCAACATGCAGGAAGACTGCCAGTACACCACCACTGAAGCCAAACAGCAGCATGCCAGTGTGAGCCCACATTAGAACACCTAGGAGGGCAAGGTAGTGTCACAGGCTGCTAGAAAAAAAAATCTTTAGCTGCAGAGAGGGGGAGGGAGGAGAAGTTCACTTACTTCTATGGTCCCAGCCTCCAGGAGACTCACTGCATTCGAGCTGACTGTTCAGATTGAACTTTCCCGCCCACACATCTTCTTCTCAGACAGCACACAGGCTGCCTGGAGTGTGGGCGGGGAAACAGAGCAGGTCCAGCTTCTGCCAGCCATTCGTGTGGAGGAGGGAGGGGCTGGGCGGGGCTGTGCTGTGCTCTGTAACACAGACCAGTGTTTCTCAACTCCAGTCCTCAAGGCGCCCCAACAGGCCATGTTTTCAGGATTTCCATTATTTTGCACAGGTGATTTGATCAGTTTCACTGCCTTAGTAATTACCACAGCTGTTTCATCTGAGGGAAATCCTGAAAACATGACCTGTTGAGCCTTGAGGACTGGAGTTGAGAAACACTGACACAGGCTGCATAGTTGCCAACAGTCCCGAATTTCCCGGGACAATCCCAAATTTGAGACCCTCGTCCCGGAAGGAGCTTGTCCCGAATGAATTCCCAGTATTTTGTGTTTGTCCCGGGAAAATCGGGAATATTTTGGCAAAAAACGGCTGGCGGGCTACAGAAACATGGCTGCCGTCACCGCCGCGAGGTGCCTTTCCTCGTGTGTTGAGGGGAGAGGCAACCAATCGGCTTCCCTGTTCAGTGTATACTTAAACCGATTGGCTCCTCCTACTCTCCACTGAACATATCGCGCCACTTGTGGAGTTTGCGCTGCTGCTGCCGTGTCGGTGTTCTTCCCTCTGAAGTGCGGTCCCTGTAAGCTCTGCATCAGACACCAGTGTGCGGGGAGAGGACCCTTCGTTCTGGGATTATGTACACAGCCCAGATACTGAGAAGTGGAGAAGGATCCGAAGTGCCTGTGTGTATGGTGCCCAAAATGAGGGTACGTCATGTCTTCTTCTACGACTGAGCTCTGGGCTCATCCCAGCAATCCCAGTTTGTCCAGTCCTGTGTGCTGTCCCTGGTGGTAGGTGGATGATGTCCCCATCCAGAGATCTCTATGATCATCATCCCCATGTAATGTAGGTTATAGTGTGCTGTGTCCTCCTGGTGACATATGACCTGTCTGCTGTCCTAGGTATGCAGGGATGTCGGTGTTACAGCCCGGGCCAGCGATGTATGTACAAGGGGGGGCAACTATGTACAGGGGGGTATTAACTATGTACAGGGGGGGTATTAACTATGTACAGTGGGCAGTAGAAACTATGTACAGTGGGGGTATGTACAGGGGGCGGTAGAAACTATGTACAGTGGGGTATTAACTATGTACAGGGGTATTAACTATGTACAGGGGTATTAACTATGTACAGGTGGGGTATGTACAGGGGGTATTAACTATGTACAGGGGGGTATGTACAGGGGGGTATTAACTATGTAGAGGGGGGTATGTACAGGGGGGGTATTAACTATGTACAGGGGGGTATGTACAGGGGGGGTATTAACTATGTACAGGGGGGGTATTAACTATGTACAGTGGGCAGTAGAAACTATGTACAGTGGGGGTATGTACAGGGGGCGGTAGAAACTATGTACAGTGGGGTATTAACTATGTACAGGGGTATTAACTATGTACAGGGGATATTAACTATGTACAGGTGGGGTATGTACAGGGGGTATTAACTATGTACAGGGGGGTATGTACAGGGGGGTATTAACTATGTAGAGGGGGGTATGTACAGGGGGGGTATTAACTATGTACAGGGGGGTATGTACAGGGGGGGTATTAACTATGTACAGTGGGCAGTAGAAACTATGTACAGTGGGGGTATGTACAGGGGGCGGTAGAAACTATGTACAGTGGGGTATTAACTATGTACAGGGGTATTAACTATGTACAGGGGGTATTAACTATGTACAGGTGGGGTATGTACAGGGGGTATTAACTATGTACAGGGGGGTATGTACAGGGGGGTATTAACTATGTAGAGGGGGGTATGTACAGGGGGGGTATTAACTATGTACAGGGGGGTATGTACAGGGGGGGTATTAACTATGTACAGGGGGGTATGTGCAGGGGGGGTATTAACTATGTACAGGGGGGTATTAACTATGTACAGTGGGGGTGTGTACAGGGGGCGGTAGAAACTATGTACAGTGGGGGTATGTACAGGGGGCGGTAGTAGCTATGTACAGTGGGGGTATGTACAGGGGCGGTAGTAACTATGTACAGTGGGGCTATGTACAGGGGGCGGTAGTAACTATGTACAGTGGGGCTATGTACAGGGGGCGGTAGTAACTATGTACAGTGGGGGTATGTACAGGGGGCGGTAGTAACTATGTGCAGGTAGTATCTATGTACAGGGGGGGTAACGGGGGTGTTACTATGTACAGGGGGGGGTAACTATGGCTCTGCTTGGGACACTGATGCAAGGACTGAGGCTGGGGACACTGGTTTAAGGACTGAGGCTCCGCTGGGGGCACCTGATGTAAGGAGGGACTCTGCTGGGGGCACCTGGTGGCAGGCGACGTGGCAGGTGACATGCTTAGGGGTCCCACTGATTCAGCATTATGGGGAGTTGAATGATTTCATTTTATATTACAATGTAATAATAGAAATAATGCGCTTCAATCATCCTGACACCTTAACAACCATGGTGCCGGGATGATTGAAGCGCCAAGAACAGGTGTTTTGGAGTATCTTTATCTGCCGATTTTGTTAAACTTTCTGGAATACACATTTCTATTGTGGTGTAGGATCTTCCTTCCTTCCTCCCTCTCGGACTCTAACCACACCCCTTCTGAACCACACCCATTTAAGCCACGCCTACTTGCGTGCATAAACCACACCCATTTTCCGCCATTTTGGTAAGTTCATGACACGCCTACAAATGAATGCCCCACCCCTATTTATAACAAGGCTCCGCCCACATGGAAAAAAAGGGATTTTTATAACAGCTTACCTGTAAAATCCTTTTCTTGGAGTACATCACGGGACACAGAGCGACTTAGTCATTACTAATGGGTTATATAGATACCTTCAGGTGCTGGCACTGGCAACTTCCAAAACCGGAAGTACCCTCCCCTATATAAGCCCCTCCCATCCGGGAGCACCTCAGTTTTGTAGCAAAGCAATAAGTGTCCCAAAAAGAGGGGTGGGAGCTCTGTGTCCCGTGATGTACTCCAAGAAAAGGATTTTACAGGTAAGCTGTTATAAAAATCCCTTTTTCTTTTTCGTACATCACGGGACACAGAGCGACTTAGTCATTACTAATGGGACGTCCCAAAGCAATGCCAAATGAGGGGAGGGATACACTATACATAAGCTGGGCGCCATCAGGCATGAGGATCTTTTGCGGCCTGCAACACACTGCGCCCAAAGGCGATATCCTCCTGACTTCTAACGTCTACCTGGTAGAATCTAGTAAACGTGTGTACTGAAGACCATGTTGCGGCCTTGCAGACTTGAGCCAGGGAGGCCTGGTGATGCACTGCCCATGAAGTTCCAACTGCTCTTGTGGAGTACGCCCTAACTTTGAACGGAGGCGGTCTCCTTCTCAAGCCATAGGCTTGTATTATGACCTGTCGAATCCACTTGGCTAAAGTAGATTTTGATGCTGCCTGACCCTTTCTGGGGCCTTCCGGCAGAACAAACAAAGTATCCGTTCTACGAATCTGAGCAGTGGCTTTTAGATAAGCTTTAACTGCTCTTACTACATCCAAAGAATGCAATAACTTTTCCTCTACCGAGGTAGGTTTGGGAAAAAAAGAAGGAAGAACCACATCTTGGTTCAAATGAAACCTCGATACCACCTTAGGAAGAAAGGCTGGATGAGGACGTGATACTACTCTGTCCTTATGGACAACCAGATATGGCTCCTTACAGGACAAGGCGGCTAATTCCGATACTCTTTTAGCCGAACAAATGGCTACTAAGAAAATCAATTTCCTGGTGAGAAGAACCAAGGAAATGTGTTGCAATGGTTCAAACGGTTGTTTCTGTAGAACCGACAGAACCAGGTTTAAGTCCCATGGACATATGGGAATACTAACCGGAGGGCTAATACGCATCACTCCTTGTATGAAAGCTTTGACTAATGAATGCAAAGCCAAGGGCCTTTGAAAAAATATTGACAAGGCCGAAATCTGACCCTTGATAGTACTCAAGGCAAGCTTCCTATCTACAGCCCACTGTAGGAAGTCCAGAATCCTACCTATTACGTACTTACGCGGATGCCATTTCCTGGCCTCACACCACGCGATGTACGCCTTCCAGATCCTATAATAGATCTGCCTGGATACCAGCTTCCTGGCATTGATCATGGTAGATACCACAGGATTAGAGAGCCCTCTCTTTTTTAGAATGTGGGCTTCAATAGCCAGGCCGTCAAACCCAGGGCTGGTAAGGAAGGGTGGTATATCGGTCCCTGCGAAAGCAGGTCCGGACGATGTGGGAGGGTCCAAGGACTCCCCACTGACATTTTTACGATCTCCGCGTACCATGCCCTTCGGGGCCACGCTGGAGCCACCAGAATCACTGGTTTCTTTTCTACCCTGATTCTGCGGATTAATCGCGGTAACAATTGTGGCGGTGGGAATGCATATATCAGTTTGAACTGATCCCAAGGGAACACTAGGGCATCCGAGCCGCAAGCTAGGGGATCCCTTGTGCGAGACACAAATCTGTCCACCTTTGCGTTGAATCTGGATGCTAGCAAATCTACATCCGGTGTTCCCCACCGCTGGCATATTGCCTGGAAAACCTCGGGGTGAAGAGACCATTCCCCCGGGCATAATTGCTGGCGACTTAGGAAGTCCGCTCTCCAATTTTCCACTCCTGGGATGAAAACCGCGGATATGGCTGGGACATATCTTTCTGCCCACTTGCCCTGGAGAGACCATTGCTCCAGTACTGCCCCCCAGCCTATGAGGCTGGCATCTGTAGTGACCACCTTCCAAGAAACTGGACTGAAGGGTTTCCCTTTTTCCAGATTCTGGGGCACCAACCACCAATGGAGGCTCTTGCGAACGGAAGGGGACAGGGACATTGGTAAGTCTAAAGCCTGAACTTTTTTGTTCCAGGCTGACAGTATGGCCCTCTGCAAGTTCCTTGAATGGAATTGACCGTAGGGTACTGCTTCGAATGAAGCCACCATCTTTCCCAGCAGCCTCATGCACAGGCGTATGGATGGTTTTCTTTTTGTACCCACTAAGTGGGTCAAATCTCTCAAAGACGACACCTTCTCTGGAGGTAAGAAAATCTTTCTCTGATTTGAATCCAGCCTTAGCCCCAAGTATTCCAGACTTTTGACTGGTCTTAGAGCTGACTTGTCTCGGTTGATAATCCAACCGTGATATTCCAGATACTTGATTGTCTCGTGAATAGCTACTTCCAGTTTTTCCACTGAGTGGTCTATTAGTAGCAGGTCGTCTAAATATGCCATTATCGTTACACCCCGTGTTCTTAGATTGGCCAATAGTGGGGCCAGAATTTTTGTGAACACTCGTGGTGCTGTGGCCAGACCGAAAGGTAAGGCTCTGAACTGAAAATGGCGCCCTTCTACTACAAAGCGTAGAAATTTCTGGTGGGCCGGAAAGATGGGAATATGCAGATAAGCATCCTTTATGTCGATCGAGGCTAACCATTCCTGCCCTTGTAGGGCGGGGGCCACCGATCGGATCGACTCCATCCGAAAAGTCCTGATATGTAGGAATTTGTTTAGCCCTTTTAGATTTAATATGGGCCTCACGTCCCCATTTGGTTTGGGGACTGTGAAAAGGTTCGAGTAAAACCCGAACCCGCTTTCTTCCAAGGGAACCTTCATGATTACACCTTGGAGCAATAGTTGTTCTAGTGCCAGAAGGAGGGATCCTCTCTTTTGGGGATCGCTTGGCACGTTTGACCTCATAAAATGGGCAGGAGGAGTGTCTTTTAACTCCAGCTTGTATCCCAGACTTACTGTGGAGATCACCCATTTGTCTCTGATGGTGTCTCGCCAGGTCTCTGTGAACAACTGAAGTCTTCCCCCCACCCGATTGAGTGGGGGCAACCCTTCATGACTTGGGGGGAGGTTTCGTACCTCTCTTGACCCAGGGTTTCTTGTTACCCTGTGATTGTCCCTGATTTCTGCCCCCTGGATTTGACCGCGGAGGCCGTCGGAACTGTTTCACAGCCGATGTGCCAGGGACTGGAGAAGTAGGCCTCTTAAAAGAAGGACTTCTACCCTTGTTCTTAACCGGCAAGAGTGTACTTTTACCGGCAGAAATTTTCTGGATATACTTGTCCAGATCTTCTCCAAATAAGCGTTCTCCATGAAATGGGAAGCTAATCAGCAATTTCTTGCAGGGAGCTTCAGCAGACCAGTTTTTGAGCCATAGAAGCCTACGCATATGTACTACAGACAGCGTAAAGCGGGAGGCCTGTTGGATTGTATCCTTTATGGCGTCTACCACAAAACAGAAGGCTCTAGGTAGGTCAGCTAGGGCAAGAGCCTGCGGATCTGGTAAGTCTCTTAAGACTTGTTTCAACTGATCCTTCACTGCTTGGCAGACCCCAATCGCTGCTACTGCAGGTTGTGTCACCATGCTTGCTGTAGAGAAAGCAGATTTTAGTAAAGACTCCAATTTTTTATCTATTGGGTCTTTGAACATTGGAACATTATCTACTGGACATGTCAGTGATTTATTCACACAAGAGATGGCTGCGTCCACTGTAGGGACTCTCCATTTTTTTATGAACTGGAAATCTCTTGGGGGGGGGGAGTAAATATTTTATCAGGATGCTCCCAATCCTGGTAAATAAGCCCTTCCAATAAAGGGTGGATTGGGAAGGAACAGACAGTCTGGGGAGCTTTCAGTGACCCCAGCGAGGAGACAGTAGTGGTTGATGGCTCCGCAAGAGGCATTTTAAATGCTGATCGGACCATGTTAGTCAGAGACTGAACCCATAATCTTTCAGCCTGAGATGCTGAGAAAGGTTCTTCCACTGTTGATTCCTCTATAACCGAATCAACCTCATCCTGATCCCCTTCAGGTAGGTCGATCTCTGTGTGGGGCTGTTCCTCCACTAACAGGCACTCTGAAGGAGAAGACGGAGATCGGACGCGCTTTCCCTGTGACAGGGAAGCAGCGATCAATGCTGTTAATCTCTCTTCCAATCCTCCCAGAGTTGAGGAAAAAACCCCCTCTGTTATATATACAGGAGCAGGTGGACTGGGGGCAGCAACAGCACCAGGTACTCCTGCGGGGTTCCTACGGCTACTAACCTCTGAAATTTCAGGGGAGATTGGTGCAGTACAAGCATGCCCAAAATCCTCAGAGCCCGATGGAGACCCCTTTGGCTTCTTGGAAGACTTATTTCCAGAGCGTCTGGACGACATATCCTTTAAGCACAAAGCTGAGGTATTCCCGTCGTCATACACCAATTATACTGGTAATAGTCTAACACAGTTGCTGCTATATACCAGCTGGTGTCCACTAAAGTGTCTTTCTATGGGGATGCCTGCATCAACCGCCTCTGTGTGCCACCGTTTTTGTTGCTAGCTCTGCTTGCATCCAGCTGACACTTGTACTGTGTCTTTTATCCATGCTGGGACGCCTGCACATGCGCAGAAGCGCCGCGGCGCGCATCGAGCGTCATCCACCCGCCCTGCCCCTTTCCTTTCATGGGAGGCGCGTGCACACGCCCGTGCGCCTTCGACGCTCTTTTTTGAAAACAAGCAGGGACTAGGAGCCAGGGCCCTTTTTGCCGGAGGGCCTGTGCGGTGGATGAGCGCAGCAACAGGGCAGAGGAAGTGGATTCCCACAGAGAAACTTACCAACTGCCTGGATCTTTTGACTTGAAAAAAGCCAAAGATCCACATGACAAGAAAAATGGACCACAGCGGCCTCTAGTGGTTTAACACAGGTACCGCGGTCTCCTTTTTTTTTTTTTTTTCTTGACTACTATTAAAATTTTACATTTCCCAGTAGTTACAGGCATACACAGATATTAGCGGGAATACCGTTAGGTAACAGACAGAAAGACAAATTAGGCTTGGGGGTCCCCCAATAGAACCAAGTTCCTGGGGGCCCCCACTTACCTGTTCCCCGCCGCAGGACTCTGTTTGGTCCACAGAAGCCCAAACTTCACCTCTCACGGCAGGCATTGTATTTAAACCTTCAGGGACCGGGTTCCCAAGGATTCCACTCCCCTGGACCTGTATAGCACCCTGCACAGACAACATCTTGGTCGTGGGTATGACCAGAGCTCTGGATCCCAGGGTCCAGCCCTCCTAAGAGAGGCATTACAGGCAAAACCTTGCTCTTCTGTTGCAAGGCCCGGGTACCGACCGTTTAGCTATGAAGCTTTTTTGGTCGGATCCGGAACAGCTTACTGAGGCCCATAAAAGAACCTGTACGCAAGCCCAGTGAAAACACATGTTACTCTTTGGCCAACACCTTAGACACTGGCAAAAAACTGAGGTGCTCCCGGATGGGAGGGGCTTATATAGGGGAGGGTACTTCCGGTTTTGGAAGTTGCCAGTGCCAGCACCTGAAGGTATCTATATAACCCATTAGTAATGACTAAGTCGCTCTGTGTCCCGTGATGTACGAAAAAGAAAAGTGTCCCGGATTTTTTTTTTTCAATGTTGGCAACTATGAGACTGTCAGCTCAGCTCAGCCCTCTGACAAAAACTTTGCTGGCTCACAGTACTTCATGGAGCTTCCGCACTCGGCCAGCTCAAGAACTGCGCATGTGCGGTTCCTAGCTGGTGATACAGCGGCCTTTGCACAGCCTATCAGAGCAGCCCAGGGGGCAAATGCATGCCTGCCCCCTGCCCCAGCCCGCCCCTGGTTTTGAGTAACATCCAGTCAAAACTCAGGAAAGGCACCACATGATTTCAGCATGCCCAATCATACTGAGGTGTTGCACAGCCAATCCTGAGAGAGCTCGAGAAGAAAGGAGGGGGGATGTGAAGTTCATGTGATAAGAAAATCAGATGTCAGTCACAGCAGTGGATGTAGCGACACAAACTTATCTGAGGATTGCTCAGAGCTGGATTAACTTTTTGTGGCAAGACTGGGCACAGATGACTTGACATCCTCACATACCAGGTAGAAGTCTTCTGAATTTTTTTTTTATGGTTTACATCCACTTTAAGCCTTTCCCACTATAATCCCAATGTAGCCACATCCACTCAGGGCCACCATTAAAAATCGTGGGGCCTACCTGACAGAGATACAGCATACAGCCTAAAGTCTACCTGACAGAGATCCCCCTCCAGTGCACATGCAAAGAAAAAGAACGAGGCAGTATAAAACGTGAGAGGGGATCGCTCTGCAAACTTCAATGCAAAAATATAATAAATACACACTTTTTTGTTATTTTTGGTGCATTTATTACATTTTTTTAAAAAGTGGAATTTGCTTTGAAAAGTACAGCCTTTGAATACAGTATACAGAGTGCAGTGGTCAGGATTAGGGATGAGCTTCGAGTTTGAGTCAAACTCATGTTCGACTCGAACATTGCCTGTTCACCCGTTCGCCGAACAGCGAACAATTTGGGGTGTTCGCGGCAAATTCGAAAAGTCTATGGGAGAAATCTAAAGTGCTAATTATAAAGGCTTATATGCAAGTTATTGTCATAAAAGGGTTTGGGGACCCGGGTCCTGCCCCAGGGGACATGTATCAATGCAAAAAAAGTTTTAAAAACGGCTGTTTTTTCGGGAGCAGTGATTTTAATAATGCTTAAAGTGAAACAATAAAAGTGAACTATTCCTTTAAATTTCGTACCTAGGGTGTGTGTATAGTATGCATGTGAAGTCGCGCTTGCTTCCCGTGCTTAGAACTGTCCCTGCACAAAGTGTAATTTCTGAAGGAAAAAAGTCATTTAAAACTCACTTGCGGCTATAATGAACTGTCGGCTCCTGGCAATACATAGAAAAGTCATTGATAAAAAAAAAAGCGTGGGGGTCCCCCCAAATTTAATTACCAGGCCCTTCAGGTCTGGTATGGATATTAAGGGAAACCCTGGCGCAAATTTTTTTTTTAAAATGCGTGGAGTTCCCCCAAATATCCATGCCAGGCCCTTCAGGTCTGGTATGGATTTTAACCCCTTGCTTACTGGGCACATAAACCCCCTTCCTGCCCAGGCAAAATTTCAGCTTTCGGCACTGCGTCGCTTTGAATGACAATTGCGCGGTCGTGCAACGTGGCTTCCAAACAAAATTTACATCCTTTTTTCCCCACAAATAGAGCTTTCTTTTGGTGGTATTTTCTCACCTCTGCAGTTTTTATTTTTTGCGCTATAAACAAAAAAAGAGCGATGATTTTGAAAAAAAACACAATATTTATTACTTTTTGCTATAATAAATATCCCAATTTAAAAAATAAATAAAAAATTCTCAGTTTAGTCCGATACGTATTCTTCTACATATTTTTGGTCAAAAAAAATAGCAGTAAGCGTTTATTGATTGGTTTGCGCAAAAGTTATAGCGTCTACAAAATAGGGGATAGTTTTATAGCATTTTTATAAATATTTTTTTTTTTTACTAGTAATGGCGGCGATCAGCGATTTTTATTGTGACTGCGACATTATGGCGGACACATCGGACACTTTTGACACCATTTTGGGACCATTGTCATTGATACAGTGATCAGTGCTATAAAAATGCACTGGTCACTGTAAAAATTATACTGGCAGGGAAGGGGTTAACACTAGGGGGCAAGGAAGGGGTTAAATGTGTGCCCTGGGAGTGATTACTACTGTGGGGGGAGGGGAGTGACTGGGGGAGGTGACCGATCTGTGTCCCTATGTACAAGGGACACAGCATTGGTCTCCTCTCCCTGACAGGACATGGATCTGTGTGTTTACACACACAGATCCATGTCCTTGTCTGTGTACCGGCCGATCGTGGGTGCCTGGCGGACATCACGGCCGCCAGGCATGCACATTGGCATGTCAGTGACGCGCCGGGCGCGCGCGCCGCCAGCGGCGCTCGCGCGCCCCCCAGTGGCCGGAGGAGCCGAGGACGTCTATTGACGTCCTCCCGGATTTTAAGAGCCACCTTGAGGCCGTCATTCGTCTATGGCCGGGGCTCCAACAGGTTAAGGGGAACTCCACCCCAAATTTTTTTTTTTAAATGGCGTGGAGTTCCCTCAAAAATCCATACCAGACCCTTTATCCGAGCACGCAACCTGGCAGGCCGCAGGAAAAGAGGGGGGGATGAGAGAGCACCCCTCCTGAACCGTACCAGGCCACATGCCCTCAACATGGGGAGGATGTCCCCATGTTGATGGGGACAAGGGCCTCATCCCCACAACCCTTGCCCGGTGGTTGTGGGGGTCTGCGGGCAGGGGGCTTATCGGAATCTGGAAGCCCCCTTTAAAAAAGGGGACCCCAGATTCCGGCCCGCCTCGTGCGCCAAAACTGTTTGTGAAGCCTAAACAGTCTAAGAACCTGATTCAAGTTTGTGCCTGGACCTCCTCCCACCTAAGCTGTCCTGTGTCTTATTTCCAACCTGTCTGCTGTCAAAGAAGCATATTTATTATCCGTGTGAAATAAATATAGAAGTTGGACTTTCAGTTGGTGTGGACAGTTACATTACTGGGGGAAACATAAGGTAGAGGTGAGAATCGTCCTCGGGAGGATTCAACTCCAGCCGCCGGCAGGCCCGAAAACTAACACCGCTCAACCTCCTTACTCAGGAGGGTATGGGCTTGTTGTGCGGTGTGCCTCTCCCCTCCCTGCGAGGAGCCGAAAACACACAAAAAGGCAGGTAGGGGGAGAGGTGAGGGCGCTACACTTGCATATTAGCCTTTATAATTAGCACTTTTGATTTCAAACGTTCAAGTCTATTGTATTTAATAGGGTTCTAAAGTTCACGCGAACATTCTGGCTGTTCGGAGGTTCTGGTGTGAACCGAACAGGGGGGTGTTCGGCTCATCCCTAGTCAGGATTACTTTTATCAGAACTGTAGTTGCATGGCATTTGTGATAATGTGATAATAAGTACTAAGCATGCTTGCATATAATGGCAGACTCACCTGCCTCTTTGCCTTGCTTCAGTAATGACAAGCCTGAGCTGTGTCTCGCTGTACCTTGCCACTTTGTCCTTCAGTACTTTCACCTTTTCTGTTAAGTTTTACAGCTTCCACATCACTTCTCTTCAGCTATTGGACATTGCTGGACATTGCTTTGGCTATTGCTGTGGGAGAGGGGAAAATATTTTTTATTGAGCAGAAGCGAGGAAATGGGATATACTAAAACATTTAATGTGAAAATGGCTTAATGTAGATTAACGAGTAATAAAGTGCCTAAACCTCAATCAATTGCCCTGAAACTTTGCACAGCCTAAGATCTCAACTTCCCAAACCTATACTATAAGTTTCCTGCGATTTGATGTTCCACAAGGCAAACTAGGGACATTAAGCTTGTTTTTTGCGGAGCTTAAGGCCTCATGCCCACGGACGTTTTTACAGCCGCGTTTTTGAGCGTTTTTTACAGCTTAAAAACACCTGTCCATGTTAGTCTATAGCTTCATGCCCACCTAGACGTTTTTGAGCTGCAAATAGCATAGACGTTTTTAAGCTGTAAAAAAAAAACAGGACCAGTGCGTTCCTCAGCGTCGGAGTTAGGCAGAAAAAAACACGAGCGTCAAATGCTCAAAAACGCGCAGTCGCGTTTTTTAGCTCCGACGTGTTTTTTTTGTTTTTTTTAAAATTTACAACAACATGGACAGGCGTTTTTAAGCTGTAAAAAACGCAGCTGTAAAAACGTCAGTGGGCATGAAGCCTAAATGTTAACCAATTTCCCCCAAACTTCACACAATATAATATTCTATCCATACCAACATATTCTGAAAATTTAAGCTCATTTGGTTAATCGCACCAAAAGTTATTCACATTAAACTATATTTTACAATGCTAAAACATTTATTGTGAAAATCGCTTAATGTAGCTTAAAGTGGATGTAAACCCACTCTCATAAATTATAAAGTACTGACATAGTGGTGAACTATAAGGATATACATGCCTCCTGCATGTATCCTTACCTGTGAAATGTGTCCCGTTTAGCAGTTAGAAGCTCCCAAAAACAGCAGATTCAGTGGGTGGGTCTGTTATCGGCGCTTGGTGGGCGGAGTCATGTCAGCAGACTCCCCACCCACCTCTACACTCCCCTTGGCCAGAGCGTGCACAGGAGAGGCAGAGCCGTTCTTGGTAAAGGCAGAGCGCGCTCACGACCCCCTGTCATTTGTGTACACACATCAATCTCCAGTGACAGTCGGGGATGATCGGTGCGATGGGTCAGCTGTGAGCACCGATCCCCCTGCATGGCTTTTCATCATCTGCTTCTCTCCCTCCCGCGGCTTTCACCTGAAAAGCCATGCAGGGGGATCGGTGCTCACAGCTGACCCGTCGCACTGATCATCCCCGACTAGGGTTGCCACCTGTCCGGTTTTGACCCGGACAGTACGGGTTTAGGAGGCTGTGCCCGGGTTTCCCTCTGCCTCTCACCCGGACACAATTTCCAGCTGACATCGGGTACCATGGAGCCTCCTTTTTATGAGCCCCGACACACAGCGGGACCTGGACAGCAGGGATCGTAGCGGCAGGCGGGGGGAACAATTACAGAGCAAGTAAAACAAAGGGAGAGAGAGAGGCGACAGGCAGCTGCTGATGCGGAAGTTTTTATTGAAGTAAATGTTTACCAACAATCCACTCACTCTTCATGTCAGATCTGCAGCTATAGGTAAGTCGGTCTGTAAACTCTGCTGTCCCATCTCCCCTCCAATCCACGCTGCTGTTTCACTGGAGGAAGCCAAATACACAAAGCCATGGGGAATCTGCAGTGAGCTGTCACCTGGGACACTGTGACCAATCAGAGCGTTCCGGAGGCCTAACCACGCCTCCATCATCAGAGACAGCTCACATGAATTTCCTGCGGCTCTCGGTTTCCTCCAGTGATTCAGTGAAACAGCAGCGTGGATCGGAGGGGAGAGCCGACCTCACAGACTGACCTCACAGACTGACCTCACAGACTGACCTCACAGACTGACCTCACAGACTGACCTCACAGACTGACCTGCAGCTCTGACATGAAGAGTGAGTGGATTTTTTTTAAGCATTTATTTTATTAAAAACGTCTGCACCAGCCTGTTACCTCTCTCTCTCCCTTATGTTTTGACTCCTTTGTATTTGCCTCCCCCCCTCTGTAATTACCCCTCCTCTGTAATTTCCCCCTCCTCTGTAATTACCCCTCCCCCTCCTCTGTAAATACCCCCCATCCTCTGTAATTACCCCCCCCCATCCTCTGTAATTGCACCACCCTCCTCTGTAATTGCCCCCACCAATCTCTGTAATTGTTCCCCCTCCTCTATAATTGCCCCCCCAATCTCTGTAATTGCCCACCGCTGCTAACCCCCTGCTGTTCGGGCCCCCCCTGTGTGCTGTAGGGTTGCCACCTGTCCGGGATTCACCCGGACAGTACGGGTTTTGAAACATGTGCCCGGGTCTCTGCCCGCCTGAGACCCGGGCACATTATTCAGACCCGCCAGTGGCTCCCTGTGCCGTGTGCGTCTCGAGTTTGGTCCACTCCTGCTCCCTTCCTATCTACCCCCTTCCCTCCCCCCTCACTGTCAGTGCACCTCCGTCTGCTCTGTGTACTGCAGACGGGAGACACAGAGGCAGAGCGAAGAGGCAGAACCTCCATGTTGCCGGGGACTCTCCTCTGGTTGGCTGCAGAAGGGACAAGGAGGTGGGGTGAAGGAACTGCTCTGATGGAAGGTTTGCAGATATCGCGCTGGAATTGGAGCTCAGCTTGCAAGGTAAGAGTCTCCGAGAACCTCGTCTGCCAGAAACTTGAGCCACACACCATTAATGTCCAACACTCCTTTATTTAGAACATAACATGGACTCCCTTGGCTATAGAACAGAAAAGGAGGTGTGTGTACGAATAGGCCCAGACACAAGTTCGATCCTCCACTCTCCTCCAGAGAGTGGGTTGTGGTCTCCGCACGAGGGAAATTCACCTTCCGGACGGTCTCCGACAAGAGGCTCACCCGTCACCGGCAGTATGCTGCACCGGGTCTTCAGATGAGGAGCTCTTCCCGGTCCATTACGCCCACCTCGGATTCAGGCATCCATCTCTGGAGTACCCTAGGATCCTTCCCTCGCGGAATTCAGTGTTGGGCACTGAGCTCCGGACCGCCGTCCGAGTACCTCACCCCAGGCTAAAGGTGCCAAGGGTGGAACACGATCTCCGGTGGTCCTTTAGGCCTAGTCCACCTAGAGGACAAACACGAACTCCATCCGCAGGCTAAAGGTGCCAGGGACCAACAACCCCGTGACCAAGATGGCCGGTCCCTTTTATCCCCTCTCCCAGCAAGCACGGCGGGTTCCCCGCCCCATCATACCGCTGCCCAGAGAGGACAAAAGTAAGCTCAGCACACAGCGGTATCCGTCCGTCGGCCCATGGTGACAGCGCCATCCAGTGGACCGCCGGAGACACACCACTGGTGTCACTGAAAAATTCAAAAATTACTGCGGGAAAGTAAGTACCCGCTACATACTCCCCCCTGTTATTTGACACTGGTCCCCAGTGTCTGGAGTAAACCACATCCTCAACAACTGACATGATCCAGTCCAGAAACCACTAACAATTGAAAAACAAAAACTTTTTGGAAACTCTCCTAACAAAGAAGTTGTGTCTGAGCCCCTGTAATAAAAGAGGAGTGAAAGACAACACATTTAACATGAAATCACATTTCAACATTTTACTTTCCCCCCCATCCTAACTAAAGACCTCCTCAGAGTATGTAATCTTGCTGGAATGTCCTCCTGTAGAGGGAAAGAAATAAAATTTAACATGTAAAACCCTGACACATGTATCCGTGTGTATGAGGAAAATAAATTTCTCCTAAAAGAAATTCCTGTTTCTCCAAAGAGTGAATGCATGAGAAGTGTTTGTAACGTTGCACGACACTGCCATCTGGTGACAGCCTTGCGGTAACTGCACCCGTGGAACTTCTTCTCCTTTCTCTCTAACCCTATCTACCCCAGAGTCTGTGGTCTCCTTGCAGGAAGATAAAAACAAACAGGAACAGTTCCCTTTTTTTTTTTTCTGGGCACACAAAAACACAATTTCCCCAGAAATTTCCGCAGCATGATAATATTGGAGTCTTTCTCTCCTAAAGGTAGAAGCGGGGATGTGGCAGAATCAGTGGCTTCACGTGCTGATCCATAGTCTCTAGATGGTATTCTACATCTTCGCCTTCTTTGCGTCTGATCACTACTTTGTCTGCGTGGATGTGTCTTCCCACTAGGGATGAGCTTCGTGTTCGAGTCGAACATACGTTCGACTCGAACATTGGCTGTTCGATCGTTCGACGAAGATCGAACGATTTGGGCCGTTCGCGCCAAATTCGAGTGACGCGAACGGCCCACAATGCACTACGCCATCGCAGTGTCATCCAGGCGCTGTGATTGGCCAAGCATGCACTGTGACCCCGCATGCTTGGCCAATCACAGCGCCGGCAGCGAGGAGAGCAATGATTGGCCACAGGCAGGATGCCTGTGGCCAATTATTGCTGAGGGTGTTTAGTACACGCCCCACACTATAAAAGGCCGCCAGCACGGCGGCCTAGTGTAGTGTGTTCCGGAGCAGGGATAGAGTAGCATAGGCAGGGACAGTGACTGTTATTTCTTTCTTGCTTAACCTGGATTCCTTTAGTTTAGGGAAAGAGAAGGATAGGTAGGGAGAGTGTCAGTGTGTTTTGTGCTTCTGCTATAGTGTGCTTAAAAAAAACATTTATTCTAGGGACAGAAAACTCTAGGTAGGGACAGTGTCAGTTTCTTTCACTCTGCAAGTCCTTGTTTCCAGGGACCTGTAAGGACAGTGAGTTAATTGTCCTTGTGCTATATTGTGCTTAAAAAAAACATTTATTCTAGGGACAGAAAACTCTAGGTAGGGACAGTGTCAGTTTCTTTCACTCTGCAAGTCCTTGTTTCCAGGGACCTGTAAGGACAGTGAGTTAATTGTCCTTGTGCTATATTGTGCTTAAAAAAAACATTTATTCTAGGGACAGAAAACTCTAGGTAGGGACAGTGTCAGTTTCTTTCACTCTGCAAGTCCTTGTTTCCAGGGACCTGTAAGGACAGTGAGTTAATTGTCCTTGTGCTATATTGTGCTTAAAAAAAACATTTATTCTAGGGACAGAAAACTCTAGGTAGGGACAGTGTCAGTTTCTTTCACTCTGCAAGTCCTTGTTTCCAGGGACCTGTAAGGACAGTGAGTTAATTTTCCTTGTGCTATATTGTGATTAAAAAAAACATTTATTCTAGGGACAGAAAACTCTAGGTAGGGACAGTGTCAGTTTCTTTCACTCTGCAAGTCCTTGTTTCCAGGGACCTGTAAGGACAGTGAGTTAATTTTCCTTGTGCTATATTGTGATTAAAAAAAACATTTTTTCTAGGGACAGAAAACTGTAGGTAGGGAGAGTGTTTTTTTTCTTTCACTCTGCAAGTCCTTGTTTCCAGGGACCTGTAAGGACAGTGAGTTAATTTTCCTTGTGCTATATTGTGCTTAAAAAAAACATTTTTTCTAGGGACAGAAAACTGTAGGTAGGGAGAGTGTTTTTTTTCTTTCACTCTGCAAGTCCTTGTTTCCAGGGACCTGTAAGGACAGTGAGTTAATTGTCCTTGTGCTATATTGTGCTTAAAAAAAACATTTATTCTAGGGACAGAAAACTCTAGGTAGGGACAGTGTCAGTTTCTTTCACTCTGCAAGTCCTTGTTTCCAGGGACCTGTAAGGACAGTGAGTTAATTTTCCTTGTGCTATATTGTGCTTAAAAAAAACATTTTTTCTAGGGACAGAAAACTGTAGGTAGGGAGAGTGTTTTTTTTCTTTCACTCTGCAAGTCCTTGTTTCCAGGGACCTGTAAGGACAGTGAGTTAATTGTCCTTGTGCTATATTGTGCTTAAAAAAAACATTTATTCTAGGGACAGAAAACTCTAGGTAGGGACAGTGTCAGTTTCTTTCACTCTGCAAGTCCTTGTTTCCAGGGACCTGTAAGGACAGTGAGTTAATTTTCCTTGTGCTATATTGTGCTTAAAAAAAACATTTATTCTAGGGACAGAAAACTCTAGGTAGGGACAGTGTCAGTTTCTTTCACTCTGCAAGTCCTTGTTTCCAGGGACCTGTAAGGACAGTGAGTTAATTTTCCTTGTGCTATATTGTGATTAAAAAAAACATTTTTTCTAGGGACAGAAAACTGTAGGTAGGGAGAGTGTTTTTTTTCTTTCACTCTGCAAGTCCTTGTTTCCAGGGACCTGTAAGGACAGTGAGTTAATTTTCCTTGTGCTATATTGTGATTAAAAAAAACATTTTTTCTAGGGACAGAAAACTGTAGGTAGGGAGAGTGTTTTTTTTCTTTCACTCTGCAAGTCCTTGTTTCCAGGGACCTGTAAGGACAGTGAGTTAATTGTCCTTGTGCTATATTGTGCTTAAAAAAAACTTTTTTTCTAGGGACAGAAAACTCTAGGTAGGGAGAGTGTTTTTTTTTTTTCACTCTGCAAGTCCTTGTTTCCAGGGACCTGTAAGGACAGTGAGTTAATTGTCCTTGTGCTATATTGTGCTTAAAAAAAACATTTATTCTAGGGACAGAAAACTCTAGGTAGGGACAGTGTCAGTTTCTTTCACTCTGCAAGTCCTTGTTTCCAGGGACCTGTAAGGACAGTGAGTTAATTTTCCTTGTGCTATATTGTGCTTAAAAAAAACATTTATTCTAGGGACAGAAAACTCTAGGTAGGGACAGTGTCAGTTTCTTTCACTCTGCAAGTCCTTGTTTCCAGGGACCTGTAAGGACAGTGAGTTAATTGTCCTTGTGCTATATTGTGCTTAAAAAAAACATTTATTCTAGGGACAGAAAACTCTAGGTAGGGACAGTGTCAGTTTCTTTCACTCTGCAAGTCCTTGTTTCCAGGGACCTGTAAGGACAGTGAGTTAATTTTCCTTGTGCTATATTGTGATTAAAAAAAACATTTTTTCTAGGGACAGAAAACTGTAGGTAGGGAGAGTGTTTTTTTTCTTTCACTCTGCAAGTCCTTGTTTCCAGGGACCTGTAAGGACAGTGAGTTAATTTTCCTTGTGCTATATTGTGCTTAAAAAAAACATTTTTTCTAGGGACAGAAAACTGTAGGTAGGGAGAGTGTTTTTTTTCTTTCACTCTGCAAGTCCTTGTTTCCAGGGACCTGTAAGGACAGTGAGTTAATTGTCCTTGTGCTATATTGTGCTTAAAAAAAACATTTATTCTAGGGACAGAAAACTCTAGGTAGGGACAGTGTCAGTTTCTTTCACTCTGCAAGTCCTTGTTTCCAGGGACCTGTAAGGACAGTGAGTTAATTGTCCTTGTGCTATATTGTGCTTAAAAAAAACATTTTTTCTAGGGACAGAAAACTGTAGGTAGGGAGAGTGTTTTTTTTTTTTCACTCTGCAAGTCCTTGTTTCCAGGGACCTGTAAGGACAGTGAGTTAATTTTCCTTGTGCTATATTGTGCTTAAAAAAAACATTTATTCTAGGGACAGAAAACTCTAGGTAGGGACAGTGTCAGTTTCTTTCACTCTGCAAGTCCTTGTTTCCAGGGACCTGGAGAGACATTGAGTGAATTGTCCTTGTGCTATATTGTGATTAAAAAAAACATTTATTCTAGGGACAGAAAACTCTAGGTAGGGACAGTGTCAGTTTCTTTCACTGTGAAAGTCCTTGTTTCAAGGGACAGAGAAGGACACCTGAAGGTAGCCCTTATTGCTTTTTTCCCATCTCCCTGCAGGCCATCTATTAGAATGTCTGGAAGGCAAACAAGGAGAGGCAGACAGTCAGGAGGCAATAAAAGAGGGCAAGCAGGCTCTGTGTCTGGGGGCAACAGTGCTGGTCGTGGACGCGGTGCATTGTCATCAGCACATGGCCATGGGACACGCTTGTCCTTCTTTTCGGCAGCTGGACATGTTGAGCCACATCATGCCGAAGACTTGGTAGAGTGGATGACCAAGCCCTCCTCCTCCTCCTCATCCTCTCTCACCCAGGCTCAGGGTACTGGAAAAGCAGCTGCCAAAGCGTCGTCTTCCCTGGTATCAATGTCAGACAAATCATCAGTCACTCCTTCCCTAGACCCACCATGTCCTCCTCCTGAGGAGTCCCCCGAACTGTTTCAGCACAGTGTTGGGTACATGCTCCAGGAGGATGCCCAGCGTTTCGAAGGGTCTGATGATGAAACCCAGCTAGAGGAAGGCAGTAGCGTGAGAGCAGACAGAGGGGATGCTCAAGAAGGACACCAATCTGGCAGTCATGTTCCAGCAGCTGCAGCATACTGCCAGATTGGCTCCAGTGATGAGGAGGGAGGGGATGATGAGGTCAATGACTCCACGTGGGTGCCTAATAGGAGAGAGGAGGAGGAGGAGGATGAGGAGGAGGCACATCTCCAACGAGGCAGGATGCCCTTTGGTGGCCAGCGTAAGGGCAGTACACCGACGGAATCACACCGCAGAGCTCCGCCTGTGCAGGGCGCTGCCTCTGCCCGTCATTCAAAAAGTTCTTTGGTGTGGGCCTTTTTTGAGGCTAGTGCATCAGATCGCACAGCTGCTGTTTGCAACATATGTCTCAAGCGTATATCGCGTGGCCAAAACATCAGCCGCTTGGGTACCACATGCCTGACCAGACATATGTTGACCTGCCATGCAGCTCGTTGGCAAGCCTACCTCAAAGACCCACACCAAAGAACAAAGCGGACCTCTCCTTGCACCGCATCAGCTGGGATCTCCAACCCCACTATAACTTCAGTCCTCTCTGAAACATGCACTGAGAGGAATGAAGGTGTAGAATTAGGTGTGTCACAGCCAAGTACTTGCGCCCACTCTGCTAGCAGTACACCGACGTCCGATTCTAGCAGGCAAATTTCCCTGCCCCAGCTGCTGGACCGTCGAAAGAAGTTCACTCCCAGCCATCCACATGCCCAGCGGTTGAATGCTAGCTTGGCTAAATTGCTAGCGCTTCAACTGCTGCCTTTTCAGTTGGTAGACTCGGCCCCCTTCCGTGAGTTTGTGCAATGTGCGGTTCCTCAGTGGCAGGTTCCCAAACGCCACTTTTTCTCACGGAAGGCTATTCCGGCTCTCTACCGGCATGTGGAAGGCAATGTCTTGGCCTCGCTGGACAGGGCGGTCAGCGGTAAGGTGCATATTACCGCTGACTCATGGTCCAGCAGGCATGGACAGGGACGTTACCTTTCTTTCACGGCCCATTGGGTCACTCTTTTGGCAGCTGGGAAGGATTCAGGACAAGGTGCAGTAGTGTTGGAGGTTGTCCCACCGCCACGCCTCCAAAATGCTACTACTGGTTGTGACACACCTCTCTCCTCCACCCCCTCCTCTTCTTCTTCCTCCATGGCCTCTTCCTGTGGTTTGTCCTATGAACCAGCGGTGCTCCGTAGCCGTTCACGGGGCTACGCAAGTACGCAGGCAAAAAGATGCCATGCCGTGCTTGCGCTGGTGTGTTTGGGGGACAGAAGCCACACTGGGGCAGAGGTCCTGTCTGCTCTGCAGGGCCAGGCCGAGAGGTGGTTGACGCCACGCCAGCTTAAGCCAGGAATGGTGGTTTGCGACAATGGCACCAACCTCCTCTCCGCCCTCCGACAGGGACAACTGACCCATGTGCCCTGTGTGGCTCACGTCCTTAACCTGGTGGTGCAGCGCTTCTTGGGCAGGTACCCGGGCTTACAGGATGTCCTGAGGCAGGCCAGGAAAGTCTGTGTGCATTTCCGCAGATCTTATAATGCCAGTGCTCGCCTGGCTGAGCTGCAAAAGGAGTTGAACCTGCCCAAGAACCGCCTTATATGTGACATGCCCACCAGGTGGAACTCAACGTTGGCCATGCTGCAGCGGCTGCACACGCAGCAGAGGGCCATCAATGAGTACCTGTGCGACTACGGCACCAGGACAGGGTCAGGGGAGCTTGGTTTTTTTTCTCCACGCCAGTGGGGCATGATCAGGGATGCATGCACTGTCCTGGCACCATTTGAGGAGGCCACGAGGATGGTGAGCAGTGACAGTGCATGCATCAGTGACACTGTACCTCTTGTCCACCTGTTGGAGCACACGCTGCGTGGAATAATGGACAGGGCACTTGAGGCAGAACAGAGGCAGGAAGAGGAGGACTTCCTTGCCTCTCAAGGCCCCCTTTACCCAGACAGTGTTCCTTCTGTCCCACCCATCGCACAGGAAGAGGAGGAGGAGGAGGAGGAGGAGGAGGAGGATTGTGTCAGCATGGAGGTGGAGGCTGGCACTCAGCATCATCAGCAGCAGTCTTTTAGGGATGATTTACAGTCCCAAGAAACCAGTGGACTTGTACGTGGCTGGGAGGAGGTGGCTGCGGATCATGTCGTCCTTAGTGACCCAGAGGACTCCGGAGCGAATGCCTCAGCAAACCTACGCTGCATGGCCTCCCTGATCCTGCAAAGTCTGCGGAAGGATCCTCGTATTCTTCGGATCAAGGAGAGGGACCATTACTGGCTGGCCACTCTCCTTGATCCACGGTACAAGGGTAAGGTTGCGGACCTTATGTTACCGTCGCAGAGGGAGCAGAGGATGAGACAACTCCGGGAGGCCTTGCAGAAAGGTCTGTGCAACGCGTTCCCAGAGACTGGGAGGTTGCAAACTCCTGGTCCTGGACAACGAGTTGCTGAGGCTTCGGCCAGTCAAAGAAGGAGCGGTGGGGAAGGTGGCCGTCTGACCGATGCGTTCAGACAATTCTTTAGTCCGCAGCCCCAAAGTATGATCGGTTCCAGCAACCATCGCCAGCGTCTGATAAACATGGTGCAGGAATATCTAGGGGCAAGGTCAGACTTGGACACCTTCCCCACCGAAAATCCTCTGGCTTACTGGGTCTTGAGGATGGATCACTGGCCAGAGCTTGCACAGTATGCAATTGAGCTACTGGCCTGTCCTGCATCCAGCGTTCTTTCGGAACGCACATTCAGTGCTGCTGGAGGATTTGTCACGGATCACAGGGTGCGCCTGTCCACCGACTCGGTTGATCGACTGACTTTCATCAAGATGAACCAGTCTTGGATCACCACCAGCTACCACACACCTGATGCTGATATAACAGACTAATTGATTTTAAAATGTCACATCCCTTCAAGACTGATGCTGATGCTGAGTGCCTGTGCTGTTATGTTGACTGGCTATCCTCCTCCTCCGAGTCCTCAATGATACGATTGATGATGATAGCTTGGAAGATCATTTTTGTTTATGGGTGCCGCCACCAGTGCCTAACGCCCAATTTTTCAGCCCCTGTTTAACAGGGGCGTGTAATTACAATTTTTGAAGCAATACTTTGCAACAGGGCTCATTGCTGTGCTCCAAGTACAGTATCTGTGAGGAGTTGCAGTGTTGTGCCACCAGTGCCTAAGGCCCAATTTTTCAGCCCCTGTTTAACAGGGGCGTGTCATTACAATTTTTGAAGCAATACTTTGCAACAGGGCTCATTGCTGTGCTCCAAGTACAGTATCTGTGAAGGGTTGCAGTGTTGTGCCACCAGTGCCTAAGGCCCAATTTTTCAGCCCCTGTTCAACAGGGGCATGTAATTACAATTCTTGATCTAATAATTCACAGCAGGGCCCATTGCTGCACCCACCAAGAGTAACTGTCAGGGCTTACAGTGTTGTGGCACCAGCACCACCATCAAAGGCCCAATTTTTACTACCACTGTTCAACAATTATATGTAATTAAAATTCCTGATATAATAGTTGACAGCAGGGCGTTCCAGCACCAACCAAGAGTAACTGTGAGTGCTTACAGTGTTGTGCCAACACCAACAACTAAGGGGCCTATTTCTGCAGAGTATATACGGCAGGTCCCTACTTTCAAACATCCAACTTACAAACGACTCCTACTTGCAAACGCAAGAAGACAACAGGAAGTGAGAGGAAATCTACCACTAGGAAGGAAAATTCTCTCCTGTAAGAATAAATATGGGAGAAAGGTGTCTCCTCTGTACTGATGCTTTATCAGCAATCCTTGTTTCAAGAAAAACACCACATTTCAAAAACAGTTGTCATTAGGACGGAAAGTGAGGTGAAATGTTCTGAACAGGGGCACAGACAGCAAAACAAATGTTACAGGGGTGATAACCCTTACCTATGTTTTCCAAAAAGTATAAAAATAGATTTTTGGTCTGGAGCTACACTTCAACAATGTACCTGTTCAAAATTACAAACAGATTCTACATAAGAACAAACCTACAGTCCCTGTCTTGTATGCACCGCCTGTATACGGCTGTTCAGAGTATATAGGGCCTTTTTTATTTTATGTGCGGGGTTCCCCTTAATATCCATACAAGACCCAAAGGGGCTGGTAATGGGCTGGGGTAGGGGGGGGGTCATGGGGTAGCTATGCCATTTTTCTTAAAGATTTTCATCCATATTACCGGGACCAGACATTACATTAAAGCCGCAAGCAGTTTTAAATGGCTTTTTTTTCCTTTAGAAGTGTCATTTTGTGCAGGGACAGTTCTAAACACGGGAAACACGTGGCACTTCACAGGCATACTTTAGACACCCCCCAGGTACGATATTTAAAGGAATATTTGACTTTTTTTTTTTCACTTTATGCATCATTAAAATGACTGCTCCCGGAAAACGACCGTTTTTAAAACTTATTTTTGCATTGATACATGTCCCCTGGTGCAGAACCCGGGTTCCCAAACCCTTTTTAGGACAATAACATGCATAATAGTTGTTATAATTAGCACTTTAGAATTCGAACGTTCGCATCCATTGTATTTAATAGGGTTCTAATGTTCGTTCGAACTTTCGGTCCGTTCGCGGGTTCTGGTGCGAACCGAACCCGGGGGTGTTCGGCTCATCACTACTTCCCACCATCCATTCTGCCTTGCAGTCTTTGAAGCGCTGTGAAGCCTTTGGAGAACATGTTAGGTATCTGCGGGCGTGTGGAACTTTGAGGTGGGTCCACACAAAGTCATTGTACCAGCGCTCCCGGTACACTTCCACCTCATATAGCAAGTCCTTCGATAAGTAAGGGTCCTCCGCTGCAACCTTTTGACTGAATAAACGCTGTAATCTTGCCAAAGGAGGCATAATAGCTTTTTCCCCTTCACCAGGCAAAACAACTGAATCTGGATGACAAGGTGCCTTGACCACCTCCATTCTGGGCATTGGGGGCCGCAGCAACAGTCTCTTGACCCCAGTGTCAGATACAGATGGTGCCGGGAATGCAGTGACAAGTTGAGGAAGGGATTCTCCTTCAGGCGCTGACGCCTCCACCCTGGGTGTGCTCTGCCCTATGGACATAGGTGAATTCCCACTTCCACGGAATGAAGCAAGCGGTACCTTGTCCCAGCCCTTCTTGGCAAACAAGTCATCTATCAATGCATCATCTCCCGTATCAGAAAGAGATTCCAGGTCAGAGGTGTCACATTCCTCCGCGGGTATGTAGCCCTGTGTGGAAGCAGAACATCCACACTCCGGGGACTGGCTAGGCCATGCCGTCTCAACACCTCCTCCCTCACACCAAGTCTTCTCTGCCGGCTTACCTTGACCTTTTCTGGGGCGTCCGGAACTCCCGTCAACGGATCCCTCTGGGTCTGGCGTAAGCATGCGAGACGGTCCACCACCACCGCTGGTCGGGGCTACCACGCTGGTTCTTTTCTTCGGTGGCAGACGCTGTGAGACAGTGGTGACCGAGTCAGCATCCTCGGATTTCTCCCGTTGATGTTTCACGACCTCCTCCGCGGTCGTTGCAGTGTGCACAGGGGTGACTCTCACAGCCGCGATTCCTCCCTTCTGAGTGACGGTACCTGAAGCCAGGCCTGGGTAGATGGTTTTCGGCCTCTCAACCTCCGGATCCACTTCAAACGTGAACTCCCCACAGGCCTCACAACGTCCGAATGGCTTCAACAGGCATACCAGTCCCGAACGCCCGGGGCAAATCATACCCAGGGCCTCAACGTCCATACATGAGTATAGGGCGAATCGACCCCTCGGCTTCAGTCGGATCCCCGTATCCGTTATCGGAGCAGCAGCAGTCAAAGTTATAGTTGCCGGGTGAACCGGAATCCATGAGGCAGGTCCAAACATGGCGACCTGTTGCTGTTCCATCTCACACACTGCAGAGTTTTTCGCGCCAATGTCCCACGTGTAGTCCGTCACATGTATTGGACTCCTCCCCTTTTGCTCCAGTTCGCGGTCTTTTCCACTTTGCTTGGTTGAGACACGCCCACGAACTAAGCGGTGGGGATTGTGTCTGGTGGCGCAGTGCAATTAAAAGCCCCCACGTGTAGTCCGTCACACGGCTGGGTTTTCCCCCTTTCACCACTGCGCGGGCCTTTCCCCTTCTGAGGTCATGTCCACGACTTTCGAGCAGGGCTGCACTTTGGCCTATTCGTTTAACTCTGTCCGGCAGACACCTTCTACAAAGTGATGCACAACACATATCCCGGACCCGAGCCCCCACGTGTAGCGGGCAGTTCCTCCCCTCTCCCCGTCCCCTCTATTAAAGTTCTGCTCGCAATGTCTCTGGTCTAGGGGTATGATAGGGGAGGGAGAGGGTGCGCTACGCCTGGCTTCCACCACAGGTGTACAAGTGGTATCAGCAATGCCTTCCTTTACCTTCGGGCCTGTGTTGTGCATCGGATCCTCCCTCCAAGAGTCTCCGAGAACCTTGTCTGCCAGAAACTTGTGCCACACACCATTAAAGTCCAACACTCCTTTTATTTAGAACATAACATGGACTCCCTTGGCTATAGAACAGAAAAGGAGGTGTGTGTACGAATAGGCCCAGACACAAGTTCGATCCTCCACTCTCCTCCAGAGAGTGGGTTATGGTCTCCGCACGAGGGAAATTCACCTTCCGAACGGTCTCCGACAAGAGGCTCACCCGTCACCGGCAGTATACTGCACCGGGTCTTCAGATGAGGAGCTCTTCCCGGTCCATTACGCCCACCTCGGATTCAGGCATCCATCTCCGGAGTACCCTAGGATCCTTCCCTCGCGGAACTCAGTGTTGGGCACTGAGCTCCGGACCGCCGTCCGAGTACCTCACCCCAGGCTAAAGGTGCCAAGGGTGGAACACGATCTCCGATGGTCCTTTAGGCCTAGTCCGCCTAGAGGACAAACACGAACTCCGTCCGCAGGCTAAAGGTGCCAGGGACCAACAACCCCGTGACCAAGATGGCCGGCCCCTTTTTATACCCTCTCCCAGCAAGCACGGCGAGTTCCCCGTCCCACCATACCGCTGCCCAGAGAGGACAAAAGTAAGCTCAGCACACAGCGGTATCCGTCCGTCGGCCCATGGTGACAGCGCCACCCAGTGGACCGCCGGAGACACACCACTGGTGTCACTGAAAAATTCAAAAATGACTGCGGGAAAGTAAGTACCCGCTACACATATATACAGTTCTTCCCCCCCACCCCACCATACATATATACAGTTCCCCCCCACCCCACCATACATATATATACAGTTCTCCCCCACTCCACCATACATGTATACAGTTCTCCCCCCCACCATACATATATACAGCCCCCCATATATACAGTTCTCCCCCCCACCATCCATATATACAGCCCCCCATATATACAGTTCTCCCCCACCCCACCATACATGTATACAGTTCTCCCCCCACCATACATATATAGAGCTCCCCATATATACAGTTCTCCCCCCCACCATCCATATATACAGCCCCCCATATATACAGTTCTCCCCCACCCCACCATACATATATACAGTTCTCCCCCCCCCCATACACCATACATATATACAGTTCTCCCCCCCATACATATATACAGTTCTCCCCCCATACACCATACATATATACAGTCTCCCCCCATACACCATACATATATACAGTTCTCCCCCCCATACATATACAGTTCTCCCCCCATACACCATACATATATACAGTCCCCCCCCATACACCATACATATATACAGTTCTCCCCCCCCCATACACCATACATATATACAGTTCTCCCCCCCCATACACCATACATATATACAGTTCTCCCCCCCCCATACACCATACATATATACAGTTCTCCCCCCCATACACCATACATATATACAGTTCTCCCCCCCATACACCATACATATATATAGTTCTCCCCCCCATACATATATATAGTTCTCCCCCCCATATACACCATACATATATACAGTTCTCCCCCCCCCCCCATATACACCATACATATTGTGAGGGGGTTAGCTCGGCAGCGGGTGTGTGTGACCCCCGGGATGGGCTCCCCACACAAAAACAGGCCCAGCAGACGGAGGTTGTGGTTTTCAAAATCAAAAAGGTGCCGTTTATTTTCTATTTACAGTGACAAAAACACAGCAAAGCAAAAGAAACAAACAAAATAAATCCTGGTCAACTTGACCTCTGACTAAACATACAGGTTTCCTAACTAACAACTGGGATCAGCCTAGTGCTGTCCTAGTCCCTGGTTTTAAATGTCCAAGCAAAATATAGCCACACAGGCTTTCTCTCACCGCACAGGGGTTCACTCTCCCTAGACAGTCCACACAGGTCTGCTTCCAGGCATGAGCTAACATCTAATGAATCTGGGAGTTTTTATAGAGGCCTTAAACGAACTGACAGGCTTCAGCTGGCCTCATCAACTCCCTGCCTGCACGACGCCCAGCCCTCTCCCTAGAGGTATGAGTCATCAATGAGCCCACTAGTCTCAGCTGGGCTTATACAACTCTCCACCTAGCTGTATAAATCGGCGTAAAGCCTGAATCTGGGCGAAATATATCTACCCCCCTGGATGCAACCAGGTGACTTTACCTTCCTGCTGTCACATACCCCCCCTCTTGTTTTAACCTTGGGGTTGGAACACCAGCAATCAGGCATTCATGTACTCGAGACAAAGCATCCACATTCCCCATTTGAACGCCAGGGCGATGCTTTACTGTGAAGTTGAATTCCTGGAGGGCCAGGAACCACCTATTCACTCTTCTATTTGTTTCCTTGTTTTGAGCCATCCACTTTAACGGAGCGTGATCCGTAACCATGTCTAAGTGCCTACCTAGCAGGTAGTACCGAAGGGAATCTAGAGCCCACTTCACCGCTAAACACTCCTTTTCAACGGTGGCGTAATTTACCTCATGGGACTTCAACTTCCTGCTGAGGTAAATGACTGGGTGCTCTTCCCCGTTCCAGACCTGGGACAATACTGCTCCTAACCCCACATCTGACGCATCACTTTGTACGACAAAGTCTTTAGAGAAGTCGGGTGAGTACAACACTGGCTGGCTACATAAGGCTTGTTTCAAGAATTGGAATGCTGCCTCAGCCTCGGGGGTCCATTTAATCATGACCGACCCTTTCCCCTTCGTCAGGTTGGTTAGGGGCACAGCCTTAGAAGCAAAGTGGGGAATGAATCGCCGATAATACCCAGCGATTCCCAGAAAGGCTCGTACCTGCTTCTTGCTGTTGGGACGTGGCCAACTCTGGATGGCCTCGACTTTGTTGAGTTGGGGTTTTATTACTCCCCTCCCAATGGTGTACCCAAGATATTTGGCCTCCTCCTGCCCAATGGTACACTTCTTGGGGTTAGCCGTAAACCCTGCTTCCCGAACAGAGTCCAGGACTGCTTGCACTTTTGGCAGATGTGAGGCCCAATCTGTGCTATGGACAATTACGTCATCCAGGTAAGCCGCAGCATACTTCCGATGGGACCTCAGCATCTGGTCCATTTTCCGCTGGAATGTGGCCGGCGCATTCTGTAACCCGAACGGCATTCTTTTATATTGGAACGCCCCGTCTGGGGTTACAAATGCGGTTTTCTCTTTGGCTGACTTGGCCAGGGGGATTTGCCAATACCCTTTTGTGAGGTCAAGAGTCGTCATGTATCGGGCTGTTCCCAGCCGGTCGATCAACTCATCTATACGTGGCATGGGGTAGGTGTCAAATTTTGTAACTTTGTTCAACTGACGAAAATCGTTACAAAATCGCCAGCTCCCATCCGGTTTAGGCACCAACACAATGGGACTAGACCAATCACTTTGGGACTCCTCTATCACCCCTAAGTTCAGCATTTTCTGTACTTCCTCCCGTATTGCCTCCCGTCGGGCCTCTGGGATCCGATAGGGTTTTAACTTCACCCTTTCACCGGGCGGGGTAATAATGTCATGCTCTACCCCAGATGTTTGTCCCGGCAGCTCAGAGAATACCTCCTTGTTGCGAAGCACAAACTCCTTAACCTCCTGTTGTTGGGGTTGTGACAAGGTGGCTGCGATTCCAACCTCAGGAATCACGCAACCAGTTTGAGCTGGTGACCAAGTGTCTGCAACTAGGGACTCTCTATCCCTCCAGGCTTTCAACAGATTAACGTGATAGATCTGTTCGGGCTTTCGCCTTCCTGGTTGTCTGACCTTGTAATTCACTTCGCTCACTTTTTCCATTATCTCGTAGGGGCCTTGCCATTTGGCAAGGAATTTACTTTCAACCGTAGGGACAAGTACCAATATCCTATCCCCCGGGGAAAAGGTACGGGTCTTGGCTCCACGGTTGTACACTCTCTGCTGTGCCAACTGCGCTTGGGCCAAATGTTCCTTCACGATGGGCATTACCTGTGCAATTCGATCTTGCATCAGGGCGACATGCTCAATCACACTCCTGTGGGGAGAACTCTCACTTTCCCAAGTTTCCTTGGCAATATCCAACAGCCCTCTTGGGTGTCTCCCATACAGTAACTCAAAGGGGGAGAATCCCGTAGAGGATTGGGGCACCTCCCTAATAGCAAACATCAAATAAGGAAGTAGACAGTCCCAATCCTTTCCATCCCTATCCACCACTTTCTTCAACATTTGTTTTAGGGTTTTGTTGAATCTTTCAACCAGCCCATCGGTTTGGGGGTGATACACAGATGTACGTAATTGCGTCACTTTGAACAATTTACACAGCTCCTTCATAACCCGGGACATAAAGGGTGTACCTTGGTCCGTAAGCAGTTCTTTACAAATACCCACCCGGCTAAAAACAAGAGATAGCTCTTTGGCTATGGTTTTGGCCGAGGTATTTCTGAGAGGGATCGCTTCTGGATAACGGGTGGCATAGTCCATTATAACCAATATGTACTGGTGCCCCCTAGCGGACTTGATTATAGGACCTACCAAATCCATTGCGATTCTCTCAAACGGGACCTCAATGATGGGTAGAGGGACCAGCGGGCTACGGAAGTGTGGCATCGGGGCCGACCTCTGACACACAGGGCAGGAGGAACAATAATTTTCTATGTCCTTCATCACCCCAGGCCAATAGAATCTCTGTAATACCCTCTCTCGGGTTTTCTCTGTCCCCAGATGACCTCCAAGAATGTGCCCATGGGCCAACTCCAACACCAACTTCCTGTAAGGTTTGGGCACCACAAGCTGCTCAACGGTTTCTTCTGCCCTTTTTGCCACCCGATACAGTAGGTCCTTCTCTACGCTGAAGTATGGGTAAGTGCAGGTATTATCTGGGTTCACTAACTCGCCATCTATTTTCACTACGTTTTCCCGTGCCTTTATTAGGGCGGGGTCTTTCAACTGTTCTGTGGCAAAGTTTTCCCTGTGAACCTCCAGATCAGGAAACTCCACAGACGGTAGGTTTTCGTCTGAGGAGGTGGGCTCCTCTCCAGTTTCTTGAGTCTCCCCTGCCAATACTGACAAGGGAAATTCGGGAGAGTCCTCACCACTCTCAGAGGAGTTCTGGCTATCATATTCCTGGTACATAGGGGCACCAGTGGGGGGCTCAGGATCATCCCACAGTTCCCAGAACTTCGGAAAATCCCTTCCCACAATGGCGTCATGCGGTAACTGAGACACTAAGCCCACTGGATGAGAAAGGGTACCTTTGGGGGTCTCGAAACACACTGTAGTCACTGGATACTCTCGGGTGTCCCCATGCACACAAATAACAGCTACCTTGCTATTCCCAGAGACCTCTGTTTTAACTAATTCAGCCTTTATCAGGGTCACAAGGCTACCTGAATCCAGCAATACCACAACATTTCTACCATTAATACACATTTTGCATAAATGTTTCTCAGTTCCCCGAATGGCAGTGCATGCGACTGTCGCACACAGCGACTGACGTCTGCCCGTCAGAAAGTCACACTGCATGGGTTCCTCCAAAACCGGGCAATTTGCTGCAATATGTCCCGCTTGCCGGCAGCGGTAGCAAATGATCCTTCTTGCCGCCTCTTGAGCCGCTGATTTCCCAGGCTGTTCTCGCCAAACTTGGGGTAGAGCTCCCACCCTCTCACTCTCTCCACCCTTACCCCTTGGAATCATCTTATCCGCCCCTGGGGATGGTCTGGTCTTAGGGTGGAAAGTCCGAGTGTCTCTGGAAGAGGCCGTCAGGTTCTCTGTAGCCAAGTATTTCTCCACACGATCCACAAGACCATCGGCCGTCTCTGGGTCTCCATGGCTTACCCACTTTTGGATGGCAGTAGGAAGAGCTCTCAAAAACCGATCCATTACAACACGTTCCACAATCTTTGGTGCGGACAAAGTCTCTGGCTGTAGCCACTTTCTGCTCAGGTGAATGAGATCATACATTTGAGACCTGGGGGGTTTTCCAAGCTGGAAAGTCCAGTTATGCACACGCTGAGCCCGGACAGCCAGGGTGACACCCAGCCTTGCCAATATTTCAGCTTTTAGCATCACATAGTCTTTTGCTTGGTCAGGCTCTAGGTCATAGTAAGCTTTCTGCGATTCACCCGTTAACAGAGGAGCCACCAGTCCAGCCCACTGCTCCTCAGGCCACTTTTCTCTTTCAGCAGTCCTTTCAAACGTGGTCAAAAATACCTCTGGATCATCCTCTCCAGTCATTTTTGTCAATAAACGACTCACCCCAAAGGACGCGGTATTAGTGGGACGGCTTTCCTCACTGGTCTGCGGACGTTGCTGCATTACTGCTTCCATTTGTTGTAGTCTCTGCTCTTGCTTCTGTAATAGGTCTATGAAGCGGGCCTCAGATCGTTGCTGGGCTTGTTGCTGAGCTTCCAGACTCTGTTGGTGAGCTTGCTGCTGGGCTGCAAGGCTCTGTTGATGAGCTTGCTGCTGGGCTGCGAAGTTCTGTTGTTGAGCTGCAAGGCTCTTTTGCAAACCTGCATTTGTCTGCTGTTGATTGGCATTTGCTAGAGCCAGCTGTTTCAATATCTCCTCCATGCTGGCTTAAAAAAAAACTGCCACTGGTTCTCCACCAACTGTGAGGGGGTTAGCTCGGCAGCGGGTGTGTGTGACCCCCGGGATGGGCTCCCCACACAAAAACAGGCCCAGCAGACGGAGGTTGTGGTTTTCAAAATCAAAAAGGTGCCGTTTATTTTCTATTTACAGTGACAAAAACACAGCAAAGCAAAAGAAACAAACAAAATAAATCCTGGTCAACTTGACCTCTGACTAAACATACAGGTTTCCTAACTAACAACTGGGATCAGCCTAGTGCTGTCCTAGTCCCTGGTTTTAAATGTCCAAGCAAAATATAGCCACACAGGCTTTCTCTCACCGCACAGGGGTTCACTCTCCCTAGACAGTCCACACAGGTCTGCTTCCAGGCATGAGCTAACATCTAATGAATCTGGGAGTTTTTATAGAGGCCTTAAACGAACTGACAGGCTTCAGCTGGCCTCATCAACTCCCTGCCTGCACGACGCCCAGCCCTCTCCCTAGAGGTATGAGTCATCAATGAGCCCACTAGTCTCAGCTGGGCTTATACAACTCTCCACCTAGCTGTATAAATCGGCGTAAAGCCTGAATCTGGGCGAAATATATCTACCCCCCTGGATGCAACCAGGTGACTTTACCTTCCTGCTGTCACAATATATACAGTTCTCCCCCCCATATACACATACATATATACAGTTCTCCCCCCCATATACACCATACATATATACAGTTCTCCCCCCCATATACACCATACATATATACAGTTCTCCCCCACCATACATATATACAGTTCCCCCCCCATATACACCATACATATATACAGTTCCCCCCATATATACAGTTCTCCCCCCCATACATCATCCATATACACAGTCCCCCCCTGTTGTGGAAAAATGTATTAATGTATGTTGTCAGATGTCCCCCCCCATGTCAGTTTTGCTGTAATGCGCTCATCTGAGCGTATTTGCACATACAGACGTTGGTGGAAGATCGGTGGTGGGAAAATCTTCCTATGGAAACAGCGATGTTTGCTCCATTTAGAGATGTTGTTTTACGCCTCGTCGGGGGACTGGCCACCTCCTGTTGGGGGGGGGCGGTAAATGACTCAGAGCGGACAGATCTGTGTCCACAAGAACAGTAGCATAGCTATACGACAATTGTGGTCCATTAAGGCATAATTGTCGTCATTGGTAGCAGTGCATGTCACTGATAGTCTATTTGAATGTATACATGTCTGTGATTGGTTATTATTGTATTGAATCCTTTAAGCTATATTTCTTGTGTTGTATTCTGTGTGGGGCTCCTGTGAGCTCACTTCCTATGGAGGGTGGGTCACATGTTGTGACATCACTTCCTCATGAGTGTAATAAAAATGGTTGATGGGCGTTGGCTTGGCAGAGTTTGCTGGGATGCCTTGATGATAAGACCTGTGTGAGGATGCTTGCTGGAGTGGATGGGACGGATGAATGGTGAGTTAAACTTAGATTAACATGCATTATATCACTGAGACGAAAGCTGTTACTATCAGAGACACGATATCTGGCTGCTGGCTGTATGCTCTGCGTACAGCCTAATTTTGCTAACACCCCCCCCCCCCATACCACACATATAGAGTTTTCACCGGGTGACACCATCCACTGCTCTACTGGCTGACAATGTCCACTTTTGAGGTAGGTTAGTTTCATATTTTAACTGACATTTCTTTTATTAAATGAATCATATTTTATGGGTACACTAATGCTTTTGTTCTATTTAACCATGCCCCTTTAATTCCCCCCCCCCCCACCACCACTGCAATTTGGCCACAGCCACTGTTCATTGTAGCACACCTCATTACTACTCTCTTTGGGTAACCCCAAAGGTGTCTCAGGTATTTTACAATCCTATAGTGTGTAGTACAAAAAAATTGCCGTGCGCCGTGAAAGTGTTCGGGTTTGGCTTGAAGAAAAGGTGGCAACCCTATCCCTGACTGTCCTCAGTGTCTTCCTCCAGTGCTGTGTCCTCCGCCCCCCCCCCTCGTCCCGCTCCGTGCGTTCACTCCCCCCTGCTGTGTCTTCCTCCTCCGCCCCCCTCATCCTGTTCTGTGTGTCCACATCCCTCTCAGTGTGTTCACATCCCCCCCCCCCCCCCCGTGTCTTCTCTCTCCTCAGGATGGAGAGCGGAGAAAGGAGCTGGTATGTCAATTACCAGCCCCTTTCTTTTCTGAACGGGACACAGAGCGTTCTTTACCGATCGCTCTGTGTCCTGTGATAACTGAGCAGAGTAACCTGTGTGTTACTCTGCTTCAGTTTATGAATGGAGAGGAGCCGCTGTCTTCTCTCCATTCATCTTCTGTGCAGAGAAAAGGACTGGTGAATCTGTCTTTCTCTTTCTCCATCACAAAGGGGAGATGTCAGGGGTTTCTGTTTGGACCCATGACATGTCACCAACGCCCCCTACATGGCTGATAAAATAAAAATGAAATTGAAAGAAAAAAAACTACTGACACCACAACCGCCCCCCCATACCGACACGGTACAGAGCTCCAAGACCACTGACACCGTCCACTGACACCGACACCGTCCATTGCCCTATTGACACCAACCACTGCCCCATCCCCCCCACCCCCTTTCCCAAAAGTACTGTGAAAAAATATATTTAAAAAATAAAACCCCACCCTCCCATCAATAGTACAAAAAAAATATTAAAATGTAATTGTAAAAATAAAAAAATCCACTGGTCCCAAAAAACCTTTTGAAAAAAAAAATTAAGTTGTAAAATAATCTGACACTGTCCGCTATCCTGACACCACCCTGCACATACTACCCACCACTGTACACTCTGCATTCCTGTGATTTGCACCGCATTGCTGTTCAGATCACATGCAATGTCTGTTCGATGCGATTTCAGCCATACAAACTATGGCTGAAATCGCATCACATTCGGACCAAACACGCACAGGACCCTTTTTTTGGTCCGCACCAGAATCGCATGGGTGTTCACACCTATGCGATTCGATTCATGTCCAAACTGTCAGTTCGCAGTGCGATATGCGAGCTGAAATAGGGGTGTCATTACCATTGTATGACACTCCCCAGCAGTTCGCATATGGCAGTGTGAACTGCCGTGCGAGTCGGGTGCAATGTGGGAACCCGCAGTGGATTCGCAGGGTTACCGAATCGCACCAGTGTGAACCGAGCCTTGGTGGGAGCAGTCAGGTGACATTTGTAGGTTTTATGCTGTGAGGCTGGGTTCACACTGGTGCGATTCGGTAACATAACAATAAGATCAGTCGAGCTTCTACTCTGCCTAGCTCTGACTAAATACATCTCCCCTAATCACTTGTCTATGTATATTCTGCTGGCTGTTTACTGCAGCATACATTTCCTCATCACCCTGATCTGTGGATCACACCCCATGATGAGAAACATCCAGTCAAAACACAGGAAAGGCAGCCAATCCTGGGAGAGCTGGAGGGGAGAGGAGGGGAGGGGGATTTGAATTTTGAACTTTTTACACAGGATGTGCCAGTCTAAACCTAGTGCACGAGATATGTAAATAACCTGTCACTCGAACCAAGGGGGCGGAACGGACAAAGGCTCTTCTCTGTGTCTGTTTTATCTCACTGAACAATAAAAGAGGATTGCTCAGAGCTGGATTAACTCTGTGGCAAGACTGTGCTCAAATGATAGGAAATCTTATACTCTACATTGTGACAGCAAAAAAAATATATATTTTTTCGGGTTTACATCCACTTTAATGTAGCTTAACATGTAATAAAGTGCCTAAACCTCAATCAATTATCTTGAAACTTTGCACAGCCTAAGATCTCAACTTTCCAAACCTTTCCAAGACGTTTAATGCGATTCGGTGTTCCACAAGGCAAACTAGCAACATTAAGCTTCATTTTTGGGGAGCTTAACCGCTTAAGGACCACCTCCTGTATATATACGTCGGCAGAATGGCACGGACAGGCATAGGCATGTACAGGTAGGTCCCCTTTAAGATGCCGTCGCGCACGCCAACGGTTGCGCGCTTGCGACCCTGCCGCTATCACCGTGAGCCCAACCATGGGACTCGATCGCCGCGGGGACACCCGCGATCATCTCACGGAGAGATAGAGCGGGGAGATGCTTATGTAAACAAGTCCTGTAATCGGAAGTGGTAATCTGTCTTGTCACACACAGCATTAAGGTGAAAAAACTTTTCTCTTTCGTTCATGGACGGACACAGCCTTAATCTAGACAAAGTGGGTATTAGCCTTCCTTTAGGAGTGACTAGGCAGAAAGTGTTAACTTCAAAGCTGAGCAGCCCCGCCCAGGGGGCAGTCCTACTGACTATATCCCCTCAGTCTGCACCAAGCAGATCAGTTTTTTTTCTGCCTAGCTAAAGAGAAGACATGGCTCCCTTCGGGCCCATAGGCCTGGAGGTTTTTTCGATTCCAGATTGAAATTGTATTTTATTTTTGTTCCTGTGATCTTCGATCAACTGCCGACTGGGTGACAGGCTGGATCCTGGATCCTTGCAGTCTCCCCAGTTTCGGCCATTGAGCGTGTGCCGACCATAGCTACGCACTGGGTCGTCCACGACAGGCCCGTCGCTCTACGGGTGGCCGGTCACCATGCGGAAGATGGTCTGTCTGGGATGCTTCCGGCTGCACTGGCGGCCATGTTTTTATGGTCCACGCTGTGTTTGGCCTCTAGCGGCCGCTCGGCAGCCATCTTTCCTATGATCCAGGCGGTGTTTTGACCATCCATGCTTGGCGGCCAGGTTTTCCGGCCGCTCGGCAGCCTGTTTTTTCTCTGATTCATGCTCTATCTAAAGTCGTTGTTGTGGCCGCGCTGTGTGGGCTTCTTGCTGCCGTGGTGGCCATTTTCTTGGTGCCCCACGCTCTATTACGCTCGGCGGCCATGTTCTTGTGGCCCACAGCGTTGTTGGCCTCTAGTGGCTGCTCGGTGCCCATTTTGCCATCTATCAATCAGCATTTAAACGGCGCAGACTGACAGACACACGCTGGTGAAGGGTCAGACTGTATAGCTGACAAGGAAGCAGCTCCACTAAGTGGCGGACGGCAGCGTACTACTGTTCCAGGGTGGTGAGTCCTCTGGGTGGGATCCCCTAGTCTCTGCTGCAGCCAGGAGGGTGGGTTACTGTGCCCTACCTGTGTCAGGCGTGTGGGTCATTGCCAAGGTGTAAACAGCGAGTGGTAACACAGGGGCTAGAAAGCGCCCCCCGCCATCTGCTGGGGACAACGCAGATGCGGAGCCGAGTCCAGCTACTGCTTAGGCCTGGCTCTGATGTATCCGAGGATGCCGACCGAGATTGGCCGGACAGTCAGTGGCGTCTCCAGCTTTCATATTTAGGGGGGGCACATGGGGGGGCAGGGACAAAAGTAGGGGGGCAACTATAAAATGAAATTATATATTTCCTGGGGCTCTTTACTACAGTTTGTATGGGGTTGGATTCAGTAGAGCTGATTCAGGTTTTTGGATGGAGGTCCACTGCCCTACTGACACCGTCCACTGCCCTACTGACACGGTCCACTGCCCCCGTCCACTGCCCTACTGACACAGTCCACTGATCTACTGGCTGACAGTGTCCACTTTTAAGGTAGGCTAGTTTCATATTTTAACTGACATTTCTTTTATTAATTCAAATTTTATGGGTACACGAATGCTTTAGTTTTATTTAACTAAGCCCCTTTAAGTCCCCCCATTTGTAATGCAATTTGGCCACAGCCACTGTTCACGTAGCACACCTCATTACTACTCTCTTTGGGTAACCCAAAAGGTGTCCCAGGTATTTTACAATCCTATAGCCTGTACTACAAAAAAATTGCTGTGCGCCGCAAAAGTGTTCGGGTTTGGCTTGATGAAAAGGTGGCAACTCTAACCAGGAGTAAGCGAGAAGTGAGCTCATCTCTAGAAAACTCTGTTCTATCCCACAACGGGCCCTTTCACATGTTCTGCAGTGAGCTCCCTTCCTACTATACTGGGGCCCCCCAGGGTGGCAGAAAACAAGAGATATGTCACCAGCACACCAAGAATATATAAGGGTCCAAAGCAGTGGGAGAACTATCAGGGTTGCAAAGGTTGTCTTGCCACCAGGCCCTGGTGTTCTGACACTGGGGTTCCCCAGCTGTCCTGTCCCTGCTATTGACAGCGCTGGTCTGGTATCTGACTCCTTGGCAGTCTATTAGGACCTAGTGCTGGTGACATTATGGGTGCATGCAGGGGAAGGCTGGCACTATTGGTTCTAGAGAGCCGAGCCCCCAGCTGGTCACCTAGCAGCAGTAATGCTGTATAACCTTCTCTGTTGCCATGCTGATCAGGATGTGATGCTCCCAGTCAGATCTAATACACACGATGCTAATAAATACTGTGTCTGTGTCTGTGTGTGTCTTTTGAGTAAGATTGGGGGTTGTTGGCTCTCGTGGTAGATGCGTTTTTCCAGTGATTCAAGCCAGTCAGGAACTCTATTTAAGGGCCCACTTTTATTTAAAAGCACAAAGTTCACAAATACATCAGTAGCCCTCACAGGGGGTTCCACCATTACTGTATCTTGCATACTCAACAGTTTAGCCTCCTGGCTTTCATTCTAGCGATCCGGCTTTCTCAGGCCTTTAGCCTAGGCCTAAAGTCTGCTCCGCACAATCTACAACCCTTTCAAGCTCCTTTTTAATTACAAAAAAAATAATTCAAAAGCAATCCACAGGCACCCACGTGTGCAAACAAATCCTATGTGCAAAAGGGCTGGAGAGGTGTAACAGTCTCCTCTTCGTGCAAAGGACACACCAGTGAGAGTGGCCTCTTACCTTGCGATAAAAGGACAACCGCATATGTGTGTGTGTGTATGTATGTATGTATGTGTATCTAATCTAATCTAATCTAATCTAATCTATCCTCCCTTTTGATCCTGGACCAGATGTGGGTCTTGGGCTTTAGTCTTTGTCCAGCCATAGACCGTTTAAATCTCAGCTGGTTCAGCAGGAACTGGCTGAGATTTGAACCATTAATGAGCAGATTCTCTTATGATTATCACTAGTGGTTGCTATAGCCACTAGTGATGATCACTGTTTGTCGGGAGAATACAATTGCTGGGCAGGAGGGATATTCCCCTGTCAACACTATCTGTGTTGATGGGGGAATTATGCAAGTTTCTTTCCTGTGGATGCAGGAAAGAAATTTGCACTGTATATTACCTGCCTAACTGAAAGTCAAAGTAAATTGTGAATGTCTTGAAAGAACAGGAGAGTGGGAGGGAGACAGATGGGGGAGAGAAGGGATGGAGATAATGCAGTTCAGGGATTACAGTGTACTGCAGTCTGCAGTGCACACGGTCCAGGCTAGAATCTCAGGCATCATTCACACACAGCCAAGAATGCTACTGATTTTCATATTTCCCGCCAACACATCCCCTCTCTTCAGATACAGCATGCCGGGTTAGTGTGGGCGGGACTGGGAGGAGGAGGAGCTGTATTCCTCCCTGCTCGTATGTGAGGAGAGTGAGGGGGGCGGCTGGACTCGCTGGGCTGTGAAAGAGTGTCATAGACTGACATTCGGCTCAGCTTGCAGTCACCACTCGGAATTTACAGGCTGGTTCTCCTGTCCTAAGGACGGGAGAAATCAGTCTGTTTTTTCAGTAACTGAGATGAAGGCTTGGGACCCCCTCCCCCCCCCACCCCCCACAGTGCTCGTGGAGTCCTTCCTGCAACTTGCTCTTCTCTGTGCCAATGAGGATGCAGGGGAAGGAGCAGATCGGGCGGCTATGGTTGTGTGAGCGCTCGCATTATGCAGTGTCAGCGAGCAGAGGGAGGGGGCGGAATCCCCCGCAGGAGCTGACTGGGGAAGCTCTCCCTTTCAGGAGAGACTGTGTTACTCCAGCGGCGGCCTGAGAAAAATACAAAAAATGCAAAAAAAAAGAAACAACGTTTTTTTTATGGTGGGGCACAGCATAATGTTGGGGGGGGGCCAGTGCCCCCTCTGCCCCCCTAGGGACGCCATTGCGGACAGTGAGAAAGTCTCCGGATCTGGGTCAGCACGCAGTAGGGTTCTGGTAAGTGACCTTATCACCGCAGTGCAAGACACTCTAAAAAGAGACGCACCGGTCCCTTTTGGGTTCCGTAAGGCGACCCTCACTGTTAAGGTGTTTCCTTGTGTGTCTTATATAGACTTTTATACAAGGGGTGGGATAAACCACAGAAGGTTTTTTTCAGTCCCTAAAAATCTGTTACCCTCTTGAAGAGAGTTTCTTAAAAAGATGGACCTCGCCCCGATGGGGACCCTTCTATGTCCAGACTAAAACAAGCTAGCCACCGTTCCGGTTGAAGGGGCTCCTGCCTTCAAGGACCCTGTGGACAAGAAGGCTGAGGCGATCAACCGCAACCTGTACACGGTAGTGGGTTCGGCTGTGCGCCCGACGATAGTTGGGACCCTGGTGTCTCAGACACTCACTGAATGGGCAAAGATGCTGCACAATGGGTTAAAGGCATGCCAGGTTTCCCCGGACAGCCCTAGCTGACCAATGGTACAGGGCCTAAGATTCGTTTGCGAATCAGCCTTGGACACGATTCCTCTGCTGGCCAGAGCTTCAAGATATGTGGTGGTGCTACGCCGTCTACTTGGTTAGGATTGGTCTGCGGACCAATCTTCCAAGAAAGCCCTGATGAATTTGACCTTTAAGCGCAACAGATTTTTTTGGAGCATTCCTGGATGACATTATTAAATATGTCACAGGAGGTAAGAGCATTCTGCTCCCACAATCCAAAAAAGGTAAGGAGCCACGCCGTTGGCTAGGGCCCTCCTTCACCGCGAACAAGCTTTTTTTTTTTTTGTCCGCCTAGTGCGGCAAATAGACGATTCCAGGCCGATAAATTGCCTGAGGGACAAAAGCGCCCCTGGTTTCGCAAGCCCAACAAGCCTGCGAACAAATCTACGTCCGCATAAAGGTCTGTCCCCACCCATCTCTCGGGTAGGGGGACGTGTTTGCGAACTCCTCAGGGTACAAGATAGCGTTCTCTCTTGCCCTCCGAACAGATATATGATTTGTTTCCTCCAACCGCCAGCTTCAGCCGACTCGTCGGGAAGACCTAGATGGGGCGGTTCAAGACCTGCAGATACGCAGGGTGATATTCCTGTTTTCAGTACAGGAACGGTTTCAGGGGTCTTTTACTCAGACCTGTTGTTGTAGTACAGAGAAGGAGGAGGTTCACCCAATCTTGGATATCAGGCCCCTCAATTGCTTTGTGAAGGTACAAAGATTCCGGAGGGAGTTGGTTCGCTCTGTTGTCACTGCCCTCCACCCGGGGGATTCTGGCATCCTTGGCAAGGACGCATTGCAGGTCCCCAGATGCACCAGGCATCAGAGATGGCTACGCTTTGCGGCCGGGGTAGACCACTACCAGAGGGTGGCGCCCCCATTGGCCTGGCATAAGCACTGAGGGTGTTCACCAGGGTGCTCGCCCTGAGTCTGGCCAAGACAGCGTGGCATTGCTATTGTTGGCTACATGAACGTGTCTATAACTCGTCACCCTACGATACTTGGCTTGGGTGCTGTACACTCAGAAGTCAGTATGGTACCGACTCAACTCCTAGTATAGCTGGTGTTGACTCTGGACTCAGAGGCAAACATTTTTTCCCTATTGGAAAGTTGCAGACCCTTCGGGCTGCGGTGCGGCAGTTGACATCCCCAGGATGGTTGTCACGCCGATTTTTACAGGCGCGTCCTGGGCCTCATGGTAGCCTCCTTCGAGGCGGTGCCATATGCGCAATTCACACACGAGTGTTACAGGAAAGTCTGTCCAGATTGGACAAGTGCTCATCATTAGGCTTGTGCAATTCGTTTCGTAACGAATCAAAATTCGTCCGAATTTAGCAACTTTCGGACATTCGGAAGCATTCGAATTTCCGAACAGAGCAATTACGAATAAAACCGAATCCGAAATAAATTATACCGCAAAATAGCGAATGCCCGAAGGTCTTCGGCATAATTCGTTATGAAAAAAGTTACGAATGTACGAATCCATTCGAAGCACAATAACACTCACTCTGCTCTCTGCTTCTCCCTCACCATGCTGAACTCCCTCTCAAAATGGTGTACAGGGGCGGAGGCTATAGCCGCATGAAAAAACGAAAGTAAAATACGAGATTTCAAATCCATTCGAAGCACAATAACACTCGCTCTGCTCTGCTCTCTGCTTCTCCCTCACCGTGCTGAACCCTCTCAAAATGGTGTACAGGGGCGGAGCCTATAGCCGCATGTAAAAAACGAAAGTAAAATACGAGATTTCGAATCGTTACAAATAACCGCTATGTATTTAGAAAAGTACAAATCCATTCGAAGCACATTAGGCATAATAGGCAGCGTCGTTGTGAGAGACACGGAAAATTACGAATCAACGAACCCAAAAAAAGTTACGAAAGTAGGAGTTGTGTCCAGAATCAACGAAAAACAACGTACTCTACCGAAAGTACGAATTATAAAGCAACAAAAAATTCAACGAAAAATGTCGCTTGCAAAAATACGAATGAGTCCGAACACGAAAAATCCCGTCTAGCAAAATTACGAATGATTACGAATCAACAGGACCGGAAAGAAACGAACCGAAACGGAACGAATTTTTCCGTTGTGCACAAGTCTACTCATCATCCCTGGATTGTCAAATCCGGGTGAGCCACCTAGTCAGGACCTCCCTAGTTTGGTGGCTGACATCACCAGTACTTCTATCCGGGAAGTCATTTCTTCCCTTTCACTGGATAGTGATCACGACGGACGCCAGCCTTACCGGTTGGGGGGGGGGAGTCTGGGGGGTTCAGTCGGCCAGGGTCACTGGACTCCGGAGGAATCCCACTTCCCGATCAACGTCCCGGAATTCCGGCCGATCAGGCTGTGCCTCTCCACATGGTCTCAGAGGCTACAGAGGCGTCCAGTCAGGATCCAGTCAGACAACGCCGCGGCGGTGGCGTATGTCAACCATCAAGGAGGAACAAGAACCTCAACTCACGCCAGACATAGATTTCTTGGCTTCTCGACTCAATCGGAAGGTATTGAGGTTGGTGGCCAGGTCAAGAGACTCATGGCAGACGCGACAGATGCGTTAGTGGCACCATGGAGTCAATACTGGCTAATCTATGCCTTCCCTCCTCCTAAGTTCCTTCCTCATCTGCTTCGCAGACTGGAGGCAGAGAGAATTCCAAGAATCCCAATTGCTCTGGATTGGCCTCGGCAACCTTGGTACGCCGATCTAGTGCATCTGAAAATTACCCGCTGTTGCAAGGTCCCATACGCCATCCTGTTTTACAGTCCCTGGCTTTAACGGCATGGCTATTGAGAGCCAGGTGCTAAGAGACCGGAGCTGTCAGACTCTGAGTTCTTACCATGAGGAGTGCTCGGAAATCGTCCTAAGAAGATTTACCATCGCACTTGGAAGAACTACATATTCACTTGTGAGGAAATGAGGTGGCATCCACGTACTTATTTGGTTCCAGAGTCCTGCTGTTCTTACAGAGTGGGGCGGACCAAACATTTTTTGCTAACTACAATTAGGGACAAATATCTGCCCTGTCTGTCTTTTTTTAATGACCCATGGTGGCTTACTCTAGTGAGAACATTTGTACAGGGGGTTCGGCATGCGGCCCCTCCAGTCTGCCCTCCACTACCTCCATGGGGCTTGTATAGCAGACGTCCCTTGGCATCTACTGCTACGAGAGGACCTGCTGTTGCAAGGCCCCATACGCCATCTTGCTTACAGTCAATGGCATTAATGGCATGGCTATTGAGGTAGACGTCTCTTGGCGTCTACCGCTACGAGAGGACCTGCTGTCGCAAGGACCCATACGCCATCCTGCCTTACAGTTGAGGGCTTTAATGGCATGGCCTCTGAGCTGGCAGCCTTGTCATGCAAGGCTCCCTATCTGACCTTCCACAAGGATAAGGTGGTGCTGCGACCACAGCCTTCTTTTCTTCCTGTCGTTTTCGACCTTCCATCTCAACAAAGACATTGTACTGCCATCCTTGTGTCCTCATCCGTCAAATCCTAAGGAGACGACGTTGCATTCCTTGGACGTTGTTCAAGCTCTAAGAGTATACTTGTCTGTTACTGCTCCGTTCCGGAGTTCAGACTCAGTTTGTTTCGGTGGCTGGTCCCAAGAAGGGTCCAGCGGTCTCGTCGTCCACCATCTCAAGGTGGATCCGACAGATCGTGATTCAGGCTTACGCTATAAAGGGTCGGGCGCCTCCCTGTCACAGCGCATTCGACCAGGGCAATAGGTGCCTCTTAGATCAACGGCATGGCCTCTCTGTGTTTTCAGAAACCACCGTTTGACATCAGGGAGATTCCCTTGTCGACACTTTCTCAGAAAGTGGTCTTTTTGGTGGCTGTTACGTCAGTTAAGACGGGTTTCTGAGCTGGCAGCCTTGTCATGCAAGGCACCCTATCTGATCTTCCACAAGGATAGGTGGTGCTGTAGCTTAATGTAGCTTAATGTGTAATAAAGTGTCTAAACCTCAATCAATTGCCCTGAAACTTTGCACAGCCTAAGATCTCAACTCCCCAAACCTATCCTATAAGTTTCATGTGATTCGGTGTTCCACAAGGCAAACTAGGGACATTAAGCTTGTCTTTTGGGGAGCTTAATGTGGCTTCACGTACAAAAAAGTACGTTGTTAACCAATTTCCCCCCAAACTTCATACAATAGACCCCATCAATGCCAATATATTCTGAAAATTTCAGCTCATTTGGTTAATCACACCAAAAGTTATTCACATTGAGCTATATTTTACAATGCTAAAACATTTAATGTAAAGAGCTTAACTTACCATAATGTTCTTTAACCTCAATCAATTGTCTTGAAACTTTGCACAGCCTAATTTCTCAACTTCCCAAACCTATCCACGACGTTTAATGCGATTCGGTGTTCCACAGGGCAAACTAGGGATATTAACTCATTTTTTGGGGAGCTTAATGTGGCTTAATGTACAAAAAAGACCTTAAATGTTAACCAATTTACCCCAAACTTCACACAATAGATGACTTTATCCATGCCAACATATTTTGAAAATTTCAGCTCGTTTGGTAAATTACACCAAAAGTTATTCACATTAAGCTATATTTTACAATGCTAAAACATTTAATGTGAAAATGGCTTAACCACTTAAGGACCGGCCCATGTAGATTTATGTCGGCAGAATGGCACGGACAGGCATAATCACCTACCTGTACGTCCCCTTTAAATTCCTGCCGCGTGGTTGCGCGCGCGCGCCGTCGGTGGCACGCTCGCGACCCTGCCGCCTTCCCTGTGAATGCCCCTATAGCAAGCTGCTTGCTGTGGGGGCACTTGGCAGGAGGGAGCGGCCAGGAGCGCCGGGGAGGGAACTGAGAAGAGGAGGATCAGGGCTGCTCTGTGAAAACACCACTGCAGAGGAGGTACACGATCTCACAAAAGTGAGTACACCCCTCACATTTTTGTGAATATTTTATTATATCTTTTCATGTGACAACACTGAAGAAACGTCCTTTAAGAGCCATAGCAGGCACGTGCCTGCTGCACGGCGAGAAACCTGATGCGTGTGGCTAGCAGGCGCGATTGCCACCGGCAATCGCATGCACGAGAGCCAGGATGGGGATTTGTGTGTGTAAACACACAAATCTCTGTTCTGACAGGGGGGGAGAGACAGATTGTCTGTTCCTACTACATAGGAACAGTGATCTGGCTCCTCCTCTAGTCATTCCCATCCCCTCAAAGTTAGAAACGCACTAAGGGAACACATTTAACCCCATTAACCCCAGTGTTAATCCCTTCCCTGCCAGTGACATTTACACAGTAATTAGTGCATTTTTATAGCACTGATCGATTTATAAATGTCAATGGTCCCAGAAAAGCGTCAAAAGTGTCCGATCTGTCCGCTGCAATGTTGCAGTCCCGCTAAAAATCGCAGCTTGCCGCCATTACTAGTAAAATAATAAAAGTTCCATAAAAATTGCCATAAATCTATTCCCTATTTTGTAGACGCTATAACTTTTAACCAAACAATATACGCTTATTGCTATATTCTTTTTTTTTTTTTTTTTACCAAAAATATGTAGAAGAATACATATTGGCCTAAACTGATGAAGACATTTAAAAAATAAAATAATTTGGGGGATATTTATGTAGCGGGGTCCCTACTTAGGCGGTTGTTATGTCTAAATTTAGGGGTGACCTGAGCGGTAGTTGGCTCGGGTCTTCTAATTATTCGGACTCTGCCTTGTTGCTGCTTCGCCTGGCATGCAGTTTCTCCTTTAGGCGTATAGGTGGTACTGTCACTTATACCCAGGGTTGAACCACAGGTGATGAAGTGACTATTGGATGTCTTCTCTCAGCTGCCATGCGGTGGGCGGTTCAGGCCTGCTGTGCATGCCGGGAGGGGGTATATAAGGGGCAGACGCAATTGTTCATGGTGAGTACCTGGGGACCTGTACCCGGAGGTGTGTGTACCCCTCTAAGAGGGGGTGCGACCAACTTTGACTGAGGAGTCTCGGGCACCTTCGGCCCGAGGCTGCGGAGTTCCAGATGGGCCCCGTACCTTCAACTGGGTCTACAAAAAGGCCAGAGAGTAAACCTAGAGAGCCCAGGGGGGGGGGGGGCGACCGCTCTGACATAGCGGAAGCCGGGGGAGGATCGGTCCCATAGAGGAGACGAGTAATACAGTATTGCTGTCTCGGGAGAGGCCTGGTGACCTGTCGGAGGGAAGGATTCCTTTCTTCACAGACTGCCCTTGCGGAGTGTCGTTATTAAAGGAGGGATCTCCTTGACTTTGTCCTTGGAGGTGACTAAGTCACTGTTCACGCTTCATGCCGGCTGCTAGTGCTGTTGAGTGACTATCCGGGTGAGCTATACCCACTCGGGACCGAGTGGCGACGAAGCCAAGAGTGTGCCTGAATCCATTCTATTCTGCTAACCCCTTTTCTCTCCAACTTTCTGGTTACTAAAGCAATGAGGAAAATAAACTCTTGTTGGAGTTGAAGTGTTGTGTGGACATTGACCTTCTTGGGAAAGGTAAAGACTATATAATCTAGAGGGAAGAACCAGTGAAAGGAAACAACTCACTGCGGGACCCAAATACATAACACCGTCCGACCTCTAGTCCAGAGGACGCGGACATGTGGCATGGCGTATTGTGAAAGTAAATATACTACGCTTTCTACAATAATACTGTGTGAAGTGAACAACCTCCCTTGCGGCAAGATATATTCACTAGAAGATTACTGCAACTTAAAAGTGAGACACACACTAATATACAAATCAAAAAGAATAAAGCTGCGCAAAAAATGTAAAGTGCCACTCGTAATATATCGAGTGGAAATATACAAAAATTGATTACAAGTTTACAGGCAACTAGCCTGTTAGTGGACTAAATCAACACTAAACCAATTAAAAAATGTTATAAAGTCTTATTAAAATGTGAGGTGATGAATCCTAAACAATCGTGCGTGTTGTCAAGATGCTCCTTATTAGCTATAAGTGACTTCACACTTGAGACACCCAATGAAAAGTGCTTGACTTTGATAGAATAGAGTTCCTCCACCAAGGATAATCTCTGCCGCTTACCAGAGCCCCTGATCCCAACAGAGATCAGTACAAACGGACGGCTGTTACCCCTGCCAGGGTCTCTGGATAAAACAATCAGCTAGTCTCCTGGATTTTACGCCCGAACTTCCCAAAATGTCACGATGATGTATTACCATATGGAAAGAAAGGCCACCATAGCGTGAATCCGATAAAATTCAAGATTTATTAAAATTAAAATGCACTTACAGTCAGTAGCATATAATGGGCATGTGGTATAATGTAGCCGGCCGGCTAAAACAGCCCGTTCCTTCCGGGACTCATGTGTAATGGTGACGTCAGCATGCCGCTCCTCCCTACGCCATTTCGTCACAGATGACGTCATCCTGGGGCACGGGCGGCGTGCTGACCCACCGCCAATTATACTGTTCCATACACAGGGACCGCCCTAATCTGACCTCTCAGTGTTTATACCGCGAAATTCGCCATTTTACCTATGGGCAAATTTGCCCAATCTCTAGACTTGCAGATTAAAAGGATCGTATCCCCATGTTGGCCATACTGAATAATGTATATAAATGAATGGCCATATCTCTCACTCATTGATTAGTATATGGAATTAAAATTAAGTAAAAATGTAATTGATTATACAGCTCCGGAATGTGTATGCAGACTGGTGGTGTCTCATACCACATCACGGAGGTGTCTAAAACAATTAGTGCTGACAGTCTCTCGTCAGCACGGGACAATTATTATGAGCACCTCAACCCATCGGGTCTGATGCAAAGTAAATAACATGCCTCAAAACCTCATCTGGGAAAAGAGGGCCAACTTGTGGTCAGATTAGCAATTGCTAGCAGGCCCTGAAAATAGGCCTCTTTACAATGCTAAAAATCCAAACCTATATTAAATTAAATATCTTTCAAAATTTAAAAAAAATGTTTGAATATTTTAACCCACTGCGAGCCCGCATATGGGTCGAAGAATTGGAACATTTGGTAAAATGTAGTTTTTAGAAACTAAAATGAAATTAAAATTAAAATTAAAACATATCTATGAGGAAGTAATTTGCCTTAATGTAAGGGTCCCATCCAACATAAAGTTGGTAGAGATTGAATCTCCTAGGATTCCCCACCACTGAACATGAAGGATCACCACAAGTAACAGTTGGTTGCCCCTACAATGGGAACTTGAGTGATCAGCTACAAAAAACAATCCCACCCACCAACATCAGAAGACGGTAATTTGTTGTTCTCCCCAAATTTAGGCCCAACCCACTCATAGTAATATATTAATGGCCACCCATCTTTCCTTTTAGTGGGGTTGTTGCACCATAACAGCCAAGAGATCAGATCAAGTTCACATATCTCACATATAAATGGAAAATGATGGTATTATACTATAATCAGAGTAATCTGCATCCATCGGCAAGGCTTTCTCAAGCATTGTCGATGAATGCATTCACATCTATGTCGATGTTCAAACCATAGGGGGTATAACACCGAACCCTATAAATCCACGACATTTCCATACTGGATATCTCCTTCACCAAGGAACCCCCCTCCAGTGGGGGCTATATCTATCTATACCCAGAAAAATAGTACCTGCTGGATTGCGTTTGTGATGCAGGTCATAGTGCCTGGAGACTGAGTGATCCTTAAATCCACTCTTAATATTTGCAATATGCTCTCCTAAACGCACCTGCATAGATCTTTTAGTCCTGCCTATGTACTGCATACCACAGGGACATTCCAGGAGGTATACCATGCCTGTAGAGCTACAAGTCACAAAGGACTCTATTTTGTGTTCTCTGGAGGTACTTGTTGATCTGAATGAGATTGTTTTCTTTGACTTAATTTTATTCAATGTGCAGACCTGACATCTGCGACACTGATAATACCCCAAAATGTTCTGGAAGAAAGACTTTTTTGGGGGGAGGATCCACCACATTAGGTGCTACCCTATCTCTCAATGAGGGGACACCTCTGAAAATGACCTCCGGAGCCACCGGCAAAAATGTGTTTATAATATGATCAGACTTCAATAAGTGCCAGTGCTTCCGTAAGATCTTTTTCACTAGATAGTGTTGGGTGGAATAAGTTGTGATAAGAGGTATAACTGGTTTGGTGTGATTTTTCTTAGTTTTCCTATCCAATAGGACTGACCTGTCGATTTGTTCGACCTCTTTTATTGTCGCCTCCAAAGAGCTGGCATCATATCCCTTGTCTATCAGTCTATTTTTTAGGATATTAGACTGAAAGGAATAGTCGGATATATCCGAACAGTTCCGCCTCATTCTTAAGAACTGGCTCTTCGGAACTGAATTGAGCCATGAATCTTTATGGCAACTACCTAAAGGTATATAGGCATTCCGATCAGTTTGCTTAAAAAATGAGATTGTCTTGAAATCGGCACCCTCTTTTGTTACCGTGAGGTCCAGGAAATTGATTCTTTCTTGGCTTGCCTCATGGACAAAGCGTATCCCCCTATCATTGAGATTGATCTTAGCAAAGAAATCATCCAACTGGGTGGCCGTCCCCTCCCAAAGGAGGAGGACGTCATCAATGTACCTAGCCCAAAATGTGAGATAGGGATTCCGGTCACAATAGATGACGTCCTCCTCCCATTTGGCCATGAACAAGTTGGCCAAACTAGGGGCATATTTGGCCCCCATGGCCACACCCCTCTTTTGTTTATAGAAATTGTGGCTGAACCAAAAGTAATTGTGGTCAGCCGCATATTCTAATAGTTCCATAACAAAGGCCTGTTGCTCCTGGGGGATTTTGGAGAACAAGTCCAAGTAATTCTTAACTGCAAAGAGTCCCATTCCATGTGGTATAACTGTATACAAGGAGGTCACATCAGCCGTGACCATCCAAGTATGTTCTGTTGCTTTTTGATTAGCCAGTAGATTGATCACATGTCTCGTGTCCCTAAGGTAGGACGGCATTTGCTGTACCAATGGTTGCAAAAAATGATCTACATACTTGCCCACCCGGGACGTAATGGAATCAATTCCACTTATGATCGGACGACCCGGGGGGCAAGTAAGACTCTTATGTATTTTTGGTAGACAATAAAGGATAGGAATCCGTGGTGCCGTTGGGATCAAAAAGATTTGTTATTTCTCATTAAGGATGCCCAATTGGCCACCCTTTGAAACCAAAGTTTCCAATGTTTTTTTTATATTGGACTATAGGATTCCCTAACAGGGGCACGTATGTTTCGCCATCTCCCACAATTCGAGTTAGATCCTGGAGATAGTCCATCCGATCCAGGATGACTATCCCCCCGCCCTTATCAGCTGGGCGGATGACCAACTCTTTATTGTTGCATAAAGAGTATAAGCCTTTTTTCAAATCTTTTTCCATTTCATTATTCACTACCTTCACTGACTCCAACTCTTTCAGTACAACATCCCGGAACACTCTTAGTGAGGGAGCTAAAGTTCCTGGGGGATTGAAAGTGGATGCATTTGCTAGTCCCGAATGCTGATATTTGGATGTTATAATCCCTCCCTGAAATGGTGGCATACTGGCAAAATGTCTTTTGATGTTTTATTTTTCTTATATACCTATGCACATCCATATATGTTTCAAACTTGTTTAATTTTCTAGGGGGAGCGTATTTTAAACCCTTATTCAACAATCTAGTTTCAGAGGGTGTTAAAACCTGTGTACTAAGATTGAAGATGCCTTCCCCTATTACATCCTTGATTTTTTTTGACTGTGCTCTCCTCCCCCCCTCTGGTTCCTCTTTGTTTTCTATGGGCCTTTTGGTGCCCTGGCTGGACCTGGGAAAACCCCAATGATGCTGTCTTGGAGAGTTATCTTCTTATCTGTCAGAGTGATCCCTGGGTAACCCTGAGTATTCCTGATCATAGTGGCTATGCTCCACTGGATCAGACTGTGGCGGGCCTTCTCTATCCCTCAAAGGAAAGAATCGGTTTCGGGAGTTTTCTCCGCCATTATATTCCCATTCATCTCTGCCTCTTTCCGGGTTTATCCACTCATCATACTGAGGGTCCTGATAAGATGATCTTTCCTGATCATGATAATTGTAAGGTACCCTTTCTGAATTTTTCCTTTGTCTCGGGGTTCTCTAAAAGATTGGTTCGATGGTCTATTATATTGAGTAAAGTGACCTCTATCCCCATTTTCACCCGATCTTTGTTGGTAGTTCCAATTTGTATTCTTATTTGGTTGGGCCCCCTTACCTGGTTTCTGTGATCTCGAGGGAGACTGATAAGAGACCCGCCTACCCTTTTTCCCAGTTTTGTGATTCTGGGCCCTCTTAGGTGTTTTCTGAGAGACTTCCCTAATGGGTAAATGCTGAATTCCACCTGAGGGTATTATGGGAACATTCTCACCCTGGGTTATAGCCTCCATCCTCATTTCTTGTTTGTTCCTTTTCTTCACTAGCAAGCTTTTTCTGCCACTCAAACGCTGTTGGCTTGGTAGTCCCCATAATCTCTATTGTACTTCCGTTTTTTTTATTTTTTGTTCCTTTTCTTCCTTATCCAGAACTTTAAGGAGATTAGCTGATCTTTCTTTATACTCATCTCCCTCTTTATAAGGGAGAAGGTTATCTTTAATAGTTTGGACTTCAGTGTCCAATCTAGTAAGTTTACTGTTTTTCCTTAATACAAGAAAACGCAAAAAATTGACTCCTGCTTCATTAAAATATCGGAACCAGCTTTCCAGATCGACTTCCCCTTTCTGCGGGCATACCTCCCACCTTAGGCTTCTTGGTACCATACTCAGTTTGATGTAAGTCTCTAAATAGGCCACATCCCACTGAGTATGTATCTCAGATATAGTGAGATTCTTTAAGCGGACAAAAAGTCCCCCAAGGTCGCCATCCTTGGTGCTAGGGGTCTCAAAGACACCATCGGTATTAACCACCCTTGATGCTCTATAGGCATGTTATTTACTTTGCATCAGACCCGATGGGTTGAGGTGCTCATAATAATTGTCCCGTGCTGACGAGAGACTGTCAGCACTAATTGTTTTAGACACCTCCGTGATGTGGTATGAGACACCACCAGTCTGCATACACATTCCGGAGCTGTATAATCAATTACATTTTTATTTTAATTCCATATACTAATCAATGAGTGAGAGATATGGCCATTCATTTATATACATTATTCAGTATGGCCAACATGGGGATACGATCCTTTTAATCTGCAAGTCTAGAGATTGGGCAAATTTGCCCATAGGTAAGATGGCGAATTTCGCGGTATAAACACTGAGAGGTCAGATTAGGGCGGTCCCTGTGTATGGAACAGTATAATTGGCGGTGGGTCAGCACGCCGCCCGTGCCCCAGGACGACGTCATCTGTGACGAAACGGCGTAGGGAGGAGTGGCGTGCTGACGTCACCATTACACACGAGTCCCGGAAGGAACGGGCTGTTTTAGCCAGCCGGCTACATTATACCACATGCCCATTATATGCTACTAACTGTAAGTGCATTTTAATTTTAATAAATCTTGAATTTTATCGGATTCACGCTATGGTGGCCTTTCTTTCCCTATGGTAATACATCATCGTGACATTTTGGGAAGTTCGGGCATAAAATCCAGGAGACTAGCTGATTGTTTGTTTTATCCAGAGACCCTGGCAGGGGTAACAGCCGTCCGTTTGTACTGATCTCTGTTGGGATCAGGGGCTCTGGTAAGCGGCAGAGATTATCCTTGGTGGAGGAACTCTATTCTATCAAAGTCAAGCACTTTTCATTGGGTGTCTCAAGTCACTTATAGCTAATAGGGAGCATCTTGACAACACGCACGATTGTTTAGGATTCATCACCTCACATTTTAATAAGACTTTATAAAATTTTTTAATTGGTTTAGTGTTGATTTAGACCACTAACAGGCTAGTTGCCTGTAAACTTGTAATCCATTTTTGCATATTTCCACTCGCTATATTACGAGTGGCACTTTACATTTTTTGCGCAGCTTTATTCTTTTTGATGTGGCATGGCGTGTCTGATCCTCCTAAGAGGAAGGTAAAGGGGGGGAAAAGGATCTGTGTGCTACATTTATTAAAGCAAAAAAAAACTTTTTTTCGAAATTGTCGCTCTTTTTTTGTTTATAAAAAAAAAAAAAAAAAAACTGCAGCGATGAGCAAATACCACCAAAAAGATCCATTTGTGGGGAAAAAAGGATATCAATTTTGTTTGGGTACAATGTCACGTGACTGGGCAATTGTCAGTTATATCGACGCAGTCTAGTATCGCAAAAAATGCCCTGGTCATTAAGGGGGCAAATCCTTCCGGGGCTGAAGTGGTTAATCAATAGCCTTGAAACTTTGCACAACCAAAGTTTTAATCATCCCAATCCTATCCTAAAAGTTTTATGGATTTTGGTTTCCCACAAGGGAAATGAGTGATATTTAGCTTAAAGGATATGTAAAGGTTATTTTTTTTTTTTTTTAAACAAACATGTCATACTTACCGTATATACTCGAGTATAAGCTGACCAGAATATAAGCCGAGGCACCTAATTTTACCACAAAAACTGGGAAAACTTATTGACTTGAGTATAAGCCTAGGGTGTGCCTCACTGTGTCCATGACTCACTGTGTCCATGACTAGACTGACGTTTAACATGGGAGTCTATGGAAGGGGTGCCCGGCTTTTAAAAGTTTGGGGTCCAGAGGACCTACGACCGGCCGTTACCGGGTCCCCAAAGTTACCAAAGATTACCGTTTAACATGGGAGTCTATGGAAGGGGTGCCCGGTTTTGAAAAATCGTTGCTCCCCGGTCGTAGGTCCCCCCGACAAGAAACTTTGCACACTTATAGAGGAAGAGTGGGGATATATGTATGCTAAGATTGGAGTCCAGGGGACCTACGGCTGGCCAGTACCGGCTCCCCAAATTCTGGGAGATCAGGCGCAAAAAGGTGACTCGAGTATAAGCCGAGGGGGGCATTTTCAGCACCAAAAATTGTGCTTAAAAACTCGGCTTATACTCAAGTATATACGGTACCTCCTCAGTGCAGTTGGTTTTGAACAGAGTAGCACCAATCCTTTTCTGGGGTCCCTCAGCGGTGCTCCTGGCTCCTCCTCTCGAGTGACCCATTGGAGAGCCACTCTCCCTCGGGGGAAATTGTGCGGGCATGCTCCCGTGTCCTGTTGCTGAGGCCATTGACACAGACAGCACGGCCCCAGCTCCCATTTCATGGGAGCCAATGGCTGTGCTGCTATAAATATATTCAATCAGGACCCAAGACACCGACTGGAGCTGGTGTGCTTGTCCCCGTTGCTGGAAAGACCAGGTTTAGGAAAGGAAAAGGGGGGGCTCTGGGGAGCTTCTGCATCACAGGAGGTCCTTCACCTTAATGCATAGAATGCATTAAGGTGAATAATATTGACGGTTTACACCCCCTTTAATTTTTTGGGAGCTTATGCAAAGTTCTGTGCAAAGTTACAAGGAAATTTATTGAGATTTAGGCACTTTGTTACACATAGAGCTCCTTTTACATTAAAGTTTAAGTTCACCTTTACAGAAAATCTGTAAGGTGAACTTACACTGAACCCCCTCCCCATCCCCCCTGGTCCCGCTGACCTGGAGTCCCACAATCCCACGCTATGACACATCAAGGGAGAGGGGAAAGAGGGAGGGAAAGAGAGAGGGAGGGAGGGAGAGAGGGGGGAGAGAGAGAGGGGGAGGGATCTCTCCTAGGTGTTATACTTACAGGCAGCTGCAGTATTTTCAGTCAGTGTACTGTATCCTGTGCACAGTGTGCAAATAAAGCTAACTGCAGACAATTGCTGGTGTTCTGTTCCTAATAATATCACAGGCAGGCAGTTGATTCAGCTAGCTGCAGTATATTAGTGTACTGTATACTGGGCACAGTGTGCAGCTAAAGCTCACTGCAGACAATTCCTGTTTTCTTCCTAATACTACTACAGGCAGGCGATTCAGCCAGCTGCAGTATAATCAGCATATCTATATATCCCAGCTTTGTGCAGCTACATCTCACTGCAGGCCATTCCTTGTGTACCTGTTCCAATACATCAAAGACAGTATGTCTGGAAGGCCAACAAGGAGAGGCAGACAGTCAAAGGCCAATAAAAGAGGGCAAGCAAGCTTTGTCTAGAGGCAACAGTGCTGGTTGTGGACACGGTGCATCCTCATCAGCATGTGGCCGTGGGGCACGCTTGTCCTTTTTCTCTGCAGCTTACCGTGTTGAGCCACAACATGCCGAAGAGTTGGTAGAGTGGATGACCAATCCGTCCTCATCCTCCTAATCCTTTATCACCCAGGCCACCTTGGCTGACAACTCAGGTGCCAAAGCGGCCTATTCCTTGAACTCAACAATAGCAAATGCAAGCGCTTGGGAAGCCTGCACAGACATCATCAGTTACTCCTCCCCTAGCCCCACCAGAGGAGTCCCCCGAACTGTTCGACCACAGTGTCGGGTACATGCTGCAGGAGGATGCGCAGCATTTTGAAGGCTCCGATGATGGTACCCAGCTTGAGGAAGGCAGCAACGTGGGCCCAGAGAGAGGGGTTGATCAAGAAGGACAACAAACTGGCAGTCATGTTCCCCCCCCCCCCCCCCTGCAGCATACTGCCAGGTTTTCTCCAGTGACGAGGAGGGAGGGTATGATGAGCTCACTGACTCTATGTGGTTGCCTGATAGGAGAGAGGAGTGTCAGGTCACCTGTGGCCAGGTGACAGGTGCACACCGTAGGGGGACAGGAGTGCACCGCACGGTAGTGAACCCTATGGCTGACTGCTGCGGATAGGAAACTGGGTGGTTGTGGAAAGCGGGACCAGAGGAGCACAACCGGGATCCTATGGGAAGCTAGAGCCAAGATTACCCAGGGCGCGGAGTCTAAGACCCAGCAGGTCTTCTCCAGAGCCTCTAGTGGTGAGGATGTTATGCTGCAGGCTGGGTCCAGGTCGCGGCCCCTAGAGTCTCCTAGCTCACGCCCCATAGGATAAGGGGACAAGAGGGGAAGCAGCAGCACGAGATATAAGAGTAACGAATAACAAGCTGAAAGTCAAGGGCCACAAGCAGACAAGGATAACGAAAGACAAGCCGACGGTCAAGGGTCACGAGCAGACAGGGATAGTCGGGGACAAGCCAATAACGTAACAGAGACAGACGTAGCACACGGCAGGCAGGAACCCAAACACACAATGCCTAACAAACACGTTGATCAGCAAAGCAGGCTTGCAGTGCACAGGTTAATATAGTGTTCTGTGATAGGACCTGGGGTGGAGTCAGGCTGGGAGGAGATTATAAAGGAAGCCAGGTGAAAGGGTTCTGGCCTCTAAGATGAAAACATGGGAAGGAAGGTAAGCTGACAGACAAACGCTACTGCATATCCATGACAGTACCCTCCCTCTTATGGGCCCTCCCCCGCCTGGGCCCAGGCTTAAAGGGAAATCTCTGATGAAACCTCAACAGATGAGGTGCAGCGACATCAGATGCAGCGATCCAAGACGCCTCCTCAGGACCAAAACCTCTCCAATGCACAAGGTACTGAAGAATGCCTCTGCAGAGCCGAGAATCCAGAACTTGTCTAACCTCGTACTTAAGATTATCCTCAGACTGAAAACGAGGTAGGGGGATGACAAAAAGATCTATTGAGGACCAAAGGCTCTCTAGGAATAAGCAAGGGCATGAGAGGATCAACAGGAATCTGAGGAGGGTCCCCTAGACCCTTAAAGGGGAACTGGTCATCTTGAGCAGGACCATCAGACTGGGCAGATGTCAGTGGGACCCTGAAGTCAGGTTGGTTAGGTGACATGTCGCCGGAGTCAAGCTGAATAGCTGAAGGACAAGCAGAATGTCCTGAACAAGAAAAAGTAGGAGGCTCACTGGGCATGGGCTGGACTGGCATAACTAGTACAGAGGCAGAGTGAATAGCTGAGTCAGGTGTAGCGACTACCTGAATCGCATCGCAAGACGTAGTGACTGCAGGACTTGTAGACAAGCTAGCCTGGCTGTGCGTCCAAGGGTGGTTAGGGACAGAGAAATGTAAATGGTTATGCAACCTGGAATGAATGACCGGCTCAGGTTCACAGGGGGCAACCTTGGGTAGGCAGGACGAGGAACAGGAGGAACCCCAAGCCAGGATCTGTCCAGTAGTCCAGTCCACATGAGGAGAATGGAGCTGTAACCATGGGAGACCCAAAATTATAGGCGTTGAGGCCTTGGGTAAGATAAGGAAGGATATCCACTCCTGGTGGAGTGTCCCTACCGACATCTTAACAGGGAGGGTCTGGAAGCGGATAGGTCCCCCTGGGAGAACAGTACCATCAATCGCCAAGACCACCAATGGCGTGGTGAGGGGCAAAAGAGTAAGTCTCATGGACGATGCGATTTCCCAGTCCATGAAATTACCAGCGGCTCCGGAATCCAGATATGCTGAGACCGAATGAGAAGAAGCACCAACATGAAGGAACACAAAGCAGAAGACGAGGAGAAGGTGATATTTCTGGGTCCAATACTCCACTTTCCAGATGAAGTGGACCCGAACATTTTCTGGACAAAGAGCAAGTGTCACGAAAATGACCTTTGCCCCCACAGTAAAGACACAGACCAAGAGTTCTGCGCCTAGCACGTTCCTCGGGGGATAGCCTGGTCCGACCCAGCTGCGTGGGTTCCTCAGCTGGTAGGAGATGCTCTACGGGTCGAAGAGAGGGAAGCTCAGGCTGACTAAGAACCAAGGAGTGCTGGCGTTGCTTTTCTAAGGTCCTCTCCTGAAAGCGAATATCGATCTGGTTACACAAGGAGATAACGCCGGCCAGATCAGTGGGGATGGTTCTTCCTGCTAATTCATCCTTCACTCTATCAGACAGGCCATGCAAAAAGGTTGCGACTAAGGCCTCATTGTTGCAGCTCAACTCAGCCGACAGTATGCGGAAATGAAGGGCATACTGTCCCACAGAAGCAGACTCTTGGCGGAGACGTAAAAGGGCGCTGGCCGCTGAAGAGACACGAGCCGGTTCTTCGAAGATATTCCGAAAAAGTTTCAAGAAGCCAGACAGGCTAGAAACCACTGGATCATTCAGTTCCCACAGAGGGGCTGCCCAGGCTAAAGCTTCACCAGAGAGGAGGGAAATGATATAGGCTACCTTAGCCCGATCAGACAGGAAGTTTTGGGGCTGGAGCTCAAAATGAATCGTGCATTGGCTAAGGAACCCCCTGCAAGCCTTGGAGTCCCCAGAGAAACGGGACGGAGCTGGCAGTTGTAGTGAGTGTGTGGCTGCGACTGGTGCAATAGGTGCAGCCGCTGGTTGTATTTGAGGTTGCGGATTCAGGGTTCCCAAGGAGGCCTGAAGATGCTCGAAGCGAGAAGCCAGATCCTGGAGGAATCGCATCACCTGAGTCTGATTCGCTTCCTGGGTTTCAAGTCTGCAAACTATGCCCTGCAATGGATCATCCGCGGGGAGCGGGATGTCAGCCGGGTTCATGGCTGATCAAACTGTCAGGTCACCTGTGGCCAGGTGACAGGTGCACACCGTAGGGGGACAAGAGTGCACCGCAAGGTAGTGAACCCTATGGCTGACTGCTGCGGATAGGAAACTGGGTGGTTGTGGAAAGCGGGACCAGAGGAGCACAACCGGGATCCTATGGGAAGCTAGAGCCAAGATTACCCAGGGCGCGGAGTCTAAGACCCAGCAGGTCTTCTCCAGAGCCTCTAGTGGTGAGGATGTTATGCTGCAGGCTGGGTCCAGGTCGCGGCCCCTAGAGTCTCCTAGCTCACGCCCCGTAGGATAAGGGGACAAGAGGGGAAGCAGCAGCACGAGATATAAGAGTAACGAATAACAAGCTGAAAGTCAAGGGCCACAAGCAGACAAGGATAACGAAAGACAAGCCGAAGGTCAAGGGTCACGAGCAGACAGGGATAGTTGGGGACAAGCCAATAACGTAACAGAGAGACAGACGTAGCACACGGCAGGCAGGAACCCAAACACACAATGCCTAACAAACACGTTGATCAGCAAAGCAGGCTTGCAGTGCACAGGTTAATATAGTGTTCTGTGATAGGACCTGGGGTGGAGTCAGGCTGGGAGGAGATTATAAAGGAAGCCAGGTGAAAGGGTTCTGGCCTCTAAGATGAACCCATGGGAAGGAAGGTAAGCTGACAAACACTACTGCATATCCATGACAAGGAGGAGGCACATCTCCAACAAGGCAGGATGCCCTCCAGGGGCCAGCTTAAGGGCAGCCAACCGACTGCATCACACCGCAGAGCTCTGCAAGTGCAGGGCGGCACTGGTGACTCAGTGCGTCATTCCACAAGTTCTTCGGTGTGGGCCTTTTTTAAGACGTTTGCAGCAGATCACACCGTTGCTATTTGCAACATATTTCTGAAGCGTATCAAGCGTGGACTAGACAGCAAGCGCTTGGGCACCACATGCTTAATCAGACATATGTCGAGCTCCCATGCAGCCCGTTGGCAACACTACTTAAAAGACCCACACCAAAGACCGGACCTCTCCTTGCACTTCCTCATCAGCTGGGATCTCCAACCCCACTATACCTTCAGTCCTCTCAGAAACCTGCACTGAGAGGAATGAAGGTGTAGAATTAGGTGTGCCACTGCCAAGTACTTGCGGGCAATCTGCTATCGGTACACCAACATCCGATTTTAGCAGGCAGATTTCCCTACCCCAGTTGCTCCACCGGAGAAAGAAGTTTGCTCCCAGCCATCCACATGCCCAGCGGTTGAATGCTAGCTTGGCTAAATTGATAGCACTTCAACTGCTGCCATTTTAGTTGGTAGACTCTGCACCCTAACGTGAGTTTGTGGAATGTGCGGTACCTCAGTGGCAGGTTCCCAAACGCCACTTTTTTTCACGGAAGGCGATTATGGCTTTCTAACGGCATGTGGAAGGCAATGTCCATGGTGCATATTACCGCTGACTCATGGCCCAGCAGGCATGGACAGGGACGTTACCTATCTTTCACCGCGCACTGGGTGACTCTGCTGGCAGCTGGGAAGGGCGCAGTAGTGTTGGAGGTTGTTCGGCCACCACGCCTCCAAAATTCTACTAGTGGTGATTCTGCCACACCTCTCTCCTCCACCCCCTCTTCTTCTTCCTCCATGGCCTCTTCCTGTGCTGATTTGTCCTCAGAACCAGCGGTTCTCCGTAGGCATTCAAGGGGCTACGTGAGCATGCAGGCAAAAAAGATGCCATGCATTGCTTGAGCTGGTGTGCTTGGGGGACAGGAGCCACACTGGGGCAGAGATTCTGTCAGCTCTGCAGGGGCAGGCTCAGAGGTGGTTGACACCCCGCCAGCTTCAGCCAGGAATGGTGGTTTGCGACAATGGCACCAACCTCCTCTCCGCCCTCTGACAGGGACACCTGACCCATGTGCCCTGTTTGGCTCACGTCCTTAACTTGGTGGTGCAGCGGTTCTTGGGCAGGTACCCAGGTTTACAGGATGTCCTGAGGCAGGCCAGGAAAGTCTGTGTGCATTTCCGCCGGTCATATAATGCCAGTGCTTGGTTGGCTGACCTCCAAAAGGAATACAACCTGCCCAAGAACCGCCTAATCTGTGACATGCCCACTAGGTGGAACTCTACGTTAGCCATGCTGCAGTGGCTGCACACGCAGCAGAGGGCCATCAATGAGTACCTGTGCGACTATGGCACCAGGACAGGGTCAGGGGAGCTTGGTTTTTTTTCCCCACGCCAGCGGACCATGATCAGGAATGCATGCACTGTCCTGTCACCATTTGAAGAGGCCACAAGGATGGTGAGCAGTGACAGTGCATGCATCAGTGACACTGTCCCTCTTGTCCACCTGTTGGAGCACACGCTGCGTGGAATAATGGACATGGCACTTGAGGCAGAACAGAAACAGGAAGAGGAGGACTTCCTTACCTCTCAAGGCCTCCTTTATCCAGACAGTGTTCCTGCGTGCCCGCCGATCACACAGGGAGAGGAGGAGGAGGATTGTGTCAGCATGGAGGTGGGTGGAGCCTAGCGCTCAGCATCAGCAGCAGTCTTCAATGGATCATTTACAGTTCAAAGAAACCCATGGACTTGTACGTGGTTGGGAGGAGGTGGCTGCGGATCATGTCCTGCTTAGTGACCCAGAGGACTCTGGACCGAATGCCTCAGCAAACCTACGCTGCATGGCCTCCCTGATCCTGCAAAGCCTGAGGAAGGATCCTCATATTCGTGGTATCAAGGAGAGGGATCATTACTGTCTGGATCCCTCCTTGATCCACGTTACAAGGGTGTTAAGTACAGAACGTACCTGATCGTAGATCCTGACTTGTAGGAGGAGACCTCTCTTCCAGCCCTGGCTCAGGAGCCACTGGAGTGAGGACAGTGAACTCGGGAGTGCAGCGAGGTAGGAGGTGATCCTCCAGGGATGGCTGGAACTGTAGGCAGCAGAGGAGATGGTTGCAGGTCAGCGACCCGGGAGCTGGCAGGTACAGGAACAGCAGGAAGCTGGAGCAGGGTGAGACAAGCCGGGTTAGATGCACACAGAGCAGTAGACAGTAGCAGGGTCAGACAAGCCGGGTCAGAGCAGGTAATCAGACGGTAAGATTCAGCAGGCTTAAGCGTGGTCAGAGGTACAGGCAAGGTCTGGTAGCTGGTAGGCAAATAGACTGAGCAGGGTCAAGACAAGCCAAGGTCAGGATTGGAGAAATTGGATGGTCAAGCAGAGCCGGGTCGGTACAGGTAACAGATAAAAGGTATGCAGATTACTGGTACAGAGCTGCAGAACAGACCGCAATGCATCACTGCAGTTGCTGACCTTTTAAAGGCATAATGGCGCCAAGTAGCACTAATGTGCGCGCGCACCCGCTGCGTGCGCATGCGCGTGCGCACCAGATGCATGTCGGCGCACAGGCACGGATGGATGCTGTTGCCTGGCCTATGCAAGGGTGCGCGCAAGAGCCCTCCAGCAGGTCCCTGACAAAGGGAAAGGTTGCGGACCTTATCTTGCCATCGCAGAGGATAAAACATCTTCGGGAGGCCTTGCACAAAGGTTCGTGCAACGCGTTTCCAGAGCCTGGGAGGTTACAAATTCCTGGTCCTGGACAACGTGTTGCTGAGGCTTTGGTCAGTCACAGAAGGAGTGGTGGAGAAGGTGGCCTTCTGACTGATGCGTTCAGACAATTTTTTAGTCCGCAGCCCCAAGGTATGATCGGTTCCAGCAACCATCGCCAGTGTCTGATTCACATGGTGCAGGAATACCTAAGGGCAAGATCAGACTTGGACACCTTTCCCACCGAAAATCCTCTGGGTTACTGGGTCTTGAGGATGGATCACTGGCCAGAGCTTGCACAGTATGCAATTGAGCTACTGGCCTGTCCCGCATCCAGCGTTCTTTCGGAAAGCACATTCAGTGCTGCTGGAGGCTTTGTAACCGATCACAGGGTGCGCCTGTCCATCGAATCGGTCGATCGCCTGACCTTCATAAAAATGAATCAGTCTTGGATCACCAGCTACCAAGCACCTGATGCCGATGTAACTGAATATTTTTTTTTTTTAATGTGAGATCCCTTCAAGACTGCCTATGCTGATGCTGAGTGACTATCCTCTTCCTTCTCAATGTTCATGCTAATAGCTTGTAAGAACATTTTTGGTTCTGGGCACCGCCACCAGTGGCTAAGGCCCAATTTTTCTGCCCCTGTTTAACGGGCGTGTAATTACAGTTTTTGATGCAATACTTTGCAGCAGGGCTCATTCCTGCGCTCCAACTAGAGTAACCGTGAGGGCTTGCAGTGTTGTGACAACAGCACCAGTGCCTTAGGCCCAATTTTTCAGACCCTGTTTAACAGGGGCATGTAATTACAATTCTTGATCTAATATTTCACAGCAGGGCCCGTTCCTGCGCCCACCACGACTGTTTTTAATGTCATTGAAAGAAACAACGTTTTTCTAGACGTGATTCTTCTGAAGCCTGCCTTGCCTACACACTATCATGAAAAAAAAATGTTCAAGAAAAGCGCGGTGATGTACGAAATGTACGACGGCACTATAAAGAGGAAGATCCATTCGGATGGCGCCATCCTTTGGGCTACTTTTGCTGATCCTCGTGTTAGTAAAGTTTGGTGAGAGACGATTCACGCTTTTCAGCCTCGTGCTCTTCAGTCCGTTAGTGTGACGAATGTGCTATCCCATTACGAACGCTAGTTTTACCAGAATGAGCGCTCCCGTCTCATCACTTGCTTCTGAGCATGCAGGTTTTTTTCACGTCGTTAAATCATGTTAGAGCATGTTCCAAAATTTTAATGGCCATTTTTTACATCGTGAAAAATGCTCGAGCCCACACACAATCGTTTTTAATGACCAAATTAAAAAATGACATTTTTCTCGTCATGAAAAACGGTCGTGTGTACGCGGCATAACAGTGAGGCCTTACAGTGTTGTGGCAACACCACCACACCGTCCACCACCAAAGTCCCAATTTTTCAGCCCCTGTTTAACAGGGGCATGTAATTACTATTCTTGATCTAATATTTCACAGCAAGGCCCGTTCCTGCACCCACCAAGAGTAACTGTGAGGGCTTACAGTGTTGTGGCAACACCAACACCTAAGACCCAAATTTCTGCAGAGTATATAGGGCAGGCCCCTACTTTCAAACATCCAACTTACAAACGACTCCTACTTGCAAACAGAAGGAGACAACAGGAAGTGAGAGGAAATCTACCCCTAGGAAGGGAAATTCTCTGCTGTAAGAGTTCCTTGTTTCACTAAAACACCCAGATTTTCTAAATACAATTGTCATTTGGACAAAGTGAGGTGAAATCTTCGGAACAGGTGCACAGACAGCAAAACAAATGCTACAGGGGTGATAACCCTTCCCTATGTTTTCCAAAATGCTTAAAAATAGATTTTTTGGCTGGAGCTACACTTAAAAAATGTACGTGTTCCAAATTACAAACCAATTCTACTTAAGAACAAACCTACAGTCCCTGTCTTGTTTGCACCGCCTGTATACTGCTGTTCAGAGTATATAGGGCCTGGTGGCCCCACGCCTTTCCTTTTTTTATTTAGGTGCGGGGTTCCCCTTAACATCCATATTGCCGGGACCAGACATGACATTAAAGCCGCAAGCAGTTTTAAATGACTTTTTTTCCTTCAGAAATGACATTTTGTACAGGGACAGTTCTAAGCACGGGAAACACGTGTCACTTTACAGGCATACTATAGACACCCCCAGGCACGATATTTAAAGGAATATTTCACTTTTATTTTTTCACTTTAAGCATCATTAAAATCACTACTTTTTTTTTGCACTGATACATGTCCCCTGGAGCAGGACCCGGGTCCCCAAACCCTTTTTGGGACAATAAATTGCATATTAGCCTTTAAAATTCGCACTTTTGATTCCTGACGTTCGAGTCCCATAGACTTTAATGGGGTTCGAAAGTTCCTGTGAAATTTCGGTCCGTTCGAATGTTCTGATGCGAACCAAACTGGGGGGTGTTCGGCTCATCCCTATTCCCCTGCTTTGCCCTGCAAAGTAAAAGCATAATGGGCTAGTAGGCATCACATACTAGCCCATTATGTGGCACTTACCTGCAAACGAAGCGCGCGTTGTCCCCGCTGGTGGCCGCATCCATCTTCGCCCCTCTGCCTTCCAGGGCCGCGGACTCCGGCTCTGTGACTGGCCAAAGTTGCGTGACGTCACTCCTGTGCATGCGTGGGGAGCCGTCAGTCACTTGCTAGTGAAGAAACGGCACAGAGCAGTTTCTTGACAGCGCATGCGCCAATGACATTGGCACAATCGTATTTAGTAAATATCTCCTAAACCATGCAGGTTTAGGAGATATTTACAGTACCTACAGGTAAGCCTTATTATAGGCTTACCTGTAGGTACAAGTGGTGTAACTAGTGTACAGGACGCCAAGGTTGGGTCCTGGACGGGTGCTATATAGCACCAATATTTGGGTTGTGGTCCCTTAAGGAGTGGTGATGGTGTTCAGGAAGTCACCCAGAATGGGTGAGGAATTCCCGGCAAAAGAAGTAGTCCAGAGAGGACTGGCTCGCAGTCCTCTTTGTCTTGATAAAGAGTTATTTGGGGCCCGGAATTTCAGAGGCTCTAAAGTGATATTCAGGTGGGATAGAGCCTCCACTCCCGACCAGAGGGTTAAAGGCTTCCAGGAAACTGCTCATAAGACAGGAAGTGGTGCTAGAGGTGAAGAGGAGGAGTATGGAATTGCACCTGTTGTGATGAGCTGTGTGTCTGCTGGAAGCTGCCAAAGACTTAACAAGGACTCTTGAAGTTTTGGGGCGAAGACCCATTCTACAAAAACGGTATGTGCCTTTTCTTTAATTTGTTTTGGGCTGAAGACAAGCAGACTTTGTTTTATAGTTTTCCTGTGTGCTGAATGAAGCTTTATTTTGGTTTGTTTACAAATAAAAGCCCTTTTTTTTAAAAATCAAACGGTTTATTCACTTGGATGCCTGTGGCCAATCATAGCTCAGGGGGGTTTAGTACACGCCCCACACTATAAAAGGCAGCCAGCGCGGCGGCATTGTGTAGTGTGTTCTGGCATGCAGGGAAAGAGCTACATAGGCAGGGACAGTGTTTTCTACAGTGTGTTCTTTTCTCAGGCATCTGCAGGAGTTAGTGGGTGTTGTGTGCCCCAGCACAGTATACACCTGTATCTACATTTTTTTGCTGTAATATAATACAGGCATCTGCAGGAGTTAGTGGGTGTTTTGTGCCCCAGCACAGTATACACCTGTATCTACCCTTTTATTGCTGGTGTTCTCTAATAAAGGCATCTGCAGGAGTTAGTGGGTGTTGTGTGCCTCCCAGCACAATATACACTACTCCAATTCCTGGTTTTCCCATCTCCCTGCAGTCCATTACTATGTCTGGAAGGCCAACAAGAAGAGGCAGACAGTCAGGAGCCAATAAAAGAGTGCAAGCAGGCTCTGTGGCTAGAGACAAAAGTGCTGGTCGTGGACGCGGTGCATCGTCATCAGCACGTGGTCATAGGACACTCTTGTCCTTATTTTCGGCAGCTGGACGCATTGAGCCGCATCATGCCGAAGACTTGGTAGAGTGGATGACCAAGCCCTCCCCATCCTCCCTCACCCAGGCTCAGGGTACTGGCAAAGCGGCTGCCAAAGCGTCCTCTTCCCTCGTATCAATGTCATCAGTCACTCCTTCCTTAGACCCACCATGTCTTCCTGAGGCGTCCCCCGAACTGTTTGAGCACAGTGTTGGGTACATGCTCCAGGAGGATGCCCAGCGTTTTGAAGGGTCTGATGATGATACCCAGCTAGAGGAAGGCAGTAGCGTGAGCGCAGAGAGAGGGGATGCTCAAGAAGGACAGCAATCTGGCAGTCATGTTCCAGCAGCTGCAGAATACTGCCAGATTGGCTCCAGTGATGAGGAGGGAGGGGATGATGAGGTCACTGACTCCACGTGGGTGCCTGATAGGAGAGAGGAGGAGGAGGCACATCTCCAACGAGGCAGGATGCCCTCCGGGGGCCAGCGTAAGGGCAGCACACCGACTGAATCACACCGCAGAGCTCCGCCTGTGCAGGGCGCTGCCTCTGCTCATTATTCCAAAAGTTCTTTGGTGTGGGGCTTTTTTGAGTCGAGTGCATCAGATCACACCGCTGCAATTTGCAACATATGTCTCAAGCGTATCTCGCGTGGCCAAAACATCAGCCGCTTGGGCACCACATGCTTGACCAGACATATGTTGACCTGCCATGCAGCTCGTTGGCAAGCGTATCTTAAAGACCCACACCAAAGAACAAAGCGGATATCTCCTTGCTCCTCATCAGCTGGGATCTCCACCCCACTATACCTTCAGTCCTCTCTGAAACCTGCACTGAGAGGAATGAAGGTGTAGAATTAGGTGTGTCACAGTCAAGTACTTGCGGGCAATCTGCTAGCAGTACACCGACGTCCGATTGTAGCAGGCAAGTTTCCCTGCCCCAGCTGCTGGACCATCGAAAGAAGTTCACCCCCAGCCATCCACATGCCCAGCGGTTGAATGCTAGCTTGGCTAAATTGCTAGCACTTCAACTGCTGCCTTTTCAGTTGGTAGACTCGGCCCCCTTCCGTGAGTTTGTGCAATGTGCGGTTCCTCAGTGGCAGGTTCCCAAACGCCACTTTTTCTCACAGAAGGAGATTCCGCCTCTCTACCGGCATGTGGAAGGCAATGTCCATGCCTCGCTGGACAGGGCGGTCAGCGGTAAGGTGCATATTACCGCTGACTCATGGTCCAGCAGGCATGGACAGGAACGATACCTTTCTTTCACGGCCTATTGGGTCACTCTTTTGGCAGCTGGGAAGGATGCAGGACAAGGTGCAGTAGTGTTGGAGGTTGTTCCGCCGCTACGCCTCCAAAATGCTACTACTGGTTGTGACACACCTCTCTCCTCCACCCCTTCTTCTTCTTCCTCCATGGCCTCTTCCTGTGCTTTGTCCTCAGAACCAGCGGTGCTCCGTAGGCGTTCAAGGGGCTACGCAAGTACGCAGGCAAACAGATGCCATGCCGTGCTTGCGCTGGTGTGTTTGGGGGACAGGAGCCACACTTGGGCAGAGGTTCTGTCAGCTCTGCAGGGACAGGCCGAGAGGTGGTTGATGCCACGCCAGCTTAATTTAGGAATGGTGGTTTGTGACAATGGCACCAACCTCCTCTCTGCCCTCCGACCCATGTGCCCTGTGTAGCGCACGTCCTTAACCTGGTGGTGCAGCGGTACTTTGGCAGGTACCCGGGCTTACAGGATGTCCTGAGGCAGGCCAGGAAAGTCTGTGTGCATTTCCGCAGATCATATAATGCCAGTGCTCGGCTGGCTGAGCTGCAAAAGGAGTTGAACCTGCCCAAGAAACGCCTTATATGTGACATGCCCACCAGGTGGAACTCTACGTTGGCCATGCTGAAACGGCTGCACACGCAGCAGAGGGTCATCAATGAGTACCTGTGCGACTACAGCACCAGGACAGGGTCAGGGGAGCTCGGGTTTTTTTCACCATGCCAGTGGGGCATGATCAGGGATGCATGCACTGTCCTGGCACCATTTGAGGAGGCCACGAGGATGGTGAGCAGTGACAGTGCATGCATCAGTGACACTGTACCTCTTGTCCACCTGTTGGAGCATATGCTGCGTGGAATAATGGACAGGGCACTTGAGGCAGAACAGAGGCAGGAAGAGGAGGACTTCCTTGCCTCTCAAGGCCCCCTTTACCCAGACAGTGTTCCTTGTGTCCCACCCATCACACAGGAAGAGGACGATGAAGAGGAGGAGGATTGTGTCAGCATGGAGGTGGAGCATGGCACTCAGCATCAACAGCAGCAGTCTTTTAGGGATGATTTACAGTCCCAAGAAACCCTTGGACTTGTACGTGGCTGGGAGGAGGTGGCTGCGGATCATGTCGTCCTTAGTGACCCAGAGGACTCCGGACCGATTGCCTCAGCTAACCTACGCTGCATGGCCTCCCTGATCCTGCAAAGTCTGCGGAAGGATCCTCGTATTCTTCGGATCAAGGAGACCATTACTGGCTGGCCACTCTCCTTGATCCACGGTACAAGGGTAAGGTTGCGGACCTTATCTTACCGTCGCAGAGGATGAGACATCTCCGGGAAGCCTTGCAGAAAGGTCTGTGCAACGCGTTCCCAGAGACTGGGAGGTTACAAACTCCTGGTCCTGGACAACGAGTTGCTGAGGCTTCGGTCAGTCGAAGGAGCGGTGGAGAAGGGGGCCGTCTGACGGATGCGTTCAGACACTTTTTTAGTCCGCAGCCCCAAGGTATGATCGGTTCCAGCAACCATCGCCAGCGTCTGATATACATAGTGCAGGAATACCTAGGGGCAAGGTCAGACTTGGACACCTTTCCCACCGAAAATCCTCTGGCTTACTGGGTCTTGAGGATGGATCACTGGCCAGAGCTTGCACAGTATGCAATTGAGCTACTGGCCTGTCCTGCATCCAGCGTTGTTTCGGAAAGCACATTCAGTGCTGCTGGAGGCTTTGTCACGGATCACAGGGTGCGCCTGTCCACTGACTCGGTTGATCGACTGACCTTTATAAAGATGAACCAGTCTTGGATCACTACCAAGCACCTGAAGCTGATATAACAGAATAATCTATTTTCAAATGTCACATCCCTTCAAGACTGCCAATGCTGATGCGGAGTGACTGTCCTGTTATGTTGACTGACTATCCTCCTCCTCCTCAATGATCCGATTCCTGATGATAGCTTGGAAGAACATTTTTATTTCTGGGTGCCACCACCAGCGGCTAAGGCCCAATTTTTCAGCCCCTTTTTAACAGGGGCGTGTAATTAAAATTTTTGATGCAATACTTTGCAACAGGGCTCATTGCTGTGCTCCAAGTACAGTATCTGTGAGGGGTTGCAGTGTTGTAGCACCAGTGCCTAAGGCCCAATTTTTCTGCCCCTGTTCAACAGGGGCATGCAATTACAATTCTTGATCTAATAATTCACAGTAGGGCCCATTCACGCGCCCACCAAGAGTAACTGTGAGGGCTGACAGTGTTGTAGCACCAGCACCACCAAAGGCTCAATTTTTCCTACCACTGTTCAACAATGGCATGTAATTACAATTCCTGATATAATAGTTCACAGCAGGGCATTCCAGCGCCCACCAAGAGTAACTGTGAGGGCTCACAGTGTTGTGGCAACACCAACATGTAAGGGGCAAATTTCAGCAGAGTCCCTACTTTCAAACATCCAACTTACAAACGACTCCTACTTGCAAACGGAAGGAGACAAAAGGAAGTGAGAGGAAATCTACCCCTAGGAAGGGAAATTCTCTCCTGTAATGCCGCGTACACACGATCATTTTTCCCGTCGGGAAAAATGACATTTTTTCCTTTGGACGAGAAAAACGATCGTCTGTGGGCTTTTTGCCGTTTTTCCCGACGGGAAAAACTGCATTAATCACGATGAAAAAAATTAGAACATGTTCTAATTTTTCTCGTAGTTTTTCCTGACATTTCTTCCGCGGCAGTGTTTCCCATAGGGAAACACTGCCGCGGAGCCCATAGACGATCGTTTTTCTCGTCATTTTAAAAAATGACCGTGTGGGGAACAAGCTGTTCCCTCGTTTAAAATGTCATTATTCACGGCGGTTTTTAAACCGCCGTGAATAATGATCGTGTGTACGCGGCATAAGAGTTAATATGGGGAAAAAGGTGTCTCCTCTCTACTGATGCTTTATCACCAATCCTTGTTTCAATAAAAACCCCACTTTTCCAAAAACATTTGTCATTGGGACGGAAAGTGAGGTGAAATCTTCTGAACAGTTGCACAGACAGCAAAACAAATGTTACAGGGGTGATAACCCTTCCCTATGTTTTCCAAAAAGCTTTAAAATATATTTTTGGGCTGGAGCTACACTTAAACAGTGTACCTGTTCAAAATTACAAACAGATTCTACTTAAGAACAAACCTACAGTCCCTGTCTTGTTTGCACCGCCTGTATACTGCTGTTCAGAGTATATAGGGGCTTTTTTTATTTTGGGTGCGGGGTTCCCCTTAATATCCATCCAATACCCAAAGGGGCTGGTAATGGGCTGGGGTGGGGGGGGGGGGGGTGATGGGGTAGCCATGCCATTTTTCTCAAAGATTTTCATCCATATTGCCAGGACAAAACATGACATTAAAGTCGCTAGCAGTTTTAAATGGCTTTTTTTCCTTTTTAGAAATGTCATTTTATACAGGGACAGTTCTAAACATGGGAAACACATGCCACTTCACAGGCATACTTTAGACACCCCCCAGGTATATTTAAAGGAATATTTCACTTTTTATTTTTCACTTTATGCATCATTAAAATGACTGCTCCCGAAAAAACGTCAGTTTTTAAAACTTATTTTTGCATTGATACATGTCCCCTGGGGCAGAACCCGGGTCCCCAAACCCTTTTTAGGACAATAACATGCATATTAGCCGTTATAATTAGCACTTTAGATTTTGAACGTTCGCGTCCATTGTATTTAATAGGGTTCTAACGTTCGCGCAAACTTTCGGGCCGTTCGCAGGTTCTGGTGCGAACCGAACCGGTGGGTGTTCGGCTCATCCCTAACAGAGAGCACAGGTCACGCTTGCTTAAAGCGGAACTGTAGTTTAAAGGCACTTATTATAATGTTTACGTATGTATGCTAAACATGCTTGCACATTATGCATGTATTCTTACTGTAGCGGGTATGTACTTTGTAAATTTAACTGGCAAAGACACCAGTGATGTGTAATTCCCTGCAGCCCAGCAGGTGGCGATGTCGCCACGGGCTGGGGGTTGAGCCATTGCTGTGTGCCGGGCCTCCTTTTTGTCCTCCCTCGGCAGCGGTATGGTGGGGCGGGGAACCCGCCGTGCTTGCTGGGAGAGGGTATAAAGGGGCCGGCCATCTTTGTCACGGGGTCGAGTCCCAGGCACCTTCAGCCTGTGGGCGGTGGTTCGTGTCGGTCCTCTAGGCGGCCTAGGCCTAGAGGACAGTCGGAGGTCGTGTTCCATCCCAGGCACCTTTAGCTGGGGTGAGGTACTCAGAGGTCTGGAGCTCAGTGCCCAACACTGAGTTCCGCGAGGGAAGGAGGTCCTAGGGAACCCAGGGATTGGGAACCCGAATCCGGAAGGCGTAATGGACCGGGGGGAGCTCCTCACTTGAAGACCGGGTGCAGCAGATTACCAGTGACAGGTGAGCCTCCCACCGGAGACCGCCTGGAAGGAAATTCCCCCTCGCTCGGAGACCGCAACCCACTTTCAGGGAGGAAAGTGGAGAACCAATTGTGTCTGGGCCTACTCGCATCCACACCTCCTTTTCTGTTCTGTTCTCTAAGGGAGTCTAACTGAATATGCTGTTCATTCGAGAGGAATATAGGAGTGTTGGACTTTAATGGTGTGGGGCTCTTTTCTGGTGGACATTGTTCAAGGTAATCTCACGTGGAGGTCTTAGGTATAGAAAGAACTTTGCTTACACCACACTGACGCCTGTGGTGAAGGTCAGGCGTGGTGTCCCGCTCTCTCCTCCCAGAGGTACCCCTAGACAAGAAGAGAAACGAGCTGATGCGAAGAGGGGAGTGAGGGGGGGGCGCTACACTACCTCCAGTGATGACAAGCCTGAGATGTGACTTGTTGCTTTCTCGTCCAGTGCCTCCATCTTTTCCATCACTTTTTTTGCTCTTTAGCTATTGGACAGCACATGCTTTATTAATTAGTATACACTAATTACTCATTAGTGTACACTAATTAAAAACTTGCTACGGGAGAGGGGAAAGTATTTTTTTAACAAACGCAAGGAAATTTCCAAGCAATGTTCAAAAGACAAACAGTTCCACTTTCAGGGCCTGTTCACACCATTTCGGTTCGGCTGCACTGGACAGCCTGGCCTAGTGCAGTCCCAATACAAAAACAACTTGCTTTGTTTGCTATATACTCTACCTGCAGTACTTTTTTCAGCACATTGAGTTGTGATTCAAACTACCACAGAACTGAATAATATGTCACCTGTATCATATCAATAAAGTTCTTACAAAAAAATTAAAACAATGTGATGTGCGATGCATATCATGCTGTCTACTCCTAGTCCATACCAGTGGACATGCGTTCTGCGTGGCTGTTGGTGTCAACGAGCCCTTACTCATATCGCTGCCCAAGTGACTCAGGAAACCATAAAGGAACCATGTTCCCATTGACTTCCTCCCACTCTGCACTGCCATAAAGACAACAGACTGCACCTGCCTACACACTGTCAGAGCCTGAAATGTAGGTCACCAGGGAGAGAGAAAAAACAAACCAGAGCAATTTCTGCTTGTTTTCCTTTCTTGAGATCCAGTTGATGCTGAACAGGCAAGCTCAGGCAAAGCCCTCCCCCCGCACCGAACCGCAAGCAAAATCTTCCCTAGCAAAAATGTACCTATTATATATCAGAAAATATCTCCCCCACCCCCTAAGAAAAAAATATCTGCCATTAAAAAAGTCCCCCCCCCCCCCCATACCAGGAAAAAAATCACTGCCAGCCAAAAGCACCCACCTTTCCTCGAGAAAAATGTTCCTCCTTCCATCTAAGAACCCCACACCCTTCTCCCAGCAAAGATCCACACTGAAAACACCTCCCACCCTCAAATATAGCCACAAAAATAAAACCCCTTTTTTGTTAAACCCCCCCCCCCCCCCAAGCAAAGATTACTAAGCAAGTTCCTGCCATTAACCACCCCCCCTTCGTAAACTTCCCCACAAATAACACCCCCCTACCCCTTCTCCAAAAGCAAACCCTTCCCCCTTTCTGTAACCCCCTCCCCCCCCCCACCCCCACCAAAATAAACTATCCTCAGGCCCGGAGCATAGATGTAATGCATAGGCAGAGGGCCAGACAAGACGGAGTTAGCACTGAACAGGAGAGGAGTGGTTTTTGGAAGTTTCAGAGTGGGAGGGGAGGGAAGCAAATAAAAAGGTTAGCCCCTCCCCATGAGTCACCGCAGTGTGAGGGAAAGTTCAGAGGGTAGGAAGATGGCTGCCGTGGAGGAGCTTTTGGCCCAGCTCAGAGAACAAGCTGCGGTGCGTAGGGCGGACTGGCTGGAGGAATATTTGGGGCCCATGATGCGGCAGCCGGTGGCGGAGCAGAGGTGAGGGTGAGCGGGAGGGCGCGTCGATCCCGACCACCTGAGCGATTCTCACCGGATCGTTACGCCGGGCCTCAGCGGCAGGCGGGAGGCTCTGCGGCAAGGCCCCAGGTGGGTCCTCCGGCTAAGCGTTCGGCGGTCAGGGACAGGGGGAGTCCTGTGCGAATCCCCAGGCAGGGCAGCGAGACTATGGGTGTATACTCCGGGGGTGGGGGGGCCGCAGCGCGGATTAGCAGACGGCGGGATCTGGAGGTCAGGGGCCCTGCCCCCAGAGTGGTGGATGAAGATCTGAGGCCTACACCTAGGAGCGGAGCAGCGGTGATCCCCAGGCCTTCTTTATCCGCTGCTGGGGATGTGGTGAGGAGCAGAGCGGGACGGGCGGAGGTGACGTCAGGTAGAGCGGAGGCCTGCGGGACTGAGGCGGCTAACAATGGTCCTGGGAAAGCTGTCCGGAAAACGGTGAGCGGGTATGCTAAGCGGAGGAGGGGACGGATGTCTGCAGGTCCATCAGCAGCCTCGGCTGTTACGCCAGGTGGGCTTTCATCTAACGAGGAGGAGGGATCTGGACTGGGGTCGGTCGGAGACCAGTCAGTGTCGGAAGAGGAGGCGATTTCCCCCCCCCTTTCCGGTGATGCTGCTGAGGTGGCAGTCAGGCGGTCGGCTGGTGGGGCAGTGCCTGTGCAGCCCCGTAAGTCACATTTACGTTTATCACCTGTGGTTTTGTCTGGCAGCTTAGAGCAGGTGGGCCAGGTGGGGGTTGTGCCAGTCAGGGCAGAGGTTGCAGGTGCAGCTGGAGAAGCTGTGGGGTTTTTGGGTTTCCTGGCGGGTATTAAGGAGTTGGTGAAAAAGTTTGAGCAGGCAGAGAGAGCACCGGTGGGGCCGGTGGCAGCCTGGGTCCAGCCGGCAGGGGTGGCTGGGGAGGCTGGGGTAGTACAGAGTGGTTCGGCGGCCCGGGGAGCAACTGCCCCGGCTGCTGTGCCCACCGTGGTGGCCCCGGCGGGGGAGGTTACGCAGGAGAAGGCCAAGGCTGTGGTGGCAGGGGAAACGGCGGGCAGACAGGACATTAGGCAGGCGGATTCAGCAAAATGTGAGATGTATGTTTGCTATGAGGGACCGTTGGGGGTGCATCTAAAGCCTGAAGTGTGGGAAAACTGTTGAAAGGTGAGTATGTGGAGATGTTTTCCTTGCTGCCTTTGGAGAAGTTTAACTTGGATAGGGTTAAACCGGATGATTCTAAGGAGGACGAGGAAAAGCGGAGGTACAGGTTGATCCCTAGGACATTTGCCAACTGGCTGCAAGCGTTTGCCATCATGGCAAGTGTGATTGGGGAGAAAAAAACAGAATGCTGTTCGGCGCTATTTGGTTACCAGGATTCAATTGGGGAGGCGTATAGGGTCTACGGGGGAACTTCGTGGCTGAGATATGATGAGCAGCTTAGGCAGCGTAGGTCGTGAGACCGGATTTGAGATGGGACCATAAGGATATCAGCCTGTGGATGCGCCTGATGACACATTTTTCAGGGAGGGGCCGATGGACCTTCGGCCCAGGGACAATAGGTCGGAAACAAAAAAGGGTAACGGTAAAGGGCAATACAATGCAGGGACCTGCAAGTTTGGGGCTGTGTGTCAGTATAAACATGAGTGTTCAGGGTGTGGGGGGTCACATCAGTCATTCAGGTGTTTCAGGCAGGGTAAGGGACGTGCCGGGGAGGCTGGAAGCAAGAGGGAAGACTCCTGTGATGGGGGAAAGGATGCGGCCGTTCCTCGGTAGGTATCCGGATAGACAGGTGGCTGGGGTTGTTGGGGGCAGGTTTCACAGTTGGATTTAAAATTCCATGTTCATTACAGGTTGTTCCCCCGGTGGCTGGTAATTTACGGCCAGCCATGCAACATTCAGAAGTGGTTTCGGAGAAACTAAAGAAGGAAGTTGCTCTGGGTTGCATGGGGGGTGCCCTTCCCGTCGGCACCTTTTTCCGATTTGGTAGCTTCCCCGCTTGGGGTAGTGCCGAAGAAGGAACCCAACAAATTTCGGCTCATTCACCTGTCCTTTCCGAAGGGGGGGTCGGTGAATGAGGCTATTGATCGGGAGGCATGTACGGTGACTTATACGTCGTTTGACGGTGGGGTGGGTACGTCGGTATGGTAAAGGGGCTTTGATGGCTAATGCAGATGTGGAATCAGCTTTCCAATCAGCTTTCCGGCTCCTTCCAGTTCACCCGGATAGTTTCCGGTTGCTGGGGTGTCAGTGAAATGATGAATTTTATGTCGACCAATGCCTACCAATGGGTTGCTCCATATCCTGCGCTTTATTTGAACAATTTAGCTCATTTGTGGAATGGGTCGTGCGGGATGTGTCGGGGGTGAATTCCATTATTTATTACCTGGACGATTTCCTTTGTATAGGCCCGGCGTACTCCAGAACCTGTGGAGTGCTCCTGGCTACGTTGGAACACATTGCAGACAGGTTTGGCATTCCGTTGGCCCCCGAGAAGACTGAGGGACCCCGTACGGTCATCAGGTTTCTGGGCATTGTGCTGGACTCTGAGGCCATGGAATGCCGGCTGCCTGAGGACAAATTATCGGATTTAAAACGGGTAGTGGCTGGTATGATTGGCTTATGCAAAGTCCAGCTTTGAGTGCTGCAATCATTATTGGGCAAGCTGAACTTTGCGTGTCGCATCTTGCCAATTGGACGAGTTTTCTGTCGTAGACTTGCGGCGAGTACATCAGGGATTCGGTCCCAGAGTAATTTTGTGCATTTGGTGAGGGAGCCCAGGGGGGATTTGAGGGTATGGCATACCTTCTTGGAATCGTTTAACGGGTGAGCTATGTGGATGTCGGGGCCAGTGAGCAATTATGACATGGAACTGTTAACGGATGCGGCAGGATCTGCGGGTTTTGGAGCCTTCTTCCAAGGGCAGTGGAGTGCGGGTCCGTGGCCATGGTCATGGGTGGACGCAGGATTTACAAAAAATTTGGTGTTGCTGGAATTGTTTCCAGTGGTGTTGGCGGTAGAATTGTGGGGAGCATCCCTCAGGGATCTGAAGGTGCGGTTCCATGGGGGTGGTGCAGGTTATCAATAAGGTGTCGGCATCGTCTCCGCCAGTGATTAGATTGTTGCAACACTTGGTTCTGAGATGCTTGCAGCTTAATGTATTTATTCATGCAGTACACCTCCCGGGGGTTGAGAATATGCTAGCTGATGCGTTATCTCGCTTCCAGTGGGACAGGTTCCAAGAGTTGGCACCGGAGGCGGAGCAGCTGGGGGTACCTTGTCCCAAGTGGTTGTGGGGGATTGCATTGGCATTGTTGCAGGATGGATCCGGAAGTCGTGAGTGTGGCTACGTGGTCGGCTTATGGCAGGAGAGGGAGGCCCGGAATGAAGGGACAGAAAAAGACAGTAATGGAGGGCCGGGCATGACAAAGTGGAGAGGACGGACAGGTAGGGGTTAACAGAAAATAGAAAGAAGGGAGAGGGAGGAGGTTAAGTTGTTTTTAATGAGGGGGAGGAGCGCTTTAAATATCAAGGGGTGGGTACGTCCAGGATCATTCAGCGTGGGGACTGATAGGGAGAGGAAGTTTTTCACTTCTCTCCAGGGAATTTTAAAATGGCGTCCGTCGATATTTGGCTAGCACGGCTGAGGGCGGCTGCGTCGGCTAATGGACCTGGATGGCTGGAGGCTCAATTAGGTCCGCTGCTGGGGGAGCAGGCAGGGGGATCGGGGGAGAGCAGGAGAGTCCCGGAGCGCGCCCGGCGGTCGCGGCCGCCGGAGCGTTTTTCGCCACCGGATCGGTCGGGCCACCCCCGGAGCACCCAATTTGACTCGCCGGCACCCCCAGCTAAGCGTGCTAATGCTGGGGCTGTGGAGGGCGCCGGGCGGTCGATACAGCGCGATGCGGGGGGCGGGGCTACGGGCCGCAATGGCGCCCGTCCCTCGCCCTCGAGGCTAAGGACAGCAGTGAGCTCGGTCCCCCCCTCATCCGCGAGGGGGGGGATTCGGCGGGGGAGAAGCAGTGCCACGTCCGCAGGCCCTTTTTCTGACAAGGCTGGCGGTGTTCCAACGGCAGTGGGGCTGAGTGTGAGGCAGGACGGCGGGGAGAGCAGTTCACGGCCTTCCAGGGGCTCATCCAGAGAGCGCAGGCGCAGCGGGGAGGTGACTGTCGGGTCACGTGGGGGAGACGTCCGGTCCACGCAGAGGGGTCCCTCGGCCCCCGGGCGGTCCTCGCCTGGGGGGCTCATCGCATCCATGCCACCAGCCCAGGAGTCCAGGTCCGAAGGGGAGCTATCTGGATCGGAAGGGGATGATCGATTAGTCGTTGCCGCACCAAGGGAGTCGAGAGCAGCGGCTGGAGGGGTCGTGCCCAGTCAGCCCGGTAAGTCGAACTCTACTGTATTTGCTAATGATGTGACTTCTGCATTGGGGACATTGTCTGGGGTTTGGGGTTCAGGTAACGGGGGTGTGGTCCTTGCAGGTGATGTGGGTTTTGTCCCGCCTGTGGCGGGGGGGTGGGCGGCCCGCCTGCTCCTCCCGGGACAGGGGGTGAGTGGTTGGGGGTACTTGGGGGATTACAGGAATTTTTGCGGAACTTCTCGGGGGCTCAGGTGGGTTCTCCGCAGGTTACTCCTTGGGTTGGGGTCCCGACGGGGGTTACTGTCGGGGGAGGGAGTCAGGGGGCCCCTGCAGGAATGTCGTCTGACCCGTTGGTGGCGGTGCAGGTGAGTACGGCAAGGGGGGACAAGTCAGTGGAACCGGCGGCTCAGACTCGGGAGGATGTGGTACGTATTGCTGACGCAGCCAGGTGTGAAGTGTATGTGTGCTTTGAGGGTCCTTTGGGGGTTCACTTAAAACAGGAGGTGCGAGACAAGATCGGCAAGGGTGAGTATGTGGAGATTTTTTCTTTGCTGCCGCTGGAAAAGTTTAATTTGGATAGGGTAAAGCCTGACGATTCTAAGAAGGAGGATGAGGAGAAGAGGAGGTATAGGTTGATACCCAGGACTTTTGGGAATTGGTTTCAGGCGTTTGCTATTTTGGCCAGCGTAATTGGGGAAAAATCTCCTGAACACTGCTCAGCCTTGTTCTGTTACATGGACGCGATCGGGGAGGCACATAGGGTGTATGGCGGGACTGCTTGGCTGCGTTATGACGAGCAGTTCCGGCAGAGGATGGCGGTTCGTCCGGCCCTGAGGTGGGACCACAAGGACATAGGCCTCTGGATGCGCCTTATGTCCTCGGCGAGGACGCCTAGCCAGTTTCTTCAGGGGGGGTCGGGGGGACGAGTACCTCAGTGCCGCCGACCGGAGAAAAATGGGGTGTGTGTTGGCAGTTCAACAAGGGATCCTGCAGGTTTGGGGGATCCTGTCGTTTTAAACACGAATGCTCAGGGTGCGGGGGTAATCACCCCCTGTCCCGTTGTTTTAAAAAAGGAAAGCGTGCCGGTGACGCTGCTCACAAAAGGGACGACGCCGGTGAGGGAGGAAAGGATGCGGTTTTTTCTAAATAGGTACCCGGATAGGGCAGCGGCGGAGCTATTGACCAGGGGTTTTTCGGAAGGTTTTAGGATACCGTGCTCCCTTCAGGTGGTGCCTCCGGTGGCGCGGAATTTGAAGTCGGCATTGGCTAACCCCGGGGTGGTTTCGGAAAAATTGGCGAAGGAGGTGGCTTTGGGTCGCATGGGGGGACCATTTCGGGGAAAAACCTTTCGGGCGCTTGGTGGTGTCTCCGCTAGGGGTGGTGCCTAAGAAGGAACCTAACAAGTTTAGGCTTATCCACCACCTCTCTTTCCCAAAAGGGGGGTCAGTCAATGACGCCATTGATCCGGAAGAGTGTACGGTGTCGTATACGTCTTTCGATGCGGCTGTGGGTTGGGTAAAGAAATATGGGCGCGGGGCGCTCATGGCCAAGGCTGATGTTGAGTCCGCTTTTCGTCTTCTGCCAGTACACCCAGACAGTTTTTGGCTGTTGGGGTGCTGCTGGGGGGGGGCGTTTTACGTGGACCGGTGTTTACCCATGGGTTGCTCCATCTCTTGCGCAATGTTCGAAACATTCAGTTCCTTTTTGGAATGGGTGGTTCGGGACGTGTCAGGTGTGGACTCGGTTGTCCATTACCTGGACGATTTCTTGTTCGTAGGCCCCCCTTCCTCCAGGGTTTGTGCGATTTTATTAGCCACGTTGCAGGTAGGTTTGGGGTCCCATTGGCAGCGGAAAAGACGGAGGGTCCTAGAACAGAGCTGAGTTTTTTGGGAATAGTGATTGATTCTGAGGCTATGGAGTGTAGATTGCCCCCGGAGAAGGTGGAGGCCCTGAGGGTGGTGATTAGGGAGACAATGGGGAGGAAGAAGGTGCAACTCCGTGACCTGCAGTCCTTGCTGGGTAAGTTAAATTTCGCGTGTAGGATCATTCCCATGGGGCGGGTTTTCTGTCGGCGTTTGTCGGCGGCAACGTCCGGGGGTGCGCTCCCCTTCACACTTCATTCGGCTTCGGGCGGAACATAGGGAGGACTTGAAGGTGTGGCACTCGTTTTTGGAAACCTACAATGGGCGTTCGTTGTGGATGGGTGGCCCGGTGAGCAACTTCGATTTGGAGTTGGTCACTGATGCTGCCGGGTCCACGGGCTACGGAGCAATTTTCAGGGGTCAGTGGAGTGCCGAGGCTTGGCCCAAGTCCTGGGTGGATGCGGGATTAGTGAGTAACTTGGTGTTGCTGGAATTGTTTCCAGTGGTCCTGGCTATGGAACTGTGGGGCGCGCAGTGTAAGGATTTGAAGATTAGATTGAACTGTGACAACATGGGAGTGGTGGAGGTCATCAATCGGATTACCGCTTCTTCAAAGCCGGTGATACGGTTGCTGCGCCATTTGGTCCTGCGTTGTTTGCAGTTGAATATTTTCCTTTATGCGGTACATATCCCCGGGGTGGAGAACACGTTGGCTGATTCACTGTCTCGGTTTCAGTGGGACCGTTTCAGGGAACTGGCGCCGGCGGCGGAGAGGGATGGGACGCCTTGCCCGGGTTGGCTCTGGGAGGTTGCCTTGGAGCCGCGGCAGGTTGGATCAGAAGGTCGGTAAGTGGACCGACGTGGGGGGCCTATACCAAGATCTGGAGAGAGTGGGCCGCGTTCATACGGCTTGCAGATGCAGAGCTGGACGGGGCCGGGACCAGATTGCTGGTTGTGTATTTTGTAACCAGGCACATGGAAGCCGGAGGCTCGGTCTCTGGGATTGAGAAGAAACTGGCCGGTTTGGCGTTTCTGTTCAAGCTTCAGGGAGTGCCGGATTTCACAAAAGACTTTTGGGTGAAACAGGCGCTGAAAGGGTATCGGAAGGAGCACCCACAGAGGGACTCACGACGGCCGGTTTCGTTTGCCATTTTGCAGGTGCTTTGCGAAGGGTTGGCCACCGTGTGTTCCTCGGTATACGAGGTTAAGCTTTTCTTTGCGGCTTTTTCTGTCGCATTTTTTGGTGCTTTTAGGGTAGGGGAGCTGGTGTGCCCGTCGAAAAAGAGGGCGGGGGGTTTGATGGTTCAGGACGTGGAGGCTAGGGACGATAGGGTGAGACTGAAGTTGAGAAGGTCAAAGACGGATCAAAAAGGAAAAGGTGTGGTGGTGCAATTGTTTTCCTTGCCCGGGTCTTTGGTTTGCCCTGTTAGGGTCGTGAGGGAATTTTTGGAGGTCAGGCCAATTGGGGGGGGGGGCCCATTTCTGGTTCATGGGGATGGTTCGTTTCTGTCACGTTTTCAATTTGTGGCGGTTTTTCGCAAGTGCCTGAGGGCGGCGGGGTACGACTGCACGCTATTTGCTTCACATTCGTTCCGCATCGGGGCGGCTACGGAGGCGGCCCGATGTGGTTTGGATGAGGCGGCGGTAAAACGGATTGGGAGGTGGGAGTCCAGGAGGTTTCGTTCTTATGTTCGCCCCCATTTACTGGATGACAAAAGGGAATGAGTGGGGGGGGTTTTGTTGAAGGTTGGAGGGTTCATTGTTTTGTCTTGAGAGTAGAAGTTTTCTGACTACGGTTTAGAATAAGATTTGTTGTGTTTCATTTCAGATGGAGGTTCGACACGCCTCGTCTGGATTTTGGGGCATTCGTATGTTTTTTGGGGGGCTAAGAGGGCTGATATTCGCCAGGGTGGCAGGCAATTGGGGATACCCAGGAGGGAGGCTTGTGTTAGGTGGATAGGCATCCCGGGGCTAGTTTGGCGTAGGGTGGTACCGGAGGTATTCCGGTACGCCCGGTTAGATAGACCGCCGGATGTGCTGGTCCTCCACGTGGGGGGTAACGATTTGGGGGTCAGGGCTATTGGAGCCTTGCTCTCGGCGGTGAAGACTGATTTTTTGACTCTCAAGGAGGCTTTTCCGGGAACGTTGCTAGTTTGGTCGGATGTGGTCGCACGAACCTCATGGCGGATGGCGAGATCGGTAACTCGGATCAATAAGGCGCGGATCAAGTTGAACAAACTGGTGGGCAGGTTCATTACGGCTAATGGAGGGTTGGTGGTGCGGCACTTGGAGTTGGAGGTTAACGTGGGGATGTACTTGAGGAGGGATGGTGTGCATCTTTCGGATGTGGGGATCGATTTATGGGCTCTGGGGATTCAGGATGGCATTCAGCGTGCCCTGCGGGTGTGGAGGGGCCCTTAAGGGTAAGAGGTTACCCTCGCAGGCTGTGGCGGTGTCTTTGGTCTTTGACGGTGGCAGACAAACAGATGGTATGGAAGTGGTGGGGGGCTCAGCGGTAGTATGTGCCCCTCTGGTGTATTCCAGTGGAACGGTGTCCGCTGGAGTACGGGTATGGTTGCACTGCAGGAAGGGGTTGTCTCCGAGCTGTTATTCGGCTGGAGGCCTGGTATGGTTCAAAAATTTTGAACCCCTTTTTACACCAATACACTGCGGTACCAAAGTGCAGGGGTACCGTCAGAGACCAACAGACTGGGAGTTGTAATGTTTATGTGTGTTAATAAAGTTATTGAAGAAATATAATTTTATACTGGAGTTTGCTACCTAATATTGTTTTAATAAAAAAGGCTGTTGTGGCCAGTTATACTCCAACTCTGGTGTGGTCTAAGTTACTATAGATTGGCTAAGATAAGGTAGCGGTTAAATAAGGGGAGCTGGTACAGGTAAGGTGTGGGGAGGTATCTCGAGTACACTGGTCATGGTGGTTGTTCGTGTGGGGTGCGGGGGAGGATCAGACAGGTGAGTTGGTTCGGCTGCTCCTGCTGTATTACTTGGCGAGACAGATGGAGGAGGGGGCGTCCGTATCTGGTCTGAACAAGAAATTAGCTGGGTTGGCATTTTTGTTCAAATTACAAGGACAACCGGATTTTACGAAAGATTTTTGGGTACGGCAGACGATTAAGGGGTATCGGAGAGGGGTGGTCCAGAGAGATACCAGGAGGCAGCCAGGAGTGGCATGGGTGTGGAGGCAGTGAAGCGTATTGGGCGGTGGGAATCACGGAGGTTTCAATCATGTTAGGCCACATTTAGTGGTAGGGTTGTGATATAATAAGGGGGTTTAGAGGAGCTTTTTTTTTTTTTTTTTTTTGGCCAGTTGTATGTATGGAGTTTGTGGTCATGGCAATTTGTTTGTCTTCTAATTTCAGGTGCCGTGACGGGATTTGTCTGGATACTGGGCCATTCCTATGTGTGCTGGGGGGCCCGGAGGGGTGACATTAGGTACGATGGCAGGCAGTTGGGGTTTTCAAGATGGGAGGCCTGCATTAGGTGGCTGGGTGTCGCGGGTATGTTATGGGGTAGTGTGTTCTCTGAGGTGCAGCGGTATGCCCAAAGACATTATGCGGGACATCAAGTTCGATGTTGGGAGGCTTATGTCGGAATTTCCGGGCATGGTCATTGTTTGGTCGGACATGGTGGCTCGTACAACATGGAGGATGTCCAGGTCTGTGGAGAGAGTGAACAGGGCCCGGAAGAAAATCAATAGTGACGTGATCAGGTTCATGGTTAGGAATGGGGCGTTGGCTGTTAGGCACCTGGACTTGGAAAGGGAGACTTGGAGATACTTGAAGGATGGTGTGCATCTTAATGATGTGGGTATTGACATATGGGTGTTAGGATTGCAGGACGGCATTCAGAGAGCACTTCGGGTGTGGAGGGGCTCACAAGGTTAAGGGGTTTACCTTGATCGCTGTGGCGGGTGTTGATCTTTGCAGGGGATGGAAGACACTTCAGAAGGAGGAGTTCAGCATCCATCGTTGGTATGGGTCCTGATAGTGGTATCCCAGCTTTTTTTTTTTTTTTATTGGAAAAATTATTAAAGATATACAACACACACCCACATTGGTGTGATCCATTTTCTTCATACTAAAAATACATATACATACATATTACCTAGCTTTCCCTTTTACCCTTTTCCCGCTCCCCTACCCCCCCCCCCCCCACCCGGATCTGTAATTTTTCCTCCCTTTTTTTTTTTTTTTTTTCCTTTCCTTTCCTTTCCCTTTTTTTTCTTTTCCTTTCTTACTCTGTTTTATTATTTATTTTTTTCTGTCATTCCCTGCACATATTTATCTAACAGTTTGAAAACTCCATTTTTCCCATATTACTCTGTGGCTTTCCCCCCTTCCCTGCTCTCCCTGGCTCAGGTATTCCATCTCAGAGATGTAGTCCACTCGCTGTATCCATTCTTTTATGGTTGGCTTTTTTATTGATAACCAATTTTTTGGGATTAACCCCTTTGCCGCGTTAAGCAGGGGTGGGCCTAATGTTTTTTTGTATTGCTTTTTTGTTTTGTTTGTGCCGTGGAATAGACATGTCCAGGCGTTTTGTATAATTTTTTTCTCCAGTTACTACTTCAATATAGTCCAGAATTCCCGCCCAGTACTCCTCTATTGGGCATTCCCACCACATATGAATTGTCGTTCCCAGTTGCCCACAGCCCCTCCCACACAATGGGGAGTTGTTGGGGTGTATTTTGTTCATTCTTTCTGGGGTCAAATGCCAACGTACCATGTTTTTATTATTTGTTTCTATCGTCGTTATGTCGGATGCAAAACTAATAAACTGCTTCAATCATTTGCTTTTTCTCTATTTCTTTACCCAGTTCTTGGTCCCATTTTTCTAAAAAGGGAAACAATCCTTCCGTTTCTAATTCTGTTAATATTTTATATACCTGTGATATACCATGCCTCAGAGGCTTCCCTTTACTGCATATCTTTTCTAGTTTGGGTTAGCGCTTTTTCGTTACTAATTGGTTGTGGAATAGTGCTGACTAAGTGTTTCAATTGGAGATATTCCCAATCACTAAGCTGGTTCCACCCGTGCTTCCTACTTAAATCTTGTTTTGTCCTTATTTTACCTAGTAAAATAATGTCTTTTAGTTGTGCAGTTCCCAATTGTTTTCCCAATCGTATACCGTTTCCTGGCGTGAAAAAACTCTGTGCCTGCTAATGGAATTAATGGAGAGTTATATTTCCATTTTTCGTGTCTATACAGTGTATCCCAAGTTTTAAATACATTTCTAGTTATATTATGTGTTTCTTTACCTAGTGCTCTAAATTTCGGTGGTATCATATGCTTTTTTGTAAATGTGTCTTACTTAAAATGTCTTCCATTTGTGCCCACTTCTTTTTTGTATATGGATTTGCCCATTCCACTAGTCTAGCTAAGATGATCGCTTTGTGGTATCTTTTTAGATCTGGTATAGCCACCCCCTTTTTTTTGTTTTTTGTTTTTCCCCGGGTTAACAGTGTGTATTTTATTCTAGCCTTTTTACCTTGCCATATGTAGTTCTAAATCATTGTTCTAGTCAGCTTAAAGAACGATTAGGGTATCTCTATTGGAAGCATCTGAAGCTTGTATGTCACTTTCGGTAAGATCATAACTTTTAATATGTTGATCCTTCCTGTCCATGAAATTGGTCTCTTAGGTGTTTTTTAGTTCTGCTTTGATTTAGTTTAATAAAAGGGATGAAGTTGGCCGGGTACAATTCTTCTAGCGTTGGTGTTATTTTAATTCCTAGGTATGTTAGAGTTTTTTTTCTCCCAGGTGAATGGGAATTCTTTCTGTCATAATCTTTCTTCCTTTTTATCTATACCCAAGTTCAAAATTACTGTCTTAATTGGGTTAATCTTAAAATTTGAGAGCTCCCCATATTTTTTTATTTCCTTGACTACGTTGGGCAATGACAACCTTGGCCTTGTTAGGTATAGGAGTATGTCGTCTGCATACACCGCCACTTTATGTTCCTCCTCTCCTATTCTCACCCCCCCTATATCCTGACTGTTCCGTATATTTGACAACAATGGTTCTAATGCCAACACATCCGGGAGGGGTGAGAGCAGGCACCCTTGTCTCATTCCATTATACATCTCAAATACAGACGACACACTCCCATTTACCTTTACCCTGGCCGTTGGGTGGGTATATAGGTTTTTAATCCATCTCATATACTTTGGTCCCAGACCTACATACCTGAGTGTATCCATCATAAACCCCCAGTCTACTCGGTCAAATGCTTTTTCCGCATCTATTGACATGAGTACGACTGGGGGTTTCTTCTCTCTCCCTTTCTGAATTAATAATAGTATAAGAACTCTATTATCTCTCCCCTCCCTGCAACAAAACCCACCTGATCTGCGTTAATTAGTTCCGGCATTAGGATTTTTTATCTCGTTGCCAATACTTTTGCATATAGCTTTATATCTGTGTTCAATAACGCTATAGGCCGGTAGCTGGAGCATATAGTTCCAGCCTTTCCTACTTTTGGTATAATAGAAATATTGGCAAGGAGAGATTCTTTTCTTATTTCTACATCTTCAGCTATTCTGTTAAAATAGTTACATTGTTCCGGGACTAGCTGTTCTTTAAAAAAATTTTTATAGTACTTTTATCTGGAATCGGTCGGGTCCTGGGATTCCCCCCCCCCCCCTGCTGTTTCTTGAAGGGCTTTATTTATTTCTTCTTGTGTAATTGGGTCTTCTAGGCGCACAGCACTATCAGTTGTTATCTTTGGTAAGTTAGTTTGCTCTAGGTATTCCTGTATTCTAATTGTAGCGGGGTGCTATATTTAAGGGAAGTATCTGAGTGGTAATAAGGCTCAGATACACAAATTGTTAGGGTTCATGGACCATTTCTGTCCCTGGGAGATAGTATTGATGTACAGTTCCCTGGGGCCTATAGGTGGCGCTGTTGCCATGGGCCCGGGTTGAACTACAGTACAGGGTTGTGCCTTTTCTTATCCCCTCTCGACAGCAGTGCGGCGGGGAACCTGCTGTGCCTGTCGGGAGAGGGTATAAAAGGGGGCGGCCATCGTGGTTCCGCACCCAGGCACCTTAGGCCTGGGTGTGTTGCCTCCAGGTGTCCTAGGCCCAGAGGCCTGGTTGTTCGGTCGCGCCCAGGCACCTTCAGCCTGGGTGGTGGTGTGTCGTCCTCGGGTGCCCTAGGCCCGGAGGTGGAGTTGCTGTTCCATCCCAGACACATTCAGTCTGGGGTGGGGTACTAAATAGGAGGCCCGGGGCCCAGCAACCTTCGGCTGGGGTTCGCTAAGGATCAAGAGCTCCCAGGGTACCGCCTTGCGAGGGGACCCGTATCTTGGATCGAGGGGGCCAGGGAGGTGACCCTTTCTGAAGACCCAGCGCAGAGTCGTGGTGACAGTGAGGGCCTCTGGTAACTCTCCGGATAGACAGTTTTCTCTTTGACATGGGCCAAGTTCTCCAAGAAGGCAGTGCATTGTCAGGGAAATAGGCGCATCCCTGTGCGTAATGGTGCAGGGTTGGCAAACCTGCATAGGCAAAGGCACTGTCAGGGAACCAACAGAAGGAGAAGGACTTTAGGACCCAGCATCCCTACCAGCAGGTCACATGGGCCTATATAAGGAAGTCTGCTAGTGTCTGTATTTGCTGGTTTATCTTCAGCTCCCCCTGTGTTCCTGTATCCTGAATCACCTGTTGATCTGATCTCCTGTGTACCGACCCGGCTTGTTCTGACCCGCTCTTCCTGATCCTTTGGCTCGACTCTTGGCTTGCACCTGACCTCCTTTTGCCTGCTCCCTGCATCCGACCCCGGCTTGTCTATTGAACTCTGCATATCCTGCTCCCTGTACTAAGACTCGGCTCATCCCTGGTCATTCTGATTACGGACTGTCTTCCTGTGAATGATCCTTGGCCTGGCTCCCGGCTCATTTTTCCAGTTGCTCCACTGGTCTCTGTCTCCTGGACCTTCCAAGCACGTCTGTCTTCAGTTACCAGGCACCCGTGCTTCTGTGGGCACTAGACCTGCTGTGTCATCTTCAGTGGTGTGCTGCACTCGGCCGCAAGGGGAGCCCTCCCAGCATCTCGGCCTCCTACCAAGTTCCTGACAGTATAAACCAGCCATGTCAGAGGCCGACGGAGGTGTCTCCCCGCTGGAAACCGCCAGCCTACAGATCACAGCCCTCACCCAGGCCATCCAAGAACTCCAGAAAGAGTATCGCCAATTAGAGGGCCGACTGCAGCACCTGCCTGCAAAACCTTCTCCCGCAGGTCAAGGGTCATCTTTAACTAGTTCCTTGGCAACCACTCCTGCTGTGGTGATTCCCCCTCCGGAACCACGAGTGCCAACACCTGAACGCTTCTCCGGTGATCGGAAGAAATTCCGATCCTTTAAAAACGCCTGTTACCTGTACCTGGCTCTGCAACCACGGACCTTTTACTCTGAAGCAGTGAAAGTGGGATTCATCATTTTCTTTGCTGACTGACGAACCCCAAGTATGGGCTCATGGCTTACTGGAGCAGGAGAGTCCCCTCATCAATTCTGTGGACCAGTTCTTTGAAATCATGGCCCAGTTATATGACGATCCCCTGCGGGCGCCACTGCTGAAGCTGCTCTACATGCCATACGGCAGGGTCAGCGCCCTGCGGAAGATTACACAGTGGAATTCCGTACCTGGTCCTCAGACTCAGGATGGAACGAGGCAGCGTTACGTTATCAGTATCGGCTGGGACTGTGTGAATCCCTCAAGGATGAACTGTCTAGAGTCAAGACCCCTTCAACTCTAAAGGGTCTCATCCTATTGACTATTCAACTCGACAGACGCTTACGAGAGCGCCGGTCTGAACGCATCCAAACCCCCCAACTTCTCGAAGCTCCGCCCACATCTAGTTCTATGCAGCTTGGCCTGGCCCATCCGGCATTAACCTCAGGGGAGAGACTTCGTCGCCGACAGGCGAACCTTTGCTTCTACTGCGGGGGAACCGGTCATTATATAACCTTTTGCCCCATAAGACCCAGGAAATCGGTCCTCCGCACCACGGTCAACTGTCAGGTGTCCAGGTCCTCCTCCTCTCACATTACTCTTCCTGTAACATTACTGATAGCAGGACAAGAAGTTCACCTCCAAGCAATACTGGATTCTGGGGCATGTAGTTGCTTTTTGGATCTGACACTGGCAAAGAGACTCGCTATTCCCCTCCACCACAAGGGCCAAAGACTGACTGTCCACCTGGGGCTCAATGCCCAGTTCTGGGCATGTCACCCAGGAAACGGCACCTATCCTTACCTCCAGAAATTTCTACGTTTTGATGTCCTGAGCTCTCCTATATTCCCTGTCATCTTGGGAACCCCATGGCTACAGGCGCACAACCCTCAGATTGACTGGTCCAAAAGGGAAGTTTTCTTCACCTCTCCCTACTGCCGGCAGCATTGTCTTGTTCCTGAAACCAAGGACTCTTCCAGTTGCATGTCTGTTCTACCCACACCCAGTGTGGATCCCAATATACCAGCAGCCTATCAGGAGTTCAAGGATGTCTTTGACAAGAAGAAAGCAGATACTCTACCCCCGCATCGTCCCTACGATTGCCCCATTGAGTTGTTACCGGGGGCTGAGATTCCTTTGGCCGTATTTTCCCCCTCTCTGAGACTGAACTTGAGACTTTGAGACAGTATATTGATGAAAACCTTGAAAAGGGATTTATCTGCCCTTCCTCCTCTCCTGCCAGTGCTGGCATTTTCGTTGAGAAGGATAAAACTTTGAGGCCATGTGTGGATTACAGAGAATTGAATAGAGTTACTCTTAAAAATCGCTACCCGCTCCCCCTCATCCCAGAACTCTTCCAGAGGTTCCGTACAGCTCATGTCTTCACTAAACTAGACCTACGTGGAGCCTACAATCTTGTCCGCATCCGGGAGGGGGACGAGTGTAAAACAGCGTTCAGAACAAGGTTTGGACATTTTGAATACTTACTAATGCCATTTGGATTATGCAACGCCCCAGCCACATTCCAACATTTCATAAACGATATCTTCCGGCAGTACCTAGACCACTTCATTATCGTCTGCCTCGATGATATCCTCATATTCTTAGCTATTCTGGAGCTTCACAGAACACATGTAAAAAAGGTACTGGGCATCCTCAGGGTACACGGATTGTATGTAAAAGCCAAAAAATGCGACTTCGAGAAGACGACAATCCAGTTCCTCTGACTCATTATCACCACCAATGGGATAGCCATGGATCCTCAGAAGGTGAAAGCCATTCTTGAGTGGCCGGCCCCTTCTGATAAGAGTGTTCAGAGGTTCATCGGCTGCGCAAATTTTTACCGAAGATTTATAAGACTTTTCTACCATTGTAGCACCAATTACCCAGATAACACGTCAGCATACCAGATTCCAGTGGTCCGAAGCAGCACAAACGGCCTTTGATCAACTAAAGGTCCTCTTTACCTCTGCACCTGTTTTACAGCATCCCGATCCTGCCTTGCCCTATGTTCTGGAAGTTGATGCCTCCGAAGTAGCCACAGGAGCAGTTCTTTCCCAGCGTCAGGGGCCCAAAGCCCTACTTCATCCCGTGGCCTTCTCTTCACGGAAGATGACCCAGCCTGAGAAGAACTACGACGTAGGGGATCGAGAGCTCTTGGCAATAAAGACCGCCCTGGAGGAATGGAGATATCTCCTGGAGGGCGCCGTCCACCCTATTTTGATCTTTACAGATCATAAGAACTTGGAGTATCTCCGCACGGCCGAGCGACTGAGACCCCGGCAGGCTCGATGGGCTTTATTCTTTTCTCGATTCAATTTCCATATCACCTTCCGCCCAGGGTCTAAAAATGGAAAAGCCGATGCCTTGTCCAGAATGTTTCCTGATACCCCTGAAGAGATCACACCCAGTCCAATTCTGTCCCCTCAAAACTTCCTCTTGATCCAGCCTGATTTAAGAGCTTCAATTGAACAAGCATCCACTCAGTGCATGGAAACAGAAATCTCCTCGCTCAGAAGCCAGGAGGGACTCCTTTGGCATCAAGACAGGATTTTTGTCCCACAGCAAGCCAGGCTTCAGGTCCTAAAAACTTTCCACGATCACCAGCTGGCTGGCCACTTTGGGGTCCGAAAAACGACCGAACTGGTCCCAACGGTCTTTATGGTGGCCCACTCTGAAAGCCGATTGTAAGGACTATGTCAACTCCTGCACAATATGCCAAAGGAATAAGGGGTCCAACACGAAATCCTGGGGCCTGTTAAGACCACTGCCAGTTCCAGAACAACCTTGGAAAAATATTTCTTTAGACTTTATTGTGGATTTACCCCCTTCAGAAGAGTTTACAACCATTCTAGTAGTAGTAGACCGGCTATCCAAGATGGCGCATTTCTTACCAATGATGGGCACACCTTCTGCCATGGACACAGCAGAAATTTTCATTAAAGTAGTCAGACTACACGGAGTACCAGATAACATTGTGTCAGACAGAGGTGTACAATTCACCTCTAGGTTCTGGAGGAACCTTTGCAAATCACTATCAATTGAGACATGTTTTTCCACAGCTTACCATCCCCAGAGTAACGGCCAAACAGAAAGGACTAACCAGACCTTCTTTTTTTTTTTTTTGATCAAATCATCTTTTTATTATTATTTCTTACATACATACAAAAAACAAAAACAACCAAAAACATACAGTACAACATACAACCCATGCCCGCGTTATGAGGGTGAATGGAGAGAGAAGAAAAAAAAAATTAAAAAACAAAACAAAAAAAAAAAATTAAACTGCCTCCTCCTTACCCCCAGCTCTCCCACCCTCCCCCCCCCCCCCGTCCCACCTCCTCTCATATCTCCAAAATATCACACCACCCTCTCCATATTTTTTCAAATTTCTCTGGGGAGCCTCTGCGTAAAAAAATATATTTTTCTTTAATTATCGTTTCCCTTATTTGTATTTTCCACTCTTCTACGGTGGGAGGATATTGTGAAATCCACTTTTGCGCAATAAGCTTACGAGCCTGAAATTTCTATTTATTGAAATAATACATTCTACTGGGATTGTCGATTCGTCCAATATGCCCAGAAGACATCCTCCAGGCTCATTGAGGATCCCACTCTCAAGTACCCTATTAATCATAGATACCACCCCGGACCAATAACGATGAAGTTTGGGGCATCTCCACATCATATGTATTAGGTTGGCTGCTCTCACTTTACATCTAGGACATCGATCTGTGTCTCTACATTTCCTTTTCAATAATTTCTCTGGTGTATAATGTGCCCTATGTAAAATAAATAGTTGTGTTAAATTTTGTGTTTGGGATAAAGAGGCCTGAGGTATTGCTGTTAGTGCCTTTGCCCACTGTTCATCTGAAATTGTCCCAATATCCCCTGACCAGGCTAATCTTGCTGGTATGTCCACCATTTTTTTAAATTTATCAAATAATATGTCATATAATTGTGATATCAAACCCTTTTTTTTTTTTTTTTTGTCCCATCTTGTCTAACAAGGCTATCACCACTGACTTATTGAATTTAAGTCCCTGTGTACGCCCCTGTGTTTTTATCGCGTGCCTAAGCTGGAGAAACTGAAAAAATCTTTGATTTGGAATATTATATTCTTTGCTTAGTGCACTAAAGGACTTCATCTGATCTTCCTCAAATAGCTGTGGCATATATCTTATTCCCTTCTGCCTCCAAAGCTCAAACCCCTCCAATTTCCCCAATTCCACATAGCTGGAGTTATTCCAAATTGGTGTATATGTAGTAAATCCCTTTATCTCAGTGATTTTCCTCATCTCTTGCCATACCATGTCAAATAATTTACCCGTATGGAATCTTTTATCGCTCAGTTGATTTCTCGATTCTAATAATGAAATTAATGGGTAAATTTCATATACTGTTAGTAGTAGATTCTGTATAGGATCAGAAGGTAATACTTTTGTCCATCCACTGAAATGTTGAATTTGTGAGGCTAAAAAGTAATTTTTGGGATGGGGAATTGCAAGGCCGCCCTCTTCCTTATTTAACATTAAGGTTGTTAACTTTATACGTGGTCGTTTGTTCCTCCAAATCAGTTCCCTGAAAAGAGATTCTAATTTCCTAAACCAAAAAGCTGTGATCCATACAGGTGAATTATTAAACACATAAAGCAATTGCGGGGCCCAAATCATTTTAATTAGATTTGCTCTTCCTATCACCGTCAGAGGTAGTTTGCACCAGCTTCGACATTTATCTTTAAATTTTGCTAATAGTGGCTTCAAATTCAAATTAATATAATCTTTTACATCCCGAGAGATCTCTATCCCCAGGTATTTCACTGTATCCTTAATTTGAATTTTAGACGCTTGGTTTAACAATGGAGTTTTTAACTCATCCAATGGTAAAAGTAAGGATTTATCCTAGTTAATCTGGAAGCCAGAGAATGATCCAAATATGGAGATAAGGCTCATAAGTTCCGATAATGAGTTTGAGGTGTCCCCCAAGAAAATAAGACCCTCATCTGCATAGAGGGCCACTTTGTCCTCCCTACCTGCCCGACAAAACCCAACTATTTTAGTTGATTGTCTTATAGCAAGGGCGAGGGGCTCTATTGCTATAGTAATGGGGATAACGGGCAGCCCTGTCTTGTCCCTCTAGATAAGGAGAACGGGCTTGCCAGACCTTAGAGCAATACCTGCGTTTGTTTTTGTTCCTTTTCTCAGGACGATTGGATCTCATTATTGCCCTGTGCGGAATTCGCATATAACAACTCTGTACACACTGCTACCAACCAGTCACCCTTTTGGGCGAACTATGGCTACCACCCTTCATTTTTACCCAATGTCATTCCCGAATCCTCAGTCCCGGCAGTCCAGGACAGAATAAATTCCATCCAAACCAATTATCAGATTCTCCAGGACACAATGTGTAAAGCCCAAGAAGGATATAAGAGACAGTATGACAAGAAGAGAGGAAACCCTGCCTTTAAGGTGGGGGACAAGGTGTGGCTCTCATCTGCAAACCTCAAACTGCCTTGTCCTTCCCGAAAATTGGGACCGAAGTTTATTGGCCCTTTTGAAATAAAACGGGAAATAAATCCAGTAGCCTTCGAACTTGCCTTGCCTGAATCGTATAAAATCCACCCTGTATTTCATGTTGCACTTCTTAAACATGTAATTTCCAGTCCTTTTTCAGGGAGAGAAGAAATACCCCCACCTCCGGTCCTGGTTGGAGACGAGACTGAATTCGAAGTGGAGTCCATCCTTGACTGTCGTCGGAGAGGTAGGACAATTCAGTTTTTAATTAAGTGGAAAGGATACCCTGCAGAAGAGAGCTCTTGGGAACCTGTGAGTCATGCACATGCCCCTAGGCTTATACAAAGATTTTGCACCAGTCATCCCGCAAAATGGGCGCAACTGGGCATCCGGAGGCTGCCCGTTGGGGGGGGGGGGGCACTGTCAGGGAAATGGGCGCATCCCTGTGCGTAATGGTGCAGGGTTGGCAAACCTGCATAGGCAAAGGCACTGTCAGGGAACCAACAGAAGGAGAAGGACTTTAGGACCCAGCATCCCTACCAGCAGGTCACATGGGCCTATATAAGGAAGTCTGCTAGTGTCTGCATTTGCTGGTTTATCTTCAGCTCCCCCTGTGTTCCTGTATCCTGAATCACCTGTTGATCTGATCTCCTGTGTACCGACCCGGCTTGTTCTGACCCGCTCTTCCTGATCCTTTGGCTCGACTCTTGGCTTGCACCTGACCTCCTTCTGCCTGCTCCCTGCATCCGACCCCGGCTTGTCTATTGAACTCTGCATATCCTGCTCCCTGTACTAAGACTCGACTCATCCCTGGTCATTCTGATTACGGACTGTCTTCCTGTGAATGATCCTTGGCCTGGCTCCCGGCTCAGCTTTCCAGTTGCTCCACTGGTCTCTGTCTCCTGGACCTTCCAAGCACGTCTGTCTTCAGTTACCAGGCACCCGTGCTTCTGTGGGCCCTACACCTGCTGTGCCATCTTCAGTGGTGTGCTGCACTTGGCCGCAAGGGGAGCCTTCCCAGCATCTCAGCCTCCTACCAAGTTCCTGACAGCATGTTCTGTAGGTCATAGTGGCAGTGACTCTACGCACACCAGGTCAGTGGCAGTGACCATCCTCAAGTCAGTGGCAGTGACTTTCATATTAATTCGGTCTGTGACAAAGATCATACGCCAAACCTGTTCGTGCATATCAGAACAGTAAGAGAACCAAGATTTAAGTTTGTGCCTGGACCTCCTTCCCACCTTATCTGACCTGTGTCTCGTCTCAACCTGTCTGCTCTTAAAGGGACTATTTATTATCCATGTGAAATAAATACAGAAGTTGGACTTTCAGTTGGTGTGGACAGTTACTTTACTGGGGAGAATTAAGGACTTGTTTCTGTGCCAAGTTAGAAACGAGCTCAGCTCGGGAGGATTCAAACACCAGCCACAGGCAGGTCAGAGAAAACTACCACCGCTCAACCTCCCCATCCAGGAGGGTACGGGCTTGTAGTGCGGTGTGCCTCGGTCTTTCCTGCGGAGGAGCCAAATTAAGAAAAGCAGGTAAAGTCTGGGGTGGGTGCGCTATATAAATTTCCTACTTTCCTCTTCCTGTCGTGTCTCTTTCACTCTAATGTCATATAATGCACTATAATATGTCTTAAAGACTTCTGCGATTTCAGATGTTTTAAATTTCATCTCTCCTCTCTGGTTTTTTATTTTATCTATGTAATTTAAAGTTTTTTTTTCTCCTTTGCTACTCTTGCTAGGTATTTCCCAGGCTTATTCCCCCACTTGTACCTTTCCTTTGCTACGTTTTTGAATACTTTTCTGGTTTCCTGTTCCATCAAATCTCTAAGTTGACCTCGCTTGATTATTATCTTTTGGTGCATTTCTGTCATGGATATGCAGTAGTGTTTGTCTGTCAGCTTACCTTCCTTCCCATGTGTTCATCTTAGAGGCCTGAGCCCTTTCACCTGGCTTCCTTTATAATCTCCTCCCAGCCAGACTCCACCCCAGGCCCTATCACAGAACACTATATTAACCTGTGCACTGCAAGCCTGCTTTGCTGATCAACGTGTTTGTTAGGCATTGTGTGTTTGGGTTCCTGCCTGCCGTGTGCTACGTCTGTCTCTCTGTTACATATTTGGCTTGTCCCCGACTATCCCTGTCTGCTCGTGACCCTTGACCTTCGGCTCGTTCTTTCGTTATCCTTGTCTGCTTGTGGCCCCTGACCTTCAGCTTGTTATTCGGTTCTCTCATATCTTGTGCTGCTGCTTCCCCTCTTTTCCCCTTATCCTACGGGGCGTGAGCTAGGAAACTCCAGGGGCCGCGACCTGGTCCCAGCCTGCAGCATAACATCCTCACCACTAGAGGCCCTGGAGAAGACCTGCTGGGTATTAGACTCCGCGCCCTGGGGAATCTTGGTTCTAGCTTCCGTTAGGATCCCGGTTGTGCTCCTCTGGTCCCGCTTTCCACAACCACCCAGTTTCCTATCCGCAGAAGCCAGCCATAGGGTTCACTACCTCGCGGTGCACTACTGTCCCCCTACGGTGTGCATCTGTCACCTGGCCACAGGTGACCTTGACAATTTCCCTGTCTAACAGTTTTTTTTTTTATCTTTTTGTTCCAGATCATTCAATTCCTTTAACAGGTTTTTCCTATTTAGATCTCTTTCCTTCTTTTTCCCCGCTCCTATGGCGATCAATTTACCCCTTATACAAGCCTTATGGGCTTCCCATATCGTTGCCACACTTACTTCTGGTGTATTGCTTGTTTTGAAATATTCTTTAATTTCCCTTGATATTATCTCACCTACTTCTTTGTTATCTAAGAGGTCCTCATTTAAACTCAATGTACCCTTTCTTTGTTCTATGTTATTAAATCTTATTTTACTCTTTCGTCCATGGACCGACACAGCCTCTCTATTGACAAAGTGGGTATTATCCGTTAATTAGGAGTGACTAGGCAGAAAACTTGTAAAAAGTGTTGCATCACACCCTCTACAGTACCGCCCAGGGGGCGGACCCTCTGGGTATATCACCTCAGTCTGCATCTCGCAGATCAGTTTTTTTCTGTCTAGCAAGGAGTAGGACATGGCTCCCTTTGGGCCCATTGGTCCGGGGGGGAAAAAGATATAATATTTTTTTTTTTGCTACGTTTTTTGTTTCCTGCGATCTTCGATCAACTGCCGACTGGGTGACAGGCTGGATCCTCGATCCTTGTAGTCTCCCCAGTTCGGCCATCGAGCGTGTGCTGACCCTAGCTATGCGCTGGGTTTTCCACGACATGCCCGTTGCTCCACGGGTGGCCAGTGAGCCTACGCTCCAGGGCCTGCATCGGACCGCTCAGCTTCAGCTGACCTTACGGCCGAGTCGTAGCAGCCTGGCCGGTGAGCTTACGCTACAAGGCTTGCATCGGACTGCTCAGCTTCGGCTGACCTTACGGCCGAGTCGCAGCAGCCTGTCCGGTGAGCGTCACGCTCCAGGGCATACATATGATCGTCCCTTTTGGGTCCAATCACAGCATGCCTGGCCAACAGTCACCTTCCATGCGCGGACGATGATCTGTTTGGAATGTCTTCCAGCATAATACATGCAGGATAGGTAAGTAAACTCCCCTGCCTCGGCTGGGTGATTTGGCTGGACATTCCTGGAGAGACCAAGTAAGTGGTTGTGGCCCCTTTCTTCCCTCTCTCCCTGCCTTTTCCCTTCTCCCTGGGCTTCTAGCTAAAGGTTGCTGGGTGCTGGGGGTCACCTAAGGGGTTCCACTGGAGCGGGGCTGGCTGTAACTAACATTTAAAAGAAATGTAATTTCTGCTTACGTGTGTGTGTGCTTCCTCCTCCATGCTGTCGGCGGCCATTTTGTGGTGGTCCATGCCGGGTTTGGCCTCTAGTGACTGCCCGGCGGGCCATCTTCCTGTGGTTTCGGTGCCATTTTCTTGTAGTCCACACCCACTGGCCTCTATCAACTGATCGGCGGCCATGTTTGTCCACCCTGTATGTATATATTGCCGTTCGGCGGCCATCTTTTTGTGGGCTACGGCTGCTTGGCCTCTATCTTCGGCTCGGCGGCCATTTTCTTAGAGCCCACATTATCTTCCATACAGATGTTTTTGGCGGCCATTTTGCGAGAGTCTCCGGCCTCTAGGGTGCATTACACTGGCGCGAAAATTCACACAGGAAGCGCTGATAAAAGAAGCAGACTGACACAGCAGCAGTGGGACAGCATCACAGGCGCAGCACACGGCAGCATAGCAGTACCGGTCCAGGGTGGTGAGTCTTCTGGGTAACCCAGTATCTCTGCAGCGCAGGAGGGTGGCCTATTGATATCTTGCCTGGAGCCCTGTGGGTGTCAGCGTGTGGTCAGCATGGCATCTGAGCCAGATGTCTTCTCCCCTGAAGCACCAGATTTAGCAGCTGGTGCCCCTGAGGTGTCTATGAATGCTATGTCGGCAATCCTAGAGGCGTTTGCTGCCAGGATGGAAGCAGCACACGGGAATACAGGAGGTAGTAAACGCCCCCGTCCCCTGCAATCTTCCGGGGATACTGCTGATGCAGAACCAGGTCCAGCTACGGCTCATGGCCCAGATTCGGACGCATCAGAGACTGCAGACCGTGACCGATCGGACAGTGAGGATGACTCCAAGTCCAGGTCAGTACGCGAGACGGCTTTGGTATCTGACCTTATTACTGCAGTGCGGGATACGCTAAAGTTGGAAAATAATGCAGAAGCAGCAGGAACTACAGTCCCCTTTGGGTTTCGTAAACCTGCCCACACTGCTAAGGTGTTCCCTTGTGTGTCTTATTTTGACAAACTCTTATACAAGGAATGGGAGAACCCACTGAGGGTCTTTACAGCCCCAAAGAGGTTTGCGGTACGGTACCCCTTTGAGGAGAGTTTTCTGAAGAAATGGACCTTCCCCCCCTAGAGTGGACCCTCCTGTGTCCAGACTTAATAGAGCCACCACTATTCCAGTAGAAGGGGCTCCTGTTTTCAAGGACCCTGTGGATAAGAAGGCTGAAGCACTTGCTCGCTACCTATATTCAGTGGTAGGCTCGGCAGTACGCCCGGCATTGGCGGGGGCCCTAGTGTCTCAGACACTTACTGAATGGGCAAAATTGCTACTCCAGGGGTTAAAGGAGCGAGATGCTCCTCCTAATGAGATAACTTTGGCCGACCAGTTGGTCCAGGGCCTTAAGTTTGTCTGCGAGTCAGACATGGATACTATTCCCCTGCTGTCAAAAGCTTTGGTTTATGCAGTAGCAATACGCCGCCTGATCTGGCTAAAGGGCTGGTCTGCGGACCAGACTTCCAAGAAAGCCCTGTTGGATCTGCCTTTTAAGGGCAACAGACTTTTTGGGGCTTCTCTGGATGACATCATCATGGATGCCACAGGAGGTAAAAGCACTTTGCTTCCCCAAACTAGCAAGGGTAGGGGGCCACGCCAAGGGCAAGGGCCCTCCTTTACTGCATGCAGGTGGTTTTTTCGTCCCCCTAGGGCGACAGGGAAAAGACCCCAGGCCGACAAGGTGCCTGCCCAAGGACAAAAGCGTCCTTGGTCCCGCAAACCCAACAAGCCTGCAGACAAATCTGCGTCCGCATGAAGGTCCGCCCCCACCCAGCTCTCGGGTGGGGGGACGTCTTCGCAAATTCGCGACTCAGTGGACAGCTCTAGTCTCCGACAGGTGGGTTTGCAAAGTAATCTCCTCAGGCTACAAGATAGAATTTCTCTCTTGTCCACCGGACAGGTTCATCACCTCCAATCTCCAGCTACTACCGACCCGTTGGTAGGCCCTGTATGGGGCGGTCCAGGGTCTACTGGAATGCGGGGTAGTTATTCCAGTTCCAGAACAGGAACGAGGTCAGGGTTTTTACTCAAATCTGTTCATTGTGCCGAAGAAAGAGGGGGTTCGTCCAATCTTGGATCTCAGAGCCCTCAATTGCTTTGTGAAAGTACAAAGATTTTGTATGGAGTCGGTTCGATCTGTAGTCACGGCTCTCCATCCGGGGGACTTTCTGGCCTCCTTGGACATCAAGGACGCATACCTGCATGTCCCCATATACTCCAGACACCAGAGGTTTCTGCGATTTGCTATCGGGAAGAACCACTACCAGTTTGTGGCCCTCCTGTTTGGCCTTGCCTCAGCACCCAGGACGTTCACCAAGGTGCTCGCTCCGATTCTGGCACTTCTAAGACAGCGGGGTATCGCTATCATGGGCTACTTGGACGACCTTCTACTGAAGGCCCCTTCAAGCTCAGAATTAGAGATAAGCGTGTCTATTACCTGTCAGACTCTTTGAGACTGTGGTTGGATACTAAACACGCAAAAGTCAGTATTGGTGCCCACTCAACGCCATGCGACGGACGACGTGATGTCATTGCTTTGACGCCCGTCTTGACGCATGCGCAGATGGTCTATATAGGCCCTCTAGCTATGGATCTGTTTAGAGACAGCATGGATGTGTAGCGGAGGACGTAGTGACGTCACCGCGTCGGCGCCGCTCACGGCGTCTTTTGACGCATGTGCAGATGCCCTTTGAACGCCATTTAAAGCCTCCATGGTCTTAGTACAGTCCACATGAGGCATCATATGCAGGGATCTCAGCAGCTCTCAGTGTCCATACAGGTAATCTCCTTATAGGACACAATCTTTGGCAATCTTATATTCAAACTATTTGCCCTGGACTAATGTATGACCATCCTTTTTTCCATCTATGTTTTACTTCTTAGAATTTATACTAGAAGATTGGAACCACACATAGATTTGCTTCACGGCCATAATTAATGTATATTCAATGCAATATGGTGTGTTGAGGATACCCTCTATTTTTGAAGCAGTTCCTTTTGTCTACCTGATACTTCTTTGATTTGGAATATCTCTCCATACTGGTAGGTTGTCCTTGGATATATACACATATATATGATGGGTTAACTTATACTTGTATATACGGTACCCATATACATTTTCTTATTTTTTTTATTTTTTTTGAGAGCTGCTTTGGGGGACTCTTTTGAGTTTCTCCTGATTTCCCTGCGTGTTTCCACCTGGGGACCCTCGTTTTGAGGTCTACTGGATCCCCTTCATCTCGGAGCTCCCCACACAGGTGGGGTGCGACTTTGTGCCTCATCCTGTGTTCTCTGCCGTGCGTGTAGTTCCTTGGTGCACTGAATGCTGACCCCCTTTTTTGACAAATTACTGTAAGCACACTTTTATTTATTTTCCATTTTTACTTTTATTTATGTGCATAAATGCACTGTGAAATTTGTAATTTATATCATATTGTATATTCAACAGAATCTGTTTGTCTACAAATCTGAATATTTTTTGTCTACAAATCCCCCGAAGAAGGGTATAACCGAAACAGCTGTCGGGTTTGACAATTAATAATAATATATTTAAATTTCTTCTTTTTGTATTATGTTAATTTCCAGTTTGGATTTGTATAATCCATGTGATCTACATCAATTTGTCTTTTTGTAACTATTTATTAAAAATCTATATATTTTCTACATATTCTGATGTGTGTTTTTCAGTCACTTTTAAAGTCCCACCTCCTAGGGGTGTTTTTTGTTTTATTTACTTATTTTTGGGATGTGGTGACTGTTAAACAAATACAATCTTGCAGATGTCGGTCCTCTTTGTACTCAACGCCTAGGTGTACCTGGGGTTGATTCTGGATTCCTCAGAGGCAAAGGTATTCCTCCCTGTGGAGAAGTTGCAGACCCTCCGGGCTGCAGTACGGCAGCTGACTTCCAGGAATTGGTCGTCACTCCGTTTTTGCATGAGTGTTGGGCCTCATGGTAGCCTCCTTCGAGGCGGTCCCATATGCTCAATACCACACTCGAGTGTTACAGAAGGAAGTTCTGTCCAGATGAAACGGATGCCCTTCATCTCTGGATTATCTCTAATCGGCGGGAAGTCATTTCTTCCGGTTTACTGGATAGTGATCACGACGGACGCCAGCCTTACAGGTTGGGGGGAGTCTGGGTGTTCAGTCGGCGCAAGGTCGCTGGACCCCAGAGGAAGCCCTCCTGCCGATCAATGTCCTGGAAATCCGGGCGATCAGGCTGTGCCTCTTCAAATGGTCTCAGAGGCTGCAAGGGTGTCCAGTCAGGATCCAGTCAGACAACGCCACAGCAGTGGCATATGTCAATCAAGGAGGAACAAGAAGCTCCGCTGCAGCATCGGAGGTCGCTCGCATCCTGAAGTGGGCAGAGAGGAGCGTACCGACACTGTCGGACGTGTACATTCCGGGTGTGGAAAACTGGCAGGCGGACTAACTGAGCCGCCAGATGCTGGACCAGGGAGAATGGTCCTTAAACCCGGAGGTGTTCCAACTCCTCTGCCAAAGATGGGGCACACCAGACGTAGATCTTATGGCTTCCCGACTCAATCGGAAGGTATTGAGGTTTGTGGCCCGGTCAAGAGACCTATGGGCAGACGCAACGGACGCGTTGGTGGCATCGTGGGGTCAGTATCGGCTAATCTATGCCTTCCCTCCCTTAAGGCTTCTTCCTCTTCTGCTCCACAGAGTGGAGGCAGAGGGAATTCCAATGATCCTAATCGCTCCAGATTGGCCTCAGCGTCCTTGGTACGCCGATCTAGTACGTCTGGTAGCAGACGTCCCCTGGCGCCTACCACTACGGAAGGACCTGCTATTGCAAGGTCCCATACTCCATCCTGCTTTACAGTCACTGGCTTTAACGGCATGGCTGTTGAGAGCCAGGTACTGAGAGACCGGGGCCTATCAGATTCAGTAATCTCTACTATGAGAAGTGCTCGGAAACCGTCCTCCTAGGAAGGTTTATCACTGCACTTGGAAGGCCTACATCTCCATGTGTGAGGAAATAAAATGGCATACGTCATGTGTCCTTATTTGGTTTCCAGAATCCTGCTGTTTTTACAGCATGGGGTGGACCAAAGGCTTGCCTTAAGTACGATTAAGGGACAGATATCCGCCCTGGCTGTCTTTTTCCAGCGACCCCTGGCGACTCACTCTCTCGTGAGTACATTTGTGCAGGGGGTTCGACATGTGGCCCCTCCGGTCCGTGGGACTTGAACCTGGTCCTCTCGGTGCTTCAGAAGGCACCGTTTGAGAATATTAGAGATATTCCCCTGTTGACACTTTCTGGTGGCTGTTACGTCAGTTAGACGAGTCTCTGAGCTGGCAGCCTTGTCCTGCAAGGCTCCCTATTTGATTTTCCACAAGGATAAGGTGGTGCTGCGGCCGCAGCCTTCCTTTCTTCCGAAGGTCGTTTCGGCTTTTCATCTCAACAAAGACATTGTACTTCCATCCTTGTGTCCTCACCCGTCGAAACCTAAGGAGTCGGCGTTGCATTCCTTGGACGTTGTCTGAGCTTTGAGAGTATACCTATCTGCCACTTCCCTGTTCCGGAAGTCAGACTCCCTGTTTGTTTCGGTGGCTGGTCCCAAGAAGGGCCAAGCAGTCTCGTCGGCCACCATCTCTAGGTGGATCTGACAGATAGTAATCCAGGCTTACGCCTTAAAGGGTCAAGCGCCCCCCCCCCCCTTTCCGGTCACGGCGCATTCAACCAGGGCAATAGGTGCCTCTTGGGCTTTCCGACATCAAGCGTCTGTTTCCCAATTATGTAAAGCGGCGACTTGGTCGTCCGCTCACACTTTCACAAAATTCTACAAAGTTGATGTAGGTGCATCTTCGGATGCCTCTTTCGGCCGCAAGGTTTTGCAAGCGGCTGTTTAGAGTTGCAACCCCTCCGTTGGAGTGCTGTTTTGTGTTTGGGGTGAAGTTTATTTTTATGCGGTTACCACCCCTCGTTTTTTCTCTGACACTGCTTTGGGACGTCCCACTTTGTCAAAATAGAGAGGCTGTGTCAGTCCATGGACGAAAGAGTAAATAGGATTTTTTACTCACCGTAAAATCCTTTTCTCGGAGTCCATGGACCGACACAGCACCCACCCCTCCTTTTAAGTTTGTACTGCTTTTTGATGAACTGATCTGTGAGATGCAGACTGAGGTGATATACTCAGAGGGTCCGCCCCCTGGGCGGTACTGTAGAGTGTGCGATGCAACACTTTTTACAAGTTTTCTGCCAAGTCACTCCTAATTAACGGATAATACCCACTTTGTCCATAGAGAGGCTGTGTCGGTCCATGGACTCAGAGAAAAGGATTTTACGGTGAGTAAAAAATCCTATTTTACCATTACAGGGGCATGATCTGAAATTGAAGTTGCACCTATCGAGGCATCCACGACATGTTCCAATAGCCCTTGATCAATTAACATGTGGTCCAATCTCGAAAAAGTGTCGTGCACCGTTTAATAATACGTGTTTTCTTTTTTACTTGGGTGTGCCACTCTTCATGGGTCTACTAATTGATGGTTTATATATATATATATATATATATATATATATATATATATATATATATATATATATATATATATATATATATATATATAATTTATATTTTTAACCAATTTTAATTGTTTACTATCTCGTATCGGTGCACCAGACGTATTATCGAGTCTATGTTCCATTGAGTGATTAAACAAGGTCATGCAATTCTTGCTGGGTATTTCAAAGTCCATTAGAGCATTTAAAATCCCATTCAAATATTTTTTAGGGATGATTATTTGGACAGTATACGTTTGCTAATGTGTATTACTCTTTCGTTCATGGACCGACACAGCCTCTCTATTGACAAAGTGCGTATTATCCGTTAATTAGGAGTGACTAGGCAGAAAACTTGTAAAAAGTGTTGCATCGCACCTTCTACAGCACCGCCCAGGGGGCGGACCCTCTTGGTATAATCGCTCTCTGCACCTCGCAGATCAGTTTTTTTTTTTTCTGTCTAGCAACGAGTAGGACATGGCTCCCTTCGGGCCCATGTTGGTCCAGGGGAAAAAAAAAAAATTCTACATTTGTTTGTTTCCTACGATCTTCGATCAACTGCCAACTGGGTGACAGGCTGGATCCTCGATCCTTGTAGTCCCCCCAGTTTCGGCCATCGAGCGTGTGCCGACCCTAGCTACGCGCTGGGTTTTCCACGACATACCCGTCGCTTTACGGGGGGGGCGGTGAGCTTACACTCCAGGACCTGCATCGGACAGCTCAGCTTCAGCTGACCTTACGGCCGAGTCGCAGTAGCCTGACCGGTGAGCTTACGCTCCAAGGCTTGCATCAGACCGCTCAGCTTCGGCTGACCTTATGGCCGAGTCGCAGCAGCCTGTCCGGTGAGTGTCACGCTCCAGGGCATACATATGGTCACTCCTTGGGGTCCAATCACAGCATGCCTGGCCGACAGTCACCTTCCGTGCGCGGATGATCTGTTTTGGAATGTCTTCCAGCATGAGACATGCAGGATAGGTAAGTAGCTCCCCTGCTTCAGCAGGGTGACTTGGCTGGACATTCTTGGAGAGATCAAGTAAGTGGTTGTGGCCCCTTTATGTCTTCTCTCCCTGCCTTCCCTCCTCCCTGGGCTCTGAGCCAAGGTTGCTGGGGGTCACCTAGGGGGTTCCATTTGGTGCGGGGCTGGCTGTAACTGTCATTTAAAAGATGTATTTTCTGCTTACCTGTGTGTGTGCTTCTTCCCCCCTCCATGCTGTCGGTGGCCATTTTGCTGTGGTCTATGCCTATTTCGCCTCTAGTGACTGCCCGGCGGCCATTTTCTTGTAGTTTTGCGCCTATAGGTATATATCGCCGCTTGGCGGCCATTTTCTTGTGGTCCGCACCTGCTTGGCCTCTATCGACTGTTCGGCGGCCATGTTTCCTAGGATTCACTCTGTATGTGTTTACCGCCGCTCGGCGGCCATCTTTTTGGGGTCCGCAGCCGCTTTTGCCTCTATTTTCGTCTCGGCGGACATTTTCTTGGAGCCCACAGGTTTCCATACAGCCGCTTGGCGGCCATTTTGCGATAGTCTCCGGCCTCTAGGGTGCATTACACTGGCGCAAAGATTTACACAGGAAACGCTGATAAACTATCAGACTGACACAGCAGCAGTGGGATAGCATCACAGGGCAGCACACGGCAGCATAGCGGTACCGATCCAAGGGTGGTGAGTCCTCTGGGTGACCCAGCATCTCTGATCAGCTAGGAGGGCGGCCTATTGATATCTTGCCTGGAGCCCTGTGGGTGTCAGCGCGCGGTCAGCATGGCGTCTGAGCCAGATGTTTTTTCTCCTAAAACACCAAATTTAGCAGCTGGTGCCCCTGATGTGTCTATGGGCGCTATGTCAGCAATCCTAGAGGCTTTTGCTGCCAGGGTGGAAGCAGCAGACAGGAATACAGGGGGTAGTAAATGCCCCCATCCCCTGCAATCTTCTGGGGATAATTCTGATGCAGAACCAGGTCCAGCTATGGCTCATGACCCGGTTTATGATACATCAAAGACTGCAGACCATGACCTGTCGGACAGTGAGCATGCTCCAAATCCTGGTCAGCACGCTAAAAGGCTTTGGTATCTGACCTATTACTACAGTGCGGAGTACGCTAAGAATAGAGAATGCTGCAGAAGCAGCGGAGACTCCGGTCCCCTTTTTAGGTTCCCTAAAGCCAGCCCGCACTGCTAAGGTGTTCCATGTGTGTCTTATATTAATAAGCTCTTGTACAAGGAGTGGGAAAACCCACTGAGGTTTTTTCCTTTTTCAGCCCTAAAAAAATTTCTTTATTCTTTTGGGCGGTCCGGTACCCCTTGAGGAGAGTTCCTGAAAAGATGGACCTCTCCCCCGATAGTGGACCCCCCTGTGTCCAGACTTAACAAGTTACCACGATTCCAGTGGAGGAGGCTCCTGTCTTCAGGGACACTCGCTACCTATACACAGTGGGGGGGCTCAGAGGTACGTCCAGCATTGGCTGGGGTTTGTCTGATGTTTCAGACACTTACTGAGTAGGCAAGGTAGCTACTCCAAGGGTTAAAAGCATGGGAGGCTCCTCCGTACGAGGTAGCTCTGGCCGACCAGTTGGTACAGGGCCTTGTGTCTGTCTGCAAGTCAGACATGGATACTATCCCCTTGCTGTCTTGAGCCTCAGTTTATGCGGTGGCGCTATGCCACCTGATCTGACTAAGGTGCTGGTCTGCGGACCAGTCTTCCAAGAAGGCCCTGTTGGATCTGCCCTTTTAGGGCGACAGACTTTTGGGGCCTCGCTGGATGACATAAATTAAGATGCCACAGGAGGTAAGAGCACATTGCTTTGGCAATCCAAATAAAGGTAAGGAGCCACGCCATAGGCTAGGGCCCTCCTTCACCGCATACAATCGGTCCCTTCGTCCGCCTAGTGCGGCAAGTAAACAACCCCAGGCCGATAAAGCGCCTGCTGAGGGACAGAAGCGTCCCTGGGTTTGCAAGCCCAACCTGGCTTGCCTACCGAACAGATATTTCCCTCTTAACCGCCAGCTTCTGCCGACTTGTCGGGAAGCCCTACATGGGGCGGTACAAAACCTGCTGATACACATGGTAAACCTTCCTGTCTTAGTACAGGAACGGGTTTTACTCAAATATGTTCGTAGTACTGGAGAGGGTTTGTCCTATCTTGGATATCAGGACCCTCAACTGCTTTGTAAAAGTACAAAGATTCCGGAAAGGAGTTGGCTCGCTCTGTTGTCGCTGTCCTCCATCCAGGGGATTTTCCGGCATCCTTGATCATCAAGGACGCATGCTGCATGTCTCCAGATGCACCAGGCATCAGAGATGTCTGCATTGGAGGCCGGGGAAGACCACTACCAATGGTGGCTCTCCCCTTTGGCCTGGCATCAGCACCAAGGGTGTTCACCAAGCTGCTAGCCACGATTCTGGCCCTACTAAGACAGCGTGGCATCGCTATCAATTTTTTTTTCCCCTAGGGGAAAGTTGCAGACCCGTCGGTTGCGGTGCGGCAGTTGACATCCCAAGGAGGGGTTGTCATGCCACCTTTGCAGGCAAGTCCTGAGCCTTATGGTAGCCTTCTTCGAGGCGGTACCATAGGCACTATTTCACACGCGAGTGTTACAGAGGATAACTCTGTCCTGAAGGGTCAAGTGCCCTTCATCCCTGGATTATCAGATCCGGGTGAGCCACCTAAACGGGGCTTCCCTAGTTGGTGGCCAACTTCACCGGCATTCTGTCTGGGAAGTTGTTCCTTCCTTTTTACTGGATAATGGTCACGGTGGACGCCTGTCTTCCCGGTTGCAGAGGAGTCTGAAGAGCTCAGTCAACCTGGGTCGCTGGACTCCGGAGGAATCCCATTGCAGATCATTGGCCTGAAAGTCGGGGGAATCTGGCTTTGGATGCCCTTGTAGCCTCTGAGACCATGTGGAGAGGTAGTCAGACAAACACCACAGTTGTGGTGTATGTTAATCATCAAGGAGGAGCAAGCAACTCTGCTACAGCATCGGAGGTCGCTCACCTCCTAAGGGGCTCCCTTACCAGAGGGGAAACACGCCAGTCGTATATCTCCCGATTGAATCGAGAAGTCAGAAGGTATTGAGGTTGTGGCTAGGTCAAGTGACCCATGGGCAAACACGACAGATGCGTTGATGGCACTGTGGAGTCAGTACCGACTAATCTATGGCTTCCTCCTCAAACTCCTTCCTCATCTGCTTCACAGATTGCAAACAGAGTGTCAGGAAGATCCTGCCAGTAACAGGCACTCTGAAGTTCCTGGTGCGCGACCGCGGGTGCCATTGCGCGTGCGCACCATTGCGCATGTGCGTGCGCACGGGAATGCGCGCGCGCCCCCATTGGCACCAGGCGGGCTATTTAAACCAGACTGACACACTGGGATCTTGCTGTCTGATCTACAGCGTTACGTGTGTCCTGACCTCTGAAACCTGTTCCAGTTCACTCCAGTATCTGACCCAGCTTGCTTCTGACTAACCCAGCTATCTGCCTGCCTGACCATCCTTCTGCCTGCTCCTCTGGTCCTGCTGCTGTCCGCCTGATATCCGACCCGGCTCGTTTGACCCATCCAGTTACAGTCTGCTGCATCTGCCTGCCGATCCAGCCTGTTCCAGGTTCCTGTCTACGGTCCTTCCAGTCAGCTGTCCAGTTCAGTCTGCTGCATCTGCCTGCCGTTCAGCTTGTCCCTGGTTCCTGCCTCTGCTCAGTCGCACCTGCGATTCCTCTGTACAGCTCCACCTGGACTTCAGACCAACCTCCTGCTGTTGATCCTGCCAGGCACTCGTGCCACTCCTGACTCCTGTGCTTCCTGTTCACCCTACCAGGGGCCACGAGTCGGAGCCGCAAGAGAGGCCATCCCCTGCAATCCGGGCTCATCCACTAGGTACGTGACAGTATCAGACAGCCATGTCTGAGCCCGAGCGGGGAGCCTCTCCCATGGAGGAACTCTGTGTGCACCTGGCAGGGTTCACCCAGGCCATCAAAGGCCTTCAGGAAGGATACTCACACCTGGAAGAACGGATTAGAGTACTTGCACCCTCTGGCATCCAGGAGTCTGCTCCCCCGTCTGCTTCTTCAGCCAGCATGGGTTCTCCCACAGTTGTTACCCTGCTACCTGAACCAAAGGTTCCCACGCCTGAAAAGTTTTCCGGAGAACGAAGCAAGTTTAGGACATTCCGAAACCCTTGTGAACTTTACTTCTCATTACAACCACGCACTTTCTCTCAAGAAGCCACCAAGGTGGGCTTTGTGATTTCCTTGCTCCTGGGAGAACCCCAATCTTGGGCCCACCGCCTCCTGGAACAGGAAGCCGAGTCCTTAGCCAATTTGACCACCTTCCTCGATACCATGGCTGAACTTTACGAGGACCCGCAGCCTTCAGCAACTGCGGAAATAGCCCTGCGTACCCTTCAACAAGGGCACAGGGCAGTAGAGGACTATGTCACCGAATTTAGGCGGTGGAGTGTGGACACTAACTGGAATGACGCAGCTCTCCCTTGCCAGTTTCGTTTGGGACTCTCTGACCCCTTAAAGGATGAACTGGCTCGAGTAGGAATACCCCAGACCTTGGATGCATTAATCAACTTGACCATACAAATTGATCGGCGGCTAAGGGAGCGAAAAGCGGAGAGGGAGGCTGGGCCTTGTTATCCCGTCTGGATGTTACCCAGAGTTCCCAACTATGCTCATCCGGCACCCACTGTTGGGTCAGTCTTTACGCCTGGTACCTCCGTACCCAGGCAGTCAGGAGTCCTCCGCCCTTCCCTTACTATGGAAGAACGTCAACGTCGCCAGGTGAACAACTTGGGCCTGTACTGCGGGGGACCCGGGCATTATGTTAGTAACTGCCCTGCTAAGCTTCGCAAGTGCCTGTCCCTCTCTTCCAATCATGCGACTTCTTGGCTCAAGGCTTCTTCTTCCCACCTGGCTCTCCCTATTCTGTTGCAACTGCCAGGAAGGATACTACAAGTTTCTGCCATTAATCGACTCCGGGGCCTGCAGTTGCTTTATGGACTCATCTTTTGCAACCCAACACCAGGTTCCTTTATTATATAAGGCCCAAGGACTCTCCATTCATCTGGCCGATGGCTCTGCGATTAAATCTGGTCCAGTTACACAGGAGACTTCCCCCCTTCCAGTCACGATCGCCAATCTACACCGAGAGCTGCTTCGCATGGACATAATTTCTTCACCATTATTCCCTGTTATTCTTGGTATGCCGTGGTTACAAGCCCATAACCCCTACATCAACTGGGTCACGGGAGAAGTCACATTTCCTTCCACTTATTGTCAACAGTTCTGTACTCCCATGGGCCCCAGTAAACCACCTGCCTTGTTGTGTTTGGACTCCGAATCTGAGTTACGCCAGTCTGTTCCTGAGGCCTACTTAGACTTTTTGGACGTCTTCAGTAAGAAAGGGGCTGAGACGCTTCCGCCCCATCGGGCCTATGACTGCCCCATCGAGCTCTTTCTGGGAGCTGAAATCCCCTTTGGCAGGATCTTCCCGCTGACTGAGCTGGAGCAAGGAACACTTAAAACATACATCGACGAGAACTTAGAAAAAGGGTTTATCCGGCCATCCACGTCTCCAGCAGGAGCAGGTATCTTTTTCGTAGAAAAGAAGGATCATACCCTACGGCCCTGCGTAGACTATCGTGAGCTTAACAAAATCACCGTCAAAAATCGCTACCCTCTCCCCTTGGTACCCGAATTATTCCAGAGGCTGGGAGCTGCTACCATTTTCACTAAGTTAGATCTCCGAGGGGCCTACAACTTGGTTCGCATCAGGGAAGGGGATGAGTGGAAAACAGCCTTTCGCACTCGTTTCAGGCACTTTGAGTACCTGGTGATGCCCTTTGGGCTATGCAACGCCCCTGCAACTTTCCAGTACTTCATCAATGACGTTTTCCGGGACTACTTGGATTTGTTCGTTATCGTCTATTTAGACGACATCCTTATCTTCTCTTCTTCCTTGGATTCCCATCGCAAGCACGTCAGATGTGTGTTAGCTCGGCTTCGACAGCATGGCCTATACGCCAAGGCCGAAAAGTGCGAGTTCGAGCAGAAAAGTATTCCCTTCTTGGGTCTAATCATCTCGGTAGAGGGCATTAAAATGGACCCTCAGAAGGTTGCAGCAATCTTAGACTGGCCAGCGCCCACCGACAAAGGAATCCAACGCTTTGTAGGATTCGCTAACTTCTATAGGAAATTTTATTAAGGGGTTCTCAGCCATCATCAGTCCTATCACTCAGTTAACCAGACAAGGGGTCCGTTTCCACTGGTCCCCGGAGGCCCAAACTGCCTTTGATTCCCTCAAGAGACTGTTTACCTCCGCCTCTGTTCTAAAGCATCCTGACTCCTCCCTACCGTTTGTTCTGGAAGTAGACGCCTCCGAAATTGCTGTCGGAGCAGTCCTTTCCCAACGACAAGGGACTAAAGCCTTGTTACACCCTGTAGCCTTCTTTTCTCGTAAACTGTCAGCAGCAGAAAGGAACTATGACGTGGGAGACCGGGAACTATTGGCCATAAAATCTGCCCTGGAAGAGTGGCGATACTTACGGACCACAAGAACCTGGAATACTTATAGTCTGCTAAAAGGCTGAAACCACGGCAAGCCAGGTGGGCTCTATTCTTCTCCAGGTTCTCTTTTCATGTTCAAAAAGAGCCTCCGTTCCCAGTTGATGCCAGTTGTGGGGAAGCGCGTCGGGTGGAGCATACATCCCTAAAACGTTATCACGTATTTGGTCATTGAAGCAGTCAGTGTTTGCTCTCTGACTGATTTTTCGGATATATTTTTTCCTTTTTTACCCTTCCCCCCCCCCCCTTTTGTGTTCCTGTTTTTATATATATCTTTTTATGAAGTGTGGATTGGATGTGAACTTGCTTTGGTCTTTGCTGTGATTTTTTTCAATAAATCATTTGGAAACTTTTTTCTGAAATACTGCACCATGAAGTTTTTTTCATTCAATCCCTTCCTGCTGAGTTGAACCAACTCCTAGGAGTGCACCTGGAGCAATCATTATCTCTGCTTACCTTGATTCCTGTGTGTTGGACATCCGATCAGCTGGTGGAGCGAGGAGAGATCCCTTGGGATAAGGAGCAGGTGGATATCCTCGGTGCCGGCAGGCAGATGCACACGCTCTTGAGACCTCTGTAATCCGAGGTCCCATCGATCTGGTAAGCGGCTTTAAGATTATTCCCTACTGTCGAATGTATATGGAATAAGATCTACATCGGATAATTCCTTACCCATATGAAGATTGGTGGAGCTGATTATTTAATATTTAAAAACATTTAAATATACAACTTCTTTTTTTGGGACACTTTTTATACACATTCGTTAAATGAATATTGTTTGGAGATTCCTTATAATAGAAGATTCTCTACATTAACCCCTTTTTTTCACTATATATATATTTTTTCACTTGATGTTTTAAATATTTTTTTCCTGTTTGCAGGATTGTTGTTTTAATTCATGGTGATTGCGCACTTGTTTCTTTTTGCATATGTTTGAGCTTTAGTATTTTTTAGCTTTTTACTTGTAGCAGCATCACAGTTTTCTTTGATCAAGTATTTATTAATCTTTCTCAATATTATTTGGTTTAGCGCAGGTTTTTTCCCTATATATATATATATATATATATATATATATATATATATATATATTGTGACAGCAGGAAGGTAAAGTCACCTGGTTGCATCCAGGGGGGTAGATATATTTCTCCCAGATTCAGGCTTTATGCCGACTTATACAACTAGGTGGAGAGTTGTATAAGGCTAGTGGGCTCATGGATGACTCATACCTCTAGGGAGAGTGTGGGGCGTCGTGCAGACAGAGATGAGGAGACCAGCTGAACCTTGTCAGCTCATTTAGGCCTCTATAAGAACTCCCAGCTTCATTAGATGTTAGCTCATGCCTGGAACCAGACCTGTGTGGACTGTCTAGGGAGAGTGAACCCCTGTGCGGTGAGGCAAAGCCTGTGTGGCTATTTGTTTGGACTTTTATTAAATCAGGGACTTAGGGACTAGGACAGCACCAGGCTGATCCCAGTTGTTAGTTTAGGAAACCTGCATGTTTAGTCAGAGGTCAAACTGACCAGGATTTATTTTGTTTGTTTCTTTTTGGCTTTGCTGTGTTTTTGTCACTGTACATAGAGAAATAAACCGCACCTTTTGATTTTGAAAACCACAACCTCCGTCTGCTGGCCCTGTTTTTGTGTGGGGAGCCCAACCAGGGGGTCACACACACCCGCTACCGAGTTAACCCCCTCACAATATATAATCTCTTTTCATGTTACCTACCGGCCAGGCTCTAAGAACGTAAAACCCGATGCTCTGTCTAGGATGTTTCCCGAGCCTAAAGAAACCTCTCTTCCTGACACAATTCTTCCCCCAGGAAATTTCCTTCTGATACAAGAAGACCTCCTTTCACGGATCAAGCAAGCCTCAGTAGGGTCAGCACCTGCAGTGGGAACAGAACTACTAGTAAAGGATGGTTTGTTCTGGTACAAGAATAAAATTTTCGTACCCGAAGGTCTACGGGTCAGGGTTCTAGAACTTTGCCACGACCATGCACTGGCAGGTCATTTTGGTGTCACCAAGACCGCTGATCTTGTTCAACGTACCTTCTGGTGGCCTCAAGTACTTGGAGACTGCAAGAGATATGTGGAGTCCTGCACCACCTGTACGCGGAATAAGACTAGTAGAACTAGGGTCTGGGGTTTGTTGAGGCCTTTACCCGTCCCAGACAGGCCGTGGAAGATGTTATCTATAGACTTCATTGTTGAGCTACCTCCAGCAGAGGGTCACACCGCCATCTTTGTAGTGGTAGACCAGCTATCCAAGATGGCTTATTTCATACCAATGAAAGGTACTCCCTCCGCTCCTGAGACAGCGAAGACGTTCATCAGAGAGGTAATCAAGCTTCATGGGATTCCTGCCAATATTGTTTCCGATCGGGGAGTACAATTTACTTCCCGATTCTAGAGAGCTCTGTGTAAAGCCTTGGGTATTGAGCTGTCATTCTCCACTGCTTATCACCCTCAAACAAATGGACAAACTGAGAGGACTAATCAGACCCTCGAGCAGTATCTACGCTGCTTTTCGTCTTTTTCTCAGGATGACTGGATTTCCCTGCTCCCATTGGCCGAATTTGCTTATAATAATTCTGTCCACTCTGCCATGAAACAAAACCCATTTTTTGCCAATTACGGCTTTCACCCATCTTTTTTGCCCAATTCTATCCCTGAATGCTCTGTACCTGCGGTCCATGAAACAAGTTCCCTCTAGGAAGTTGGGTCCTAAGTTCATGGGGCCTTTCCCCGTTAAGAGGAAAATCAACGAGGTAGCTTATAAGCAGGAACTTCCGGAGTCGCTCAGGATTCATTCTGTCTTTCACGTCTCCCTGTTAAAACCTTCTGTTCCAAATCCTTTTCCTGACCGGAATTTGGATCCTCCTGACCCTATAATAGTGGATGGAGAGGAAGAATTTGAGGTAGAAGCTGTCTTGGATTGCAGGAAGAGGAGTAATCAAGTCCAATTTTTGATCAAATGGAAGGGGTATGGGCCTGAGGAGAACTCTTGGGAGCCCAAGGAAAACATCCACGCTAAGAGTTTAATTTAATACTTTAAGAGATCTGACCCGGAGAAATGGGCCCGGTTGGGCATCCGGAGGCTGCCCCTTGGGGGGGCAATGTCAGGAAGATCCTGCCAGTAACAGGCACTCTGAACTTCCTGGTGCGCGACCGCGGGTGCCATTGCACGTGCGCACCATTGCGCATGTGCGTGCGCACGGGAATGCGTGCGCCCCCATTGGCACCAGGCGGGCTATTTAAACCAGACTGACACACTGGGATCTTGCTGTCTGATCTACAGCGTTACGTGTGTCCTGACCTCTGAAACCTGTTCCAGTTCACTCCAGTATCTGACCCGGCTTGCTTCTGACTAACCCAGCTATCTGCCTGCCTGACCATCCTTCTGCCTGCTCCTCTGGTCCTGCTGCTGTCCGCCTGATATCCGACCCGGCTCGTTTGACCCATCCAGTTACAGTCTGCTGCATCTGCCTGCCGATCCAGCCTGTTCCAGGTTCCTGTCTACGGTCCTTCCAGTCAGCTGTCCAGTTCCAGTCTGCTGCATCTGCCTGCCGTTCAGCTTGTCCCTGGTTCCTGCCTCTGCTCAGTCACACCTGTGATTCCTCTGTACAGCTCCACCTGGACTTCAGACCAACCTCCTGCTGTTGATCCTGCCAGGCACTCGTGCCACTCCTGACTCCTGTGCTTCCTGTTCACCCTACCAGGGGCCACGAGTCGGAGCCGCAAGAGGCCATCCCCTGCAATCCGGGCTCATCCACTAGGTACGTGACACAGAGGATTACAATGGTCCCAATTGCTCTGAATTGGCTTTGGCGTCCTTGGTACGCCGATCTAGTGCGTCTGGTAGCAGACGCCTTTTGGCAACTACCGATAAGGAAGGACCTGTTGTCGCAAGGTCCAGACGCCATCCTGTTTTACAGTCACTGGCTTGAGGGCATGGCTTGAGAGCCAGGTGCTAAGAGACCGGGACCTGTCAGACTCGGTGATATCTACCATGAGTGCTCGGAAATCATCCCCTATGAAGATTTACCGTTGCACTTGGAAGATCTACACATCCATTTGTGAGGAAATGAGGTGGCATCCGCATACTTATTTGGTTCCAGAGTCCTGCTGTTCTCAGCAGGGAACGGGCCAAAAATTCTACTGTTAAGTACAATTAGGGGGCAGGTATCTGCCCTGGCTGTCCTTTCAACAACCCCTGGTGGCTCACTCTCTAGTGAGAACGTTTGTACAGTGGGTTCGGCAGGCGGCCCACCCTCCACTACCTCCGTGGGGCTTGTGTAGCAGACGTCCTTTTGGCATCTCCCACTACGAGAGGACCTGCTGGTGCAGGGTCCCATATGCCATCCTGCTTGCAGGCTATGGCTTGAACGGCATGGCCTCTTAGTGTCTCAGAAACCACTGTTTTAGAACATCATTGTACTGCCATCCTTGTGACCTCATTCGTGGAATCCTAAGGAAACAACGTTGTATATTGGACGCTGTCCGAGCTCTGAGAGCATCAAGCGTCTGTTGTCACCAGGTGTGTAAGGCGGCGACCTGCTCGTCCATTCACACTTTCACTAAACTTTACAAGTTAAGGTGTGTGTGCATCTTCGGATGCTTCCTTTGGCCGCAAGATATTGCAGGCGGCCTTTTAGAGTTGCAACTCCTCCTTGGAGGAGCTCTGTTTGGGGTGAAGTTTTTAATGCTGTTACCACCCCTCATTTTTTTTTCTCTGACACTGCTTTGGGACGTCCCACTTTGTCAATAGAGAAGCTGTGTCGGTCCATGAACGAAAGAGTAAATAGGATTTTTTACTCACCGTAAAATCCTTTTCTCTGAGTTCATGGACCGACACAGCACCCACCCCTCCTTTTTAAGTTTGTACTGCTTTTGACAAACTGATCTGCGAGGTGCAGAGAGAGGGATTATACCCAGAGGGTCCGCCCCCTGGGCGGTGCTGTAGAAGGTGTGATGCAACACTTTTTACAAGTTTTCTGCCTAGTCACTCCCAATTAACAGATAATACCCACTTTGTCAATAGAGAAGCTGTGTCGGTCCATGAACTCAGAGAAAAGGATTTTACGGTGAGTAAAAAATCCTATTATTTTTTTCCCTGTAGATTCCCTTTTAGGAACAAATAATGACCCTCTGGGTCAACTCTTCTTTCTTCTACTATAAAACTTATATTCTTCCCCACACCTATGGCTACTCCCTTTGATCTTTTGTTTGGGGAATCTCCATAATACCAGGTTGGAAGCGCACGCAAGTATATTTTGGTATTAGAATCTAGAGCTAGATTTGTCTCCTGAAGGAAAACAATCTCTGCGGAATACCTTTCCAGCTCCCTTAATATCATATGCCTTTTTTCTGGAGAGTTAAGACCTCTTACATTATATGTAATGCAATTTACATCAGACATTTGTGTTTCCCTTTCTTTTTTCCTTTCCTCTTTCCCTTCTTTCCCCCCCACTCTCTTCCTGGGATGTACAGATCCTTTTTCCCTCCCTCCCTCTGGTATTTCTTTTGGTCTTCTTCTTATTCTGTGTGCTCTCTCAAATTTTAAAGGAGATGATATTCTCTATCAAGCAATGGGTTGCATATTTTCATTATTATTTCTGACAGGTTCTCGAGCTGAGATGTATCGGGTACTCCCCGAATTCTTATATTCTTCTGTCTGTTCTCCTGATCTTCCAATTTGTATGCTTGTTCCTGTTGTGTTTTTTTTTTTTTTTTTAAGGATTTTATTTCTCCCTCTAGTTTTTTTAATAATTATTGCATTACAATCTGTTTCTCCACTCTTTCCCGCATAGACCCCATATTTTCTTGTATTATCTCCATCTGTGCTTTTAGCGCTTTTTCAAGAGACGCAAATATGCCTTCTATTTTTGTTGGTAGTGGCGCCTTATTTTGTTGATCCTCCTCTTTTCTCTGCTCCCACTCTACTTCACCCTCTTGTTCTGTTCTCGACTCTGATAGTATCTCAGTCTCGGTAGTTTGTTTTATTCAGATTTTTTTTTTCTCTTTCTTCTTCTTTTCCTTGTTATCTGTTTGGTTGCCTTTAGCTCCCTGCTGTTTTTCTGCTGCCTGTTTATCGCCATTTCCCCCATGGGTTACATACTTGTTCATTGGGCCCGGACCGGGGCTCAGGCGGGGGGATTTTGGAATCAAACCCCCCCCCCCCCCGCTCCTTTTCCCCTTGTACTCATCTTTGCTTTTCTGATATTCACTGCTAGTGCGCGATTCCACTTTAGTACTGTTGTGGAAATTTTTATTAATGTATGTTGTCAGATGTCCCCCATTGTCTGTTTTGCTGTAATGCGCTCATGTGAGTGTATTCGCACATACAGACGTTGGTGGAAGACCATTGGCGCAAACACCCTCCCACGGACACAACAGATTTGCTTGCTCCTTTTAGGGATGTTCATTTATGCCTCACCAAGGGACTGCCCACTTCTTGTCGACTGCATTAAATGACTCCGAGTGAACAGATCTGCGTTTATGGGAACTATAGCATAACTATACGAAAATTGTGGTTATCTGATCCATGATTAAGTATGGTTTACGTCATTAGTAGCAGTGAGTTGGTTTGCACACGGCTTTGTAGTGTTCTTTTGTCTCACAGAAAGCATGGCCCCTGTACCCAACCATTTGCACACATCACTGCTAGCATTCTATTTGAATATATACATGTCTGTACATTGGTTCTTTTGAAAGTATACAAAATGTCTGATTGGCTGTTTTGTGACGCCACCACCTTCTTTTGTTGTTTTTCATGTTGACACTATAAATAAAGGGAGCGGGCTATCCTAGGGGGGACTCAGGGATGTCTTGATAATGAGACCTGGCTGGTGATGCTTCCTTTTTTTAATGAATGGGATGAATGAATGGTGAGTGAATTTTAGTTTAAGAAGCATTATTGCAATAAGACGAAGTGTGCTTTATTTAGCACAGGAAAAATAGGCTACGTGCTTTGCATACAACCTATTTTCCCACGACAGTACACTTCTAGGATATGCACGCAAGCGGTAGCCACTTATTTTCTGTGTGTTTCACAGTACTCCCCACTACATCCCGTTCCCACTCAGCACAGTGGTATCCCAGCTAATGGAGGTTTAGCTGGGAATTGGTAATGGGGCACTGCGGTCAGGGATTGTCTCTGAGCCAGCTTGTCGACGTGAGGCCTAGGATCCACATTGGAGAGGTACCGCAGTGCAGTATGGTGTTCACAGAGGTTATGGAAGAACCTGAAAAGCTCAACGAAATGTAGTCTGGGTTTAATAACGGTATATATATTTGTTTAAATAAAGTAGGCTGCTACGGCCTGGGTTTTTACTCAAAGATTGGTGTGGTCTCAATTCATATAGAGGATTAAGAATTTGGGGTAGAAAATGGTGGTAGCAGTGGGTACATATGTTATACAATAGTCAAGGAATTCTCACCCCCTCTTCCTTCAAACACAAGCTTCTCCTGACTTACCAGACCTCAGATTTAGTACAGAAGCAGGAAAACATCTGCGTCCCAGGTCTCCCTTCAGCTGTGTCATATCCTATGTCAGAGCCTAGGAGAAATCTAGGAAGCTCCTTCGGCGCTGCATTGCCAATTGCTGTTATCTGTGTACAGGTATTCTAAGCATTAGGACTCGCAAGTGCCTGGTGCTAGTGAGTTTCATACCTTGGCTCACTCTAATTAAACAGATAGGGCTTGGGAGGTTGACTGCTGTACCACCTGCAGCTGAGAGATCACTCTGCAACTCTGAATGCACTGAGGATGAGCCACACAGCAGCAGGGACACTGACAGTGGGCATTTTGGCAGGATGCTCTGGGGGGTTTCCCCGACCCCCCCCCCCCCACCTTAACTATGCCCCTGGTAACCAGCATTAATTCATGAGAGATTATTCTTGCCAGAACAACATGTTAATGTTCTATCAAGATGCAAGCTGAAATCTGGTCAGAGGAGACCTGTAGACTTGGTTATCCAAAGCATTCAATACTTTTTCCCTATAAATTGACTAATTGAGATCTTTTGGCATAGACTCCTGATTAGGGATGAGCTTCGTGTTCGAGTCGAACATACGTTCGACTTGAACATCGGCTGTTCGATCGTTCGTCAAAGATCGAACGATTTGGGCCGTTCGCGCCAAATTCAAGTGACGCGAACGGCCCACAATGCACTACGCCATCGCAGTGGCATCCAGGCGCTGTGATTGGCCAAGCATGCACTGTGACCCCGCATGCTTGGCCAATCACAGCGCCGGCAGCGAGGAGAGCAATGATTGGCCACAGGCAGGATGCCTGTGGCCAATTATTGCTGAGGGGGTTTAGTACACGCCCTACACTATAAAAGGCCGCCAGCGCGGTGGCCTTGTGTAGTGTGTTCCGGAGCAGGGAAAGAGAAGCAAAGGCAGGGACAGTGGCATTTTTTTCCCTTTACTAATCCTGGATTCCTTGTGTTTAGGGACAGAGAAGGATAGGTAGGGAGAGTGTCAGTCTGTGCTAATCCTTGTTTGTAGGGACAGAGAAGGACAGTGAGGGAAACTATCAGTGTGCTAAACCAATCTTGCTGAACCATATTTGAAATCCTTGAGTTTAGGGACAGAGAAGGACACTCGTGGAAACTATCAGTGTGCTATTCTGTGCTAAATCTTGTTTGTAGGGACAGAGAAGGACAGTGAGGGAAAGTGTCAGTGTGCTATTCTGTCCTAAACCAATCTTGCTGAACCATATTTGAAATCCTTGAGTTTAGGGACAGAGAAGGATAGGCAGGGGACAGTGTCAGTGTCTTTGTTGCTAAGCCTCCTGCACAGTATACACCTGAAGGTAGCCCTTATTGCTGTTTTTCCCATCTCCCTGCAGGCCATCCATTAAAATGTCTGGAAGGCAAACAAGGAGAGGCAGACAGTCAGGAGACAAAAAAAGAGGGCAAGCAGGCTCTGTGTCTGGGGGCAACAGTGCTGGTCGTGGACGCGGTGCATTGTCATCAGCACGTGGCCATGGGACACGCTTGTCCTTCTTTTCGGCAGCTGGACATGTTGAGCCACATCATGCCGAAGACTTGGTAGAGTGGATGACCAAGCCCTCCTCATCATCCTCCTCCCTCATCCTCCTCCCTCATCCTCCTCCCTCATCCTCCTCCCTCATCCTCCTCCCTCATCCTCCTCCCTCATCCTCCTCCCTCATCCTCCTCCCTCATCCTCCTCCCACCAAGGCTCAGGGTACTGGCAAAGCATCCTCTTCTCTGGTATCAATGTCATCATTAGTCACTCCTTCCCTAGACCCACCATGTCCTCCTCCTGAGGAGTCCCCTGAACTGTTTGAGCACAGTGTTGGGTACATGCTCCAGGAGGATGCCCAGCGTTTGGAAGGATCTGATGATGATACCCAGCTAGAGGAAGGCAGTAGTGTGAGAGCAGAGAGAGGGGATGCTCAAGAAGGACACCAAGGGGCGTGGCTTGCGCATGCACGGAGATGGCTGCTTAGTCACTGATTGTCCGGTCTGGATGGCGGAGCTCACTGCTTATCGAGCACTGACTACCTGCTACTCTGCCCCACAGCACAGCGATCGTACCTGCCAGGCTGCGCCGTCATGTCGTCCCGCAAACGCATCCAGGATAGAGGCTTAAAATGCCTGGAATCCTTCTCCTTCCAGCCCCGGGAGGAGGATGAGGATGAGGATGAGGATGAGGATGAGGAGGAGGAGGAGGTTTTTATAGCGTCAGGTACCCCCATATTTAACCTAATAAAGGTTTTAACCCGATCACCATATAAAGGTTACGGGTGACGCTGGTTGGTTAGTTTGCTTTTTATAGCATCAGGGCACCCGCCGTATATAACCCAATAAAGGTTTAACCCCCCTGATCGGGTGAGATAAATTCAGTTTTAGCGCCAGAGAGGGTCTGCGCCGCCCCAGGCAGCGTTAGGTTAGTGCCAGTAGCGCTAATACCCACGCGCAAAGCATACACCTCCCTTAGTGGTATAGTATCTGAACAGATCAATATCGGATCTGATCAGATCTATACTAGCGTCCCCAGCAGTTTAGGGTTCCCAAAAATGCAGTGTTATCGGGATCAGCCCAGATACCTGCTAGCACCTGCGTTTAGCCCCTCTGCCCATCCCAGCCCACCCAAGTGCAGTATCGATCGATCACTGTCACTTACCAAACACAAAACACATAACTGCAGCATTCCCAGAGACAGTCCTGATCCCTGCGATCGCTAACAGTTTTTTTTTAAGCGTTTGATACATTTGCTGACAGATGATTTTTTTAGCTGTGAATCTTACTAGTGTACCCCTAAATTTAGAGCCCAAAATGGCAAATCGAAGGTACACTAGTAAAGAGGCCTACGAGATTCTGAGCATGACAGATAGTGAAGAGGAGGTCATGTATCTGTCAGATTCAGGCTCAGAATATCTTCCCGTAGAAGACAGTGAAGTCAGCGGCTCCACGTCAGATAGCTCTGACGACGAAGGTGAGGTCCCTGCTAAGGTCAGGCGTACCCGATCCTGATCTTCTGAGGTTGTTGAGGAGCAAGAACTGCAGGGCTCTCGTTTCATGGAGCAGAGTAGTACTAGTGCCGCTATTCCTTCTGGTGAATTGGCAAGCACCAGCGGCCTAGTACAGCTTGGGCGTACATCCAGCACTGCAGTATCACGTGGTGACGTGGCGAGTCCCATAAGTGCAGTTCAAACTGGCGAGGTGGCAAGCACAAGTAGTGTCCCACTGCCACCAAGAAGAAGACAAAGGCAGGCCCATAGTGCCCTTCCTGCAGAATTCGCCTATCCTGATTGGGTCCCCACCACTTCTGCAGAACCCGTACTTCCCCCATTCACTGCCCAACCCGGTATTCAGGTGGAAACAGCTGATTTTAAGCCAATTGATTGATTATTAATCGCTTTTTTTCACGGAAGATCTCTATAGATCTATTGTGGACCAGAGTAATTTATATGCTGGTCAATTCATCGCCGCTAACCCCCAGTTGCCTTCCATTGCCAAAGATTGGAAACCAATTACGGTTTCTGAATTTAAAATCTTTCTGGGCCTTTCCCTCAACATGGGCACACATAAATTCCCGTCATTGCGTGTTTATTGGTCCACACACCCAATTGACCACATGCCCGTGTTCTCTGCCTCCATGCCCAGGAAACGATACGAGCAGATTTTGCGGTTCATGCACTTCAACGACAATGAACTTTGTCGTCCACGTGGAGACCCTGAATACGACAGGCTCTACAAAATTCGGCCCCTCATAAACCACTTCAACGAACGTTTTGCAGCCTTGTTTATTCCCGATCAAGTTGTCTGCGTTGACGAGTCCCTGATTAAATTTTCTGGCGCTTGTCTTTCAAGCAGTACCTTCCCAGCAAGCGTGCCAGATACGGGGTCAAGCTCTATAAGTTCTGTGACAGGGCAACAGGCTATGTATGGAGCTTTATGGTTTATGAGGGAAAAGATAGTCAGGTTGAGCCGGTCAACTGCCCGGATTACATAGGGAGCGCTGGCAAGATAGTGTGGAAATTGGTGTCACCCTTATTCGGAAAGGGGTACCACTTGTATATGGACAATTATTACACGAGCGTGCCACTCCAGGATGAGATAGTCACAGACCTCCTGTATCCAGGCGGTTCTGCACCTCACCATCCCCTACCAAATGCAGTAAGCTGGCTGCATGAGAGGCATTATACGTATGTCCTCGAGAGTACCCTTACCCAATGAGCCCCCCAAAAAAGATGTTGTGTCTGTAGCAAGCGCGGATTTAGGCGTGACACCCGTTATTATTGTCCACGCTGTCCTGACAAGCCTGGTCTTTGCCTTGGTGAATGTTTTGAACGCTTCCACTCAAAAGTGAAGTTTTAGCGTAGGGTACAGCATTTCAGACTAGGACACACTTACACAGGGTCTCCCAAGATGCCATCACATTTTGAGAGACCCGAACCATTACAGTTGTTAAAGTTACAAAAAAAAGTGTAAAAAAAAAAAAAAACTTAAACAACAACACAAAAAAAAAAAATAGTTGTCGTTTTATTGTTCTCTCTCTATTTTCTCTCTATTGTTCTGCTCTTTTTTACTGTATTCTATTCTGCAATGTTTTATCATGCTTGCTTTTCAGGTATGTAAATTTTTGTTTTCAGGTACGCCATTCAGCTGCAGCGCGGAATTATTTATCTTGACAGCAACAGCGTTTGCTCCCACGATACATAAAGCCGTGACTCCAGTGCTGTAGGAGGTGATTTCACCACCACAGTTAAAAAAAAAAGAGCATGTATGCCAAAGCATGGGGGCAGCAGGGGCGGAGGAGCGATTTTTGCTCCTAATGCCGCGTACATACAGTCGAAATTACGACGGAGGCTTGCCCGTGGAAAAGTCCGACCGTGTGTGTGCGGCATAACTTTTTTGCGGGAGGATGCCCCCATGCTTCGGCATATATAAATGGTGCATGTATGCCCATCATTAGAAGTGGGTGGATGAAGGGAGGTATTCTAATGGTGGGCATACCCACCGATCAATCTCTTTTTTTCGTTCAGCCAACAGGCTGCATGAAAAAAAAAGATTACAATACATGTCCAACAAGGACCAGCAACGTACTGGTATGTTGCTGGACTTTGAATGTTTATACCAGAATGATGCCTGCAGGTTTAGGTATCATCTTGGTATCATTCTTTTCAGCCAGCGGCCGGCTTTCATGTAAAAGCAATCCTAGCAGATAATTAGCCTCTAGACTGCTTTTACAAGCAGTGGGAGGGAATGTCCCCCCCCCCCCCGGATATAAACAGCGCCATTGGGAAAGCATTTTATCACACCGATCTTGGTGTGGTCAGATGCTTTGAGGGCAGAGGAAAGATCTAGGTTCTAACCCCCCAATTTTTTTCAAAAAAAGTACCGGTCACGTTCTAGGTAGGAGGCCGAGATGCTGGGAGGGCTCCCCTTGCGGCCGAGCGCAGCACAGCCCTGGAGATGATACAGGGGGTGTGGTGCCCACAGAAGCACGGGTTGCCTGGTAGGTAGTGCTGGTTGCCAGGAACTTGGTAGAACAGGCAGACTGCAGGGAAGCAGGCGTGCTTAAGTGGTCCAAAGGGTAAGAACCAGTGGAATGTCCAGATAGCAGAGTCAGGAGCCAGGCCAGGGGGTCAAACACAGCAAGACAGTCCGAGATCACAGCAGAGCTGGGTCTTAGCACAGAAGACAAGGTAAGCGAAGTCCATTGGCCGGGCCAGGGTCAGGTGCAGGGAGCAAACAGCAAAAAGCCAGGTACACGCCAGGAAGTCAGCAGGAACAGGTCAGGCAAGCCGGGTTCGGTACACAGGAGATCAGACAGGCAGGAGTTACAGGGCACAGGAACACAGTAGGAGCTGAAGATAATCCAGCAACTTGTATGTGCCAGTGACAGGCTTAAATAGGCCGGGGGGTGCGCCCACACCGTCTGTTTGCGTCCGTGCGGCGCATCTGCGTGCGCGCATGCGCATGGCGCATCTGTGTGCGCACATGCGCATAGGGGTGAGTCTGGCGCGGCCATGATGGACACTGGCAGGAATGCCCATAACTCTGCTATTTCCCTGCCAGTACCTGTCACTACCTATTGCTATCATAGGGGATATTTACATTCCCTGAGATAACAATAAAAATGGTAAAAAAAAAAAAATATGGAAGGAACAGTTTAAAAATAAAATAAAAAAGCAAAATAAATAATAAAAAATAAATAAAAAAAGCACCGCTGTCCCCCCCTGCTCTTGCACAAAGGCGAACGCAAGCGCCGGTCTAGCGTCATATGTAAACAGCAATTGCACCATGCATGTGAGGTATCACCGCAAAGGTAAGATCGAGGGCAGTAATTTTAGCAGTAGACCTCCTCTGTAAATCTAACGTGGTAACCTGTAAAGGCTTTTAAAAATGAATGTAGTTTGTCGCCGCTGCGCGTTTTGTGCGCAATTTTAAAGCATGTCATGTTTGGTATCCATGTACTCGGCCTAAAATCATCTTTTTTTATTTCATCAAACATTTGGGCAATATGGTGTGTTTTAGTGCATTAAAAATAAAAAAAGTGTATTTTTTCCCCAAAAATGAGTTTGAAAAATCGCTGCGCAAATACTGTGTAGAAAAAAAAATGCAACATCCACTATTTTAATCTGTAGGGCCTTTGCTTTAAAAAAATATATAATGTTTGGGGGTTCAACATAATTTTCTTGCAAAAAAAAAAAATGTTTTCATGTAAACAAAAAGTGTCAGAAAGGGCTTTGTCTTCAAGTGGTTAGAAGAGTGGATGATGTGTGACATAAGCTTCCTAATGTTGTGCATAAAATGCCAGGACAGTTCAAAAGCCCCCCAAATGACCCCATTTTGGAAAGTAGACACCTCAAGCTATTTGCTGAGAGGCATGTTGAGCCCATTGAATATTTTATTTTTTGTCCCAAGTGATTGAATAATGACAAAAAGAAAAAAAAAAAATGTACAAAAAGTTGTCACTAAATGATATATTGCTCAAACATGCCATGGGCATGTGTGGAGTTACATGCCAAAATACATTCTGTTGCTTCTCCTGAGTACGGGGATACCACATGTGTGAGACGTTTTGGGAGCCTAGCCGCGTACAGGACCCCGAAAACCAAGCACCGCCTTCAGGATTTCTAAGGCTGTAAATTTTTGATTTCACTCCTCACTGCCTATCACAGTTTCGGAGGTCATGGAATGCCCAGATGGCACAAAACCCCCCCAAATGACCCCATTTTGGAAAGTAGACACCCCAAGCTATTTGCTGAGAGGTATGTTGAGTATTTTGCAGATCTCGCTTTTTGTCACAAAGTTTTGAAAATTGAAAAAAGAAAAAAAAAAAAGTCTTTCTTCATTTTCAAAAACAAATGAGAGCTGTAAAATACTCACCATGCCTCTCAGCAAATAGCTTGGGGTGTCTACTTTCCAAAATGGGGTCATTTGGGGGGTTTTGTGCTATCTTGGCATTTTATGGCCTTCAAAACTGTGATAGGTAGTGAGGAGTAAAATCAAAAATTTGTGCCCTTGGGGGCGTGTCCGGACGTGGAACAGGGAGGACGTGTGGATACTGAGCTCTCCACAGGCAGTGTGAATCCACGGCCATCTCTGCCCTATCTCACCCCGGTGGGGCCCAATTTCATTAACATCAGCCCCTGGGCCTCGTCTTCTACGGCTCTGGCTGGTTGTTGGAGGTCTTTGGCCGGCTATACCTGCTCTGGGCCTGAGACTGGTCCCGCATTGCTGAGGCCCGCCGCCATCTTGGGGCCTACGGATCCACAGGCACTCTTCCACCTCTAACCTGTACAATCCGGGGGTCAAACGAGTGTTCTTTCACAGTCCGACGGCTGCCTCACCCCTGGGGAACAACTAGGCACCGGAGGAGCCGCCCGGAGGACCCTGCTGTCCGCTTCTCTATCCCAAGACCGGACGCCATCTTGCGGCCTGCTGACCTGGCTTCTTCCGCGCCTGGACGCAGTGAGTAGCGGGGTAGTATCCTGCCCCCTCCATATGGGACACACTTGGGAGTGACTGTATGCCCGGGGGGCCATGAACGCTGGTCCTGGTGGGGAGATCTTGGCCTGAACGGAGCGGAACTCACCCGGTCGGCACACGCTATCAGGAAAGTCCGCGGCTCCGGCCTACCCACGGAGGTCGGCGGCCATCTTGCTACTCCGGGTACACCTCATATATTCCAGTGACACTACATCTGGGGCCCAATTCCTTCACTTTTGAGCCTAATACTTCACTGGACATCTGTGGGTCTGTGAATCCCCCCCTTTACAGCCACTACATCAGGCATTGCTGTACCTCACTGGAGCACATGACAAACAGAATGATGGTCGTTCCAGCTGACACAGGGGATGCCATTTAACTGAGTTCAGGATCCCGGCTGCTCTCCAAGATCCCCGAGTTATTACCTTAGCCATTTTATAGCCCCGGGGATAAGCTTGTTTATTCTTTACGCCCCTTGGGCATCCCATGGGAAAAGTTGGCCAGCAGCAGCGATATTATAAGCCTTTATTTGGATCACGTGCAGAATCGAATATGGAACGCTATGTTACCAGGTCGCAACCTGTGACCTCGCATGCCCCCACAGCTCTGCACACTTCAATGGACCCATTATTGGGAACGGAGAATGCTGAGTACCCTCCATTAGCTCCCACCCAGGGTCCAGATTTCACCTCATCCTCTCCTCAGGAGATCCTTACCCCAGACATCCTGGACGCCAAGTTGGACGCTAAGTTACAGCTCCTGCTTCAACAAATCACGTGCAATGTCTCGGCAGAAGTGAGCAAGTTAGCTGCAGAACTGAGAGGGGAAATCAACCAAATTGGGGAACGTACGGACACTCTTGAAAATAAATTTGATGAGTTGATAAGCTATGTTCAGGCTGTTGAGGAGGACAATCAGAACCTACATATTTCGGTCTCTCAACTACAACTACAGCAAGAGGACCTGGAGAACAGGGAAAGGAGGCAGAACCTGCGCTTCAGAGGTATCCCGGAAACGGTAGGAGACCCTGACTTACGCACCTATCTTCTTGGTCTTTTCAATACCCTGGCCCCCACAGTGGTGGATATAGACTGGCGCCTTGATAGGGCCCACCGATCCCTGGGCCCAAAACCTCCGGCTGGAGCTAGACCCAGGGATGTTATAGTCTGGTTCCATTTTTTTGAAAGTAAGGAGGCACTGACCCTGGCCACGCGCAATAAATCCCAACTTCAGTACAAAGGAGCAAAATTGCAGATCTTTAGCGACCTCTCTCCAATTACCCTTGCTAAACGTAGAAATCTGCGTCCAATCACCTCCCATCTACAACATCATAAGATCCCCTACTACTGGGGATTCCCCTTCCGCCTTATTGTATCCAGGGATGGAGTTCAGGTTACCCTGCGTGAACTGCAGGAAGGCGAAGCATTCCTAAAACATCTTGGCCTCCCCCTTTGCCAGAAGATGATTTGATTCCTCCAGCTGCCCAGGTCCGTCCACATCCCACCACTCCTAACTGCATCTGGACCCCCGTGAGGGGCAAATCAAGGAAACCATTCTCTACACCCCAACGTCTGTGTGCCTCCAACCAACCTCCTTGATTCACCCGTACGTTCCTCTCTGGATCCATACTTTGATGCTCTTTGCATCTCCGTTTCTCCTTAATTCTAAAACAGAAACGAGGAGTACTGCTCTGGTTTACATAGTTTTAAGTCTACCCTGTTTCCTGTTCAGGGTAGAGTTCTTCCCCAACCCATGGGGTAAAAATCACTACTACTATTGTTGACAGTGTTTTCCTTCTTGGTCACCGTACCCTAATTGACAGTTGCTCCTGTTTATTTGCTGACTTTCTAACCGTCGTCAACAGGTCCTCTACTGTCAGACTTATTTTGAAGGCTACCGAGATCATAAGGAGAGCAGCCGATCCTCCCCATCTCTCTTGCTAGAGTTTTCTGATGGAAGTCCGTGTATGTCCCTATTTGGCCTTGGCTTACTTCCAAGGTCCCCTGAGACGCAAGTGCCTCTCAGGCTTTCAAGAACTTAAGTTCTATTTTCTTTTTTTTTTTCTGTTGGTTTTTATTTTTCTTATGTCCATGGTTATAAGTCAGCCTTGTAGGTTGAAAGTGCATTGTTTTTTTCCTCCTAACCGAATGTCATTTTCTTACAGGGTTTATCTGTTACTATTTGGGCCCCGAAAGGGTGCCCTTGTCTGCAGTGTTTATTCACATCATTGCTTTTATACACATTACTGCTTCTATGTTTCTGTTTCCTATATTTTGTTATTTTTTAGATTTAATGTCCCTACGCGAGCTTATTTGAATGTCTTACTATGGCTTTAAAGATCATGTCGTATAATGTGAAGGGTCTGGGTTCCATCCGCAAACGCTGGATGGCCCTGAAGGATTTCAGGGCCTCAGGCGCAGATGTGGTGATGATCCAGGAGACCCACTTCCAGGCTGGTGGTTCACTCAAATTTGCCTCGAAGTTCTTCCCCACCTCCTTTCTTGCCTCTGATTCCACGGGCAAGGCGGGAGTGGCGATTCTGATCAAGAAAACATGCCCTATCAAGGTTAAAAGCTCACATGCTGATCCACATGGGAGATTCCTCATACTGGAATGTGAATATGTGAACACTTCTTTCTCCCTTGTGAATCTCTATGCCCCCAATACTGGTCAGATTGACTTTCTCAACAAACTTTTTGACTCCCCTCAATTTCGTTCACAACCTTTTCAGATTATTGGTGGGGATTTTAACCAGGTCATGTCACCCACTAGAGATAGACAGTCTCTCCTTAGTTCTACACCTTCAAAACAGGTTATATTGCGTGCCAATTCCTTCCGCAAATGTATTAGGTCCCGTCAACTTTTCGACACATGGAGCATCAGGCACCCTTCTGCTAGGCAGTTCACATTTTATTCCCCAGCTCATAAAATGTATTCACGTCTTGACCATTTTTTTTATCACAGCCCCACTCATCCCCTATGTGATTGAGTCGGACATATTACCTATCACATGGTCAGACCACGCTCCCATTGTGATAGACCTTATGCTTTCTCAGGCCTATACCAAATCCTGTCACTGGCGTCTTAATGACCATCTCCTACAGTCCGAAGTCCCACGTTCTATCCTAGCCAAAAGCTTGGAGGAATTTTTTCAGCTTAACATGGGCTCAGTTTCCGAGTTTTCCACACTGTGGGAGGCACACAAGGCAGTTTTCCGAGGTGCTTGCATAGCTGAGGGCGCCCGGTTAAAAAAGGATAGAAATGGACTACTGCAGTCCCTTACATCTGCACTGGTAACTGCGGAGCGGAGACTGCTGTGTGGTCCCACTGTGTTGAAACTTCAAAAGGTCTTTTCCCTTAGGGAACAAATAAAGTCTTTACAGCTTGGCAGGGCAGCTAGATCCCTACTATGGACAAAACAAAAATTCTATGAATTTTCGAATAAGCCCCATAGGATGCTGGTTCATAAATTACGACCACGCCCATTCAATTCCTTTCCCGATTTTCTTACACAGGCCGATGGCTCTAGAGCACACTGCCCCCGTGAAATGTCAAATATTTTTGGCAAATTCTACCACAGATTGTATAATTGTCTGACTCCAGAGAACCACTTTAACTTTACTCAGGAAAAATTTGAGACTTTCTTCTCTAACATAAACCTTCCAAGACTGTCCTCAGCGGATGTGGCCAGTTTGAATGTGGCTATATCGACTGAGGAATTGTTGGCTATAATCAAAGAGCTACCTCTGCACAAATCGCCTGGCCCTGATGGTTTGCCCTACTTTTACTACAAAACTTTTTTCAACATTCTGTCCCCTCATATGCTGACTTTATACGACTCACTGCTTAAAGGCACATCTCCACACCCACACTTCTCCCACTCTTACATTTCAGTCATCCCAAAGCCTGGTAGAGACCCCTCTATCCCAGATAATTATAGGCCCATAGCCCTTTTGAATTCAGATTATAAAATATTCACCAAAATTCTTGCATCCAGATTGTCTAGGCTCATTCCCAAACTGATCCATAGAGACCAGGTGGGCTTTGTCCCTGGCAGGCATGCGGGGGACAACACTCGCCGTACAATAGATCTGATAGATCTTTTGGATAGATCCTCCCGTTCGGCGTTAATTTTGAGTCTAGATGCCCAAAAGGCTTTTGACAGGCTAAGTTGGCCTTATATGTTCGCTGTCTTAAAAACGTTCGAATTCACTGGTCCCTTTTTAAAAGCTCTAGAGGCCCTGTACTCCACAGTCCCAGCCCAGGTTCAGATGTCTTCCTTCCTGTCGCCTGCCTTCCCCATGACAAACGGAACTCGGCAGGGGTGTCCTATATCACCGTTACTTTTCATTTTATGCCTGGAGCCCCTGGCCGAGTCCATCCGCACTCATCCAGATATCAGTGGGGTGGTGATGAGGCAGGGAGAATATAAATTGTCGCTCTTTGCGGATGACATCCTGCTCACTGTAACCAATCCGTTGATATCGCTCCCTTCGTTACATAAATTACTGGCCTCCTTTGGTGCCATCTCCGGTTACAAGGTTAACACTTCGAAAACTGAAGCACTCCCTATACACATCCCATCATTATTGTTATCTCAGCTTAAAGGGTCATATCCTTATAAATGGTGCACTACCTCCCTTAAATACTTAGGTGTCCTTCTTACCCCCTCTTACTCTTTTCTCTATCAAGCCAACTTCCCCCCTCTCGTCTTAGACATCAACAAATCCCTGATGGCTTGGACAAAATATCCCCTGTCTCTGTTGGGTAGGATTAACGTCCTAAAAATGTCTATATTACCCAGACTACTGTATCACTTTGAAACATTACCAGTTGCCCTGCCTTCCTCTCAACTAAAAGCGATTCAGAGGAATTTTCTAAAGTTCATATGGGGCGATAGAGCACATCGTATAGCCTATTCAGTGGTATTCGCCCCAAGGTCCAGGGGGGGATTGGGTGCCCCGGACATTTTTAAATACTACCACGCCTCACACTTGAGGGCCATTGTTTCGTGGTCCTCCCTACATGCACCAAATCAATGGTCTGCCATTGAAAAGGGGGTGCTATATCCGGTCCACCCATGTTCCTTGGTCTGGGACAATGTCTCATCCTTGGATCCCATTTTCAAACGCCAATGTACTGCTCCGATGACTTTCACCCTAACCATTTGGCGTAAATGCCTCAAGACCCATCACCTTGCTTCAACTTGCTCTCCCCTTGTAAACGTACTGTTTAACCCAAATTTACCAGACAGTTTGTCCTTGGGCAGGGTTTTCTCATGGCTTGATGCCCCTCTCTTTCAACTCCGGAATTTGGTACATCCTATCACGCGACATTTGCATACTTTTGACACTCTGAGTAAGAAATTCAATATACCCACCCAACTTTTCCATTTCTACCTGCAGGTTAGACATTTTTTCCACTCCAAGTCTCCAACTCTGATTCTTGACAAACCAACTACCTTTGAATACATATGCGCTCAGGGTCCATACCAACTACATTTAATTTCTTCTATACACCGTATTCTTCATGAGTCTACGCCACTGACTGAGACGACTCACCACTACATGAAAAGATGGTCTCTTTTGTTGGATAGACCTATTGCGGTCCAGGTGTGGGATAGGATATGGTCCTCTACATTCAAATCCTCTCAATGTGTGCCCCAAAGGGAGACGTCCATTAAGATTCTTATGTTTTGGTATAGAACACCTGATGTAATTCACAAATATGATCCCTCAGTCTCGCCGCGCTGCTGGCGATGTGGGACTGATACGGGTTCCCTATTTCATATTTTTTGGCAGTGTTCTATGATCCAACCCTTTTGGCATGATGTGAGGCTAATGATACAGAGGGTGGTGGGTGTGTCCCTTCCACTCGATCCCTTAAATTACTTACTGGGCCTCCCCTTCTCGGGTATACCCAAGAGGGTAAATAGGCTTATCTCCTACATTTTACTAGCTGCCAAAAGGCTTATCCCATTATGTTGGCTATCTAATACGCCTCCTCCGTGGCCTAGGTTTCTCCATCTGGTGGCTGAGATTCGGAGGATGGAATACCTAACGGCCTCTGTGCATGATATAATTCCCCAATTTGATAAAGTGTGGGAACCTTGGGATAGATCGGGTTGTGGGACCCTCGCACCACCTGCTACGCCTTGATATGTACTAGCTTCATATTCTTTGCTGCCTAACATATATACTTCATAGGTACCCTTGTCCTTGATGCCTACGATTACATTTTGGTTATTAATCCCTATTGTAAACCTATAAGTTGTTGTTTATATATCTTTGATCTGGTGTACCGAGCACTCCTGTGCTCTGTACTTATGGACATTGCTTGACTAATTCCTCCTACTTTTCTTTTTCTCTCTCTGATATTATTCTGTGTTTGATATCTGTGTATTGTGCATAATGTAACAATATCATGTTTGTTCTTTAAAACCCAATAAAAATTACAATTATTAAAAAAAAATTGTGCCCTTAGAAATCCTGAAGGCGGTGCTTGGTTTTCGGGGCCCCGTACGCGGCTAGGCTCCCAAAACGTCCCACACATGTGGTATCCCCGTACTCAGGAGAAGCAGCAAAATGTATTTTGGGGTGTAATTCCACATATAACCATGGCATGTTTGAGCAATATATCATTTAGTGACAACTTTTTGTACATTTTTTTTTTTCTTCTTTTTGTCATTATTCAATCACTTGGGACAAAAAAAATTATTCAATGGGCTCAACATGCCTCTGAGCAATTTCCTTGGGGTGTCTAATTTCCAAAATGGGGTCATTTTGGGGGGTTTTGTGCTATCTTGGCATTTTATGGCCTTCAAAACTGTGATAGGTAGTGAGGAGTGAAATCAAAAATTTATGCCCTTAGAAACCTTGAAGGCGGTGCTTGGTTTTTGGGGTCCCGTAAGCGGCTAGGCTCCCAAAAAGTCCCACACATGTGGTATCCCCGTACTCAGGAGAAGCAGCAGAATGTATTTTGGGGTGCAATTCCACATATATCCATGGCATGTGTGAGCAATATATCATTTAGTGACAACTTTTTGTAATTTTTTTTTTTGTCATTATTCAATCACTTAAAAAAAATATTCAATGGGCTCAACATGCCTCTCAGCAATTTCTTTGGGGTGTCTTCTTTCCAAAATGGTGTCATTTGGGGAGGGGGTTGTACTGCCCTGCCATTTTAGCACCTCAAAAAATGAGATAGGCAGTCATAAATTTAAAGCTGTGTAAATTCCAGAAAATGTACCCTAGTTTGTAAACGCTATAACTTTTTGCGCAAACCAATAAATATACGCTTATTGACATTTCTTTTAATAAAGACATGTGGCTGAATACATTTTGGCCTAAATGTATGACTAAAATTGAGTTTTTTCGATTTTTCTTATAACAAAAAGTAGAAAATATCATTTTTTTTTTCAAAATTTTCGGTCTTTTTCCGTTTATATCGCAAAAAATAAAAATCGCAGAGGCAATCAAATACCATTTAAAGAAAGCTCTATTTGTGGGAAGAAAAGGACGCAAATTTTGTTTGGGTACAACATTGCATGTCCGCACAATTTACAGTTAAAGCAGCGCAGTGCAAAATTCTGAAAACACCTCTGGTCCTTTAGCTACAAAATGGTCCGGGGCTTAAGTGGTTAATGTAATGTCAGGTCCTGGCAATATGGATGGAAATCATTGAGAAAAACTGCATGGGTACCCCGCCAGCCCATTACCAGGCTGTAACGAGAGGGCCTGGGGTACCCAGAATCTCTTAGAAAGTATGAGATACCCTTGCTTCAGCTTCCCTGACACCTCTTATGTGTAAATCACCATGTGTCTCTAATAGGGGCACAGTGTGAATGAGAACCCCACTATGATCTGTGCTAGGATTCAATGCTGTATATATTGTGTGTTGGCTGTTGTATACTAATTGCTGTGATGGGGTGGTGTGTGATTGCATTCTATTGTGGCTTGTAGTAATTAAGTCTGCTACTGTGGTGATGTGGATTGGAGCTTGGTAGAACGTCTGGCGGCCTATTATGGGATGTTTAAGTGTCTTGCTGTCAGAACGGGGGGGGGGGGAATCACTCCAGCAACCCCCTCCCCCCCTGCTAAGACTGTTTACTGAAGGAGAAGTTTGAACACACCTGACCTGTATCACCATTGTTATTGGACAGTTTAACCCGCTCTGTATCCCAAGGGTGAGAGGGAAGTGTTTTTAAGAGAAATGTGTTGCCATGTGCTTGCAATAAAGATTGATTCCCTGTTTGGAACCTGAAAACAGAGTGGTCTGGTTTATTGGGGGGGAATTATTCTTATGGGTCTCATTCGCCTGACTGGAGTGTCGGTAGCTGCCTTGTGTTCGGAAAGGGAATATCCTAAACGGCGTTAACCCCTTTCGTATTGGGATTGCCGTTACACAGGCCCTTTGGGTATTGTATGGATATTAAGGGGTACCCAAATAAAAAAAAGAAAAGGCATTGGGCCCCCAGGCCCTATATACTCTGAGCAGCAGTATACCGGTGGTGCAAACAAGACAGGGACTCTAGGTTTGTTCTTAAGTAAAATTTGTTTGTAATTTGGAACAGGTAAATTTTGTAAGCGTAGCTCCAGCCAAAAAATCTATTTTTAAGCTGTTTGGATAACATGGGGAAGGGTTATCATCGCCCCTGTAACATTTGTTTTGCTGTCTGTGCCCCTTTTCAGAAGATTTCACCTCACTTTCTGTCCCAATGACAAATTGGATTTTGAAAATTTGGTGTTTTTAGGGAAACAAGGATTGGTGATAAAGCATCAGTGGAGGAGACACCATTTTCCCATATTAACTCTTACAGGAGAGAATTTCCCTTCCTAGGGGTAGATTTCCTCTCACTTCCTGTTGTCTCCCTCCGTTTGTAAGTAGGAGTCATTTGTATGTCGGATGTTTGAAAGTGGTACTATATGGCCTGCCCTATATACTCTGCAGAAATTTGTGCCTTTAGGTGTTGGTGGTACCAGAACACTGTAAGCCCTCACAGTTACTCTTGGTGGGCGCTGGAACGAGCCCTGCTGTGAAATATTAGATCAAAAATTGTAATTACGCGTCCCTGTTAAATAGGGGCAGAAAAATTGGGCCTTAGGCGGCGGCGGCGGTGGTGGTGGTGACACAACACTGTAAAGCCTCACAGATACTCCTATTGAGCGCAGAAACGGGCGCTGCTGCAAAATATTACAGCAAAAATTTTAATTACACGCCCCTGGTAAACAGGGGCAGAACAATTAGGCATTAGGCACTGGTGCTGTTGCCACAACACTGACACTCCTCACAGATACTCTAGTTGAACGCAGGAACGACCCCTGCTGCAAATATTACAGCAAAAATTGTAATTACACTCCCCTGTTAAACATGGGCAGAAAAATTGGGCCTTAGCCACTGGTGGTGGTGCCCAGAACCAAAAATGTTCTTAGAAGCTATCAACATGAACATTGAGAAGGAATAGGATAGTCACTCAGCATAACAGGATAGTCACTCAGCATCAGCATAGGCAGTCTTCAAGGGATCTCATTCATAAAAAAAGTTATCGGTTACATCAGCATCAGGTGCTTGGTAGCTGGTGATCCAAGACTGATTCATTTTTATGAAGGTGAGCCGATCAACCGAGTCGGTGGACAGGTGCACTCTGTGATCGGTTACAAAGCCTCCAGCAGCACTGAATGTGCGTTCCAAAAGAACGCTGGATGCAGGACAGGTCAGTAGCTCAATTGCATACTGTGCAAGCTTTGGCCAGTGATCCATCCTCAATGTCCAGTAACCCAGTGGATTTTCGGTTGGATAAGTCTCCAAGTCTGATCTTGACCCTAGGTATTCCTGCACCATGTAAATCAGACGCTGGCGATGGTTGCTGGAACTGATCAGACCTTGGGGCTGCGGACTAAAATAGTTTTTGAACGCATCGGTCAGCCGGCCACCTTCTCCACCACTCCTTCTGTGACTGACCGAAGCCTCAGCAACACGTTATCCAGGACCAGGAAAATAGGATTTTTATAACAGCTTACCTGTAAAATCCTTTTCTTGGAGTACATCACGGGACACAGAGCGACATAGTCATTACTATGTGGGTTATATAGATACCTTCAGGTGCTGGCACTGGCAACTTCCAAAACCGGAAGTACCCTCCCCTATATAAGCCCCTCCCATCCGGGAGTACCTCAGTTTTGTAGCAAAGCAATAAGTGTCCCCAAAAGAGGGGTGGGAGCTCTGTGTCCCGTGATGTACTCCAAGAAAAGGATTTTACAGGTAAGCTGTTATAAAAATCCTATTTTCTTTCTCGTACATCACGGGACACAGAGCGACATAGTCATTACTATGTGGGACATCCCAAAGCAATGCCCAATGAGGGGGGGGATACACCATACATAAGCTGAGCGCTATCAGACATGAGGATCTTTTGCGGCCTGCAACACACTGCGCCCAAAGGCGACATCCTCCTGACTTCTAACGTCCACCTGGTAGAACCTAGTAAACGTGTGTACTGAAGACCATGTTGCGGCCTTACAGATTTAAGCCAGGGAGGCCTGGTGATGCACTGCCCATGAAGTTCCAACTGCTCTCGTGGAGTGCGCCCTAACTTTGAACGGAGGCGGTCTCCTTCTCAAGCCATAGGCTTGCATTATGACCTGTCGAATCCACTTGGCTAAAGTAGATTTTGACGCTGCCTGACCCTTTCTGGGGCCTTCCGGCAGAATAAACAAAGTATCCGTTCTGCGAATCCGAGCAGTGGCTTTTAGATAAGCTTTAACTGCTCTTACTACATCCAAAGAATGCAATAACTTTTCCTCTACCGAACTAGGCTTGGGGAAAAAAGAAGGAAGAACCACATCTTGGTTCAAATGAAACCTCGATACCACCTTAGGAAGAAAGGCTGGATGAGGAAGTAACACTACTCTGTCCTCATGGATAACCAGATATGGCTCTTTACAGGACATAGCTGCTAATTCCGACACTCTTTTAGCCGAACAAATGGCTACTAGAAAAATCAATTTCCTGGTGAGAAGAACCAAGGAAATATGCTGTAATGGTTCAAATGGTTGTTTCTGTAGAACCGACAGAACCAGGTTTAGATCCCATGGACATATGGGAATATTAACTGGAGGATTAATACGCATCACTCCTTGTATAAAGGCTTTGACTAGTGAATGCGAAGCCAAGGGCCTTTGAAAAAATATTGACAAGGCCGAAATCTGACCCTTGATAGTACTCAAGGCAAGCTTCCTATCTACAGCCCACTGTAGGAAGTCCAGAATCCTACCTATTACATACTTACGTGGATGCCATTTCTTGGCCTCACACCACGCGATGTACGCCTTCCAGATTCTATAGTAGATCTGCCTGGATACCGGCTTCCTGGCATTGATCATGGTAGATACCACAGGATTAGAGAGCCCTCTCTTTTTTAGAATGTGGGCTTCAATAGCCAGGCCGTCAAACCTAGGGCTGGTAAGGAAGGGTGGTATATCGGTCCTTGCGAAAGCAGGTCCGGACGATGTGGGAGAGTCCAAGGACTCCCCACTGACATTTTTACAATCTCCGCGTACCATGCTCTTCGGGGCCACGCTGGAGCCACCAGAATCACTGGTTTCTTTTCTACCCTGATTCTGCGGAGTAATCGAGGTAACAATTGTGGCGGTGGGAACGCATATATCAGCTTGAACTGATCCCAAGGGAACACTAGGGCATCCGAGCCGCAAGCTAGGGGATCCCTTGTCCGAGAGACAAACCTGTCCACCTTTGCGTTGTATCTGGATGCTAGCAGATCTACATCCGGTGTTCCCCACCGCTGACATATTGTCCGGAAAACCTCGGGGTGAAGGGACCATTCCCCTGGGCATAATTGTTAGCGACTTAGAAAGTCCGCCTTCCAATTCTCCACTCCTGGAATGAATACCGCGGATATGGCTGGGACATATCTTTCTGCCCATTTCAGGATGTAATTTACTTCCCTCTGGGCTGCACGACTCCTGGTGCCCCCCTGATGATTGATATATGCCACTGCTGTGGCATTGTCTGATTGAATTCTGACAGGGGACCCTTGGAGTTTGGATGTCCATGCTACTAGGGCATACCGGGCTGCTCGTATCTCTAAGAGATTGATGGGCAGGGCCTTTTCTGCATCCGACCATCTGCCCTGGAGAGACCATTGCTCCAGTACTGCTCCCCAGCCTATAAGGCTGGCATCTGTAGTGACCACCTTCCAAGAAATCGGACTGAAGGATTTCCCTTTTTCCAGATTCTGGAGAACCAACCACCAACGGAGGCTCTTGCGAACGGAAGGGGACAAGGACATTGGTAAGTCTAGGGCCTGAACTTTTTTGTTCCAGGCTGACAGTATGGCCCTTTGCAAATTCCTTGAATGGAATTGACCATAGGGTACTGCTTCGAATGATGCCACCATTTTTCCCAGCAGCCTCATGCACAGGCGTATGGACGGCTGTCTTTTTGTACCCACTAGGTGGATCAAATCTCTCAAAGACAACACCTTTTCTCGAGGCAAGAATATTTTCCTCTGGCCTGAATCCAGCCTTAGCCCCAAGTATTCCAGACTTTTGACTGGTTTTAGGGCTGACTTGTCTCGGTTGATAATCCAACCGTGAGATTCCAGATACTTGATTGTCTTGTGAACGACCACTTCTAGTTTTTTCACTGAGTGGTCTATCAGCAACAAGTCGTCTAGATATGCCATTATCGTTACACCTTGTGTTCTTAGATTGGCCAATAATGGGGCCAGAATTTTTGTGAACACTCGTGGTGCTGTGGCCAGACCGAAGGGTAAGGCTCTGAACTGAAAATGGCGTCCTTCTACTGCAAAGCGTAGAAATTTTTGGTGGACTGGAAAGATGGGAATGTGCAAATAAGCATCTTTGATGTCGATCGAGGCTAACCATTCCTCCCCTTGTAGGGCAGTGGCCACCGATCGGATCGACTCCATCCGGAAAGTCCTGATATGTAGGAATTTGTTTAGCCCTTTTAGATTTAATATGGGCCTCACGTCCCCGTTTGGCTTCGGGACTGTAAAGAGGTTTGAGTAAAACCCGAACCCCCATTCTTCCAGGGGAACCTCCATAATTACTCCTTGGAGCAATAGTTGTTCTAGTGCCCACAGGAGGGACTCTCTCTTCCGGGAATCCCTTGGCACGTTTGACCTCATAAAATGGGAAGGAGGAGAGTCTTTTAACTCCAATCTGTATCCCAGACTTACTGCGGAGAGCACCCATCTGTCTCTGATCGTGTCCCGCCAGGTCTCTGCGAACAACTGGAGTCTTCCCCCCACCCGATTGAGTGGGGGCAACCCTTCATGAATTTGACTTTGGGGGAGGTTTTGTACCTCTCCTGACCCAGGGTTTCTTATTACCCTGCGATTGTCCCTGATTTTTACCCCCGGGATTTGACCGAGGAGGCCGTCGGAACTGTTTCACAGCCGATGCCCCAGGGACTGGAGAAGCAGGCCTCTTAAAAGAGGGACCTCTAACTCTGTTTTTAACCGGCAAGAGTGTACTTTTACCGCTGGAAATTTTCTGGATATATTTGTCCAGGTCTTCCCCGAATAAGCGTTCACCATGAAATGGGAAGCTAACCAGCAATTTTTTACAGGGAGCTTCAGCAGACCAGTTTTTGAGCCATAGAAGCCTGCGCATATGTACTACAGACAGCGTAAGGCGGGAGGCCTGATGGATTGAATCCTTTATGGCGTCAACCGCAAAGCATAAGGCTCTAGGTAGATCAGCTAGGGCAAGGGCCTGCTGATCTGGCAAGTCCCTTAAGACCTGTTTCAACTGATCCTTCACTGCTTGGCAGACCCCAATAGCTGCCACTGCTGGTTGTGTCACTAAGCTTGCTGTAGAAAAAGCAGATTTTAATAAGGACTCCAATTTTTTATCTATTGGGTCCTTGAAAATTTGGACATTATCCACTGGACATGTCAGTGATTTATTCACACAAGAGATGGCTGCGTCCACTGTAGGGACCCTCCATTTTTTGATAAACTTATCCTCCATGGGATAGACCACCGGAAATCTCTTGGGGGGAGTAAATATTTTATCAGGATGTTCCCAATCCTGGTAAATGAGCCCTTCCAGTAAAGGGTGAAGTAGAAAGGAACAGACAGTCTGGGGAGCTTTTAGCGACCCCAGCGAGGAGACAGTAGTGGTTGATGGTTCCGCAAGGTGCATTTTAAATGCTGATCGGACCATGTTAGTCAGAGACTGAACCCCTAATCTTTCAGCTTGAGATGCTGAGAAAGGTTCCTCCACTGTTGATTCCTCTATAACAGAATCAACCTCATCCTGATCCCCTTCAGGCAGGTCGATCCCTGTATGGGACTGTTGCTCCGCTAACAGGCACTCTGAAGGAGGAGACGGAGATCGGGCGTGCTTTCCCTGTGACAGGGAGGCAGCGATCAATGTTGACAATCTCTCTTCTACTCCTCCCAGAGCTGAGGAAAAAACCTCCTCTGTTACATACACAGGAGCAGGTGAACTGAGGACAGCCACAGTACCAGGTACTCCTGCGGGGTCTCTATGGTCACTAACCTCTGAATTTTCAGGGGAGACTGGTGCAGCAGAAGCATGCCCAAGATCCTCAGAGCCCGATGGAGACCCCCTTCGCTTCCTGGAAGATTTAGTTCCGGAGCTTCTGGACGGCATATTCCTAAGCCCAAAGCTGAGGTATTCCAGCCGTAATACACCACTTTTACTGATAATAGTCTAGCACAATTTGCTGCTATATAACAGTTGGTGTCTACTAAAGTGCCTTTCTAGGGGATGCCTGCATCAACCGCCTCTGTGTGCCTTATTTACTGTTGCTAGCTCTGTCTGTGCACTTCAATAGCCAGCTGTGATTGTGCCTTTAAACACGCTGGATGCCCGCACATGCGCAGTAGCGCCGCGGCGCACACCGAGCGTCATCCACCAGCTCCGCCCCTTTTTCCAGATCGCCTCTATATATATAGAGGCGCGGGCACGTGCGCCTTCGGCGCTCTTTTTAAAAAAAAAAATGAGCTAGATGGGAGCCAGGGTCCCTGCCGCAGGGCCCAGGGATGGATGAGCACAGCAACAGGGCAGAGGAGACAGCTTCCCAGCAGAGAACTTACCAACTGCCTGGATTTGACTTTGGAAGAAAAAAAAATCCACATTACAAGAAAAAAGAACCATAGCGGCCTCTAGTGTTTAACACAGGTACTGCGGTCTTACCAGGACAGTGAATGCATCCTTGATCATGAGCCACAGGCGTAGCATAGTTACATAGTTACATAGTTAGTCAGGTTGAAAAAAGACACAAGTCCATCCAGTTCAACCATTAAAAAAAAAAAAAAACAGTCCCATATACCCAATTCTATACCCCCAGTTGATCCAGAGGAACGCAAAAAACCCCAGCAGAGCATGATCCAATTTGCTACAGCAGGGGAATAAATTCCTTCCTGATCCCCCGAGAGGCAATCGGATATTCCCCGGATCAACTTTACCTATAAATGTCAGTACCCAGTTATATTATGTACATTTAAGAAAGAATCCAGACCTTTCTTAAAGCAATCTACTGAGCTGGCCAGAACCACCTCTGCAGGGAGTCTATTCCACATTTTCACAGCTCTTACTGTGAAGTAACCTTTCTGTATTTGGAGGTGAAATCTCTTTTCCTCTAGACGCAAAGAGTGCCCCCTTGTCCTTTGTGTTGACCGTAAAGTGAATAACTCAACACCAAGTTCACAATATGGACCCCTTATATATTTGTACGTGTTGATCATATCCCCCCTTAATCTCCTCTTCTCAAGAGTGAATAAATTCAGTTCCTCTAATCTTTCCTCATAGCTGAGCTCCTCCATGCCTCTTATCAGTTTGGTTGCCCTTCTCTGCACTTTCTCCAGTTCCCCAATATCCTTTTTGAGAACTGGGGCCCAAAACTGAACTGCATATTCCAGATGGGGTCTTACTAATGATTTGTACGGGGGCAAAATGATCTCTCTCTCTCTCTCTCTGGAGTCCATACCTCTCTTAATACAAGAAAGGACTTTGCTATCCACAGATCCCTGGCTCCAAAACCCTCTGAAGGACCCCCGAGGGATATCATCATCAAGTTCCACTACTACCGGACCAAAGAGAGATTTTACAAGCTGCAAGAGAGCGACAGAACCTCTCCTTCCAGGGTAACACCCTCCAGCTATTCGCAGACCTCTCTCCGGTCACAATCGCCAGACGTCGAAATCTCAAACCCTATCTCCAAGTCTTACAAGCTCATGAAATCAAATATAGATGGGGGTTCCCATTTAGGCTCTCCTTCTCCCACCTAGGCCGCCAATTCCAAGCCACCTCTCCTTCGGACCTGAAACGCCATTTCCAGGAACTACAGCTGGACCTTCCTCCGTCTCAGCCTGATGCCCCACCCAAGACCGCTAGGCCCGGACCCTCCAAGGCCGGGACCCTCCAAGCCTCCTCATCAATCTTCTCAAGCATCCCAAAAGTCCCAATCTGGCTCCCAGGCGCTCCGTGACCTGCAAGCGCAACGTTTCCATCTATCTAACAACGGATGACGAAGCTAAGTTCATTCTTTTATTCATTTCAGCTTTTTTTTTGCTCATCTGAGTTCGTGCTGCCCAGTTCCCCTTGAACTACTGGTTGTTTTTATATGGGAACCAGAGTGACATGTTTTTGAAGTAGTTCCCTCACCATATTTTTCTTAACATTGGTTTCTGATACCTGGTCGGCGGGGGTCGCCCCAGGATAGGCTGCCCCGCTTGTGAGATGGCGGCCCGGGGCGTACTCTACCCCCCTTAGGGGACCAGGCAGAACTTCGGCATCAACCTGCCTCCCCCACCCTGCCGCGTCCATGAGTACCCATGTGGTTTGGGCTGCTACCTGTAGCCCTTTGTTTGTTTGTTTTTTGTCTTCTTTAGGGGTCTCGTGGGTTGCTGGGGGGTGGGGGGGTTGCAGGTCAAGTTGGGTGGGGGCACATGTTTATCTTTTTGCTTATTGATCACTCGATACATTGCTCTGTTGCGGCTCTCCAGCCCTTAATTCTGGACTGGCGGGGCTGGGATGGTGTTTGGTATGTATGGTCCTGCCTGACCCCCTTGGGGGAATGGTCTGATGGCTGTTCCCTCGGGGGGATCGAGGGATCTCCATCCTACACTCCAATTTGTTAATGTTGTACAGTGGTTGCCTTATTGTCACTGTCTGTAGCTTCCTCGTTTTGATGACTTTTTTTTTCAGGTTCCATCATCCAGATCCTATGTCAAACAAAGAAAAATGTTTAAAATGTTTGTACTGTTTTCATCACAGACCGGTGGTTCCGACGGACCACTGCTACCCCATGTGTTGGCACCTGGCTAAGAGGTTTTTCTTGGCCGGGCTCCCAACCCGTAGTGGATTTTATAACCCACGTTACGCTACATTTACACGTATGGCATATGTTCTACGCCGAGCCTTCCTCGGTTTTCTCATCTTTTCTATCTCTCCTCTTTTCTTTCTGTTTTCCTCTCTCCTCCCGGTCTTTCCCCCCCTCCTTCCTTCCTTCCTTCCCTTCTCCTATAACCCCGGGGTGCGGAAACAGAGTACTATACTGCTTCATGTGTTTGATCCAATGACCCTCCGCTGGCTGTCCCTGGATGTTCAGGGCATGAACTCGCCTCAAAAACGGGTCAAGGCTTTCAAATTCCTTAAGCAACACAATATTGACATAGCATGCCTACAGGAGACCCATTTCTCCGCCTCCTCTTGCCCCAAATATTTCAATGCAAATTATCCTCAAGTTTACTTAGCAAGCGGTCCTACTAAACAGAAAGGGGTTCTCATAGCCATAAGAAAATCGGTCCCGTTTATTTGCAGTAAACAAATTGCTGACCCGGATGGCAGATACCTTCTCCTGCAAGGTTCAGTTCAGGACAATGAGGTAACTATCATGACGTATTACGCCCCAAATGTTAACCCAGGCCCCTTTCTGACACATGTCTGTGCCCTGTTAAGGGATCACCAGAGGGGCATCCTCCTGTTGGCAGGTGACTCTAATGTCTCGCTAAACCCCTCCCTGGATAATTACCCATCGGACCATAGGGTCCCCTCCCCAGCCGCAAAAACCTTTTTACGAACCCTAGACAATCACGACCTAGTCGACATCTGGCGGGAGCTCCATCCCCTTGGTAGGGATTACACCCACTATTCCCATCCCCATCACTCTCACTCCAGGATTGACCACATGTTTGTGTTACGGCAGCATCTAACCCTGATTGACGCAGTCTTTATTCTAGCAACCCCCTGGTCAGACCACGACCCAATTCTGACTATTTGCCACTCCTTGCTCAGCAAACCACAGCGCGCTCCTTGGGTCATGAATGACTCCCTTTTGTCATTTGAGCCGATCCTTACTGAGATTCACAAAGCATCGATAGACTACTTTAAATTGAATACAGGGACGGTCTCCTCTCTGGTGACCCTTTGGGAAGCATATAAAGCGGTCCTCCGGGGCCACGTTATTCGTATAGCGTCAAAGCGCAAAAAAGAGCGAACCCAAACCCGGCGTAGACTTGAGCATAACCTGGAGGCCCTCTCCACGGCCTTTAAACAGGATCGTACTCCGACCAATCGTAAACTTTTAGACGCAGCCCGATCGGACCTGGATTTATGTGTAACGGATGATGCAGAACGCACCCTACGCTGGGCTCATCAGAAGTGGTACGCTAAGGCAAATAAGCCCACAGCGATGCTAGCCAATAGATTGCGCACTTTCACCCCGAAATTTGCCCCTATAGCCTTACGCACTTGCCACAATATCCTTACGGGCAACCCGCGTCGGGTCCTGGACGAATTTCGCCACCGTCTCACCAAACTTTATTCTGCCCCTACCCAAGCTTCTACCGACGGCCTGACTCACTTCCTGAAGGATTTGCCCTTACCTTCCCTGTCTGCCACCCACAGATCTGTCATGGACAGAGACGTGCAGGTATCAGAAGTTCTCCAATGCATCAAAGAATTAAAGATAGGCAAGAGACCGGGCCCTGACGGCTTCACAGCCCTGTACTACCGGAAATTTGCAGAGGTCCTTGCCCCACATTTAGCGGCTATGTATAATTCGATAAAAGACGGCCACTCATTTACTCCAGATCTGCTGACCGCCAATATTGTAATGATTCCCAAGCCAGACAGGGACCACTCTTCTTGGGCCAATTTCCGCCCAATTTCCTTAATAAATATTGACATAAAAATCCTGACGAAGATCCTGGCCAACCGCTTGAACTCATTTCTCCCGCGTTTGATAAAAAAAGAGCAGGTGGGCTTTGTCCCCCGTAGACAGGCAGGGGATGCTATTAGGAGGCTCCTTCAAATCCAACAAATAGCGCATGATAGGTCTTTGGAAACCATGTTTCTGTCTTTGGATGTCAATAAAGCCTTTGACACCTTGTCTTGGCCCTATTTGACACAGGTTCTAGGTCACTATGGCTTTGGTACCTCCTTTATGAGCTGGATCTCAGCCATTTATGATTCCCCCCAAGCTAAGGTGCGATACTACGGTCACGAGTCGCCCACCTTCCCCATAAAAAGGGGAACCCGCCAAGGGTGTCCACTCTCTCCTCTTCTATTTATCTTGGCACTGGAACCCTTGGCGGAGGCCATTCGATCGCATGTCGACATAACTGGGGTGGAAGTGGCGGGGACCTCGCATAAACTATCCCTATTTGCCGACGACATTTTATTGTCGCTCACTAAACCCAGAATCTCCCTCCCCAATTTGATGTCCCTTTTAGATACCTTCGCCACGTTATCGGGTCTATCTGTCAACCCGGCTAAATCCAAAGCCATGTCAATCAATCTTCAGCCCTCAGAGTTGGAATCATTGAAGGCGGCTTTTTCCTTCCAATGGACCAATTCGTTACCCTACTTGGGGGTCAAACTTACTCCTAGTTACTTGGGTCTATATCAAGCCAATTACCCCTCACTATTACGGAAATTGACAAACATGCTCGATTCTTGGTCCACTCTTCCATTATCCTGGTTCGGCAGAATAGCGACAGTACGCATGGCCTACCTCCCGAAACTGCTTTATTACTTTCGGGTTTTACCGGTCCGGATACCCTCCCATATCCTCCGAATTCACCAACGCAAGATCATGCAATTCATCTGGGGCAAGACGAAGCCCAGGATCAAACGGCAAGTGCTCTACGCACGTAGAATAGATGGAGGCCTTTCGGTCCCGAACCTGCAAGCCTACTATACAGCGGCCGGTATCGCCCCACTCGCTCTTCTCCACGAGAAACAACAATTGCCACTGTGGGCCGTCATTGATCTGGTGGACTCCCACCCGGTTCCCCTGGCCTCTCCCTTGGCTCCCCAAGGCTCACCGCCCATCTACCGTAGGTCCATGCTTGACTCATTCCCTACGGTTATGGGACTCAGTTAAGTTCTCAGCAGGCCTGATTTCTCCCCATCTTCCCTTACTCCGACTCCTTCGCTGCCCGTTGTTCCCGCCGGGATGTGATAACCCCTCGCGGTTTGCTTGGTGGACCGACCACGATTTTGTGGACGTTCAGTCTCTGCTTACTCCGACCAAAATTGTCCCATTCGCTGCTCTACGCTCTTCACACGATATCCCCCTAAAGGAACATTATAGCTATATGCAACTCCGACACTTTCTCCAAAAATTAATAAAATCCCAACCTACTCCCTATGCTATGACCCCTTTTGAAAGTTTATGTAGATCGCGTCCTCAATCCTCGGGCATGATATCGCTCATATATACGGCTATTATAAGCTCCAGGAAACCACCACTGAGACCTTATCATTGCCAATGGGAGGCTGAACTTGGGAAACAACTAGAGCCGGATGACTGGCGGAAAATGACCACGGCGCTAACCAAATGCTCGAAGAATGTCCTCTTCTTGGAAAATGCCTACAAGGTCTTTTATAGGTGGTACTACACCCCGGCCAGATTAGCGAGCTTTATCCCGTCTTACTCCCCTCTATGCTTTCGAGGGTGCTCACAGGAGGGCACAATGGCGCACATCTGGTGGTCCTGCCCCAGGGTACGCAGACTGTGGATCAGAGTGTATGCGTTACTTCGTAATCTTTTCGACGCCACTATAAAGAGGGACCCTTTTGAGGCCCTATTGTGCAAACCCATTGAGGTACTTCTGTGTCCTGAACGTCTATTGGCCGCACACATCTTTACTGCAACTAAACTGACCATAGCACGTGCTTGGAAAACCCCGGCCCTCAGCTTTGAAAAAGTTAAAAACAGTGTGAACGACATTATGATGAATGAGAAACTTACTGCCGTGTTGACAGACACCCACGCTAAGTTCCTCCGGATATGGCAACCCTGGGTGACTCATATCCGCCCTTCGCGATTTGATACAATGCTCCTCTCCCTGTGACAAGCCTCTGTTCCCCCCCCACCCCGGGGCCCCCCCTCCCTTTTCCCTTCCCCTCTCATTTCCCTTCTTTCTCTGGTTCCTCTCTATATTTCAACCTCCTCTCCTTCTCTACACTAAGGGCTCACATCACCCCTTTCTTCTCCTTTATCTTCTGAATTCTTCCTGAACTCTTCCCTCCTGGCGCTCTTTCTCAACTTTCTTCTTATTCTACCTTTGGGTCTCCCCAGGATACGGGGCAGACCCTGCTGGGACTGGTTACCTGACAGGACACATTCCCCTTTCCCTTCTTAAGATTTTACTTTATTTTTGTTTTTATTTGCTTTTGTTGTTTTCATCGGGGAACAACACCATTCCCCTAGATGGTTGTCCAGTTTAATGCGCTCACAAGATATTGTTTGTTATATTGTTATTTTGCCTCATGTTTCAAAATTGATCTAGAGCGACAATATGTATTTCAGTTAGCTTCAGGGCCACATCATTATACCAAGATTCAGGACTCATTGGTCTCTCCTGAATGCCCTGCTACCCATACTCTTGGTATAATCCAGTAGGTCTTATAGTTTTTAGCACGGAATCCGGGAGCATCCCCATGCAATATACTGTTGTAATAATTGCACATTTTCATTGTGTCCAGTTCCATTTTTTATTTTTTTTTCTCTTTTGTATTCTTTTTATTGATGTGAATCTTTAATAAAAACCTTTGTACAAGAAAGGACTTTGCTCGCTTTGGAAACCGCAGCTTGGCATTGCATGCCATTATTGAGCTTATGATCTACCAAAACCCCCAGATCCTTCTCCACTATGGATCCCCCCAGTTGTACTCCCCCTAGTATGTATGATGCATTCATATTCTTAGGCCCCAAGTGCATAATTTTACATTTATCAACATCAAACCTCATCTGCCACATAGTCACCCAATTAGACAGGGCATTGAGGTCGGCTTGTAAATTGGCGACATCCTGTAAGGACGTTATTCCACTGCATAGCTTAGTGTCATCTGCAAAGACAGAAATTTTACTTTTGATCTCAGACCCAATATCATTTATAAAGATATTAAAAAGTAAGGGTCCCAACACTGAACCTTGGGGTACACCACTGATAACCTTGGACCATTCAGAGTAAGAATCATTAACCACTACTCTCTGAATTCTGTCTTTTAGCCAGTTTTCTATCCATTTACAAACCGATATTTCCAATCCTGTAGACTTTACCTTACACATGAGCCGTGTGTGCGGAACTTTATCGAACGCTTTTGCAAAATCCAAGTATACCACGTCCACAGCCACTCCTCTATCCAAGGTTTTACTTACCTCTTCATAAAAAGAAATCAGGTTTGTCTGACAACTTCTGTCTTTTCATGAATCCATGCTGTCTGTTGCTTAAAATATTTTTTTCCAGCAAGAACTCATCTATGTGGTCTTTTATTAATCTCTCCAGTATCTTCCCAACTATAGAAGTTAAACTAACAGGTCTATAGTTACTTGGTAAAGACTTTGTTCCCTTTTTAAATATAGGCACCACATTAGCCCTGCGCCAATCCAGTGGTACTATTCCCGTCATTAATGAGTCCCTAAAAATTACATACAGTGGCTTTGAAATTACAGAGCTCAATTCTTTTAGGATCCGTGGGTGTATGCCATCTGGTCCAGGTGCTTTATCCACATTTATTCTGTCTAAATATTTCTGGACCATATCACCTTTGAGCCATTGTGGATTTGGGGCTGTGTCACTACCACCCCCATTTTGGACATGAGCTCCCACATGCTCCTTTGTATACACAGAGCTGAAGAAAGTATTTAATAAATTAGACTTCTCTTTGTCCCCAGTCACCCACTCTAGATTATTTTGTAAAGGGCCTACATGGTCAGACTTGACCTTTTTACTATTAATATATTTGAAGAATTTTTTGGGGTTTGTCCTATCTTTTGCAATCTGTCGTTCATTTTGAATTTTTGCATCCTTGATTTCCTTTTTACATATCCTGTTATATTCTTTGTAATATTTAAATGACACTAGTGTTCCCTCATTTTTATATTTTTTAAAAGCTCTTTTCTTATAGTTTATAGCTTTTTTAACTTTGGCCGTGAGCCACATAGGTTTTATTTTTAGCCTTTTAAACTTATTGCCCATGGGAATATACTTTGCAGTGAGTTCACAAACAGTCTTTTTGAAGAATTCCCATTTCTGTTCTGTGCCCATTGATGCCAATATTCCCTCCCAGTCTAAGTCCTGGAGAGCAGCCCTCATCCTTGGAAAATTTGCTCTCTTGAAATTAAGTGTTTTTATCTTTCCTGTATGTGATTTTTGCTTACAACTAACATCAAATGAAATCATGTTATGGTCACTGCTACCCAGGTGTTCCTTTATCTGAACATTAGTAATACGCTCTGCATGGTTTGAGATTAGGTCCAACAGAGCATCATTCCTAGTTGGGGCCTCGATACACTGGACCATAAAATTGTTCTGCAATAGGTTTATACATTTTTGCTCTTTAACTGTCCCAGCAGTGCCATTACTCCAGTCAATTTCTGGGTAGTTAAAATCCCCCATTATTATCACCGTCCCAGCCCTTGCAGCCCTTTCCATCTGTGCAAGGAGCTGAGTCTCCACCTCCTCTTTAACATTGGGTGGTCTATAACAAACTCCAATAATTACCTTTGAACTACGCACATCTGTATGCAGTTCCACCCATAATGCTTCAGACTCATCCCACTCTCCATCCACCAGATCCTCTTTCACACTTGCTTTGAGATCACTTCTCACATAGAGACAGACCCCTCCACCTTTCCTTTTTACCCTGTCTTTCCGAAAGAGTGCATAGCCAGGAATATTAATAGCCCAGTCATGTGAGGAATGAAGCCAAGTTTCAACAATACCGATTACATCATAGCTCTCCTCATGCACCAGAGATTCCAACTCACCTATTTTGCTTGGTAGACTTCTGGCATTGGTGAACAGACACTTTAATGCATTAATATATTTTGACCGGTCACATACTATCCTCTTGGGTGTTCCCAGATTGCAACTAGGACTTGCTACTATACTTACCTTGGGTAGCGAAAAAAAGCCAAGCTCCCCTGACCCTGTCCTGGTGCCATACTCGCACAGGTACTCATTGATGGCCCTCTGCTGCATGTGCAGCTGCTGCAGCATTGCGAACATTGAGTTTCACCTGGTGGGCATGTCACAGATGAGGCGGTTCTTGGGCAGGTTGCATTCCTTTTTGGAGGTCAGCCAGCCGAGCACTGGCATTATATGACCGGCGCAAATGCCCACAGACTTTCCTGGCCTGCCTCAGAAGATCCTGTAAGCCCGGGTACCTGCACAAGAACCGCTGCACCACCAAATTAAGGACGTGAGCCAAACAGGGCACATGGGTCAAGTGTCCCTGTCAGAAGGCGGAGAGGAGGTTGGTGCTTACGTAGCCCCTAGAACGCCTACGGAGCACCGCTGGTTCCGAGGACAAATCAGCAGAGGAAGAGGCCATAGAGGAAGAAGAAGAGGAGGGGGTGGAGGAGAGAGGTGTGGCAGAATCACCACTACCAGCATTTTGGAGGCGTGGTGGCAGAACAAGCTCCAACAATACTGCACCCTGTCCTGCATCCTTCCCAGCGGCCAGCAGAGTTACCCAGTGCGCCGTGAAAGAAAGGCAACGTCCCTGTCCATGCCTGCTTGACCACGAGTCAGCGGTAATATGCACCTTATTGCTGCCGCCCTGTCCAACGAGGCCAAGACATTGCCTTCCACATGCCGGTAGAAAGCAGGAATCACCTTCCGTGAAAAGTAGCATTTGGGAACCTGCCACTGAGGTACCGCACATTCCACAAATTCACGAAAGGGGGCAGAGTCTACCAGCTGAAAAGGCAGCAGTTGGAGTGCTAGCACTCAGCCGCTGTGGATGGCTGGGACCGAATTTCTTTCACCGGTTTTGCAACTGGGGTAGGGAAATTTGCCTGCTACAATCGGACATTGGTGTAGCGATAGCAGATTGCCCGCAAGTACTTGGCACACCTAATTCTACAGCTTCATTCCTCTCAGTGCAGGTTTCTGAGAAGACTGAAGGTATAGTGGGGTTGAAGATTCCAGCTGATGAGGAGCAAGGAGAGGTCTGCCTTGTTCTTTGGTGTGGGGCTTTTAAGTATTGTTGCCAACGGACTGCATGGGAGCTAGACATATGTCTGGTCAAGCATGTGGTGCCCAAGCGGCTACTGTTTTTGCCACGCTTGAAACACCTCAGACATATGTTGCAAACAGCAATGGTGCGATCTGCTGCACACGTCTCAAAAAAGGCCCACACCAAAGAACTTATGGAAAAACGTGAGGAGTCAGCAGCGCCCTGCATATGTGGAGCTCTGCGGTGCGATGCAGTCAGTTGGCTGCCCTTAAGCTGGCCCCTGGAGGGCATCCTGCCTCGTTGGAGATGTGCCTCCTCCTCCTCTCTCCTATCAGGCACCCACGTAGAGTCAGTGACCTCATCATCCCCTCCCTCCTCGTCACTGGGGCAAACCTGGCAGTATGCTGCAGCTGGGGGAACATGACTGCCAGTTTGATGTCCTTCTTGGGAACCCCCTCTCTCTGGGCTCACGTTACTGCCTTCCTCAAGCTGGGTACCATCATCGGAGCCTTCAAAAGCGCTGCGCATCCTCCTGCAGCATGTACCCAACACTGTGGTCGAACAGTTTGGGGGACTCCCTCCATGCATGATGGTGGGTCTAGGGAAGGAGTAACTGATGACATTGAGCCAATTTGAATAGGCCGCTTTGGCAGCCAAAATACTCTGAGCCTGGGTGACAGAAGATGAGGAGGATGAGGATGGCTTTGTCATCCACTCTACCAACTCTTCTGCATGTTGTGGCTCAACACTGCCAGCTAATTGAAAAAAGGTCAAGCGTGCCCCACGGCCACGTGCTGAGGATGCACCGTGTCCACGACCAGCACTGCTGGCTGTAGACACAGAGCCTGCTTGCCCTCTTTTAGTTGCCTGTGAGTGTCTGCAGTCAGATATAGGCTTGGTTAGAGACTTTATGCAGTGGATGGATATATATATATATATATATATATATATATATATATATATATATATTTTTTTTTTATGTACTGCAGATCACTGAATTTAATACGGACACCAGGAATGGCCTGCAGTCAGGTATAGGCTTGGCTACAGTACAATGCAGTGGATATATATGTAGGAGGCCAGTATATATTTTATGCACTGCAGATCACTGAATCACCTGCCTGGCCTGCGTGCCTGAAAGTGTATTTCAATACGGACTCCAGGAATGGCCTGCAGTGAGATCTAGCTACACAGGATACAGTGTGTGTGTGTGTATGTATGTATGTATGTATGTATGTATGTATGTATGTGTATATGTGTGTGTATGTATATATATATATATATATATATATATCTAACACACGGCCCTCAAAAAATCCACTCGCCTGCTCGCATTTTGCGAGTGGATTTTGAGGGCTGGCGAGGAAGGGCTGCCTGGGAGCCGGGGGGGGGGGCGAGCACCACCGGCAGCCTGTGTGGAATGGCAGCGCGGGGAACAGTCACAGCGATAACTGTTTCCTTTTTTAATTGCCGTGTTCCCCGCCGCTCGCTGTCAGATACAGTCCCGGTCCCGGGACTTTCAAAGACAGATCACCCGACCAATCCTGGTGACGGGTGATCTGTCAATCAAAGTTCCCCGGCCAGGGGGCGGGGCTGAATATGACGCTGAGCAGCGGGAATAGTGACGGCAATTAAAATGAAAACTGTTATCATGTGTTCCCCACGCTGCGCGCTGATCACCTGGGCGACTCTCCTGGTCCTCTCCTCCCCTGCACAGGTAGGCTGCATTTGGTGGACACAGGGCGGCATTTGGTGGACACAGGGCGGCATTTGGTGGACACAGGGCGGCATTTGGTGGACACAGGGCGGCATTTGGTGGACACAGGGCGGCATTTGGTGGACACAGGGCGGCATTTGGTGGACACAGGGCTGCATTTGATGGACACAGGGCTGCATTTGGTGGACACAGGGCTGCATTTGGTGGACACAGGGCTGCATTTGGTGGACACAGGGCTGCATTTGGTGGACACAGGGCTGCATTTGGTGGACACAAGGCTGCATTTGGTGGACACAAGGCTGCATTTGGTGGACACAAGCCTTACATGGAATGTGCGGGGCCTCCGTGACAAAATTAAGCGATCAACGGCCCTCCCCTTCCTTAAGAATCAGCAAGCAGATATTATTGTGGTGGTTGAGACGCACATGGAGGGTCGTCTTCAATTAGCACTCCGCCGACCATGGATTGGATGGGGTGTCCATCTACCCACACGTCCCATGCTCGTGGAATCTCGATTTTAGTGGCCAAATCCTTACATTTTGAACTATGTGATATCTCCTCTGACCCCCAGGGGCCCTATGTTTTCTCATATGTTAAGATTTATGGGGAACCCTTCCTGGTGATGGCTTTCTATGTACCCCCTCCTTTTAGTGCCACGATTGTCAGCGAGGGGCTCACGTATATGTCCCGATTTCCCACGGTGCAAACTGTATGGCTGGGTGATTTTAATGAAACTCTCAATCCTGGGTTGGATAGATTGAGGCCTAATGATTCACACACAACGCCCACACAGGATACTAGATTCTCCAGGCTCCTTTCTAACTTTAATATGGTGGATACATGGAGGCATCTAAACCCACATGTCAAGCAATACTCGTGTTTTTTTGCTGGACACGGGCTGCATTTTCTGGACATGGGCTGCATATGGTGGGCACTGGGCACAAGGCTGCATTTGGTAGGCACTGGGCACAAGGCTGCATTTGGTGGACACAGGCTTCATTTGGTGGACACAGGCTGCATTTGGTGGACACAGGCTGCATTTGGTGGGCACAGGCTGCATTTGGTGGGCACAAGGCTGCATTTGGTGGACAGTGACACAGGCTGCATAAGAACAACAGAACAACAATATACACTAGACCCTTCCTCTGCCGAAGCAGACCTCCTCAAACTACAAACTAGGGTGGTCAACCAGCTACACTATGAGAAAGCCAGACGCAAACTCCTTTTCTCCTGACAAAAGTTCTTTGAGCACGGAGATAAATTTGGCAAACTTAGCGTACATGGTCCACAGTGAGGATCGTCCGCCAGTGGTAAAAAATAAAATAAATACACTGCAGCTAACTGAATCAACTGCCTGCCTGAAGTATATTAGAACCAGTACACCAGGAACGGTCTGCAGTGAGATCTAGCTAAACTGGATACAGTGTGTGTGTGTGTGTGTGTGTGTGTGTGTGTGTGTGTATATATATTGTCATGGACCTTGGAATACTGAAGTATTTCTCCTTTGAATCTATTACACAGTGGGGGGTCTTCTGCCCTGTCTTAAGGCTAACCCCCCCCCCTCCAGACGGCTCTATGGTCTAGAAGAAAAGCATTGTTCTGTGTTTGACTGTTTGTTTATGTACTTTAATTACCCCCTGGGGCTTCTGTGTCAATACACATCTCAGTTCTCCTATTCAAGCTATCGGACCAATCCCTGCTGACCCTGTTTCAAGTCCTTATTTGCATGGCCAAGAGAAGCTAATTGCGAACTACAATGTACTTTACAATTGACCAATAGGAAAGTGGTTGTTGGGGGCAGGGTGTTCAAACTGCTGTATAAAAGTGTGTGTGTGTGTGTGCATCCAATAAAGAGAGATTCCTGTTTGAACTTACATACAGTCTGCCTGGTGTTTGTTCTGAACTATCACAAATGGATTAGAATGGCACATAGCTGTAGTTTGAATCCTGGAGCATCGGATGACCGAACCATCAGACGTTGCGATCTGCAATATGATCCAATAGTAGCAGAGGAGTGTCGGGAGAGTGGAACCGAGTGAGCAAGGGGCTTGTTACATTGGTTGGCAGTGGTGGGATTTGCTCTCCAGTTCCTGGGACACTCCAAACCACAACAGTGAATGACCAGCTATGCAGCCTGCAGGAAAGTCACGCTGAAAGACCTACTTGAGAGCCGAGATGGACCAGAAGAAGGGTGATGCAGGACCCCAGTCAGTTGAAGATTTGTTTCAGCAACGAGTGCGACAGCGGTTGGCATTATATGGGGCTAACCCATCAGAGACCGCCATACAGGAAGCCATTAAAGGCATCCAGCTGCAGGATGCCCGACAAAAGAGAGAACTAGAGCGGCAACATGAGCGGAGAATGGCGGAAATACGGCAATCGGAGACAACGCCTAAAGAACCAGCCGCCATGGAAGAGGAATTCGGAAGGAGGTTGCGAGAGATGCAGATACAGCATAGAGGACCAGTATCAGAGGAGGTCCTGCTGGGATGGTCGGATTCGATCCGCTGCGAACTCTGGAAGAAAGTGGTAGCTCTCGAGCAGCAACACCAGGGAAAGATTCTCCCCTCCATCTATGTAAGGTACTGGTCGCAGTATGAAGTACGAATGCCGTTATTGGGGGAACAACCGAAGAAGGAGTGGACAGCTGAGTTAAGCAGGCTGATCCGGGCAGAGATGCGGTTGGATGAGAGCTACAGAGCCCTCCGGTGGTATGTAGCCCAGGAGTGCCCATGGTCAGCGGATGACAGCCCCACGGAAGGCTTTGACTATAATGGCCTGGGATTGTTGTATTGGAGACTGTCCGAGGACCCTGCCTTTGGGAGTGATCGGGAGTGGCGTTTGGAGGAAATCATGGAGCACAGAGAACAAAGACTGAATGTCTCGGAAGGGCACTGGGCACAGGAAGAGTTGGAGTTTCTGGCCGTTCAGGAATGGGAGCTGGAGATTGCCTACAAACAGCTGCTAGACTCTGCTCAGCAGCAGGGTGGGGCTCCCTTTGCCTGGGACTATCAGGAAATACCAGTTGACAACTCTGAAATCCTGGCTGAAGAATCAGCAGTGGAAAATCTGAAGATTACCACCCTTAAAGCCGAAGTGGATGATATGGAGTTCCAGGGAGCTAGTCTGGCTGAAGAATCGGCAGTGGAAAATCTGAAGATTGCCATCCCTAAAGCCGAAGTGGATGATATGGAGTTCCAGGGAGCTAGGGCAGTTGGCTCATCTCCCCAGCCACAGATTACAGAAAGTATTGACTTAATGGGCTGTTCAGAGGATGTTAGGGATTATGCATCGCCTGCCCAAGTACTGGCAGCAGGACAGAGTACTGCAGACCCCTGCTCTACACCCGTGGCAGTTTTGGAGGCCCGAGGTGAGAAGATGATGGTTCCTCTTTCCAAGTGGATTTCAGAGATGCAGGGGGGAGAAACAGCCCTTTTCCCTCCCCAACAGTTAGCCAGAGCAGATGGTGTGGAGTCCCCAGCAGAAGTGCTGGCAACAGGGCAGAGTGCTACCAACCTCTGCCCAGCACCGGAAACAACTGTGGAGTTTCAGGGAGCCGGGGCAGTTGGCCCTTCTCCCCAGCAACAAGCTGAAGCAGTAAAGCTTTTACTCCCAGCTAAATCACTGGCAGCAGGGCAGAATGCTACTGGCATCGGCACACAACTGCCACATGAGCGGATATCGGTGGATCGGACTGCGGTCCCCACTCACAGCAACCCAGCGGAAGAGCTGGCAACAGAGCAGAGTGCCACGGGCCTCTGCTCTCAACTAACAGAAGAGGGAGGTCCTATGGTATTGGATGGGACTTCAGTCCTCACTGACACAACCCCAGAAAATGGTGTGACACTGAGACAGGAGGATGTCAGCCTTGTTTTGCAAGCACTGGGGGATTTTCACCTACCACAAGTGGATGGGACTTCAGTCTCCACTTGTATACCCCAGGGATACCGGGCAGTCGACCCAGATCACCAACAGCATGACGGACTGAGCCCAGTCACCCTGTCTTCTCTCCAGCGGCTGAAAGGACTCCAGGGAGAAGGGCCAGTCCAGGCCTCTCCCCAGCGGCGGGTATGTTCTCTGAGAGAGGCAGAGGTTGGCTGGGTAAGTAATGCTCTGTTTGGAGCAATTTATTTGGGATACTGTGTGGATACCGGCATTGGGGGAATAGAACTATGGACTAACTTCGGAGTCAACCCATCTGGGGTCTCCGCCTATGTTAGTTTCCTGCCGAAAGGGGAGATGTGTGGCAGACCTAGCCGGGACAGAGGCTTTTGGAGAGGACTGAATGCCAGCCTCTTGCCTTCCGATTATGGGCCAGGGCCTCAAGACAGGAATGCGGATGGGTTATCCCGGCAGACAGACCTGGAACCTTAAGACTACTTTTCCAACATCCTCGAGTTGACCCGTTTGGGGTCCCACTGTGGCTGTTGGACTGTTTCCCAGGAGGGAGTATTGTCATGGACCTTGGAATACTGAAGTATTTCTCCTTTGAATCTATTACACAGTGGGGGGTCTTCTGCCCTGTCTTAAGGCTAACCCCCCCCCCCTCCAGACGGCTCCATGGTCTAGAAGAAAAGCATTGTTCTGTGTTTGACTGTTTGTTTATGTACTTTAATTACCCCCTGGGGCTTCTGTGTCAATACACATCTCAGTTCTCCTATTCAAGCTATCGGACCAATCCCTGCTGACCCTGTTTCAAGTCCTTATTTGCATGGCCAAGACAAGCTAATTGCGAACTACAATGTACTTTACAATTGACCAATAGGAAAGTGGTTGTTGGGGGCAGGGTGTTCAAACTGCTGTATAAAAGTGTGTGTGTGTGGATCCAATAAAGAGAGATTCCTGTTTGAACTTACATACAGCCTGCCTGGTGTTTGTTCTGAACTATCACAAATGGATTAGAATGGCACATAGCTGTAGTTTGAATCCTGGAGCATCGGATGACCGAACCATCAGACGTTGCGATCTGCAATATGATCCAATAGTAGCAGAGGAGTGTTGAGAGTGGAACCGAGCGAGCAAGGGGCTCGTTATATATTTGTGTGTGTGTGTGTGTGTGTGTGTGTGTGTATATATATATACACACACACAAAGCCGGTATGTATATTTATACTAAATACACTGCAGCTAACGGAATCGCCCGCCTGCTCAAAGTAAATGAATGGACACCCTCGCTCTCTCTCTCCACCAGGAACACACTACAGAAGGCCGACGTGCAGGCGGCCTTATATAGTGTGGGGCATGGACTTATCCCCCTGAGCCATAATTGGCCAAAGGCCCCCTGCCTTTGGCCAATTATGTCTCTCTTTGCTGAAGGCGCTGTGATTGGCCAAAGAATGCAGGTCATAGTGCATGCTTGGCCAATCATCAGACAGCAATGCACTGCGATGTCGCAGTGCATTATGGGGCGTGAACGGTCCATAATGTTTGAATTTCGACGAACGGGCGAACAGCCAATGTTCGAGTCAAACTCATGTTCGAGTCGAACAGATAGCATTAGTGTCTGACCACTAGGGATGAGCTATCTACTGTGCACTTCACCTATAGAAGCCCCCTTTCCCTTAAGGCAAGCAGGCCTACCGGTACTTAGTTGCCCCCAGGACTTAAACACAATGCTATAGTGTCTGGCCAATCCAGCCGGGAATACGTGAACAGAGCAAACAGATTACTTGCAGTTAGCTGACAGCGTAGTTCAAAGACAGTCCAGGTAGAGGCAAGCTGAGTTCAAGGGGATAATCCAGTATCCGTTCCAGGTAGAAGGGCAGGCTGCATTCAGGGGATAATCCAGTCCAATCCGGCTCAAGCACAGGGAATCCAACAACAACAAGGCAGACTAACAGGGGCAGACAGTGGGCACATCCAGGCAGACAGTGGGCACAGACTGGAAAGTGGGCACATCCGGGCAGGCAGTGGGCACATCCGGGCAGGCAGTGGGCACATCCGGGCAGACAGTGGGCACATCCAGGCAGACAGCGGGCACAGACTGGAAAGTGGGCACATCCGGTCAGGCAGCGGGCACATCCGGGCAGACAGTGGGCACAGACTGGAAAGTGGGCACATCCGGGCAGGCAATGGGCACATTAGGGCAGGCAGCGGACACAGACTGGAAAGTGGGCACATCCGGGCAGACAGTGGGCACATCAGGCTGGGAAGCGGGCTCATCAGGCTGGGAAGCGGGCTCATCAGGCTGGGAAGCGGGCTCATCAGACTGGAAGGCAGGCACCAGGACATCAGGCTGGAAAGTGGGCAAATCAGGCTGGAAGCGGGCACCGAGACATCAGGCTGGAAGGCAGGCACCAGGACACCAGACTGGAAGGCAGACACCAGTACACCAGACTGGAAGGCAGGCACCAGGACACCAGACTGGAAGGCAGGCACATCAGACTGGATAGCAGGTACTGGAACTTCAGAAAGCACAGGCGTTGGCACATCAGACAGAACAGCAGGTGCTGACACAACAGGATGAACAGCAGGTGCATCGGACTGGATAGCAGGTACTGGAACTTCAGAATGTGCTGGCACATCAAACAGAACAGCAGGTGCTGGCACAACAGGATGAACAGCAGGTGCATCGGACTTCAAACCTGGCAGCAGGTACTGGAATTTCGAACGGGGTAGCAGGCACCGGGACGTCAGGCTGGGTAGCAGGCACCGGGACGTCAGGCTGGGTAGCAGGCACCGGGACTTCAGGCTGGGTAGCAGGCACAACAGACTGGACAGCAGGCAAAGAGTTGGCAGATTTAGGTTGGTCATCAGGTTTAACTGGCATGAACACAGGCTAGAACAGGTTGGTTGGTGTGGAGGCAGGTTGGGTTACTGGCAGGATCGTTTTGGTTGGAAAAACTTTTGTCTTTTCTTGGGCTTAGCCACTGAAGCTCTGTAGGAAAGGGGTGCAACAGACTGGAAAGGAGGATTGGGATATGGCAGAGACACGGGAGCAGTGGCTGGAGGAGGTTTTTGTGGAATTGTTACAGGTGGAAGGGAAGAAGTAGGTGGATTGAAGGCAGGGTAAGTGCAGCAGGTAGAGACTGGGTAATATTTGGTAGGAAGCTGTGTAAACTGGGCTGTAGCTGGGGTTGCCATAGGCAATGGGCGGATAGATTCTTGGGAAGGCAGGTGATTAACCACTTCAATACCATGCACTTGCGCCCCTTCCTGCCCCAGCCAATTTTCAACTTTCTGCGCTGTCGCTGTTTAAATGACAATTGCGCGGTCGTGCTACACTGCACCCAAACAGAGTTTTTATCATTTTTTTCCCACAAATAGAGCTTTATTTTGGTGGTATTTGATCGCCTCTGGGGTTTTTATTTTTTGCTATACAAATAAAAAAAGACCGAAAATGTTGAAAAAAAAAAAAGTTTTTCTTTTTTTTTCTGTTATAAAATTTTGCGAATAAGTACGTTTTCTCCTTCACTGATGGGCACTAATAAGGCAGCACCGATGAGGTGGCACTGATGATGGGCACTGATATGCAGCACTGTTGGGTGGCACTGATATGCAGAACTGATGGCCATTGATAGGCGGCACTGGGCACTGATTGTCACTGATAGGCGACACTGAAAGGCTGCAATTGTGGGTACTTATGGGTGGCACTGATGGGCATTGATACATGGCACTAACATGCAGCACTGATGGGTATCCCTGGCAGCACTGGCAGGGATTTTGAGTGGGCACTGGTTGGCAGCTGCCTGGGCATTGATTGGAAGCTTCCCTGGTGGTCCAGTGTGGATGCCCATCCCTGGTGGTCCTGGGCGGCATGCTGGTGGCCTGGGTGGTGATCCGAGGGGGGGCTGCGCTGATAAACTATCAACACATACCCCCCTGTCAGGAGAGCAGCCAATCTGTAGCGGATCTTCCTGTTTACATTGTGATCAGCCGGTATTGGACACGGCTGATCACGTGGTAAAGAGCCTTCGCCGGAGGCTATTTACCGAGATCGGTGTAGCGGTGTGTCAGACTGACACACCGCACCACCGATTGCCGCTATGCGCCTCCCCCACGGGCGCGCGGTGGCGGTTATCCTGCTGGATGTCATATGACGCCCAGTCAGGATAACTAGACAACTTCCCAGACGTCAATTTGCTATTGACCGGGCGGGAAGTGGTCAATGGCAGGACTGGATTGTTGCGGCTCGGCTAAACACAGGAGATCCGACCATGCCTGCAGCACAGGTTGAAGAAAAAAAGCTGGTTCACACACACCCTGTCTGATCAGAGACTGCACTGAACGTATACAATCAGATAACACCTGCTGGGAACAAGGGAAATCATGTTCATCGAAAGAAGCCGGATCATCATCTAATAGCCATATCAGGGATTCAACTTGGTCACCATTGAAGGGATGAGAGAAATCATCACTTCCTTCGGGAATGCATGACAGGGCTGGTTTTATACATAACCGAATTAACGGCTGAACATCCTCAAAAGACAAATAGCCCAGATTCACCAAGGAATGAGCTGATCGGATAGTTTCCATTAGCTGGTCACTGGTCTAATCTTTTAAAGTCTGGCGACAATATTCACCATCCTCTGCTGCCAGCAGAGAATAATAAATTGTTTCATTGACATCCATATTAACAGGACTAATAAACCAGGATGGTTCCTCAATGTAGCCACGTCTGGCCAGGGATTGTCCTTGGTATACTATCACGGAACTAGTAGACTAGACTGTGTGACTGCATAGAGGAGACCAAAACGCACGTAAGTGAAAAAAAAGGTATTTAATAAAAAGGTGACAAACAAGTGAAAACAACCAGTGCAACAGCCAACAACAAATAGTATATACAAATAAAGGGGAGATACCGTAATCGTAAACAAGCCAGGCCGAGGTCATACACAAAGGGATATCAGCAGATGGGTATGGATGGGAGAACAGCAGACTGATGTACTAGCCCTAAAAAGGGCTTTTTGGGGTGCTGTCAGGACGCTATCCTTACAGCAGAGATCAGATGAGTCTTTCAGGACTGGAGTGGACACTGAATACACTGGCCTAGCTATAGATTTCCCTATTAAATCAGCAGCAGCTACACTGTCCCTCCTCTCACTAAGACTGCAGCTTCCGAATGAATCTAAAATGGATGCTGTCCAGGAGGTGGGAGGGTCTGGGAGGGAGGGTATGCTGCTGATTGGCTGGAATGTGTCTGCTGACTGTGAGGTACAGGGTCAAAGTTTGCTGAATGATGACGAATAGGGGCGGACCAAACATCGCATATGTTCGCCCGCCGCGGCGAACAAGCTATGTTCGCCGGGAACTATTCGCTGGCGAATAGTTCAGGACATCTCTAGTGATAACGCCTCGGTTAGGGTTTCTAGTTGGGGACTGGACCAGATATAGTGGTTGTAGTCCGTCAATCCACTGTAGAAGAAGGCATCGGACGGTACTCCCCTAAATGGGTGCAAGGGTTTCCCTGGATGCAGGGGTAAGACTATAAGCCGATTCGAATCGCCATGGGCACTTGGAGGTCCATGCAAGGGAAGGAATGGAGGCTTCCCACAGTCAGACGGCTGCACAGTACATAAAGCCTAGTTTTGGGGCAAAGGCCATTAAACCCCAAAAAGATTGACATAGGTGGTCCAAGAATACTATATTGGGTATCCCTCTGGAGTTGATGTAGCGTGACTGCGGTTTCAGAAATCTGTAATAATGAGTGGGTTGATGGATGCGTAGTACACGCTTTTGTAGTTAAAATTCTCATGCCCATTTTTGAACTTTGTATGGCTGGTCCATGCAAGGTTTTCGAGCTGCTCTCATGTTTTTCCCATTGTATTTTTTTCTATTGCTAAATGAGTGAAGGCAACATTCTAACTGTTTGTTTTTTTTTCATTTTTGTTTTGGAAACTTTGAATTATCTCCCCCACATTTGTATCTGAATGTTTGTATGTAGTAACATGAATATGTTCAAACTTATCGTGGCGATCCTCCTACGAGTCGCGGCTGTTGTATTTTTGTAGGAACGGGAAAGTAAGGGTTACAGAGGGTTTAGTTGAATTGGTTTTGAAGAATGTCATTGACAATTTACCAATGTACAGGAATGTCATTATTGTTTGCCATTCTTTGCAGGTTAAATATAAAGGCTAGAGTAATAATTTTTGCTTATAAGTATTTTTTTCAGGTCCAAGGAGTTTCTGAAGGTGTATGCACATAGAAAGCAGGTGTATGCAGACAGCTGTACACATGGATAAATACACACACCTAAGGAGGTAAAAGTATCATAAGCTATTTCATTGGGGGATAAATGTAAGAATGGCAGTTTTTAAACTAATAATACTAACCTTTCTAATTCTAACCAAGTTTGTGCCAAGACTGTCTTTCTTTGATGGAATTTGAATCAGCAAGCAGCAGTCTGGGGAAGGACGCTCCCATAAGAAACTTTTTGTCAATGGTTCCAGATATTACACCCCAGATGGTAAGGCACGCACAGGTTATGCAGTGACCACAGTCCCACATGTCTGGGTTATTGCCATATGAGGTTTGTTTGGAGGTCAGCCAAAACCAGAGTTGTACTTTCCTCATTAGCTGTCACCTACATTCTCAGCTGATGGGGTAGGTGCAGTCACTGTAACATGAATGTCAAAAGGTCCACCACAGGGTTCATGAGTCCCTCCTGGACCCTGACACAATAACAAGTTTACATTCTTTCCAACCAGGTGACTGAGTCGTAAAGAAGCTTGAGGGATGAGACCACGCCAGCCACTGCAAGAAGCTGCTTAACCACACCAAAGAATTGAGGAGTATCTTTGTTTATTTATATTTTTTTGTTAAGTATATTTTAGCAAGGGTAATGATGAAAAGCATCCCAACTTATTGTTTAAAGTGTATTCTCCGACTAGCTAAGAAAAGCGACTGAATCTCCACCAAGCTTTAGTCCCCAGCGATGACAGCAGTACATGCTACTTATGATGTTCACATTGGTATGAGGAGTTTTGACAAACTAGTAAAGACTCCAAACAGAAACATGTCAATAGAATTTAACGATACATTTCTAGAGGGTAAAATTGGTTATAGTTTTAACAATAGCGCTGCCTCTTGCCGCTTGGGTATTGGGACAACTAGGTAGCCCACAAGTGTGTTTCAACTTTGGTTTGGTACTTATGCGGATCTACAGCTTATAAGGTAATTCCCCCAATGCAAGAGGTTCATGCGTGCTGGTGAAACTCGTCCCAGCATCTTATGTCGCGGCCGATCGTGAGGATCTGATGGCACGAGAGAAGGTAAGAATGGCAGGGACAGCTAGAAGGGAATTGTTCACCAACCCCGACCAGGTCTGGGCATGGTTTCCTGCATGTACAAGGTTGGGGCTTGAGCTTATGATACGATTGAACAATTCTCATCCAATGGGGAATCTGATGTTCATTTAAACAGTTTGTTTTTTGTTTTTTTTTACTTTTCTTTATTAAACTTTTTTACTGTATAGAAAACATTTACATATGGTACCATACATAACAATAAAATTATTACATACATTTAAAAACAATTGTTTGGTCTCGGCTTTTTCAAACCTTATTGTCCCTACCTAACATTGAGGATACCTGTCCTAAGCAATCCTTCCATATGGGATTGTCCCCCTATGGAGTTATATAATCAATTAATTTGGTGGGTCGTTAACTCAGCAAAAAGGTACATAGGAAAAAAAAATAGCTGGAGACAAGGAAAAGGGGAAAAGTGGTGAAGAGGAGAGAGAGAGAAGGGGGGAAAAAAAAGGGGGGGTCTAGAAAATGCCCATATTAAACCAATCATTTAAACTGTTGAAGCCAGAGCTATAGCTAGTGAAGGTTGGAATCCTTTTAAAGGTTTGAGAAACTTTTTTTTTTTTTTTTTCCCATTGGATAGTTGTTGAAGGAAGTAGGAATATATATACTCATGTAATTTTGTTTAAACTTTTTTCAAGATCAAACGGTTTATGCACTTGGTCCCGTGGAGCTATAACAACCCCCAAAGTTTACTATATATATATATATAAAAATATATATATATATATATATATATATATATATATATATATAATACTCATCTAATTAATTAATTCTAAATTCCCTTATAGATAAATTTGATTGGCTCACATCTCTCTATATATTGATCGATAATCCTATTTGCGTGAGTATCCCCCCCTTCTTTATTATACTATACATATATATTCTTATTATTATCATTTACCGATCTTATACTAATTTCATGTCAGTACCATGTTGATCTATAATGACTCCTTTTAAGCAATTTTAATCAATCATTTTAATTAATTCATATGTATTAATTTTGTAAGTTCTAGGATATTCTCATCATGTTCGGTTATTTTCCGCGATTTGTATAAGTTTCCACGGCGACTGGGCTAGCCAGTAAGGTAGCATCCAGTTCAGTATAAATTGCTCTGGTCTAAGATGGCCCCTATAGAGCCTGAGGAAGAAGCACGCATGCTTCGAACGGGTGCACCTCCCCGCTGACCTTACACCTGGAAGTGACGACATCTGCGGCTGTGTTCCATGGAATACTGTCTTCCGTCCCCGCTTGCCGTGAGCGCTGGGTTCCACCACCGCTGCCGACATTGGAGAGGACATACAGAGATCCCGTTCGTCAACATCAGGACACAAAGCAGCCCCCGGGAATGAGCGGGTGATGAATATATCAGATAAGCCCTATATCACTGCTCATTTGTGAGTGTATCTCCTATTTTTATGTAACTTTAAAATAAAACAGTTTAACTGCTACGCTTAGAAGGCGCTGCTTTTTTCCCTTCTAAAGAGCTGACTGGGGCAGACTGACGCTGGTTGAGTCCCGTCTGGTAGTGGAAAACTTCCTGGGATTGGAGAGAGGTGTTTGCAGAGTGGGGGTATGTCCGCCAGCGAAGGGCCCCTGTGCAATGCACAGAACGATCGTCTGGGGGGGATATGTTCACTCTGCAAGGACATTATCGGTTATAGGCAGATGTACACTCTTGTCTCTGCTGTGTCTGATCAGCACAGGTCGAGATTCGTAGCGTACACCTGCAGATAGCCTCCCATCCACAAGGAACGGTAGTATAATCCGGGCATGCGTTGTTCTCTGGAACAACGCAGAATAAGGATTCCTATCAGCGGTAATACGGGAGCTTTTGGGTTGTTATGATCAGAGACGGAGTCTATGTTTGTTTCCTTTGTTCCAGGAAAGGCAATACACCCTGTCTCTGCTCAGACACACCCATAGGACTCCTTTAGCCATTATTCATTGGTTGTTTGTATTAACTCATCCTGTTGGAAGGATTTCCTGTTTGTCATTTCCTGTGATGTCATTTTGTATTGAGGAAGCGATTGGCTATTGTGGCGATCACTTCCTGTTTGTCATAGCTTTTGTGATGTTGGAATAAAAAGCCAAGCAGACTGGTCTCTGGGCAGTCATACTGATGGAGCTGAGACGTAAGCTGTGGTGATGTCTGTTTACATAGGGATATACGGGAAATAGAGTGCTAGGTGGCATGCATTATATCATTAGACGAAATGTGTGCTTATTAGCACAGGAGATATGCTGTGCGCATAGCGTATAGCCATATCTCCATGACACCCTTACATTACAGTGGCTCAGCTCCTGTGTGCAGCCAGCCAGGGAACCAGTGATCTCTGTAGTGATATCTCCTGGACCACTCCTCCCCTGCCACTCCCCCCTTCCCACATGGAATGCATGTGAGAGAGTTTCTTCTGCAGCCATGCCTAGGATGAAAGGGAGATGTTGCACAAGGTTAAAGTGGAACCAAACCCATAATTTTAACAAATTCCAAAAACAGTTACATTCCTGGCATGCTAGGAATGCTAAGGCCTTGTTGACACCATGTGCAGAGACATCCGTTTTTCTGCATGCATTCTGCAAGGGCACAAAAAAAAAAAAAAGTCCTCTATGTGCCCTTTTAACACCACAACACTGGTATAATGTCAGGTCCATTTTTAAGGCAGGGCAAAAGGGGACGCTGCCCTGGGCACCATTATTGTTGTGGTGCCCGAAGCAGCTGCCTCATACCTTCTAACTATTCCAGTTTAAATTCACTTGTCGCTTGAAGTTTTAGTTCCGTGCTGTGTCCCAATATCTCAAGTTCTGTTACTAATGCTGCCCAGGTCTGCCATATTGCTATATACGGATGACTCACCTGCAGACCGTGTTTACATGTAAATAACCTGCATTGATATGTAAATAGCGGTGGCATTGATATGTAAATAGAGGCCGTATTCATATGTATATCGTGCCCCTCTGAGGTCATGTCCACCATCACCTCTGCCGAATGGTGCCACTGGAGAGGTAAAGGGGCAGGCTTGAAAGTCCTGCCTACAACTGTGGTCATGTTCTGTAAAAGTAAGCAAATTGGAGGTCGGACCCCTTTTTCAAAATAACATGGTGCCACATCTCAGCAGATGCGAAAGGGGGGCCATTAACAATTAATGGCACTGCTGTGTATCTGCTAAAGGGCAGCACATTTCTGTGTTGTCAGGAAAGTGATTTGGCATGCGTTCCCGACACAAAGAAATGTGAACGCAGGCTAAATGTCTGTTATATTGGTGGTCACTGTAAAACTTCTCATTACATTGGGGCTTGGTGTACAATCCTTTCATTCAGACTAGTGGCCAGTGTGAAGGCGTGCCTTACATTGGTGGTCAGTGCAATTCCCCCCTCATATTGGGGGTCAGTGTAAATCCCCCCTCACATTGGTGGTCAGTGTAGAATCCCCCACTATATACTTGCCAAAGATTTCCAGCTTTGCTCTACATGATTCAGAATTTTCCACAGTGTACTGCCTCCTAACTACTCCCATCCCCCACCACTGCCACTGATCCCATCAACTCCCCAGCATTGCCACGGATCACACCCGCCTCCCCCAGCATTGCCACTGATCCTAGTTGTCCTAGAATTCCTAGCAGTTTTTTGTCAATTGATGGGTCCCCTCACCTCCCCAGTCCATGGTGTGCAGGCAGTGAGGAAATGATGTGCTGTAACTTTTAGCAACCAGTCAGTGAGCAGTAATGGTGTGCACTAACCTCTTGTAACAAATCATTGAGCAGTAATAATGTGCAGTAACTTCTAGCAACCAATTAGTGAGTGGTAAAGATGTCCAGTAACCTCTAGCAACCAATCAGTGAGCAGTAGGGATGTACAGTAATCTCTAGCAACCAATCAACAAGCAGACGTCATGTGCTGTAACCTCTAGCAAATAATAAGTGAGCCATAATGTGTGCTGTAACCTCTAGCAGCCAGTCAATGAGCGGTAATGATACACTGTAACCTCTGGCAACCAATCGCAATCGCTGCCTGATCAGATTCAATTGACTCATTTTAAGTCTAGCCGCTATTGTATGTCAGGTGGAGAGCGAAATTACATGGAAGAGGGGCCTAGGAAAATGTTTGCCTAGGGTCCAAACAATATTAAAGACGGCGCAGTATAATGTGGCCTCACCTGCCATGAACATAAAAAACAAAAAAACAAAACAAAAACTATTGAGCTTCAAGGATCGTAGCTCAGCAACCTGGGGGGGGGGGTGGATAGATGGCGTCATACCACACCACTGGTCAAAATTTGGGGCTCCTAAGACCTATGGTTGTGGAGATACTGGGCTCCTTGCGCATCCTGTCAGAGGCTACATACAGAGTGGCCAGTTTAAATACAAGCTGGCACACTCTGTTTGCAGCAGACTGAGAGGATAAGCTCACAGTGCCTCTCCTACCTCCTTGTCAGAATCTCCATGGACAGCTTGAAATCTTGGACCAATGGTAAAGTACCATTGACCCAAGCTGTCGAACAACAATGCTGCAGTGGAGACACGCCTCTCACTGCAGTGTCATAGAAGGGGGCATGTGTCTAAAAGACACATGCTCCCTTCCAGCCCAGCCCTCTTTACCCACAATCCCATGTTTTTCTCACACAGTTAAGAGGGAGAATGAGAATCTGCTGCTGTTGAAAAGGTACTGTTTTAATCAAGCTAAATCATATATTTATATGCTATATGTTATAACAAGGGATGAGCCGAACACCCCCCGGTTCGGTTCGCACCAGAACCTTCGAACACACCAAAAGTTTGCGCGAACGTTAGAACCCTAATAAATACAATGGACGCGAATGTTTGAAATCTAAAGTGCTAATTATAACAACTAATATGCATGTTATTGTCCTAAAAAGGGTTTGTGGACCCGGGTTCTGCCCCAGGGGACATGTATCAATGCAAAACGAAGTTTTAAAAACGGACGTTTATCGGGAGCAGTCATTTTAATGATGCATAAAGTTAAAAGAAAAGTGAAATATTCATTTAAATATCGTACCTGGGGGGTGTCTAAAGTATGCCTGTGAAGTGGCATGTGTTTCCCGTGTTTAGAACTGTCCCTGCACAAAATGACATTTGTAAAGGAAAAAAAGCCTTTAAAACTGCTTGCGGCTTTAATGTAATGTCTGGTCCCGGTAATATGGATGAAAATCTTTGAGAATAATGGCATGGCTACCCCATCACCGCCCCCCCCCCCCTACCCCAGCCCAATACCAGCCCCTTTGGGTCTGGGAACCCCGCACCCAAAATAAAAAAAAGGCCCTATATACTTTGAACAGCAGTATACAGGCGGTGCAAACAAGACAGGGACTGTAGGTTTGTTCTTAAGTAGAATCTGTTTGTAATTTTGAACAGGTACATTGTTTAAGTGTAGCTCCAGCCAAAAAATCTATTTTTAAGCTTTTTGGAAAACATAGGGACGGGTTATCACCCCTATAACATTTGTTTTGCTGTCTGTGCACCTGTTCAGAACATTTCACCTCACTTTCCATCCCAATGACAAATGTTTTTGAAAAGTGTTTTTTTTTTATTGAAACAAGGATTGGTGATAAAGCATCAGTATAGAGGAGACACCTTTTTCCCATATTAACTCTTACAGGAGAGAATTCCCCTTCCTAGGGGTAGATTTCCTCTCACTTCCTGTTGTCTCCTTCCGTTTGCAAGTAGGAGTCGTTTGTAAGTTGGATGTTTGAAAGTAGGGGCCTGCCGTATATACTCTGCTGAAATTTGCCCCTTACATGTTGGTGTCGCCACAACACTGTGAGCCCTCACAGTTACTCTTGGTGGGCGCTGGAACGCCCTGCTGTGAACTATTATATCAGGAATTGTAATTACATGCCATTGTTGAACAGTGGTAAGAAAAATTGGGCCTTTGGTGGTGGTGCTGGTGCTACAACACTGTCAGCCCTCACAGTTAGTCTTGGTGGGCGCATGAATGGGCCCTACTGTAAATTATTAGATCAAGAATTGTAATTGCATGCCCCTGTTGAAGAGGGGCAGAAAAATTGGGCCTTAGGCACTGGTGCCACAACACTGCAACCCCTCACAGATACTGTACTTGGAGCACAGCAATGAGCCCTGTTGCAAAGTATTGCATCAAAAATTGTAATTACACGCCCCTGTTAAACAGGGGCTGAAAAATTGGGCCTTAGGCACTGGTGCTGATGCCACGACACTGCAACCTCTCCCAGATACTCTAGTTGGAGTGCAGTAATGAGCCCTGCTGCAAAGCATTGCATAAAAAATTGTAATTACATGCCCCTGTTAAACAGGGGCTGAAAAATTGGGCCTTAGCCACTGGTGGCGGCACCCAGAAACAAAAATGTTCTTCCAAGCTATCATCATGAATCGGATCATTGAGGAGGAGGAGGAGGATAGTCAGTCAACATAACAGGACAGTCACTCAGCATCAGCATAGGCAGTCTTGAAGGGATGTGACATTTCAAAATAAATTATTCTGTTATATCAGCTTCAGGTGCTTGGTAGCTGGTGGTGATCCAAGACTGGTTCATCTTTATGAAGGTCAGTCGATCAACCGAGTCGGTGGACAGGCACACCCTGTGATCTGTGACAAAGCCTCCAGCAGCACTGAATGTGCGTTCCGAAAGAACGCTGGATGCAGGACAGGCCAGTAGCTCAATTGCATACTGTGCAAGCTCTGGCCAGTGATCCATACTCAAGACCCAGTAAGCTTTGCCAGTACCCTGAGCCTGGGTGAGTGAGGATGAGGAGGGCTTGGTCATCCACTCTACCAAGTCTTCCGCATGATGCGGCTCAACACGTCCAGCTGCCCAAAATAAGGACAAGCGTGTCCCATGGCCACGTGCTGATGACGATGCACCGCGTCCACGACCAGCACTGTTGTCTCTAGACACAGAGCCTGCTTGCCCTCTTTTATTGCCTCGTGACTGTCTGCCTCTCCTTGTTGGCCTTCCAGACATAGTAATGGCCTGCAGGGAGATGGGAAAACCAGCAATTGGGTAGTGTATATTGTGCTGGAGGCACACAACACCCACTAACTCCTGCAGATGCCTTTATTAGAGAACAGCAATGATGGGTATATACAGTTGTATACTGTACTAGGGCACACAACACCCACTAACTCCAGCAGATGCCTTTATTAGAGAACAGCAATGATGGGTATATACAGGTGTATACTGTACTAGGACACACAACACCCACTAACTCCTGCAGATGCCTGTATTAGAGAACAGCAATGACGGGTATATACAGGTGTATACTGTACTAGGGCACACAACACCCACTAACTCCTGCAGATGCCTGTATTAGAGAACAGCAATGACGGGTATATACAGGTGTATACTGTGCTGGGACACACAACACCTACTAACTGCTGCAAATGCCTGAGAAAAGAACACACTGTCCCTGCCTGCCTATCTAGCTTAGAGAACAGCAATGATGGGTATATACAGGTGTATACTGTGCTGGGGCACACAACACCCACTAACTGCTGCAGATGCCTGAGAAAAGAACACACTGTCCCTGCCTGCTTATCTAGCTTAGAGAACAGCAATGAACAGCAACTCCTGCAGATGCCTGAGAAAAGAACACACTGTCCCTGCCTGCCTATCTAGCTTAGAGAACAGCAATGAACAGCAACTCCTGCCGATGCCTGAGAAAAGAACAGAACATAGAACACACTGTCCCTGCCTATGTATCTCTTTCCCTGCACGGAACACACTGCACAAGGCCGCCGCGCTGGCGGCCTTTTATAGTGTGGGGCGTGTACTAAACCCTGCCACTGTGGGTTGAGAAATAGAATACCAAGAGCTCAATCTCTATTGCCAAAACAATCAAGAAACTCCTGATAATGTGGAGAACAAAGTCCCTTGAATGAATGAACCAAGTCCTGTGAATAAATGAGGTAATAATAACCCCTTGAAAAAACAAAATATTGTGGATAAGAATCTCCTTGTTGGAACATAAGTGACTTCAAACATCAAACACCCAATGAATAGTGCTAAGTCCTTGATAGAGAGAGGTTCCACCACCACCAGTTCTTAATGCCGCTTACCAGAACCATTGATCCCTTCAGAGATCAATGAAAGCAGATGGCTGTTTACCCCTGCCAGGGTCTCTAGAGTATCAGATCGCTAATAGCTTCTCTCCTGGATTTCACGCCAATCCTCTCCAAAACCACGTGGTCACAGTGTAAAAGGAAAGAAAGCCACCATAGCGTAAATCCGGTAAAAAAGGGTTTAATAGTAAAAGAAATGCACTTACAATTATCGCAAGTATAAAAAGCGTGTGGTAAAAATAGCCGGCCAAGACAGCCCGTTCCTTCCGGGACTCGTTTGTATGTCGGTGACGTCAGCACGCCGCTCCTCCCTACGTCATTTCGTCACAGATGACGTCGTCCTGGGGCACGGGCGGCGTGCTGACCCACCACCATATATACTCATACCTACACTAGGAATGCCCAGGTCTGATCTCTCAGCGTTCCTGCCAGGTAAATCGCCATGTTGACTGTGGGCAAACATGCCCTTTTGTCAACAAACAGCCATAAGAATATGATCTATAATCCTGGTCACATTTCCATACGTCCTAAACAGAGTATTAACTTCCTAAATAGAAACGGGAAATCGGTCAAAGGTTAAGGAAGAAGGCATCTCCTGTCCGTCAGTAGTGTGCATCGCGGGCTGGTGGTGCTGCGCGATGCACAATAAAGGCAGACGGATTGTACATGCCTACCCTTCCCAAACCAATACAGAAATTGTGCTTGTATCGCGCAAAATCTAAATTTCTTGAATTGACATTGTTTAAGATAATATAATGAAATAACTATATGTCTGTACACATATATCTATCCCAGATCACAGCATAGTCCATGATACCGTGGACCATGCCGTGAAAACGAATGAAACAAAGGGGGCCCTCATGTGATTTAGACTCCTTGTGTAATAACAAAGAGTTGGTTATCCGCCCCGCGGACAAGGGGGGAGGGATAGTGGTTCTGGACCGAAAGAGCTATCTTCAAGAATTGTCCAGAATAGTAGGGGATGGTGACACATATGTGCCTCTATTGGGGAATCCAATAGTTCAATACAAGAAAACTCTGGAAGTATTAATCCAGAAAGGTGCACAACACGGTATTTTGAATTAGAAGGAACAACTTTTCCTGATCCCTAGAGCACCAAGGGTCCCCATCCTTTTATTGCCTGCCGAAAATCCACAAGAGTCTTACTTGCCCCCCGGGTCGTCCAATCATAAGTGGAATAGATTCCATTACGTCCCGGGTGGGCAAGTATATAGACCATTTTTTACAGCCATTGGTTCAACAAATGCCATCGTATCTTAAAGACACCCGGAATGTGATTAATCTATTGGAAAACCAAAAATCAACAGAACATACATGGATGGTCACAGCCGATGTGACATCTTTATACACGGTTATACCGCACACGTTGGGACTGTTTGCTGTCAAATACTATCTCGACCTTTTTTCTAAAATCCCACAAGAACAACAGATTTTCGTTATGGAACTATTGGAATACGCGGCTAATCATAATTATTTTTGGTTCAGTCAGAATTTTTACAAACAGAAAAGGGGTGTCGCCATGGGGGCGAAATACGCCCCCAGTTTGGCTAACCTTATTATGGCCAAATGGGAGGAGGACGTTGTTGTAATATGTTGGCTGATTTATGTGGGACATTATGTTATTAGAGATATATATATATATATATATATATATATATATATATATATATATATATATATATGTGTGTGTGTGTGTGTGTGTTTATACGTGAGTACCATATTGACCAGGCCAGATTTCAGTTGATAATTCAGTTGTCAGAGTCAACTGGATTACACATATGAAAGAGACCAGATAACAGCTTTGATGTGTTGATCTTATGCAAGGTGTGTGAGGTGGCCTGTTAACTTAATTGAACAGTTCAAAGGGGACATTGTTTAGATGGTAATTAGACTTGAGGGGGTATTCATTCATGGGAACATTTGGTTGACTTGGCAGAATATTCCCCCCCCCCAGTGGCAGACCAGTATTTGAGACATTCAAGCTGGCATTCAGGCTGCTCTCGTCTTGTCACTCTGTATGGATAGGAAAGCACAGGTCTAGAATATGATCTAGGAGATGTGGGACTCTGAAATATATATATACTCTGTTGGATTGGGTCATCTGTGGACTATATGACTTCACTACATTGGTGCCGTTCAAGCGACCAGAAGCGCATTTTCAGGACTTAGTAACAGAAGCGGTGATGACAACAATCAGAAGTCTGATGGAGACCCAAGAGCTGTGCTGTGACCCTAATGTCTGGTTGTGACATAAGAGTCTGATATACAAGATTAAACAAGTTCGGAACCCCAGAATTATTGTCTGGAGACTGGAAACAACAAAAAAAGGACTGTGTCGTGTACCAGAAGACCTGAACTAGAAGCTGAAGGAGTAACTAATGTGGTGAGTAAAATATTTCCTTTTTTTTTAATTATTAGTAATATAGCCAAAATGCTTACTCAGTGTGAAGCTAGTGTCAGTTCTGATAAAGTTAACAGATAGGTATTAAAATGTATTAAGCGTCATGGCGGTCCTTATGAAATTCCAGAAAAATGTAAGCAGACATGGACTATAATGAAGGAATTTTTAGAGAAAAATGTTTTTGATAGCAAAATTTCAGAAAGTAAAAGAAAAGGTTGCATTTTGCAGAGCTTGTTATCTTGCTGTTTAACTATGGAAAGTTCTTTGAAGGGTAAGATTGAGGAAATTGCCCATTTTACAGAATGCAGTTTCAAATAGCAACAATGTTTGTCAGAGGTTACAAAACCAATCAGAAACTGAGACAGTAAATTTTAAATTGCATGCAGTTACCATTGGGGGAGCTTTGCTTGAGAAATCTAAACGTTGTGATGAATTATCAGAGGAAAATGAGAGATTAAAATTAAGAATTATGGAATTAGAGAAGAGATCTCAGGAATGCAGATATGCATCAAATCTTGGATGCAGCAATCTGCAGCAAAATACAAACACAAACTTTCTATCAAATGAAACAGAACCTCATATTAAATCTGATAATTCATTGCCAGCCGCACCCACCGTGACCACCACAGTTTATAATAATAATAATAATAATACAGGTGAAGTTCAGCTTGTAATGAAGCATTTAAAAACCAAAATAACTAGATGCAATTCTTAAAGAAATAGGAATGGTTCCCTGCCATGATTTAAACAGATTTTTGAAATAGTTTTGTGACTTGCAGAATGTCAGAGATACCGTATTTATCGGCGTATAACACGCACCGGCGTATAACACGCACCCCAAGTTTAGGAGGGAATTTTAGGGAAAAAAACTTTTAGGAGGGAAGTTTAAGGAAAAAAAAAAACTTACATTTAAATACAGCCTTACCAGTGTCCGTTGCAGCCTTGTCAGTGCAGCCTTGCCAGCAGTGTCCAGTGCAGCCTTTGCACAGTGTCCAGTGCAGCCTTTGCCCAGTGCAGCTTTACCAAGTGTCCAGTGCAGCCTTTGCCCAGTGCAGCCTTTGCCCAGTGTAGCTTTGCCCAGTGTCCAGTGCAGCTTTACCCAGTGTCCAGTGCAGCCTTTGCCCAGTGTAGCTTTGCCCAGTGCAGCTTTACCCAGTGTCCAGTGCAGCCTTTGCCCAGTGTCCAGTGCAGCTTTGTCCAGTGCAGCCTTTGCCCAGTGTCCAGTGCAGCTTTGCCCAATGTCCAGTGCAGCCTTTGCTAAGTGCAGCCTTGCCCCAGTTTTCAAAATTGGCGCCGCCGAGATCGCCGCAGAGACTGGGCGGAGCGGGGCGAACGCCGCAGAGAACGCAGGGACTGGGCGGAGCCGAGATACACATAGCCGAGTGTACTCGGCTATACTCGGCTTTTCTCGGCTTCGCTCACAGTCACGCCGAGTCCCGCCCTATGATGGACATATCACAGGTCCAATGGCGGGACTGGGCGTGACTGTGAGCAGAGCCGAGAAAAGCCGAGTATAGCCGAGTACACTCGGCTATGTGTATCTCGGCGGCGATCGCTGCGCTCCGATCAGTTAGCGGAGATCGCCGGGATCAGTGGGTATCGGCGTATAACACGCACCCACGATTTTCCCCTGATTTTAAGGGGAAAAAAGTGCGTGTTATACGCCGATAAATACGGTATGTACTGTCTAAACCAATCTGATTTAGAAAGAGTTTTGCAACATTCAATAGGAAATGGCCTTTGGATGAGAATTAAACAGATCTGTATTCAGCCTCTGAGGACAAGGGACATATTACTGGAATTATTATGTGCTTTGTATGGGATACGTTCTGATGTTACTATTCATGGGAAAATCCAACAAATGCAAAGTGAATCTCCCTATGAATTGTCACACAGAATATCTATTATTATGGAGTTATTGGTCAGTAATAATCTTGCATTTGAGCGTGAAGGCTTGGTACATATGAGTATGTTTCTAGATGCTTTGCATGAAGATATCAAACAAAATATTTTATTAGTTACCCCAAATCCCCATGATTTAAAAGACATATTATTGAGAGCAGATCATTTATGGAGAAAGTTAAATGAGCAAGCTGTCAATATTGATGTAGCCACATTGTTTAGGACAAACACTGAACAGAAAGATCAGAAGATAATATCTAATGATCACAACAAGAGAGGAAATTCTGGGTCAAACATAGGTGAGAATAATATGAAAAACAGAACTGACCAAAATAATAATAAGAAAAGGACCTGGATACCATTTTCTCAATTAAAACAGAAGTATGACCACCTGAAAATTGAGTATGACAAGATGAGAAAAGAACGTGACACATTATTGGACCAGTTGTATAGGGTGTCATAAATGCAAATGTACATTCTCCAGATCTGTTTTTGAATGCAAATGACGCTTCTCTAGCAGTGAGGGTGAATTAGCTTTAGACTGTAAACTGTAAATAGTACTTTGTCTTAACTTAAAAAATAAAAATAAAAATACTAAGGACTTTGCTAATGAGTTTTTGTCTGAGAATTTTTGTCTTTCATACCCCCGGAGGGACTCGTTTGAATGTGAACAGAAGTGGGCTAGTGGGGGAGAAATGCTGAATAAGACAATATATAAGGAATCTATGGACACTCTCTCAATATTCATCAAGCAATGGACTTTTTTCTTGAACATTCAAATTTCTTTTTTTCCATTTTTTTTTTTTTTTCAATGGACTTCCCCAACGCCCTATTTTTTTCATTTTCTCCCTTTCCCTGATATGTTTTCATTTTTTTTTTTATGTTTTATTTCTTGAACTTTATCTTAAAACCAGAGCGAAGCATTTGAAACCTAAGATAATTTTATAACATCCGTACATATGACATAGTGCATATTGATATCAATAGATTTAACATCTGAGGTGATGCTGCACAATGGCTTGGCAATGCATAAATTATAGGATGTTGGGTGGTTTTCCTAAATTTATAAGAGGGGTGAGTGAAATTCATCACTCTAGTCATGATTTGAATTTTGTTGAATCAGTTGTTTATAATATGCTGAAGGCTATGACATATATGGATGACAAAGACCTTTCTACCTTTCATGAAAAGATACTGACAAGAATTTCCACTGCCGCTTTGTCGGGATAGAAGACCTGATAGACACTGATGTCAAGCTGATTCTATTTGAACCATCGCGTGGGGGTATATGTATATATATGTTGGTATACCATTCTGGTGGAATTGTGGACTGAATGATAAAAGTAACTGCTCTATTAAAGGCAATGAGGGGTGGCCTACAGCAAATTCAAATTGTGGCTGTCAATCAGCAAATTACTTGACAGGTACACAAAAGGTCATCCTTGCTCAAATAGGGAATGGAAAGAAGCAGATGTTAATTGTGAAATGCTTGCAAGATGGACTACAGCTTTGTTGTCAGAGAATATTGAGGGTTCGATGTTAAAAGAACCCAGAATCCTGATTGGTGGATTGATGACTGAAGGTGAAGCTCATGAATGTCAAGTGCAAGGAAATAGTTTGCAGCACAGAGTTTTTACTGCCATATCCAAACCTCTTGACCTTGGAAGGGACTGCTGGTATATTGATGGTTCTTCTTACTATAAAGATGGAAGCAGAATTTCAGGATTTGCTGGTGATTGTGTAAAAGCATCTTTAAAAATGAAAACTTTGAGCCTGGAGATGAGAGAATCCTGGACTTATGTGGATTGGAGCTCCCAACGCATACCAAGCTTTACTTTCAGTGACATGGTGAGAGATGTGATGAAGTCGGAATGGACTGTGACATTAGCTAATTTTTGCGCAATATTCAAGATCGTGATGTGATTTACTCAAGAAAGAGCAAGCTTTGAAATAAGGTCTAACAGCTATACAGGCCACGGATGTTTACCGAATCCTTTTCCAGTCATGGTCTAAAGTTATATTATCTAATAATTGATTCATGGGAATATTTTAGCTGCTGGTGAAGAGAGATGTAACCAGTCTCAACTTCATATTTCATATGAGCCATTGTAAAGCATCCCATACCTCAAATCATAGTGATGTTTGTTGCTTGATTTATGGGTCGGTTCTAGTAGTTAGAACTGACCTAAGTGGGGGTATATGTTGGCTGATTTATGTGGGACATTATGTTATTAGATACATATACATATATATATATATATATATATATATATATATATATATATATATATATATATATGTGTGTTTATATGTGAGTACAATATTGACCAGGCCAGATTTCAGTTGATAATTCAGTTGTCAGAGTCAACTGGATTACACATATGAAAGAGACCAGATAACCGCTTTGATGTGTTGATCTTATGCAAGGTGTGTGAGGTGGCCTGTTAACTTAATTGAACAGTTCAAAGGGGACTTTGTTTAGATGGTAATTAGACTTGAGGGGGTATTCATTCATGGAAACATTTGGTTGACCTGGCAGAACATTCCCCCCCCCCCCCCAGTGTCAGACCAGTATTTGAGACATTCAAGCTGGCATTCAGGCTGCTCTAGTCTTGTCACTCTGTATGGATAGGAAAGCACAGGTCTAGAATATGATCTAGGAGATGTGGGACTCTGAAATATATATATATACTCTGATTGGATTCATTGTCATCTGTGCAAGTATTGAACTGTGTTCTGTATTGGAAGTCAATAAAGTGCACTCTCTGGAGAACTTGGGTGTGATGCTGCGGGAGGAACATAACTTATATCATCATACTAATACTTAAACATCAATTATCAACTGGAAACCACTATACTACTTCACTACAGACGTCATCTATAAGGATCGCATCCCTTGCCTCACCTTTTGGGCGCGGTATATCGATGACGTCCTCCTCCTATGGGAGGGGACCCCCTTGGAGCTGGAGGAATTCTTTGTGAAGATCAACACTAACGATAGGGGTATACGCTTCGTCCACGAGGCCAGTCAGGATAAAATCCATTTCCTCGACCTTACAATAAGCAAAGAGGGGACAGGCTTCAAAACAATTACCTACTTTAAACTGACGGATCGTAACGCTTACATCCCTATGGGAAGTTTCCATAAGGAATCATGGCTTAAATCAGTGCCCAAGAGTCAGTTCTTGAGAATGAGACGGAACTGCTCGGATACATCTGACTATGTTTCTCAAGCCAACATACTGAAGAAAAGACTGATGGATAAAGGATATGATGTAAACTTTCTGGATACAACAATGAAAGAAGTTGAAAAAAATCGAGATCAGCCTTGTTAGACGTAAATCCTAAAAACAAACGAGAGGGACCACTGATACCATTGATTACTACCTACTCTACCCAACACTATGTGGTGAAGAAGATTTTACGTAAGCACTGGCAGATTTTGAAGAGTGATCAAATTATTAATACATTTTTGCCAGCAGCTCCGCAAGTCATCTTTAGGGGTGTCCCCTCACTAAGAGATAGGGTAGCGCCAAATGTGGTGGATCCACCTCCAAAGAAAGTCTCCTTCTTCCAAAATATTTCAGGCTATCACCAATGTCGTAGGTGCCAAGTGTGTGCACTAAACAAAATTAAGTCAAAGAAAACCATCTCGTTTAGATCAACCAGTACCTCCAGAGAACATAAAATTGAGACTTTTGTGACCTGTAGTTCTACCGGTATTGTATACTTGTTGGAATGTCCATGCGGGATGCAATATATCGGTAGAACCAAAAGATCTATGCAGGTACGCTTGGGTGAGCACATTGCAAACATTAAGAGTGGATTTAAAGATCACTCTGTTTCAAGACATTATGATTTGCATCATCAACGCAACCCAGCGGGCACAATATTCTTGGGTATTGATAGGTACAGCCCACACTGGAGGGGAGGTTCTCTTGTTAGAGAAATATCCAGGATGGAAATGTCATGGATTTATAGGGTTCGTTGTTACACCCCCCCCATGGCTTAAACATCGATATAGATGTGAACGCATTTATTGACAATGCTTAGGGCACACCCCTCTTTCTGTCCTGATATTTTTCCTCCCCTTTATTCCTCTGCAATATTGTGACCTGTGTAATATGTGAATCGGATCTGATTTCTCAGTTGTCATGGCCTACAAATTCCATTTGTTGTGTAACAGCCTTATATATGCAAGGCTGTTCAAATCTAGACGAATGGGATTGAGCTTGAGAGATCTCTTGGCTCTCTTATCCCACTAGGATGGAGTGTCCCTCCTTTTTTGTATATCATATAAACCGCCACATCTTCAAGTCTAAGTATTTTGATGACGATGTGATGTCACACTTTTTTCAATCTATATGATGTGTGTTGAAGGGTTTTAGACATCATAGTGAGACCCATTTAATATAAGGGATACATTCTATTTATCCCATGGGGATGTTTTTACTACATAGGGATTATCCCATTTTTGAGTTCCATTCTTCCTTAAATAGCACTGGAAATAGCTGGCAATGTTCATGCATTGTTTGGACTATATGTACATTGTACATCTGCACAGTGCATTATTTTTATAGCAATATACATTTAGGTAGGTCCATGTTTACTAGGATCCAACACCATATTATCCATATGTGGTGTTGAATATGACCACATGAGGGCCCCTTTTGTTTCATTCATTTTCATGGCATGGTCCACGGTATCATGGACTATGCCGTGATCTGGGATATATATATGTGTGTACAGACATATATTTATTTCATTATATTATCTTAAACAATGTCAATTCAAGAAATTTAGATTTTGTGCGATACAAGCACAATTTCTGTATTGGTAGGAAAGGGTAGGCATGTACAATCCGTCTGCCTTTATTGTGCATCGCGCAGCACCACCAGCCCGCGATGCACACTACTGACAGACAGGAGATGCCTTCTTCCTTAACCTTTGCCCGATTTCCCATTTCTATTTAGGAAGTTAATAATCTGTTTAGGACGTATGGAATTGTGACCTGGATTATAGATCATATTCTTATGGCTGTTTGTTGACAAAAGGGCATGTTTGCCCACAGTCAACATGGCGATTTACCTGGCAGGAATGCTGAGAGATCAGACCTGGGCTTTCCTAGTATATGTATGAGTATATATGGCGGTGGGTCAGCACGCTACCCGTGCCCCAGGACGACGTCATGTGTGATGAAACGACGTAGGGAGGAGTGGCGTGCTGACGTCACGACATACAAACGAGTCCCGGTAGGAACGGGCTGTCTTAGCCGGCCGGCTATTTTTACCACACGCTTTTTATACTTGCGATAATTGTAAGTGCATTTCTTTTACTATTAAACCCTTTTTTACCGGATTTACACTATGGTGGCTTTCTTTCCTTTTACACTGTGACCACGTGGTTTTGGAGAGGATTGGTGTAAAATCCAGGAGAGAAGCTATTAGCGATCTGATACTCTAGAGACCCTGGCAGGGGTAAACAGCCATCTGCTTTCATTGATCTCTGAAGGGATCAATGGTTCTGGTAAGCGGCATTAAGAACTGGTGGTAGTGGAACCTTTCTCTATCAAGGACTTAGCACTATTCATTGGGTGTTTGATGTTTGAAGTCACTTATGTTCCAACAAGGAGATTCTTATCCACAATATTTTGTTTTGTTCAAGGGGTTTCTTATTACCTCATTTATTCACAGGACTTGGTTCATTCATTCAAGGGACTTTGTTCTCCACATTATCAGGAGTTTCTTGATTGTTTTGGCAATAGAGATTGAGCTCTTGGTATTGTTTCTCAACCCACAGTGACAGTATTTTTCACATGTGCGCAGCTTTTTCTTTCTATTATTATCTTTATTGTGTGTGTCTCACATTTAAGTTGCAGCCTATTGCTCATTATCACTATTTATTTTATTTAAATTTATGAGTGGTATTTCACTATTTAGACAGCGCAGTATATATTCACACTTTTACGTTTACTAAACCCCCCTGAGCTATGATTGGCCACAGGCATCCTGCCTGTGGCCAATTATGGCTCTCCTCGCTGCCGGCGCTGTGATTGGCCAAGCATGCGGGGTCACAGTGCATGCTTGGCCAATCACAGCGCCGGGATTGCACTGCGATGGCGCAGTGTATTGTGGGCCGTTTGCGTCACTCGAATTTGGCGAGAACGGCCCATAACGTTCGATCTTCGTTGAACGATCGAACAGCCGATGTTCGAGTCGAACGTGTGTTCGACTCGAACACGAAGCTCATCCCTTGTTATAACATAAAAATTTATTATTTATCTACTTACTGTGAAATTACTGGTTGTAAGTTATAACTTAAAACTTCAGTAATTTATCCGTTAAGCCACCTGCTTGAGGACAGTTTTTGAAAATATAGTAAATTACCTTAAAAACTACAATAATTATTTGTATATTACTTACTTATGGTAATTAACCCCTTACCACCCAGGGGAATTCTGACACATCTCTCTCCTACATGTAAAAATCATATTTTTTTTTGGTAGAAAATTACTCAGAACCCCCAAACATTATATATATATATATATATATATATATATATATATATATATATATATATATATAATTTTTTTTTTTTTGCAGACACCCTAATAAAATGGTGGTCTTTGTAACTTTTTATGTCATACAGTATTTGCGTAGCAATTTTCCAAAGTGTTTTTTTTGGAAAGAAACTGTTCCATAAAACAAAAAAAACACTAAAGTTAGCCCGATTTTTTTATAATGTGAAAGATGATGTTACGCTGAGTAAATCGATACCTAACATGACACACTTTAAAATTGCACACAAACTTCAGTACTTAAAAATCTCCATAGGCGACGCTGTAAAATTATTTACAGGTCACATGTTTAGAGTTACAGGGGAGCTCTAGTGATAGAACTATTGCTCTCGCTCTAACGATCGTGGCGTATGTAACCTGTGTGTATCTGGCTCTGATACTAGCCAGTGCCTCATAAGCCACTGACCTCACTGCACGTCCCTGGTGTATGTAGTTTTCTGCACGGGAAAAAAACTGATGTGACATCAACATTGTGGTGTGAGCAGAGCACATAACTGACAGGCATTATAACTGATGTGAACATGCATAAAAACTCACTGAAATGCGCATGAAAACTTGCACGCACTGTATGGTGTGAACGAGCCCTGTCACATGTGCTTTCAACCAAATTGTCAAGCCATCAAATGGCTGGTATTATACCTAATCACATTTGTAGCATCATGGCAGTTCATTGAATATCAAACAGAGGCTAAGATAGCAGCTTTCTTGGCTGAAAAGGGTAGGAGTGTTTAGTTTTAATCAACAACCAAATATCTCTATATAGCGCTTGGAGCAAGGCTGTGAATGTCAGGAGTATATATATAACACCTCTGTTCAAGCAACAGTCTTGAAATAATAAAGTGAAAAGATGCGCTGTTTCAATTCGTATAAAGTGATGATTACTAACCAAAGCATAAAATCAAATGTGACACCTGGGGTGGTGCGTGCTTTTTAACCACTTCCATACCGGGCCTATTCTGGCACTTCTCTCTTTCATGTAAAAAACATAATTTTTTTGCTAGAAAATTACTCAGAACCCCCAAACATTATATATATATGTTATGTTTTTTTTAGCAGACACCCTAGGGAATAAAATGGCGGTCATTGCAAATGAATTAAAAAATAACAAAACAGTAAAGTTAGCCCAATTTTTTTGTATAATGTGAAAGATGATGTTACGCTGAGTAAATAGATACCTAACATGTCACACTTTAAAATTGCCCACACTAATGGAATGGTGCCAAACTTCAGTACTTAGGCGACACTTTAATTTTTTTTACAGGTTACCAGTTTAGAGTTACAGAAGAGGTCTAGTGCTAGAATTGTTGCACACGCTCTAACGCACGCGGCGATACCTCACATGTGTGGTTTGAACGACGTTTACATATGTGGGTGGGACTTACGTGCGTGTTCGCTTCTGAGCGCGAGCTACCGGGGACAGGGGCGTTTTACACTTTTTTTTTTTATCACTTTTATTCCTACTACAAGGAATGTATACATCCCTTGTAATAGGAGTGGTTAGTGACAGGTCCTCTTTATGGAGAGATGCGGGGTCAATAAGCATGAGATCGGGAAAAAAAATTCACCGATCTCATGCTGACAGCCGCGATCGCGGCTTTGTTTACTTCCGGGAATCCAAGCGTAACGTCATAATGTCACTCCCAGGCCTCCGACGGTCAGAGAAAAATCTCTATCGTTGTCATCCGGCGCTGGACGATTCTTTCTCCGGGCCCCCGATGGCGCGGGAGAGCCCGGAGAAGCACCGGATGGCGGCAGGAGGGGGGATGTCCCCTCCCGTCGCCTATAAGAACGATCAATCGGTGGAACTGCCGCTATGATTGTTCTTATCGTGCACAGAATCGCCGGCTGAAAAGAAGGATATCTGAATGATGCCTGTAGCTGCAGGCATCAATCCCTGCACAAAGTCAAGGACGTCATATGACGGCGTGCGGTAGGGAAGTGGTTAAAAAACACACACTACCACCATGATAAAAACTCATATACATAAGCATAAAAGTGTAAAGCCTCGTACACACGACCGAGTTTCTCGTCCAAAACCGGCAAGAAAAGTGCCGCGAGAGCTTTTTTCTCAAGAAAACCGTTCGTGTGTATGGTTTTAAGACGAGAAAATTGCCATGAATCTCGACGAGAAAATAGAGAACCTGCTCTCTATTTTCTCATCAGGATTCCTGATTTCCTCGTCGTGTTTCTCGTCGGCCTGTTTTGTGACGAGAAAATGGTTCGTGTGTATGCTTTAACGAGTCTTTCAAAAGCGCGCATGCTCAGAAGCAAGTATGAGACGGGAGCGCATCTTCTGGTAAAACAAGCCTTCGTAATGGAGATAGCACATTCGTCACGCTCGAAATTATTGCATCGTTTAAATGTTGTGCATTGAAATCTTCTTTAGAATGTTACATTAATCAAAACGAAAGAACTTCTTTTGCTGCTGATATTCACACAGAGTTATGACTATCTTTTTTTAACCTTTTTCATGCTGCTCATAAGAAGATTTATGTGTATTATATCGTGCAAGTTTTTATGAATATTTAACATTTTTATATTTTTTAAACTGATGTTAATTTTAATTTCGCAATGTTTTGATAGTGATCTCCCATTGAATATTTTAATATATAGTTGTTAAATTTTACACCCTCATTTTGGGAAATCAAATTCTTTTATTTTTTTGGGGGGTTGTTATCTGTCCCTTTTTTTTGTCAGTCAAATGTATCTGCTTACTCCAAAGCTAAATTTTAAATTTTTACAAATACACATAGTCAAGTATGAACTTAAACAAAAATAACATTTATTCATGTTTTGTAAAAAATAAAGAGAAGGCAGCGCTGGAGAACCTGCTGCTATTTGTGCATCCCAGGGACCCCAGACCACTAAAATTGGGAGCTTGAGAAGGCCAACATTTCTGAGCACAATCTGATGCTGGCCTCCCAGAGGTCAGGAACAGCAGCAGGTGAAATATATGTCCCAAGTGTGTGGTACTACAACAGGCTGCCTTCTGTCCGACCACAATGAAGCAAGGCCATCACTTCCTCGTCTTCCTGGCAACCTTCCCTGCAACCTTCCCTGCAACCTTCCTTCTTCGTTTGGCTGGAGGCTGGGCCACTGGAGGGGTACTCCTGTCAGGAGGAGGAGGAGGTGGAGGAGAAGGGGGTGGCGCAGAAGAACAAGGTGGAGGTGGAGGAGAAGGGGGTGGGGCGGAAGAACAAGGTGGAGGTGGAGGAGAAGGGGGTGGGGCGGAAGAACAAGGTGGAGGTGGAGGTGGAGGAGAAGGGGGTGGGGCGGAAGAACAAGGTGGAGGAGGAGGTGGAGGAGGAGGTGGAGGAGAAGGGGGTGGGGCGGAAGAACAAGGTGGAGGTGGAGGAGGAGGTGGAGGAGAAGGGGGTGGGGCGGAAGAACAAGGTGGAGGTGGAGGAGAAGGGGGTGGGGCAGAAGAAGAGGGTGGAGGTGGAGGAGGAGGTTGAGGTTGGGACAGTTGTGCCACCTCACAGTTTGCTATATTGGGGGTAATTTTTCCCATCACCCCCTTGTTGAGCAAGGTGATGAGCAGGGGCTCGCATAGGAGGCGTTGCTCCATGCTCATCATCTTGAACTTTGCCTCCACTAGGCCAGCAATGGCCTCTTCAGGGGATGTGGGCTCCTTGAGGGTGGCATGGGCCTCTCGAATAAGGGCCATTGCTGCCTCACTGGTGGTCCTGTCCCTCCTGCCTCTTTTGGGAATTCGGATGGGAGGCACCTGTGATCTGGTGCTTCTCCTTTGCCCTGCCACCTCCTGGCTGCCACTGGGCCCTGCCACCTCCTGGCTGCCACTGGGCCCTGCCTCCTCCTGCCTGACAGTTTCCAGACCCTCCTCCTGGCTGATTTCATCCTGTGTATGAAAAAGGGACATAGTTTAATATGTTGCTTTAATCTTTGCCTCAAAATTTATAATCATGATTGAAGCAATTAGAATGTAAATCCTGAAATCATTTTCTAAAATTTACAACTACATCAGATTGACTATTTAGCACCCAATTAAGTGCAGACTAATGTCTAGAGATCTTGATTTCACTTGTGGAACTCTAAATAGTTTGTTTGTCATCTTGACATATTTGTCAAACATTAGGTTTATCCCAATACATTTTCATTTAATACTATACCTGGCTCCAGATGGCCAAATCAGGATCATCCAGGATGGCTGCCTCCTCTTGCTCCAGAGAAGGCTCAGGTTGGCTGCAGGGAAGTCTGGGGGGAAGAGTGGAGCGTGATGGCCTTGCCTCAATGTGGTCATCCAGGAAGGACATCCTGCTGTAGTACCACAAATTCGGGACATAAACATCATCTGCTGCTGCTCCTGACCTCTGAGAAGCCAGGACCTTAGAGCGTCCAGTCCTGTAGGTGCCTCTCAAGCTCCCAGTTTTAGTATCCACCTGTTTTGCTGTGGCTGTGGGCACCTTGGTATGCACAAATGGGAGCAGGGTCTCCAGCGCTGATTTTCTCACCCCTCTTTTTTTGTGGATGGGGTTTTTCGTCTCCCACAGAGCGGGCAGCTCCCTTACCCGGTCTATAAATTCCGCAAGGAAATCTTTATCACTAATGAAGACATTCATATTGTATCTGCAAGTAAAATAAATAATATATAACTAATGTGAGGCAAACAGTCTAACCTCCTTAACATCGTAGTCACCATATATATCCTACAACATTCTCCAGACAGTATAGGCCAACAATTTGTCCAACTCACAAAATCACATACCTTCGTTCGCACGTCCGTCACTTGAACTCCTCTCTCCGCACACCGAACGTAGTATAGTCACATGTGTGTTTGCTATATATACACCACGCATGCGTCAAACTACGAACACGTCGCTCCGCACACGTCGCCCGCCCATGACGTTCTAACTAACATCTTTTCCCCGCCCCTTCTCTTTCGGCGCGCAGACAGATATGGCGGATTTACAGCAGGTGTCTGATAATTCCGCAACTAACGAGGAGGAGACAAGCCCGGAGACCGAGGAAACGTCACGATCAAGGAGGAGATTCAAGGCATCTAATATGTCTTTTGCGGAGATGGCGGAGATGGTGGACATCTTGCTCAAGTCTGATTATGATGCAAAGCATGGGCCGTATAGCAAACCAAATAGAAGGAAGGCCAAAATCCTGAAGAAAGTCGTGAAGAGTCTGAAGACGAATTTCGGGGTGAAACGCTCAAATGAGCAGCTCAGAAAGAGGTGGTCAGACCTCAAACTGAGGGAGCCAGAGCAGTTAAGGAGCATTAAGAGAATGCTAGCAAAAAGTAAGTAAAATGTACACTTTTCTGCTATTAATGTTTTTCTCAACTTACATGTTGCTCCGTTTTTTGATTTTATCATATTGGACTCCCTTCCATAATTTAATAATTTGAACTTGGTTTGGCACAGTAATCGTTCGTTACGTTACAGACACTTCGTTCGGCCACTATCCGCTGTTTTGGCTTATTTTATAGCCACAAAAGTAATTAGACATCTGCGTGTTTTTTCAAAATTTTTGTCCCAAATTTTTAGGCTAGATGATGTGTTTGTAAAGAGAATGAAATGCAAACTTTAGTCAGTGTAAAGGAGAGGACACTCAGCAGCTGCTTCCACATCTGTACTTTGGAGCACTATAGTGTGGGCCACCAGACCCGCCTTTTTTGGGTGTCCCACACAGGTGCATTGGTGATTTTTTGTGGTGCCTCCATGTCTAAAAACTGACAGCCAAAGGTGAATACTAAACATATTATTGGTCAGAAATAATGCATTCATCTTTAACTTCCGCCCAAACACACACTTGTACCCCACTTCCAAGCAATTTAGCCTGTTTTTATTTTTCAGAGAGAATTTCAGTGTGATAAATAGACCTTTTGTTTGATTCTCATAGGGGAGAGAAGACTGGGAGGAGAACACTCCAGGGAGCACAGGAACCCCACAGCTTCACAACAACCCCAAACTCCCAAAGACCCACAACCGAAGGATATTGAGGAAGTTGAGGTGGAGGAAGGAGAAGTGCAGGAAGGAGAGGTGGATGACGTTGTGGAACTGGTCACCACAACAGGTCAGTATCTGACACCACAGCTTCAGGTAAGAGATGTAGGCCTGCAGAGTTATAATACCTTTTTTATTTTGTTTTTAGGGGATGTAAATGTGGTGAAGGATAGTACACGTTTCTCTGCTGACAGTGCCCTCCGAATAATACAGCAAGTGATGGAATGTAGCACGGAACTGGACAGAATAAAACAAATAATTCATGTGATGGATCAAACATTTAAAGACATTCTAGATGTTTTGGGGAGAATAGAATAAGGCAACCAAACCCCCATTTTTTTCTCAGGAATGACTGTTCATCAACCTTTTAAACTGTTTTTGACAATGCAACCAGCCAAAAATTGAATATGCACACAGTGTGTCAACATGTGCCATCTGCCATCAGGGGATATCCATGTACGTCTTTTGGGGGTGCAACCCCTTCCTCGTATCTAAAGTAGGTGAACTGAGGAAGGGGTTGCACCCCCAAAACACGTCCATTGATCACCCCTGATGGCAGATAGCACATGTTGACAATAGGGATCAGGAGTCTAAAATCCCTAGTGGAAAATAATACAAAATGTGTGCATATTCGGCCATTCTTCCCTACATCAACATAGAGGAATTCATACCGTGCTGACACCACCGCTATCAGCACAATGCTATGAAACCCCTTGTAGTTGAAGTAGTAGGACCCAGAACGGGGTGGCGGCACGATGCGGACGTGCTTTCCGTCTATGGCACCACCGCAGTTGGGGAAGTCCCACTGCGTGGCAAACTCCGATGCCACAGTCTGCCATTTCTGTGGCGTGGAAAGAAGCTAGGGAGTCAAACAAGATGAAAGAAAATTAGAATTTAAAAATATTACATTACAAGGAGATTATAATAAAAAACATTAGAGGCCAACATCAATCAAATTCTACGTTTATTAAGGTGTTTAAAATAAGTATAATGGAAGGCTCATGTTTCATATTCATCACCCCCTCTGATGGTCCATTAATAAATTATTTTGGGGGGGGGTAGATGTGTTTGGCCACAGGATAGCAGTGCAGTGGCGGTGCGTCCAGAGTGGGCGCTGGAGCACTGACCCCCTCTCCTGTGCCCGTCACTCAGAACAATACATAGGTTCATGCCTTGCATTAACCTATGTATTGTCAATGCCGCCCACTATTCAGGTGGATGGCCCCCTGTTAAGCGACCAACATATGAATAACTGCGGCATTTATGGGGTGAAAATTGCATATCAGAAACAGGGAGGCAAATAGGCTTGCACATTACAGCCTGAGGGATGTAATTGGCTTCATAAAAGTTAAATAGGGGACGCAGGGGGGGGAGCATTCCTTGGGTAAACACTGACAGGCTGCTCTGCCAATCATGTTCACCAAGTCTGTTTAATGGTAACATGATTGGCTGATGCAACATCAAGGGAAGGAGAAGACATCAAGGACAGAAGAAGGATGGCGCTGACTACAAAAGGTATGTGCAGGGCTGGGTGGAAACTGGCTGCATTGGAGGGAACAAAATGGCTGCATTGGAGGGGACAAAATGGCTGCATTGGAGGGGACAAAATGGCTGCATTGGAGGGGACAACTGGGGGCGTTTAATAGGCACCTTTGCAAAAATGGAGGAAGTTTATTTCCTAAATTGGGGTTGGACCCCCAAACATTTGTTGCAACAGGCGCCCCTGCTGGAAAGGTTAGTGAAGGGAAATATGCATGGAGGAGAAAAAAGGGGCAATCTAAAGCTTCCAGCATGCATGAGGAGACATTCTCAGCATATTACAATCATGGTAATTAGGGAAGGATGAAAGAAATACAATACATTAGCATACATGAAATACATAAAATGTGATGTTAAAGGAGAAAACTTACCCTAATATAGTCCTCCTGCAGGACTTGGATGATGGCAGAACAGGTGTCTGGGATTATGAGGCCCAGTGCCTGGGGGGAGATACCTGTCGTGAACTTCAAGTCCTGAAGACTTCTCCCTGTCGCCAGATAACGTAACGTGGCGATGAGCCTCTGCTCAGCACTGATGGCTTCCTGCATAACGGTGTCCTGCCTGGTAATATAGGGGGACACCAAAGCCAACAGTTCCTGAAAAACGGGGTCAGACATCCGCAGAAAATTCCTGTAGTCCTCAGGATTATTCTCGACTATCTCCCGCAGCAGAGGCATGTGGCAGAATTGGTCCCGCTGGAGCAACCAATTCTTGGTCCATGAACTCCTCCTCACACCATTCATGGACTGGTCTTGGTCCAAAACAAGCAGACCAACACCAAGCGCACGCACAGCACGAACTCGACGACGAGAACGTCCAGGCGACATGGCTAGGAAACGGTTGTCTTATCAGAACGTACAGAACAGAACGCACTTTAGAACAGCAAGGCCTATGAATAACGAACTGAAAAACAGAAACAAACGGGCAAGAACACACTGTAAAACAGATACGACCTGCCTAGACGCCCTGAAAGTCAAGATACGAACCCACAAGCACAAACTGAACCTCAGAAAACGAACTGAAAAGCACGAAGACTGAAAAGCGCGAATCGTCTCTTCCCAAACTTTTACTTCACACGCGGTAACACGAGATCAGCAAAAGCAGCCCAAGGGGTGGCGCCAAGAAAATCGATCTTCCCCTTTTATAGTGCCGTCGTACGTGCTGGACGTGAGCGCGGAGAACAACGAGGAAATTGGGAAATGTCAGTGTGTACGCATGGAAAGCTTGACGAGAAACTCGTCAAGGTTAACAAGAATCTCGTCGAAAAAAACGACGTGTTTTTAACGACGAGAAAATCGGCCGTGTGTACGAGGCTTAAGTGATATAAATTGATTTTAAACCATAACATGCAGAGGCATAGCTTGAAGCTTGTGGGCCTTGATGCAAAAATTGAACTGGGCCCCCTCACTACCACCCGCAACATCCATTGCGCGCCAAGATACTCCCACCATGCCAAGATACTCCAAGTGGCTAAAGAGTTATTTCAGACCTTTATTTACATATTGAGAGTGTAATTCAAATGATTTGGGGAGGTATGTCATAATGAGTACAGTTTCTCCACAATCTTTTGAATGCCCTGGAGCAGGGGTAGGCAACCTTAGAGAGGTTCTACCTGAACAACATGGAAGAGATCAAGGCTCATTGGAGTTATGCAACCTTTTAACCACTTCAGCCTGGAAGGTTTTACCCCTTAAAGACAGGCCATTTTTTTGCGATACGGCACATCATTACTTTAACTGACAATTGCGTTGGCATGCAACGCTATACCCAAATTGATGTTCCTTTTTTTCCCACAAATAGAGCTTTCTTTTGGTGGTATTTGATCACCTCTGCGGTTTTTATTTTTTGCGCTATAAACAAAAAAAGACTGACAATTTTGAAAAAAATAATATTTTTTACTTTCTGCTATAAAATACATATGTAGCCTAGGGGGTTGCTACTAAAGTTATTATGTTGAGTATGGAGAGAAAGGGACTAATGGGGAAAAGGGACGACAGTGGGACTTTGAATGAAACAAAACACTTTGGGCAGAACGAATAAATCAATATAATAAAATATGGTAGCATAATAGACACAGATGTTATGTCACAGCAATCATGTTTACTACCATGGGCTTGATGTTGTTTCAATCATGAATTGCAATTTATTATATATTATGTTTTTATATTATTTTGGATATACTGCTGGCTTCATCATTTGTCATGTGTTACTATGTCTATTATGCTACTATTAGAATATTATATGATTTATCAATCATGTTTCTATCATACATTGTAACATACTTATTGATAGTTTTGTTTTATGCTAAGAAATCGATACCCTTCCACTGGAAGTCTCCATCCTTGCCCAATATTGCCTTTTGGCTCACTACCGTTAACCATGCTGTATAAGCTGACATATGAGGCTAGAGGGTGTCCGAAAAAAATTATGAAGGTTTGGGGCTACTGGGTTGACTCCGAGAGCACTGTACCTCCTGCTACTTAGAAATGTGACTGTTTTTATTTTGTTTGCATATGCCAACTGTTTACCAGCTTCCAGATTTTTGCACTGTAATGGATTGGGTGATGTTCGCTCCATATGTGTTTGTTTGCTGTCTATTGTATGTCTTGTTTTGAAAAAAATCTAATAAAAATTTACCTTTAAAAAAACAAAAACATACTTATTGATCTACTATGTATACTGTGAAGGTGGGACCCTGTGCGACCTTAAAGAGTGTTGGTTTACGCCAGATTTTGTAGAGAAAGACATGCTGATTGAACAGCTGTGTCTTGGGCTATTTAGTTCTGATCTGACTATGGATCAGGGCCCCACCTAACAGACAGGAAGTCTGTTTGCTTGGGAGTCAGGTGGACTCCCATCCCTCGGAGAGGCGTCAGAGGCTATCTATGCTGCATGGGTGCAGCCAGAGTATGCATGTCTGCAGGAGGCAGACGTCATTGCTGAAGTAAGCAAGAAGGTGCTGACCGGGAGTAAGCGAGGAGTGAGCTTATCTCTAAGAAACTCTGTTCTGAGAAGCAGACTTTAGGCCTAGGCTAAAGGCCTGAGACAGCTGGATCGCTAGAATGAAAGACAGAAGGTTAAACTGTTAAGTATGCAAGATACAGTAATGGTGGAACCCCTTGTGAGGGCTACTGATGTATTTGTGAACTTTTTGTGCTTTTAAATAAAAGTGGGCTACCATGCCCTTAAAAATAGTTCCTGACTGGCTGGAATCACTGGAAAAACGCATCTACCACGAGAACTAACAACCCCCAATCTTACAATACCTATAATACACTATGCCCAAATATGTCATTAATAAATACCATATTTTATTATATTGATTGATTAGTTCTGCCCAAAGTGTTTTGTTTCATTCAAAGTCCCACTGTCTTCCCTTTTCCCCATTAGTCCCTCTCTCTCCATATTGTTGGGGATGGAGGCCTGTGTGCCGGATGGCCATGGCCTCATTCAAAGTCCCATCAAACAAAAGATTTTAAATTCAGAATTTAAAATTTCTATTTCTATTATGTTGAGTAGTTTATTGTTTCTTAAGTAAGGGTTTGGCTCCCTCTAGTGACCGCTGAACTCTATCGGGATCTTTCCTTCGGTTTAAGAAGAAAACAGTTATGCATTGTGGGATATTTAGTTTGATTAGGAAGTGACTCATGTTGTTAAATCAGTCTGGGAACTACTGGACCCACAATGCCAAGTCACAGACCCACAATGCCAAGTCACAGAAAAGCCTGCTGGGTAGAGAGATAAAAGGACAGGCGTGGCCTGTTTTCGGCCTCTCTGGGCGCCATTCAACTGCCAGTAGGAGGTCTGTGTGTGTGACCAGGAGTGAGAGACTGCGGCCTACAGCGGAGAGCCGGATCATCCGCCCCAGAGGGATCTTTGGAGGACGGCCCTGCTAGTCGAGCAGGTGGATTGGCCTATGCTTCAGAGCATTTGAAGCCATCTGCCTTCCAGTTCATCGGGTCTAGCAGCACGGCGTGGCGGTGCCATCTTCACTGACGGAGGCACCTGCAGGAGGTTCCAGATGGAGTCTACCAGCCAGCTGGGATCCACAGTGGTGAGAGGGCAACTGCCTATCCAACTAGTGACTGCAGTATTGCTAAGTGTTTCTTCCCTACAGACTGCTGCTGAGACCTGTAGTTCCATGACTATGGAGCTGCTACACCTTGCATTGCTTTTCTTCCCCATGCTGTAAGGTCAGTACTGTATTACTCACGCATTAAAGGAATTACAAGTGGGAATAGTTCTTCAGCTAAGGAGGTCATAGCATCCTATTTCTACAGTTATTGCTTTTCCTCTGTTTCTCTTGGATTACAAATACTTACACAACTCAACACTGCAGTATAAAATAAGCTAGCTGAAGACAAACTGGAAATTGAGGAACATTCACCGCTTTATTCCTTTACAAACATTACTGCTCTACATTGGAGAATTGCTCTGAACTGCAACCTAGAGGGAGCCATTTCGTGAGATATAGTTGGAACCTGTATTGTATTACTGTATTCACTGTTTGTGCATTCTCTTGGATGCATTGGTCTAAGTGTTGAGGCCTCAGTGGGAAGGTATTCAATACATGTGTTAAAAGTATTGAGGATCTATCTCACTGTGCACCTGTTCACATATACCCTCATCAGGTTTCTGCTGGGTACAAGTGTATGATATAATTTCATTGAATAAATATCACTGTCAATCTTAACTTGTGTTCATTCCTCGTTTAACTGTACCATTTCCTTTTGTTATCTTTTACCATAGTAAACGTTCTTTGAGTGGTTCAGTGACTTTGCCTGAGTTTCTCATTACTAACGTGGTATTTTACAATAAAACCCAAGGTGTCAGAGGTAGGAGAGGGTCTGCAGAGTTGGGGTGGCCAGTGGGGTATAGAGTCAATCAGCAGCCCCTACGGGGGTACCACTACATTTGGAGGTCCCACTGAGATACCCCATCTGGGGCACCCGAGCAGATCAGTTGATGAGTCCAGAGTGAAAGAGACCATGGACTCAGCCACAGCCGCACAGTGGAGTCAGGAGTATGGGAGTCGGCCAGAGCAAACCATAGTTCTGAGATTACCAGGAGTCCAGTGGTTTGACAGGGAGATACGGCAGTTGATGAGAAAGGCCGATCCAGAAAAGGGGTCCTACCTGAAACATGCGTTTGAAGAAGACTGCACATATGCCCTGATAGAATGGAAGGAGAGTGTTCCGGCAGAGTTCCAGAAGGGTGATGTGAGCCTAGCAGAAGGTCTGGAAGGTCAGGTGATCCAAGTGCAACTGCCAGAGGGAGTTGGAGGAAGTCCTCCTGGGTCACCATCAGGAAGTCCTGTAGCCGGCGGCCCAATGGCCGGCAGTCCAGTTGCAGCCGGCCCAGCTGTAGAAAGCCCAATGGCAGGAATGCCTCCAGACTCTTTCTATCTAGACATGAGTCATCTGGTTGATAAAGAAACATAACGCTTCTGCTAATCATGGATACAAGAAGTTGCCGACCAAAGAATTTGACAGTTGGATGATCAGGCCTTGCAGGCGATTGAAGAATGGGAAGTGTCGGAAGCAGTGAAGAGACAGCAGATCAGTGAAAGCCTCCGCAGCCCAGCAGCAGATGTCATCAGAAGCCTAAAAAGGAGAAAACCAGATTGTGAGGCTATGGACTATATCAAGGCCCTGTATGCAGTTTATGGCAGGGTAGAGAAGCTACCAGATCTGATGTACAAATTCGAGCACACTCATCAGTGAAAAGGAGAAAAGTTGTCCGACTATATTGTTCAGGTGGATCGAATCCTGCACCAGATCATCTTGAAAAAGGGAATTGCCCCTAAGAGGCAGATAGAGTCAGGTTTGATCAGACTCTACAAGGAGCCAGACCCAACCATCCAGTTGTGCTCCGGTTACTGCTAAAGGGCACCCGAGAACCTCCTTCCTTCCCCGAGCTGATGAGACTAGTGCGGGAAAAGGAGGCCCTCCTGGATGAGAAGAATCGAGGAGCCAGACCTGTAGAAAAGACACCCCAGAAGAGTGAGAAAGTGGTCGCACAGTCCGTCCAAGTGGATGCTAGTGAGGAGAGCGATGAGGAGTCTGAGTGGGGGGAGCACACTAAGACCCCTGTGGAGCAATCCACCCCAAAAGTTACTCCTGTCAAGTCACCAGAAGGAGGGGGTCAAGTCCAAGAGCAGGTACAACAAGCCTTGCTACATGTGATGGAGGCTCAAGCTAGAGCTCAGGCTGAATGGACTGGCATTCGGAATTGCTACAAGTGTGGCGATCCGAGGCACTTTAGGGCTCAGTGTCCACAGAAAGACGTAAGCATGGAACTGTTGGCGGAATTGGTGAAGACATTGAAAAAACTGTTGAAAGAACAGCCGGCGGGAAACGCCGGGGAGTCTCAGTGAGGGAGCAAACTGAGGACCCTGACGAGAAGAGCTCCAGTGCATCAAGGAAGAGAAGGGCCAGAAGGAGGCCATCAAAGAACGATGTGTGGAAATCGACTTGTTCAAGATCACAGTCAAGTAACCCCGGCACCGGGGTCGTGGAGCCAGGCGCAGAGGGTCAATGCTTTACCGTCACCTAGGGCCATGATTAGGTCCTATCAGAATACCCCTAGGCAGCCTAGTCTGATCAAAAGTGGTCTGGCAACATCATCTAGGGCCATGATTGGGTCCTATCAAAACATTCCTAAAATACTTTGTCAGCCTAGTCCAATCAAAAGTGGTCTGGCAATGCCACCAAGAGTCACTATTAGGCCCCCGCAGAGTACACTCAAGAGGAAGAAAACCTGTAAATTTAACCAGTCAAGACAATGCTACTGGTCTTCCAGAAAAGCTAGTAGGGCCGTCCTTGATTGTGCCCGTGCAAATAGAAGGTGTTTACACCAGAGCTCTATTAGATACTGGGGCCCAAGTTACACTGTTATATCGAGACTTTTATGATTAACCCTTGAGCCACATCGCTCTACACAAACTGGAAGAATTCGAGATCTGGGGAATTGGAACTGCCAAATGCCCCTACGATGGCTACATTCCATACCTGTTTTCAATTTATCTTTATTATATGTTTTTCTTACATTACAACACAAAAAAAATTCAATATTTAACCAGAGCTCTGTGACATTACATATCAATACTTGCTGGCAATTCAATATACAGAAGCCTGGTCAATCTTCCAAGAAAGAAAAGCTTTATCATAAAAAAAAAAAAACAATATAACCAACATCCAGCCACCTATCATTCCCATTCATCCAGATTCGTCCCAAAAAGAAAAAAAAGAAAAAAGGAAAAACCCCCAACCCCATTCCCTTCCTTTCTCTCTTTCCTCATACATTATTTTACTCTGTTTCCTTTTTCTTTATGATTCTCCTTCATCTTTACCCAAATTATCAATTCATAAATATTCTTCCATTCCTCTTAAAAGCCTGAATTCATCCCATTTTTGCCACATTATTGGCATTTGATTATTAATATATCCTTCTCTTATTTGTTTTTCCATATATTGTATCTCGTTCATTTCACATATCCAATCTTCAATTTTAGGGCTCTTATTTTCTCTCCAATTATATGCTATTATTGTTCTTGCTGCAGATGTCATATGGTGAAAAATATCTATCTTAATTTTCTTTATTGATTCTGGTATTAAAGATAATAGTGAGGTGTCCATATTTAGACTCCTCTCTATTCCTGATACCTTCTGATATATTTCATAGACAGTTTTCCAGAACTCTTTCACCATGGGACATTCAAACCATATATGTTCTGTAGTTCCTCTTTCGGTTTTACATCTCCAACATATTTCTGTTTGATCATTATTTATTTTATTTAATGCTACAGGACTCCAATACCACCTCATAATTATCTTATAATTCTGTTCTTGATATTTATTCGCTATGGACGAGTTATTTTAAATATTTTTTCCCATTCAGTCTCTGATATTATTCTACCTATTCCTTTTTCCCATTTCTTCATTCCTGTTATCTCTTTAAAGGAATCTGAAGGAAGTAATAGTCCATATATCCTAGATAATAATTTTTTTGGTTGTTGTGCCTCTGTTAACATTTGTTCAAATTTCGTTTTAGTTCTATTTATTAGAGATATCTCTATATTATCCATAATGTATGTATTTAATTCATAGTATTGTAACCATTTGTGTTTATGTTCTGGTCCCATAGTTTGAATTTCTGGTACTTTCCCATCCACTAGAATCTGAGCCACCCGTAAATTCTCCGATATGTTCCATTTCAAGTATTTTGTGGTTGCTAAAGCTGGCAGGAATTCTGGAATGGAAAACAGTGGTCCCATTGGTAGAAACAATTGGTCCCATCATGGTAGATAATTTCCCCTTTTTTAATTGTGCATCCCATATTTTTAGTGTAGCTCTTGCAAAAATTGTAATTTTTTTATTTCCAGGTCTTAAATGGGACTTAATCCATGGGAGGGCTTTAAGTTGAATTCCTATAATAATATCTTGTTCTAATTTTACCCATTGCTTATCCTCCATATTATGGTGCCAATCTACGATCCTAGTCAGAGAAACAGCTTGTAAATATTTTGAAAAATCTGGTAATGCTAATCCCCCTTTATCTTTAGATCTAATTAATATTTCTCTTTTAATTCTTGGGGTTTTATGTCCCCAAATAAAACTTCCTATGGCCTTCCTTAATTCAGTCTTTACTTTTTTTGGGATAATTAAAGGGATAGTTTGAAAGATATATATATATATATACACATTTTGGTAGTATATCCATTTTTACTATGTTGATTCTTCCCATTCATGAGTATGTTACCTTTTCATGTTTTTGCAATAATTTTATTGCTTTTCAGATTGCCGCATTATAATTCAACTCCTGTATATTATTCAGATCGCTTGAAATCTAAATACCCAAATATTTAATTGCAATCCGTTGCCATTTGAATGGAAAATCATTTTGTAATAATGACTGTATCTTTTGTATTAATGATACATTCAACATTTCAGATTTGTCATAATTAACTTTAAAATTACTTAATTCCCCAAATAGTTTAAATTCCTTTATTAAGTTTGGTATTGTGATAATAGGATTAGTTACATAAATTAATAAATCATCTGCATAAACCGCTGTTTTGTATTCTTTCTCTTTAATTCTAATTCCTTGGATATCCTTATTTTTTCTTATTGCCTGTGTAAGATGTTCCATGACTAGTATATAGAGCAAGGGGAACAATGGACATCCCTGTCTAGTTCCATTCGATATTTCTATATATATTCTGATAACATTCCATTAGTTCTAATTTTTGCCCGTGAGTCAGAATACAATGCAACAATCCTAATAAGCATTTTTGGACCCATTCCTATCTGCAATAATGTTTCCTCTAGCAACTGCCAACCCACCCTATCAAACGCTTTCTCAGCATCAATAGACAGTAAACAGGTCGGGATGACATCCCTCTGTACATATTCTACCAACATACAAGTTTTAATAATATTATCCCTTGTTTCTCTCCCTTTTGTAAAACCTGTTTGATCTAGGTGTATATGTTCTGATAATATAGGTGTTAACCTATTCGATATTATCTTTGAATATAATCTTATGTCAATGTTTGTTAGAGAGATTGGGCGGTAATTATTACATAATGTATGGTCTTTTTCAGGTTTGGGTATTAATGTTATATGAGCTTCCATACTTTGTGATGTAAAAATGTGTGTTCTGGATATAGAATTATATGTTTTCTTAAGTATAGGGATCAGTATATCTTGGAATATGTTATAAAATCTAGAAGTATATCCGTCCGGCCCCGGGCTTTTGCCCAGAACCAGTCCGGCAATAACTAGTTGGATTTCCTCTGTTGATATTTCTTTTTCCAGTTCCTCTGTTGTTTCTCTCGAAAACACTGGAAGAGCTGTATCCTTTATATATTCCCGAATCTCTTCCCTTTTCTTATCCTCATCCTTATTTTCTTGGTAGTTTAAATTATATAAATTTGGAGTAATATGTATGGAAACTTTTTGATATCTCAGTAGGATCATAGGTTATTTCCCCATTTGTTTTAAGAATTTTAACTATGGAAATCGTAGGTTGTTGACATCTTATAGTATTTGCTAATAATTTCCCAGTTTTATTTCCTTGTATGTACCAATTTATTTTATTCCTATCCCTCATCCGGAGGGAATCCTCATCAAGCAAATGTTGAAGCTGTATTTGTTTTTCTTTTAGTACAATTTTATCCCCTTTTTTAAGGGTCTTTTTATGTTTATTTTCCAATTTTATCATTTCTGCCCTTAATTGGGATTGTTTCTGATCTTTATCCTTCTTCAAACTTGATCTGTGCTTGATGAAGATTCCCCGTAATACGCATTTAAGTGTTTCCCATTGTATGGGGATTGAAGTATCATCCTTCTCATGATCCAATATAAATCCCCTCGCAACTTGTTGTATTTCCTTTTCACATTCTTTATTTTTTAATAAATTATCATTCAGTCTCCATATTCCATTTGGTTTTTTGGATTCAACTATCATAAGTTCTATATATATCGGAGCATGATCTGACCAGGAACAATTACCTATACTTGTTAAGGGAGTCATCTTCAAACCTGATTGATTAATAAAGAAATAGTCTATCCTATGATATGAATTATGTATATTTGAATAATATGTATAATCTCTTTCTGTTTGTTGTTGGGCTCTCCATATGTCTACCAGTTGAAATGTACCTATCTTTAAATACTATTAATTGTTTTTTTTTTCCTATAAGAATAAGGGCTAGTTGTATCCATTGTTGGGTCCATTATGAAATAAAAATCTCCACCTATAACTAGTGTACCTTCTGCTTTTTCCATTGATTCCATAACAGATTTTATTCCATATTTAAATTTGGTCATAATTTGGTAAATATAAATTTATGATTGTGAAATTTTTTCCAAATAGCTTGACCTTTACAATCAAGGATCTGCCATCTTTACCTTTCCAACTTTGCATAATTTGATGGGGTATATCTTTTATGGAATGCAATGCATACTCCCCTTGTTTTAGAATAAGGAAATGTATCATGAATCCAAGTTACATAATTTCTATTGTTTATTTTAGGTATGTGATCTGAACGGAAATGTGTTTCTTGAAACAAAATTATACCAATTTTTTGCTTATGAAATGAATTTAGGATTTGGGATCTCTTAAAGGGAGAATTTAGGCCTCTAGCATTAAAAGAGCACCATTTTACCCCTCCCTATTGGTCAGGGAGGAGAAAATATATCAAAAAGAAAGAGAGAAATAAAAAAAAAAAAGCATTCCGTACCTGGATATCCTTTGGGCCAGCAGCTGTACGGAAAGATGACGTTTTTGATGGACTGGCCACCTGGAGCAGGGCGAAATTCAATACTGGTAGGAACCAATATGGATCTAGTGAGAAGACTGCTATCATCAATATTAACTGAAGATGGATCCACCAAAAGCCCAATCCATCCCCAGTTATTGAAGGCTTGCTGGAGAGTGGCTAGAGAGAAGAAGGCCCCTGAAGGAGGAGTGGGACGGTTGTGGAGATTGGAGAACAAAGAGAAAGTGTTGCAGTCGGGGGAGGTAGCTCGTGTGAAGGCCACCATCAAGTTGACTTGGGACCAGCCGGGTCCCTTTGTGGTACTGGAGGCGGATGAGCAGGCCTGAGCGGCTGGGCTAGAAATGGTCCCTGAATAAGTCCCTACCAGGGACCTGTTAAGAACAGGAAGAAGGGTGCCTATCAGCTTAAGGAATGTGTCTGATCAACCTGTTAAGTTGGGAGCTCGTATGCTGGTGGGGCAGGTAAGTGCAACCACTCCTGTGTTCCCTGAAGAAGCTAAAGATTTGAAGAATAACCAGCAGCTTCAAGCAGAATTCCAGCAATGTGCAGAGGTCCTGTCCCCTGTTTGGCAGAAGAGGATGAAGTCCCAATTGATGAGATGGGAGAAGTTGTTCTCCAGAGACGACTTCAATATGGGGTGTGCAAGGAGTGCCCAACACAGGATCCAGCTTCAGGAAGATAGACCCTTCCGCAAACGAGCCAGAAGAATCCCTCTTAGTGACCTGGAAGACTTACGGGAGCAACTTGCTGAGTTGAAAAGGTCAGGAGTCATTCAGGAGTCCCGGAGCCCCTATGCATCCCCCATCGTAGTAGTGAGGAAGAAAAATGTGTCCCTCCGCATGTGCATCGACTACCGAACTCTGAACCGGCGCACTATACCTGATCAGTACACTACACCTCACATAGAAGTTGCCCTGCAGTGCCTTACTGGAGCCAAGTGGTTTAGTGTGCTTGACCTGAAGAGTGGGTATTACCAAATTCCCATGCACCCAGAAGACCAGGAGAAGGCGGCATTCATTTGTCCTTTGGGATTCTATGAGTTCAGTAGAATGCCCCAGGGTCTGTCGGGGGCTCCTGCAACCTTTCAGCACTTGATGGAAAGAACAGTGGGAGACATGAACCTTGTAGAGGTGTTGGTGTATCTGGATGACATCATCGTTTTTGGAAGGACCCTTAAAGAGCACGAGAGTCGGCTAGAGAAGGTATTTTCTCGCCTTCATGAAGAAGGGCTGAAGTTGTCACTGGAGAAATGCCAATTCTACAGAACATCAGTTACCTACTTGGGCCATGTTGTTTCTTCAGTGGGAGTTGCTACCGACCCACAGAAGCTGGAAGCCATTACCACCTGGCCCCCGGCCAAGAACAGTAACCGAGTTACGATCCTTTCTGGGATTTTGCGCCCATTACCGAAGATTTGTGGCCAACATTGCTAAGATTGCCCAACCCCTTAATGAACTGTTGTAAGTGGTCACGGGTGAAGGAGAAGATGGAGCCAAGAACAAAAGGGGCAATGTCCGCAAGAAAGGAGAGTCAGTCATAACCCAGTGGACTTTGCAATGTGAAAAAGCTTTCTGGCAGCTGAAGAGCCTTACAGAAGTCCCAGTCTTGGCCTATGCTGACCCTGGCCTGCCCTATGAATTGCATGTTGACGCCAGCAGAGAAGGGATAGGAGGAGTATTGTATCAGGAGCAGAATGGGGGACTAAGACCTGTGGCCTATGTGAGTATGAGTCTTGCTCCCGCAGAGAAGAATTATCCCGTTCACAAGCTAGAATTTCTGGCCCTCAAATGGACTGTGTTGGATAAGATGAGAGACTACCCGTACGGGGCCGAGTTCATTGTCAAGACTGATAACAACCCCTTGACTTACATACTGACCTCAGAAAAGTTGGATGCTACCGGGCACAGATGGCTGGCAGCTTTGGCTGGATTTCGGTTAAGTCTGAAGTATCGACCCAGGGTTGGGAACCGAGATGCAGATGCTTTATCCTGATGGCCCCATAGAAGGGAGGAAGACTTAGAGGAGTGTACTCATGTGACTGAAGGAGGAGTATGAGCCTTGTGTCAGGGTTTGGATCAGAACATGAAGGGAAGAGTGGTTGTGGAATACATTGGGGTTCACCCCTCTGGCATACAAAGACATTACTGTGGGTTGACACAGGTGAGAGGAGAAGGCCTAGCTCAGATGACAAAGAGAGATTTGAAGAGAGATCAAGAACAGGATCCATTGGGCCAAGTGGGGATTCAAGCTCTGAACAAGCGGAATCCTGGATTATTGTTGAACAGCCTCATCAAAGGAGCAAAGACATTGCACAGAGAATGGGATAGATTACAGATCAAAGATGGAGTATTGTACAGGCGTTGCCCAACTGGAGATGGAGAGGAGAAGTGGCAGCTGTTCCTCCCAGAGAAACATCGACCCACTGTCTTGACGTCCTTACATGATGATCATGGTCACTTAGAAACAGACAGGACATTCCGTTTGATTAGGGACAGATTCTATTGGCGCAACATGAGAGGAGAAATGGAGAGCTATTGTCACTCATGCCTGACCTGTATCCAGCGGAAAACATTGCCAGTTAGGGCTGCCCCAATGGGTCACTTGCAGAGTCAGGAACCATTAGATCTGGTTTGCATTGACTTTCTATGCCTGGAACCCGATAGAGTTGGAAGAAATAGTATCTTGGTCGTGACCGATCACTTTACCCGCTATGCACAAGCTTACCCTACTAAAGACCAGAAGGGCAGCACGATGGCTAAAGTGCTTATGGAAAATTTTTTGTGCACTATGAGTTACTGGTACGGATTAATTCAGATCAAGGAAGAGACTTTGAAAGTCGACTGATCCACCAGATATGTGCTTTGCTGGGCATCAAGAAGTCTCGTACCACACTGTATCATCCACAAGGAGATGCCCAACCTGAACGATTCAACCTGACCTTGCTAAACATGTTGGGGACTTTGTCACCAGAGAAGAAACAGCATTGGGGTAACCATATAGCCGCACTGGTACATGCCTATAACGGCACGGAGAGTGATGCCACTGTTTATTCCCCATACCGACTTATGTTTGGAAGAGAAACATGTCTTTCTGCTGACCTAGCCTTTGGCACTTCAGTTGACAACACTCCTTTGGTGTCACACAAGGGATACGTGGACAGACTGCGAAAGAACTTGCGACAGGCCTATGAGAAAGCCATAGAGCATGCTTCTGTCAGAAAATCCCGAAATAAACAGAATTTTGATCTTAAAGTAAAGATACAGGACTTGCAACCAGGTGACCGAGTGTTACTGAAGAATTTAGGGGTGCCAGGAAAACATAAGCTGGCGGATCTATGGAGGCCGCAGCCCTATGTCATGTGCAAATAACTTCTAAGCCTGCCTGTGTATCAGATCCGACGGGATGGGCAAAAGGGACCCTTGAAGATGTGGCACCGAAATCACCTGCTACAAATATCAGATGCAGTAAGAGTGCCTCAAGTACCTGTTCAGCCCCCTCCAAAACCAACTCCACCTCGGACACGTTCACAAAAGGAAACCTGCCACAGTGGACGTGACGGATGAAGATGAAGAGTTTGGAGAAGATTATGTGTTTTCCAGTCCAGTGTCTTCTTCCAATTCGGTGTCTTCATCAGGAGGAAGGAGGATTGAGGAGGAAGAAGAGGAGGAGGATGAGATAGTGGGTGTGCCTTTTTGGTGGTGGCCTGCTAAAGACAGTTCAGTGGATAGTCCTTTGAAAAGAATGAAGGAAACTCTAGACGCTATTAAAGTGTTGCCATCGCAGCCACAGATACCAGCTAAAATGGTACCCTCCCAACCTAAAGAAACAACTAATGCCGCGTACACATGACCGGTTTTTCCGACGGGGTAAATTCTGATGGATTTTTCCGGCAGAATTCCGCTCAAGCTGTCTTGCATACACACGGACACACCTAATTCCGACCGTCAAGAACGCGGTGACGTACAACACTACAATGAGCCGAGAAAAATTAAGTTCAATGCTTCTGAGCATGCGTCGACTTGATTCTGAGCATGCATGGTTTTTTCTTCGTCGGAGTTCCATACAGACGAACGGAATTTCTCATGTTCTCTTTCTAACTCCGTCGGAATTTCCGACGGAAAAAGGCCGATGGGGCATACACATGGTCGGAATATCCGATGAAAAAATTCCGTCTGACTTTTTTCCATCGGAAATTCTGAACATGTGTACGCGGCATAAGGGTGCACGTCGGTCTCTTGGACCAGAGTTGGAGTCATTACCACCCTTTAAGGATGCGAGGAAAATCAACACAGAAAGAGTTGTACCTGAACCAGAGACTAGAGACTTTATAGACTTTTCTAGTGAACCATTATCAGTTCCTAAACCAGCAGGCACTACTGAAGTTGAAGGCCTAGATTCAGGGGGAGAGGAAACTGAGCATCAAGAGTTCCCCTTTTCTCTCCGAAGAGAATGATGTTCCATGTGCTGTGCTGAGCCTGAGAAGAAGAGTCTTCTTTAAGGGAGCCCGTCAGTTCCAACCATACTAGTGAAACAGCAGGGGACTCTAGACAGACTGCTAGAACCTCTTCTCCGGTACGGCTGAGACGAAGTGTGCATCCTCCCAAGAGACTCACGTATGACAAACTAGAAGAGAGAGTTCGGATGAACTTATCCATACCATTAGCAGGACAGCTCCTGATTCTACACCCCCTACCGTCAATTGGGTGGGGGGCGACTCTGCTTTAGCCTCTGACACCCGAGGGTGGGACATGGCAATTGCCCTGGCCTGTTCAAAAACTGAGTATGAGCTGACTGAAAATGTGTACAGATGGTTCTTAAGGAATCCAGAAGTGTGTCAGTATCTGTTAGACCTAGAGTGTGGTTAAGGTTGAAGTAAGTTCTTAATACTTTATTCCTTCCTTTTCAGCAATTGGGAAGGGTTGCCTCCCTGTCTTTGGGGACCAAAGATTTTAAGTGGGGGAGTGTGTAGCCCAGGGGTTGCTACTAAAGTTATTATGTTGAGTAGTTTATTGTTTAAGTAAGTGTTTGGCTCCCTCTAGTGACCGCTGAACTCTATCATGATCTTTCCTTCTGTTTAAGAAGCAAACAGTTATGCATTGTGGGATATATAGTCTGATGAGGAAGTGACTCATGTTGTTAAATCAGTCTGGGAACTACTGGACCCACAATGCCAAGTCACAGACCCACAATGCCAAGTCACAGAACAGCCTGCTGTGTAGAGAGATAAAAGGACAGGAGTGGCCTGTTTTCGGCCTCTCTGGATGCCATTCAACTGCCAGCAGGAGGTCTGTGTGTGTGACCAGGAGTGAGAGACTGCGGCCTACAGCGGAGAGCCGGATCATCTGTCCCAGAGGGATCTTTGGAAGACGGCTAGTCGAGCAGGTGGATCGGCCTGCGCTTCAGAGCATTTGAAGCCATCTGCCTTCCAGTACACCGGGAGGAGCAGCACGGCGTCTTCACTGACTGAGGCACCTGCAGGAGGTTCCGGACGGAGTCTATTAGCCAGCTGGGATCCACCTGCCTATCCAAGTAGTGACTGCAGTATTGCTAAGTGAGTTTCCTCCCTAAAGACTGCTGCTGTAGTTCCACGGCTGTGGAGCTGTTGCACCTTGCCTTGCTTTTCTTTCCCCATGCTGTAAGGTCAGTACTGTAGTACTCACACATTAAAGGAATTACAAGTGGGAATAGTTCTTCAGCTAAGGATGCTAATCCTATTTCTACAGTTATTGCTTTTCCTCTGTTTCTCTTGGATTACAAATACTTACACAACTCAACACTGCAGTATAAAATAAGCTAGCTGAAGACAAACTGGAAATTGAGGAACATTAACAGCTTTATTCCTTTACAAAGCATTACTGGAGAATTGCTCTGAACTGTAACCTAGAGGAAGCCATTTAGTGAGATATAATTGGAACCTGTATTGTATTACTGTATTCACTGTTTGTGCATTGGTCTGTGTGTTGAGGTCTCAGTGGGAAGGTATTCAATACATGTGTTAAAAGTATTGAGGATCTATCTCCCTGTGCACCTGTTCATATACCCTCATCAGGTTGCTACTGGGTACAAGTGTATGATATAATTTCATTGAACAAATATCACTGTCAATCCTAACTTGTGTTCATTCCTTGTTTAACTGTACCATTTCCTTGTGTTATCTTTTACCATAGTAAACATTCTTTGAGTGGCTCAGTGACTTTGAGTTTCTCATTACTAACGTGGTATTTTACAAAGGAACCCAAGTTGTCAGAGGTAAGAGAGGGTCTGCAGAGTCGGGGTGGCCAGTGGGGTATAGAGTCAATCAGCAGCCCCCACGGGGGTACCGCTACACATATCTTCGACAATTTAGGCCAATATGTATTCTTCTACATAATTTTTGTAAAAAATCCCAATAAATGTATATTGATTTTATTGTTCAAAAGTTATAGCGTCTACAAACTATAGCATAGATTTATTGACTTTATTGTTTTTACTGGCAATGGCGGTGATCAGAGTTTTTTTGCGGGACTGCGACATTGTGGCAGACAAATCTGACCCTAAGTGACACTTTTTGGGGACCAGTGACACCAGTACAGTGATCAGTGCTGCAATATACAAATATATAAATGGTGATTCTAGCATAGGGAGAAAACTATTCAGTCGCAGGTCACTTAAGAAGACACATGGCTACTAGTGTTGAGCGAACCCGAACTGTAAAGTTCGGGTCCGTACCGAACTTTAGCTTTTGCCCGAACCCGGACTTTGCGCAAAAGTCCGGGTTCGGGAATCTAATTACGCAGTTAGAAATGCTTCAGGGGCCAGCTAATCACCTTTTGATTAGCTGGTGTGCCCTTAGAAGCCATCATAGCCATGCCTACTAATGGCATGGCTGTGATTGGTCAGTGCAACATGTGACCCAGCTTCTATATAAACTAGAGGCACACAGCACACACGTCACTCTGCTTCAGAATAGATAGGGAGAGGATCTTGGCTGCTGCTGTTACTAATAGGGAGAGATTGTAAAATACATGAGGTAGTCCTGATTCTGCAATCTGAGGGAAAAGATAGAGAGATAGTGTAGTGTAGGGCCAGGTTCCTGTTGGTGCTTTCAGGGAGAGAGATTTATTATATAGGAGTCCAGATTCAGAGATTAAAATCAGCGATCTGCATAGGTTTACCTGTTTGTGTTGCAGTGCACAGTCTTTTTACACTGCCATGAGCCCAGTGTCAGAGAAAATCTAACTTTTATCTGCAAGCTCAGTGCACCAGCACTGCATATATTACATTGAGAGATACACCGTTTCCATACTGTGGGTGTATTCTGCTCTTTGAAAAAGATCCATTTAGGGGGGAAAAAAAGGCACTTTATTGTGCTCTTTTCCAAAAGACCCATAGGGCAAAAAAAATAAAAAATTTGCATTTTATTTTGATAAAAAACCCGTTAAGGGCAAAAAAAATAAAAAATGAAAATTTGCACTTTAATGTACGCTTGCAAAAAGAGCCATTCAGGGCCACAAAAAATATTTTGCAGTGTTTTATACATATGTGGAGGTGTGTGAAATAAACAATTTCTATATAGTTTTCTCCTACTGTGCTATACTAAAAAAACATTTTTTTTAATTGCATTTTCTGCAGTTCTGTAGCTGTGCGATTCAGCGGTTACGTACTGTGGGTGTGTTGTGGTCTTCCAAAAAACGCCATTTAGGGGCACAAAAAAGAGTTTGCAGTGTGTTATACATATGTGGAGGTGTGTGAAATAAACAAATGATTTCTATATAGTTTTCTCCTACTGTGCTATACTAAAAAAAAAAAATTTTTTTGAATAGCATTTTCTGCAGTTCTGTAGCTGTGCGATTCAGTGGTTACGTACTGTGGGTGTGTTCTGCTCTTCCAAAAACACCCATTTAGGGCAAGATCCTAAATTTGGAAAATATGAGGAGAAGGTCAAAGGGATGTGGTGGCCCCGGTCGTGGTGCTGCTGGTGGAGCTCCTGTTGCAGGGAGAGGACGTGGTGGATCTGTGCCAGATACACGCACAAGTGAAACACCTTCCTCAGGTGCGAGTAGGCGACCGAGCCTGCGGCGGTATTTTTTCGCGCCTAATGAGGCTGTACGAATGTTTAGGCCAGGACAAGTACAGGCGATAGTAGATTGGGTTGCTGACAGTGCCTCGGGTTCCTTCACATTGTCTCCCACCCACTCTTCTGATGAAAGATCAAAGTTGGCACCTGAAACCCATGTCCATCAGTCTTTCACCTCACCCCCTTGCAAATCAGCCAAGCAGTCTGAGCCCCAAATCATGCAGCAGTCTCTTCTGCTTTTCGATGACTCTGTTAGCAGGGTTTCCCAGGGCCATCCACCTAGCCCTGCCCCAGAAGTGGAAGAGATTGAGTGCACCGATGCCCAACCACTTATGTTTCATGATGAGTACATGGGAGGACCATCGCAGTACGTCTCGGATGATGACGAAACACAGGTGCCAACTGCTGCTGCTTTCGCAATTGTGCAGACAGACAAGGAGGGCAGGGGTGAAGACTGGGTGGAAGATGATGTGGAGGACGATGAGGTCCTCGACCCCACATGGAATCAACGTTATGCAGGTGACCAGTGTAGTTTGGAGGAAGAGGCGGTGGTCGCACAGAGCCACCAGCACAGCAGAAGAGGGAGCAGGGTGCAAAAGCGGAGCGTCCGTCCCCTAGACAGTATGTCTGCTACTGCCCAACGCAGCAAGGGACCGAGCACACCAAAGCCAGGTCCAAGGAGTTCCCTAGCGTGGCAGTTCTTCACACAATGTGCTGATGACAAGACACGAGTGGTTTGAACGCTGTGCAATCAGAGCCTGAAGCGAGGCATAAACGTTCTCAACCTGAGCACAACCTGCATGACCAGGCATCTAAGTGCAAAGCACGAGCTGCAGTGGAGTAGACACCTCAAAAACCAAGAAAGGTCTCTGGCTCCTCCTGCTTCCTCTTCTGCTGCAGTCTCGGCCTCTTCATCCACCTCTGTAGTGACAGTGACACCTGCCACCCCGCAAACAGAGGATCTGCCAGCAACACTACCACCTGGGTCACCAACCATCTCCACAATGTCCCATGGAAGCGTTCAGCTCTCTATCTCCCAAACATTGGAGCGGAAGAGGAAGTACCCCCCTAGCCACCCGCGATCCCTGGCCCTGAATGCCAGCATTTCAAAACTCCTGGCCTTTGAAATGCTGTCATTCCGTCTGGTGGAGACGCAGAGTTTTAAAAGCCTGATGGCATTGGCTGTCCCACAGTACGTCGTGCCCAGCCGCCACTACTTTTCCAGGCGAGCCATCCCTTCCCTGCACAACCAAGTGGGGGACAAAATCAGGTGTGCACTGCGCAACGCCATCTGTGGCAAGGTCCACCTAACTACGGATGCGTGGACCAGTAAGCACGGTCAGGGACGTTATATCTCCCTAACAGCACACTGGGTAAATGCAGTGGCGGCTGGGCCTGAGGTAGATATCAGTTTGGCGCATGTCCTTCCACCACCGAGGATTGCAGGGCGCTTCAGTTTGCCTCCTGTTGCTAACTCCTCCTACTCTGCTTCCTCATCCTCTACCGCCTCCTAGGGCTGGGCGATTTTTCCCCCCAAAAAAAATCTGCGATTTTTTTATAAAAAACTCGATTTACGATTCGATTCGATTTTTTTATTATATTAATTAAAGTGCATCAACAAACAAAATTGCAAAGGCAAACCCTTTCTCTAACTGCAAAGTCAGTGTGCAACAAACACACAATATATTCCAGCGCTCATGGAACATACATTATTAACTATTGAAAACTCTTGAAACTCTGTGTGCGATTCCTTCTGTCCCAGCCTTGCTGCGATCCTGGCTCTGCATCCTTTTGGGTTGGAGGGCCCTCCACACGCTGGTCTGCCTGTTGTCCATCAATCAAGGTACTGTGCTCACACGGAGATCATGCCACAGGCTTTGTTTTGACTGTTTTAACCCCTCCTTGCTCCACGGATGTCACTGCAAGTTTAACAAGTTTGTCACCACTGGCAACTGGAGAGTTAAGATTCATTTGCCCTCTGCACATTTGGGATTGGATCCCTCTCTTTATTGTGATAAATGGACTAAGCTTTTTTATCAATTCTTCAAGAGTTTTCAATAGTTAATAATGTATGTTCCATGAGCGCTGGATTATATTGTGTGCATGTTGTGTATTTTGTACTTCTGGGTACGGATTTTTTCTTGCTGCGCTGGATCCTGTTTTTTCCCCCTTTTTGGATACTTTGTACTTCCCAAAATATTTGGGATTTTTTTCTTCTTCTTATTATTATTATCCATTATATTTTTTTCTTTATCCACCACTTTAGCGCTTGTGACCTTTTGTTGTTTTTTGCAGTGTGCAACAAAGATTGTTAAACATCCAAATTATTAATACTGTATTTGGATTTAGCTAATGAAACAACAAAAAATCCTGAGGTTACTCTTAGTTGAATTGAACTGTGTCCATGCCTCACTGTACCCTTGTCTCACTGTGCCCGTGTCTCACTGTGCCCGTGCTTCAATCACTGTGCCCGTACCTGATGCAGATTTTCATGGTATACGGATTTTACTGCTACACCGGTGGCCATTCCAGTATTCAAAAGCCGCGCCTCCTCCTCGTCTGTGATAGGCGGAACACTCAATTTCCCAGCATTCAGTGTTCCGCCTATCATGGTCATCCTCATAACACAGACGAGGATGAGAGGATGTCCGTGATAGGCTGAATACTGCCTGCTGTGAAATTGAGTGTTCCGCCTATCACAGACGACGAGGACTCGGGAGGCGCGGCTTTTGAACACTGCAATGGCCGCCGTCTGTCTGCATGACACGCTGATCAGGTAGGCAGACGGCGGCTGCAGCGAGTAGATGTAATTGGGGTAACGCTGCCCAGTGCCATTCCGGATACGCCCCCTGCAGTCCTGCTACGGAAACTTTGAAGGGAAAAAAAAATAATTTTTTTTTTTTGAAAAAAAAAAAAAAAATCCAAAAAAAACGATTTTCTTCAAAACTGAATCGATTTGAGCTCAAAACTCGATTCAAGATTAAAATCGATTTTTTTCCCAGCCCTACCGCCTCCTCATCCGGTCAGCGTAACACCTTCACCACCAACTTCAGCACAGCCAGGGGTAAACGACAGCAGGCAGTTTTAAACTTTCCTGTTTGGGGGAAAAACCCCACACCGCGCAGGAGTTGTGGAGGGACATGGAACAACAGACCAATGAGTGGTTGCTGTCAGTGAGCCTCAAGCCCGGCCTGGTGGTGTGCGATAATGGGCGAAATCTCGTAGCAGCTCTGGGCCTAGCCGGTTTGAAGCACATCCCTTGCCTGGCGCATGTGCTGAACTTGGTGGTCCAGAGGTTCCTTAAAAATTACCCCAATATGCCAGAGCTGCTGCAGAAAGTGCGGGCTGTGTGTGCGCACTTTCGGCGTTCTCACCCTGCTGCTGCTCGCCTGTCAGCGCTGCAGCATAACTTCGGCCTTCCCGCTCACCGCCTCATATGTGACGTGCCCACAAGGTGGAACTCCACCTTGCACATGCTGGCCAGACTGTGCGAGCAGCAGCAGGCGATAGTGGAGTTTCAGCTGCAGCAATCACGCGTGAGTCGCTCTGCGGAACAGCACCACTTCACCACCAATAACTGGGCCTCCATGCGAGACCTGTGTGCCTTGTTGCGCTGTTTCGAGTACTCCACCAACATGTCCAGTGCCAATGACGCCGTTCTCAGCGTTACTATCCCAGTTCTATGCCTCCTTGAAAAAACACTTCGGGCGATGATGGAAGAGGATGTGGCACAGGAGGATGAGAAGGAGGAGGAGGAAGCAGGATCATTTCAAAGGCTTTCAGGGTAGTCTTTCACAAGTGGCTACGAGGGTGGGTTCCTGCACCAACAAACACCAGGTACACAATTGTCCGGCAGAAAGGGCACAGTTCTGGAGGATGACGAGGTGGAGGAGGAGGAGGAGGAGCCATTTTCACAGCAGGGTGGCACCCAGACCAGCTCGTGGCCATCACTGGTGCGTGGCTGGGGGGATACAGAGGACACAGACGATACACCTCCCACAGAGGACAGCTTTTCTTTGCCTCTGGGCAGCCTGGCACACATGAGCGATTACATGCTGCAGTGTTTCCGCAATGACCGCCGAGTTGCCCACATTTTAACTGGTGCTGATTACTGGGTGGCCACCCTGCTGGATCCCCGTTACAAGGACAACGTACCGTCCTTAATTCCCTCACTGGAGCGGGATCGTAAGATGCGCGAGTACAAGCGCACGCTGGTAGACGCGCTGCTGGTGGCATTCCCACCTGACAGCGGGCGTACGGTGGAAGCACAAGGCGAAGGCAGAGGAGGAGGAAGAGGTCGCCAACGCAGCCAGGGCACCGGCAGCACCTCAGAAGGCAGGGTTAGCATGGCTGAAATGTGAAAAAGCTTTGTCAGCACGCCACAACAACCAGCACCACCAGCTGAGATGGAACGTCTTAGCAGGAGGCAGCATTTCACCAACATGGTTGAGCAGTATGTGTCCACAGGCCTACATGTACTGGATGACGGGTCTGCCCCCTTTAACTTCTGGGTCTCCAAATTGGGCACATGGCCTGAGCTTGCCCTTTATGCCTTGGAGGTGCTGGCCTGCCCTGCAGCCAGTGTATTATCTGAACGTGTATTTAGCACGGCAGGGGGCGTTATCACAGACAAGCGCAGCCGCCTGTCCAGAGCCAATGTGGACAAGCTCACGTTCATTAAAATGAACCAGGCATGGATCCCACAGGACTTGTCCGTACCTTCTGCAGAATAGACATGTATACCAGTGTTGTGACAAAAACTGTCCGGCCATCGGAGTGTGCCCGGCCCATACTGCGAAGGCGCAGCGCTTGCGCAGTACAGAGGACAAGGAGATTCACAAAATCTCCGAAGATTAACGGCACCTGCGCAGTGAGTGCAGGTTCAAGCCCCACCATCCAAGTGGACATACGGTAGCACATAGTAACAGGGCCCCTCACGGGCTCGGTTCAATCGCCACGCTTCGGGCACGGCCTCACTTGGCTTGGCTTGAACCACGGATGGTGTGGCCTTCACCTGAACTCATCACGCAGGCGCCGTTCGTCTTGGGAGATTTTCGAAATCCCCTTGTCCTACATACTGAGAAAGCGCAGTACAGGGTGGACACTATTTGACGGGGGACAGAATTCGACACATCACCGGCCTTACCCAGCCATTGTTGTATTTTTGAACCAGTGTTGGCTACCTCATCCTCCTCCACCGCCGCTTCCACCTACACAGCCACATCCACCGCCACCTCAACCTCCTACTCCATATGGACCTCGCCCTCCTAGGTCAAGATTATAATTTTTATTTTATTTTTTTGTAGCGCACAGATCCTTTCCCCCTTACCTGCCTTTATGTTGTTGGCTCCTCGCAGGAGGGAGAAAGGCACACCGCACTACCAGCCGTACCCTCCTATATAAAGAGGTTGAGCGGTGTACTTGATGGGCCGTGTCCACAGCCGGAGTCAAAACTCCTCCAGAGGATGATTCTCACCTCTACTGTAGGTAGAGGCAAGTCCTTTAATTCCCAGTAAAGTCAATGTCCACACCAGCTGAAATTACAACTCTTATTCTCTCATGGCAAAATAAACTCTACTCGGATAGAAAAGGTTAGAGCAAAGAAACAGGACAGCTTAAGGTGTGGAGGAGGTCCAGGCACAAACGTAGCACATTCACTTCACTGCTTAGGTTTCTCAAACAGTTTTAGGTGCACGGTCTCTGCCACAGACCTTGAGGTTGGTCTCTGCCACAGACCGGGTGTACAAGGCCCCTGCCACGGACCTGGAGAACTTTGGTCTCTGCCACAGACCAGGGTGTATAAGGCCCCTGCCACGGGCCGGGTGAATAAGGCCTCTGATACAGTCAAGATGACCTTGAGCTTCTCCTTCTACGAACCTAGCCCATATCAAGGGGAAGACATCTCTCCAGGGAGTCAACAGACCCTTCCTTCACCGTGACTCCCGCATCGGTCCATCAGAATGATCCTCCCTTCCCTGGAACTCCTCGACCCTTAGCGGACTCCAGACGAAGGCTCTGGACTCCAGGCTTTACTCCCACACCTAGGCCTCCATACCCAGGGCAGCAGGAACTCCAGGATAGTACCTCACCCCGGGCTAAAGGTACCCGAGATGGAACAGGAACACATGCACCCAGGCCGAAGGCACCTGGGCGTGGACCCCACTGGACATCAGCCCCCAGGCCAAAGGTCTGCCCCTTTTTATATGCTCTCCCGGCATGCACAGCAGGTTCCCCGCCCCGCTGTACTACTGCCAAGAGGGGACACAAAAGGCACAGCACTGTATCGGCGGTTCAACCCTAGCCTACCATGGCAGCGCCACCTGTAGGCCGCAGGGAACTGCACACCAATACTGTCCCCCGAGGACAAAATGGTCCATGAATCCTACAGAATTAGGGTGTTTGAGCCTATTTACCACTCAAACACTTCCCTTAAATTTAGCAACCCGCTACATTTTTATTTCAAAGTATTTTATTTTCCCACTAGCTTATCCATTAAATTGAATAATTTATTCCAGAAAGGGCGTATTCTGGGGCATTCCCACCATATGTGTGGCATCGTGCCGTTGAGTTTCTGAGGTTCTTAATGACTTCCCGTACCTCTTCTGCTGAAAAGGGAGCCTCCAGCATATTTTTTTATTTTTTTTATGTTATTTTAAGTTATTTCCCTATCCACATTTGTTTGCAGAGCACTTGCCATGCTCTTAACAACATTTTGCTGCCATTTGCAGCCCTCTAGCCCTTTCCATTACTTTTTTAGAGCCTTTTTAGTCCTTAGAAGTCCGGGTCCCCATTGACTTCAAACCGTCGAACCCGAACATCCAGGTGTCCGCTCAACTCTAATGGCTACTCAATGAAGTAAATAAATAAATACCTTCCCCCTCATCCCGCTACCCCCCCCTCCCTCCCCAAAATGCTTGAGTTCTTTGTGCATTGCATCACCCCTTTTAACAATATCCCCTATATATTAATTCCCCTTCAAAAAATCTTCATTACACTCCTACAATTTTTTTTTTTAAAAAGTGAAAAAATTAAGAGGCTTCTGTAAGCCATGTCAACGCCACTCTGAAAAAACCCACAAAAAAAAAAAAATTTAATAATTATTTTTTTCCTTTTTTCCCTACTTCTCCCTTCTTTATATGAGGCTTCTATGAGCCATATTACCATCTTATCTACCTACAGTTAATACATAACTCCCTCTTATTCCCTATACCACGGCTAACCCAGCCCCTCCCCCTCAGTGTCCCCACTTTCCAACCCTTCCCCCCTCTATATTCTACCACCTCTCTCATTCCCAACCCCTAATCTATATATCTCCCCTTTGGGGACACTATCTAATTCCACCAGTCAAAAGTCACATGTTACGTTCTATACCCCTACTCCTATGCACATGAAGAGAGAGAAAGAGGGCAGAAAAGGAAGAAAAGAAAAAAAAAATGAAAAAAAAAATGCCCCCTCCCAGGGGCACTTTGCATCCGAACCAGGAGACCAGCCGGCTCCATATATTATTTACTCTACCCAATCTCTACGGAGCAGCATTCCCATCCTGCCCATATTTCTTTGAATCTATCTTTTTTGTCTTTAACTGCATACATCCATCTTTTAGCCTCCATTATTAGGTTAACCTCTTCTTATAGGATCTAATAGACATCGGGGTCCAATGGAATAAAAAAATTTGAGGCGTCGGCTCCATGGGTCCGGGTGTTAGCCTCTCAACCCATGGAGCGATCGCCTCCCAAAATACCTCAATCCTGGGGCATGACCACCATAAGTGGAGAAAAGTCCCCTTTTGCCAACACCCCCTCCAGCATCTGGCATCCGCAGTCGGATACATCTGTGCCAGCCTAACTGGGGTCCGATACCGCCTAACCAGAAATTTATACGACATTTCCTGGACCCGCGAGCTTATAGAGGTAGAGTGTGTTGTGTCAATAAGCTTTTTGATTTGAGCCGGGGTGAAATCCTGATTTACCTCTTTTTCCCATTCTCTAATTGTAACGACAGGCGTTAACGTCGTTTAACCACTTAACGACCGCCCACTGTATATATACGTCGGCAGAATGGCACCGACAGGCAAAGTCACGTACCGGTACGTGACTGCCTTTGTATAGTTGGGGGGTCCCATCGGACCCCCCTTCTATACAGTGAGCGGTCGTTAATTGTTCGGGAGCGATCCGGGATGAGGGGACGGCCGTTCGATTGCGGCCACCCCCTCGCGATCGCTCCCGGCGAATGAGAAAGCTTCCTCTGCTGTGTAATGTTTACACAGGCAGAGGAAGTGATGTCATCTCTCATGCGGCGCTCACATATACCGAGCGCCGCACAAGAGAAGACACACAGGTTAGTGCACAAACAGCACACTGACACCAGGACACATAGGAACATAAATAGGCCCCCCAGCCCCCGTGTCACTAATTGCAGTGACCATTTATTTACTGATCACTGCAATCAGTGACATTTGTGACTGTAAAAGTGTCACTACAGTATAGTTTTAGGTCCAGTGTAGCCCCCTAACCCCCCCTAATAAAGGTTTAACCCCCTGATCGCCCCCCAGATAACCCTTTCACCCCCTAGCACCACTGTCGCTAAGCGATCGTTTTTCTGATCGCTGTTTTATTGTCGGTGATGCCGATCGGTAGCCAGGTTTTTTTTTAGGTTTGCCGCAGGTTTTTATAGCGTCAGGTACCCCCATATATTACCTAATAAAGGTTTAACCCCCTTGATCGCCCCCCAGGTAACCCTTTCACCCCCTAGCACCACTGTCGCTAAGCGATCGTTTTTCTGATAGCTGTCTTATTGTCGGTGATGCCGATAGGTAACCAGGTTTTTTTTTAGGTTCGCCGCAGGATTTTATAGTGTCAGGTACCCCCATATATTACCTAATAAAGGTTTAACCCCTTGATCGCCCCCCCAGGTAACCCTTTCACCCCCTTTTGCCAGTGTCACTAAGCAATCGTTTTTCTGATTGCTGTATTAGTTATGCTGGTGCCGATAGATAGCCAGTTATTTTATAGCGTCAGGTACCCCCATATATTATCTAATAAAGGTTTTAACCCCCTAATTGCCCCTAGTTAACCCTGCGTCACACCCCAGGCAGCGTCAGGTTAGTGCCAGTAACGCCAACACCCACGCGTGAAGCATACACCTCCCTTAGTGGTATAGTATCTGAACAGATCAATATCTGATCTGATCAGATCTATACTAGCGTCCCCAGCAGTTTAGGGTTCCCAAAAACGCAGTGTTAGCGGGATCAGCCCAGATACCTGCTAGCACCTGTGTTTTGCCCCTCCGTCCAGCCCAGGCCACCCAAGTGCAGTATCGATCGATCGCTGTCACTTACAAAACACAACACACATAACTGCAGCGTTCGCAGAGACAGGCCTGATCCCTGCGACTCCAGTGCTGTAGGAGGTGATTTCACCACCACAGTTAAAAAAAAAAAGCATATATGTCGAAGCATTGGGGCAGCAGGGGCAGAGGAGCGGAGGAGCGATTTTGCTCCTAATGCCGCGTACATACGGTCGAAATTCCGACGGAGGCTTGACCGTGGAAAAGTCTGACCATGTGTACGCGGCATAACTTTTGCGGGAAGATGCCCCCATGCTTCGGCATATATAAATGGTGCATGTATGCCCATCATTAGAAGTGGGTGGATGAAGGGCGGTATTCTAATGGTGGGCATACCCACCGATCAATCTCTTTTTTCGTTCAGCCAACAGGCTGCATGAAAAAAAAAAAAGATTACAATACATGTCCAACAAGGACCAGCAACGTACGTTGCTGGACTTTGAATGGTTATACCAGATTGATGCCTGCGGGTTTAGGTATCATCTTGGTATCATTCTTTTCAGCCAGCGGCCGGCTTTCATGCAAAAGCAATCCTAGTGGCTAATTAGCCTCTGGACTGCTTTTACAAGCAGTGGGAGGGAATGACCACCCCCCCCCCGGATATAAAAAGCGCCATTGGGAAATTGGGAAAGCATTTTATCACACCGATCTTGTGGTCAGATGCTTTGAGGGCAGAGGAAAGATCTTGGGTCTAATAGACCCCAGTTTTTTCAAAAAAAAGAGTACCTGTCACTACCTATTGCTATCATAGGGGACATTTACATTCCAATGAACAATAACAATAAAAATTATTTAAAAAAAATATATATGGAAGGAACAGTTTAAAAATAAAATAAAAAAGCAAAATTAATAATAAAAAAATAAAAATAAATAAAAAGCACCCCTGTCCTGCCCTGCTCTTGCGCAATGGCGAACGCAAGCGTGGGTCTGGCGTCATATGTAAACAGCAATTTCACCATGCATGTGAGGTATCACCGCGAAGGTCAGATCGAGGGCAGTCATTTTAGCAGTAGAACTCTTCTGTAAATCTAACGTGGTAACCTGTAATTTCTTTTAAAAATGTATGTAGTTTGTCGCCAATGTGCATTTGTGCGAAATTTTAAAGCATGTCGTGTTTGGTATCTATGTACTCGGCCTAAGATCATCTTTTTTATTTCATCAAACATTTAGCCAATATAGTGTGTTTTAGTGCATTAAAATTAAAAAAAGTGTATTTTTTCCCCAAAAAATGTGTTTGAAAAATCGCTGCGCAAATACTGTGTGGAAAAAAAAATGCAACACCCACCATTTTAATCTGTAGGGCCTTTGCTTTAAAAAATATATATAATGTTTGGGGGTTCAACATAATTTTCTTGCAAAAAAAAAAAATGTTTTCATGTAAACAAAAAGCGTCAGAAAGGGCTTTGTCTTCAAGTGCTTAGAAGAGTGGATGTAAGCTTCCTAATGTTGTGTATAAAATGCCAGAACAGTTCAAACCCCCCCCCCCCCCAAATGACCCCATTTTGGAAAGTAGACACCCCAAGCTATATACTGAGAGGCATGTCGAGTCCATGGAATATTTTATATGTTGACACAAGTTGCGGAAAAAAGACAATTTATTTTTATTTTTTTGCACAAAGTTGTTACTAAATGATATATTGCTCAAACATGCCATGGGCATATGTGGAATTACACCCCAAAATACATTCTGTTGCTTCTCCTGAGTACGGGGATACCACATGTGCGAGACTTTTTGGGAGCCTTGCCGCGTACGGGACCCCAAAAACCAAGCACTGCCTTCAGGCTTTTTAAGGGTGTAAATTTTTGATTTCACTTCTCCCTGCCTATCAGTTTCGGAGGCCATGGAATGCCTAGATGGCACAAAACCCCCCCAAATGACCCCATTTTGGAAAGTAGACACCCCAAGCTATTTGCTGAGAGGTATGGTGAGTATGTTGCAGATCTCGCTTTTCTTTCTTCATTTTCAAAAACTAATTAGAGCTGTAAAATACTCAACATGCCTCTCAGCAAATAGCTTGGGGTGTCTACTTTCCAAAATGGGGTCATTTGGGGGGGTTTGGTGCTATTTTGACATTTTATGGCCTTCGAAACTGTGATAGGTAGTGAGGAGTGAAATCAAAAATTTGTGCCCTTAGAAATCCTGAAGGCGGTGCTTGGTTTTCGGGGCCCCGTACGCAGCTAGGCTCCTAAAAAGTCCCACACATGTGGTATCCCCGTACTCAGGAGAAGCAGCAAAATGTATTTTGGAGTGCAATTCCACATATAACCATGGCATGTGTGAGCAATATATCATTTAGTGACAACTTTTTGTAATTTTTTTTTTTTTAGTCATTATTCAATCACTTGAGACAAAAAAAAAAATATTCAATGGGCTCAACATGCCTCTCAGCAATTTCCTTGGGATGTCTACTTTCCAAAATGGGGTCATTTGGGGGGGGGGGTTGTACTGCCCTGCCATTTTAGCACCTCAAGAAATGAGATAGGCAGTCATAAAATTAAAAGCTGTGTAAATTCCAGAAAATGTACCCTAGTTTGTAGACGCTATAACTTTTGCGCAAACCAATAAATATACACTTATTGACATTTTTTTTACTAAAGACATGTGGCTGAAAATTTTTTGGCCTAAATGTATGACTAAAATTGAGTTTATTCGATTTTTCTTATAACAAAAAGTAGAAAATATCATTTTTTTTTCAAAATTTTCAGTCTTTTTCCGTTTATATCGCAAAAAATAAAAATCGCAGAGGCAATCAAATACCATTAAAAGAAATCTCTATTTGTGGGAAGAAAAGGACGCAAATTTTGTTTCGGTACAACATTGCATGTCCGCACAATTTCCAGTTAAAGCAGCGCAGCGCCAAATTCTGAAAACACCTCTGGTCCTTTAGCTACAAAATGGTCCGGGGCTTAAGTGGTTAAATATATTCCATTCCCGAACACACAGCAGCTACCAGACACTCCACAGTCAGGCAACCGCTTCCCATAGGAATAATTCTTCCAGAAATACAAGACAAACTCTGTATTGAAGTTTCCAACTTGTCTGACAATCTTTAATGAGAGCAGGCTCTTTACATACACTAAACAAATACTGTAGTCCAAATGGACAACTTCACCCACAACATCACACAATGGTTACATAACGAGCTCCTAATACACATCTAACATCTCTTAGCAGACAGCAGGTGAGGTCATTAGCTAATCCCTTTTCATCTTAAATGACTATGCATAACCGTTATGTTCCCCAGACTGTCTGTCTGCTATTTTACAATACACACAAGTACAGAGTTAATTATCACAATGAAAGATCCTCAGAAGACACCCTAGGTTCATTTACATCACAACAGGCAGGTGGCACATCAGCATCTCTCAATTAACTTGTTGAGTTCAGGATCAACAAACAGTAACTAGTTATTTACAGATATCCTGGGGAATATGGTGGATTAATATTACAGACCCATTTTAGGTAGTCCAAGATACATTCTTAATGTCCATTATTTTCTTGCTCACCCTGTGCCCAAAGTGACCACAGTCACACTAATAAAATAGGCAACTGTTTTATTTTGTGTCCCAAGAACTAATCTATCCATCTGTGACAGCAAATGTCTGGCACTTGGTATACGTACAAACAGATTCAAATACATCAAGAGAGTTCAATGGCCTTATTAAGGGTTTCAGCTTATTGAAAAAACACACCATTTGATGGTATCTCCATTCCCCCAAGGTACATTTCCCAACCTCAACGTTCGTTCTAGCAGGGGAGTTAACATTTCACATGGGGCAAATTTCCCACATGTCGTATCCCCATGTCTCCCCCATGCCCCCAGAGATCCCACCTCTCTCCTGGAGGGAACCAAGGATACCCCTCCAGTGAGGTCAGGGGGGATATCCGAGGGGCATATTCCCCTAATTTATTTAATTTATCCCATACTTGTATTTAGAGAGTCCTCTGTCTGTACTCAGAATCCAAGGAATTCCCGCCAGCTTCCTTCCTGCCATTGTCTGTTCTAAAGGGACCCATATTTCATTTGAGGAGTCATGGTACCAGTTCAGAATACGTACTAAGGACATCGCCCTGTAATATAATGCGACATCTGGTAATCCCAATTCTCCTTCCAGTTTGCCTCTACGTAAGATATCGTGGGCCAGTCTGGGGCGTTTATCATTCCATACAAATGATATAAAGGCCTTCCGCAGACCTTTAAAAAAGCTCTGTGGAAGTGTAATTGGCACCGTGTGTAAAATATCAATTATTTTAGGTAGTATATTCATCTTTATGGCGCTCACCCTTCCAAACCATGTTAAAAACTGGCCCTTCCATTTCGCTATTATCCCCATCATTAGGGAGCCATAGTTCAAGTCATACAGGAGTTTTGGGTCTGGCGCAACATGCGTTCCCAGATAAACCAAGGAATTCCAGATAAAGGGATAAGAATTCTGCAAGGTCGCCTCCTTAGCTGGAGAAACAGGAGTGGGCAAAAGTACAGATTTCTCAAAATTGTATTTTAAAGTTGGATAAATTCCCAAATTTAAACACTTCTGCCATCAGGGTCGGTAATGATGTCTGTGGGGTGGAAAGATAAAATAATAAATCATCGGCATATGCCAAGACTTTGTTCAACAGATCCAATACATGTCCCTGATATTTCCATTTTTCTCCTTACTTTACATAGAAACGGCTCCAATATCATGGCAAATTACAGGGGGGTACAGTGGACACCCCTGTCTCGTGCCATAACATATTTGAAAATAGTCAGACAATGTACCGTTTGCCTTCACTCTCACTCGGGGTCACATACAGCGCCGAAACCCAGCCCATCAAACAATCGCCCAGACCTATTCCCCTCAGCACCTCAGTCATAAACACCCAGTTCACCCTTTTAAAGGCCTTTTCGGCATCCATTGACAATGTCACTCTCGGGGCTTTATCAGGGCCGTGTTGCATCCAATGCAAAATATGTAAGGCCCGAATGGTATTATCTCTGGTCTCACGGCCCTTCATAAAGCCTGTCTGATCTGGGTGGACTAGTTTGCCTATGTGATCCTGTAATCGAATGGCGAAGATTTTCCCCAAAAGCTTAGTATCAGAATTTAACAGGGAAATAGGTCTATAGTTGGCACAATATTGGGGGTCCTTCCCGGGTTTAGGAAGTACCGTAATATATGCAAATAAGGCTTCTGGGAGTAGGGGATTAGAGGCATTAATCAAGTTGAAATAGCTACATAGTGGGGCCCCTAGTCCTATAATATGTATTCGTAAAGACATCTGGCGATGGACTTTTTCCTATTGACAGGGTCGATATTGCTCCATTTAATTCATCAATAGTGATTGGTCGATCTATTTCCTCGATTGCCGCGGACGGCAGCGAAGGCAATGCCGAGTCTTCAATATAATCTCGTATCTCCGCCATTCGCTGTTCCTCCACAGCACTCGACAACACAGATTGGATATTGTATAAAGCCTCATAAAATCAATGGAATTCTGCCGCTATGGCTTGAGTTTCCACTATCTTTTTATTTTGAACTATTAAATTATGAACATGCCTGGAGTCCTGCTGTTTTTTAAGCTGTCTGGATAATAACCGACCACATTTTCTTGTTCATAGAACCGGTGTGCATAATATCTGTACTTATTTTTAGTTTTGCGGTCCAGACATTGTGCCAAATTACTTTGCAGGGTCTCCAATTGGTGAGCATCTACTGGATCCAGATTTCTCTTATGTTTAATCTCTAGCTCATTAATCTTTTCCAGTAGATCTGTTATCTCTTTTTGTCTTTCTTTTTTAATCCGGGACCCATGTGCTATCAATTCACCCCTAATCACTGATTTGTGGGTTTCCCAAACAGCTTGTTCAGACACTTCTCCTGGGGTGTTCACAGAGGGGGCTCTTTAATTAGGCAAATTAGGCGGTTGTCTAAGGCCTCACGCTCACAGGGGCCCCGCGACTGCCTAATTTGCCTACTGAAGGAAGAGGAGCACTGGCATAGATAGCGTAGGCAGCCGGTGGACCCGTGCTGTGTCTGGGTCCGATGACCCGGCCAGCCGCGGGAGTCGGTACTCTACTGACAGTGCTGCCTGGCTGCATTGAACAGTGAGGGGGAACTCCTGCTACCTCCGCCCGCAGGTCGTTCTCTTTATCAGCACAGCAGCACTTGATGCCAGGCAGAGTAGAAGACTCCGCCTGACACGAGACTTTGACAGAGATGAGGCTGCGGGGAGCAATTACAGGAACCATACTTTGTATCTGTGTTCGTCCAGCAGCTGAAAGCCCTCCCACCGGCGGCCGCCCCACTTCCCCGCTGGACGCTGCGGACACAGATACAGAGTATGGTTCCTGTAATTGCTCCCCGCAGCCTCATCTCTGTCAAAGTCTCGTGTCAGGCGGAGTCTTCTACTCTGCCCGACATCAAGTGCTGCTGTGCTGATAAAGAGAACATGATTTGCGGGCGGAGGTAGCGGGACTCGGGAGCCCTGGGAATATGCGCCGTGCACAGGGTCAGTGAGTAGAGGGCTGTGCGTGCAAGATCATAAAGGCAAAGGCTGGACGGAACTACAGGACTACAATCTCCAGCATGTCTATGTAGGAGGCGCACTTGGTGTGAGGCTGGAGGTGAAAGCTGGACGGGCCGCCCCTGTCTGCAATCCTACAGTAGTACACCACTGCCCACATATCCTAATTATCACATCAGCCCCTCCCCCTCTTCTCCTTCTACCTCCCCTCCCAGGCTTCTATCCCCCCTTCCTCTGCCCTATAACCTTCCTATCCCCCCCCCCATTATTTTCACCACCCCTCCGTTTCTCTTCTCTCCTCCCTTCCCACCCCCTCCTCTCTATCATCCCCCCCCCCCATGTCCTCTCTCCCCCCTCTGTCCTTTCTACCCCCTCCCTCTGTCCACATTCTCCTCTCCCCCCTCTCTCTCTCTATCCTCTCCCCCCTCCCTCTATCCTCTCCCCCCTCCCTCTATCCTCTCTCCCTCCTTCTCTGCACTCTCTCCTCTACCCCTCCCTCTCTCTATCCTTTCCCCCTTGCTCTCTCTATCCCCCTTTTTATATCCTCTCCCCCCCTCCTTCCCTCTCCCCCTCCCTCTGCACACTCTCTTCTCTTCCCCCTTCCTCTGTCCACTTTCTCCTCCCTCCCTCTCTCTGACTATGCCCCCCTTCCTCTGTCCACTCTCTCCTCTCCCCCCTCTCTCTCCTCTTCCCCTTCCTCTGTCCACTCTCTCCTCCCTCCCTCTGTCCATGCCCCCTTCCTCTGTCCATATGAAAGGGCCCACCAGGGAGAGAGTAGAGAAAGAATACTCCCCCAGGATAAAGAAGCCACAGGTGGACCACGCCGCTTATATGACATGCTTTTAATGGTACAAAATATGAAGAAATTACAAAATTATATGATGCTCAAAAAATATCTTTCACCAACACCAGAAATAGATTAAAAATGATAACATTATCATTAAAACACAGTCAGCTCAATGGGAATGCATGCATGCAAATAGTGCTAGCAGAATGACCATCTGGAAATATTCCAGGTAGTTACCCTGAAGGCAATAGGGTCAGCCAATGGGGTTTGACCAGTTCCAAGGGAACATAGAAGATGCAATAAATGTGGCTATGCAATCTGACTAGGGACTATAAGAATGTTGATAGCTTGTGGTGTAAGGGAAGACAATCACTCCAGCCGGTTAATGGATATAAGAGGCAATCAATATGGCAGGTATATCACACATAAAAGGTCAGTTCTCATATAAAGCAGCTAGGAAACAGGCAAATGATGCAAAGAACAGCATATATAAAGCAGCAGGATGGCAATAAATGAAGCAAGTTCATGCAATATAGCAGACAGCTGAATACATTGATTGAAGCACAGCATATAGTCAGTCTAAGCAGGAAGCGTAAGCTTAATGTTGTTGCTTGGACCACAGGTCTGCAAACCCAGCCTGGTTGTTGAAGGGGATCAACCTATACATCAGAAACTCTCCTCTCCATAGTAATAGGAAGTATACAAGGCAGGCAGTGTAGCCATAGATAGCATGCAGGGATTACAGTTCCTGTTTTTCCTTTCTGTGGGAGGGGTATAGGTACCCTTAGTGAATCCTCCAGGCCGGGGTCAGCTGAGATATTGATCCAAAGTCAGGACCAGATATGAAGCTGGGATGTCCGCTAATGTTCCCGCTGCTGCGGTCGTTCAAATCGGTATATCAGAGGGCTGCTTGGGAGCTGCTTAGAGAGACAGTAATCCAGTTAAGTCCATCAGGAGCGCAGAGCGCATGTGTCCGTACAGCATGACTGTGAGTGACGATAGGGCGTCACTACAACATGTGACCCGACATGTTTCAGCCAATGAAAGTGGCTTTCATCAAGGGATGGGGAGGGACATAGGACAGTTGTAAATCAGCCTGTGAGTGGCAGCAGCATTGTACTGCAGAAAAAGACCACTAGATGTCGCTCCCTAGTAGGTTGTAATGAAAACCCCATTCACCAGCAGCAGAGAATAGCCATAGATACGATTTAGAGAAGTAGTAATACTAATAAATAAAAATATTAACTGCTAAATGCAGCAGTTAGTTAATGAATATCACCAGCATTGGTCAGTACATATTTAGTGAGAGAGAGAAAAAAAAAAAAAAAACCTTCCCTCTCTCTCCCTCCCCCTTCTCCCCTCCCTCTCAGGGGGGGAGAAGAATACATTGGGGAGCAGTTAAATTTATATAGCACCGGGTTTCGGGGGGTAGGGGCTTATAGGGCAGGCCCAAGCCCGCGGATATTTATAGCTACCTGTCCAGTTCGTTAGATATCTCATAGCCTGAGGTTATTTATATCTCTTTACACAAATACTATTCCATTATACATTATTATACCTTTATATGCATTGTATTCTATATACCTCTCTATACATTATATTCTATATCATATATATCCCTCCTCACTTTTCTCTTAAAGAGGGAGTATAAACATAATACACATAATACCCAACCCAATTCACAACCCAATACACATAGTACACAGCCCAATATGTAACTCATTATCTATTAAATTAATATGTAACTCATTGTCTATTGAATTAATATAAACCCAAGACTTGTCTTCTTTAGCCCACTATTTGGTTCTTGGTTCTTGTCTGTGAAACTTCCCCCTTCTTTCTTAGTCCCCTCTTTTAATCTACTATTCTTATATCCCTCTTCCTACCTCTTCCCCGAAGACAAGACAAATCCTTGGAGAAAAGCACAAAAAAAAAAAAAAAAAAAAGCCAAGGGGAGAAAGCATATAGCCTATATCATATGATATTTCACCCTCATATCATATCCTATTCTCTATGTAATTCTACTTGTTCTACTCCTCCTCTTCCCTTCCCTTCCCTTCTCCTGTCTCTACCCCTCTCCATTCTATGCTCCCTCTTCCTCTCCTCTTCTCTCCATCCCTCGTCCCCCTCCTGAACTATCTCTAACATTTCTATTCCTATTCCATCACCAATGAGATCGCAGGGGGGTATAGAAGGTTCTCGGAACACCCCTAATATCTAATTCCTCCTAGGTATCACTATCCCTATTAACTCATTTTATTATATTTACTGTATTTTTTCTTTTTTCTTTCTCTTCCCCCTTTTCTCTTCTTCCCCTTCCCCCTTCCTCTTTCCCTCTATTTGTTTCTATCTATTTAGCCTTTTCTATCTTGGGGTCTAACTATTTGCGTGTTATTGGTGTTACTGATAATCCTCCTAATAAGGCTATCAGTTTCTAAATAATCTAAGGAGTGGTGAGGTCTCTGGAGCTTGCATTTTTTGCTTTTTTTTCTTCATTTTTTTATCTATTGTCATCTCAGTCGGCCAATCCAGGCACACGCACCTAATTAGGCAGACGCTCAGATACCGATAGTCGGTGAGCGTTCTTTTTTTTTTTAGCATATAGCTAAACATAGTAGATAGGAGGGGGGTTTCTTCCCCCCTTTTTTTTTTTTTTTTATACAGATGGACGGTGTTCGAGTGATGTCACTTAATGTGAGGGGCCTAAATATTCCTGAGAAGAGACATATGCTCTTTAATGATATGAAAAGATATAATGCCGATATCGCCTTTATTCAGGAAACACATTTTAAAAATGACAAGCTCCCCTACTTAAGAAATAGATTCTACCCTATCGCTTATCACTCTACTAACCCGATAAGTAAATCAAAAGGGGTATCGGTATTACTATCTAGTAAAATACCTTGGAAATACCAGAGCTCTATTATAGACCAGGCAGGGCGCTATATTTTTCTTAAGGGGTTGATTTGGGATAAACAGGTGACATTAGCTACAATATACACCCCCAATGAACTACAAGCTACCTTTATGAGAGACACACTGGAGAAACTGCAGGAATTTAGAGAGGGACAATTGATTCTCGGCGGAGACTTTAATGTTCCGCTAATTCCCTCGGTAGATACTTCAACTGGTAAATCATCTACTCCGCCGAGCCAACTAAAAAGAATAGCAAAGACGCTTCATAAAGCACAATTAATAGATGCCTGGCGCCTGCAACATTCAGGGGAACGTGACTATTCGTTTTACTCCCCCATGCATCGGGTATATACTCGGATAGACTATTTCCTTGTTCCCCACACACAGTTGCATGCAGTGAGCGAGACATCGATTGGAGACAGGACATGGTTGGACCATGCGCCGATATTCCTAACTTACAAACTTAATGACACCTCTATGCCTCGACACCATTTCTGGCGTCTTAATGAGAGCCTTTTACAAGTACCGGAGGTATTGACTGAGGTAAATGAAACATTGAAATTATACTTCCAGGAGAATGATCAATCAGACTGTGACCCGGGCATTTTATAGGAAGCCCATAAACCGGTTATTAGGGGAATCTTGATTAAGCACGGGGCACAAATTAAACGTGAACGGAACGAACAACTTCTTGGTTGGCTACAGAAATTGTCAGAGACTGAAGCTAGGCACAAACATATCCCTACACAATCCTCAGAGGCCGAATTGAAGTCAATTAGGACACAGATTACAGACTTGCTCTGGTATAAGGCTAAGGCGGCTTTGCAGTTCTGTCGCAGAGTGAGCTATGAGTCAGGAGATAAGTGTGGGAAAATGTTAGCGAAAGCGGTTAGAGATCATAAACTCTCTACATATGTTCCTCATATTAATAGGAGAAATGGTCAAAAGGCAGTCCTACCGACACAAGTTACTCAAGCGTTTAAGGATTTTTATTCCTGCTTATATAATTTGCCGGGAGTAACGAAGAACCAAGCAGAGTTAGAGGATTATATTACATCTTCTCAGATGCCATCTCTATCACAGGAGATACGAATAGATTTAGATTCCCCCATTACCTTCATGGAAGTTGAACACGCAGTTAGACATATGAAACTAGGGAAGGCACCAGGCCCAGATGGTTTGACATTACAATATTACAGGACATTGTTACCAATACTGGGCACTCGAATGCTTACATTGTATAATACGGTAGGCGCAGGGGGAATGTTTGCTAAAGAGACCTTGGGAGCCCACATTTCGATGATCCATAAGGAAGGAAAAGATCCGGCGGACTGTGGCAGCTATCGGCCCATATCGCTTCTGAATGTGGACCTTAAGCTGTATACCACGGTCCTGGCTGCTCGACTGGCGTACCATCTTCAGCAACTCATCCATCTAGACCAAGTGGGTTTTATATCATCTAGAGAGGCGCGAGATAGTACTACTAAGGTATTAAATCTACTTCATGTCGCACTCTCAACAAATACCCCATGTGTATTTTTAAACACAGACGCCGAAAAGGCTTTTGATCGTGTTGAATGGTCATTTATGTTCGCTGTGCTCAGACACATTGGTTTAGGGGAGGTGATGCTTAATCGAATAGCTGGAATATATTCTAACCCAACAGCTCGGGTGAAGGTGAATGGGGTCCTATCAGACCCCTTTCCAATACAAAACGGTACAAGACAGGGATGTCCGCTGTCCCCTCTTTTGTTCGCCCTCTCCCTAGAACCTTTTTTAGCGACAATTAGAATGAATCCAGATATACAAGGGATAAGGATAGGCCGGATACAATGTAAGATCTCAGCATATGCTGACGATCTATTATTCTCCTTGACCAACCCGGTAGTCTCCTTGCCAAATCTTCTGAAGGAGTTTGAGAGATACGGAGCACTGTCTAATTTTAAAATTAATCTCTCGAAGTCTGAAGCAATGGGAGTGGCATTGACATCACAGGCTTTACCAAACATGTGCACAAATTTCCATTTTAAATGGACATCATCTGCATTGAGTTATTTGGGGATTAGTATTCCATCGGACCTTTCTCATCTATATGAGAGTAACTTTCCTCCCTTACTTGTTCAAACTAGATTGCAGCTAGAGACATGGAATAAGGGATTACATTCATGGTTTGGGAGGTGTAACTTGTTAAAGATGAATGTTCTGCCTAAATTTTTATATCTTTTCCAAGCCCTCCCGGTTAGGATACCTTTTGCATATTTTAAACAAGTCCAAGCTCTCTTCACACGTTTTGTTTGGGCCCATAAAAAACCTTGAATCTCCCATATTCAGCTTACGAGGCCAAAACAACACGGAGGTCTTGCACTACCAGATGTTAAGAGATACTATCAGGCGGTTCATTTGGGTAGGGTGATCGATTGGTGGCGACATTATGAGTCCAAACTATGGATACAAATAGAACAATATCAGACAGAGATTCCCTTACGGACCGCCCTGTGGTGTGGAGATTCTCTACCCACTGAATTAAAAGCACATCCATTGATAGGCAATACACTGCGACAGAGCGCCCGTGTTATCCTAAAACACTCCTCAACAGCTACGACATCGCCTTTGACCCCGATATTGGGTAACCCTAGTTTCCCTCCGGGACTCTCAAATACACAATTTAGGCAACTAAGGACTTCTGGCCTTATGACAGCCTCTCAATTTGTAATGAATGATAGATGGCCCAATATTTCGGAATTGATGGATACAACAGGCCCCTATAGATTGGAGTTCTGGAATGCGGCACAGTTGCAGCATTTATTCCTGACTATCCCGAATCCCCGGAGCTACACTAGACCCCTGAATAAGCTTGAGGAATATTGCTCGAGCACAGAACCGTTATCACAGACTTTATCCAAAATGTATGCTCTTCTAAATACGCCAGAACAACAAACTGATCTGCCTTGTATTGCAAAGTGGGAAACTGAACTAGACCGCACATTCTCCTTGACCCAAAAACAGAATATGATTAGCCTCTCCCTTAAGTCCACGATATGTACAAAAATACAGGAAACCAACTATAAAGTTCTGACAAGGTGGTATTTGACACCTGCCCGCCTACATGTGATGTGTCCAGAAATATCAGAACATTGCTGGCGTTGTGGCGAAGACAAAGGTACGATGCTACACATATTCTGGTTTTGCCCTAAATTGATTGACTTTTGGACGACGGTGCGCAATATATCGCAACGATTCACTGATTTCTCGATCCCAAACGACCCAGCGTTTTTTTTACTTCACGTGTCAACTCTAGCCCCCCGGGTATATAAAAAATCTTTATTGAGGCATCTAATCAATGCTGCTAAAGCTTGCATCCCCATGATGTGGAAAACCCAGAACCCACCGTCAGTGGCGATGTGGTTACAAAAGGTGGAAAACATAAATAAAATGGAGGATCTAATAATGACTGCACAGGATAGACATGGGATTTATAAAGCGACATGGGATAGCTGGAATACGTTTGTACATTCAGATGAGGGGGAAAATCTCTTAGAGATCTAAAATACCTAGTACATAGATGTGGGCAAGGAGAACTACTAGACTCCGGAACAGATGGGTGTATTCGACTCAACACCGTCCTTCTGTATTTTCTCAATATGTACTTCCTTCAAAATTCCCCCCCCCCCCCTTTTTTTTTTTTTTGCTAGGAGAATAATAGGAGATAATAGGAACTCCAAGATATATATGGTTCAATATGTAATGTACTGACATTTCTGTGTTATATGATCAGGAGGCTGTGTCCTCCACTGATATGAGCTATTTATGTATTTTGGGCTGAGTCCAGATCTTATTTTCTTTTGATTTTTGATTTTATTTGGAAAAACTAATAAAAAAGCTATATTTGGAAAAAAAAAAAAAAAGTACATATATAGTGATAAATCGTCAACAGTGATAAATCGTCAACAGTGAGCGCGGACCAGTTGCTGTGATCCAGTGGGGATATTCAATGTCTCAATATTATTCGCTAGATAATTAAGTCAAGCTGGATGCCGCAGTGCATAAAAAAAACCGCTAGTGCAGGCAAGACATTATAATTAAAGTGATAGGTTAGAAAGTTGAGACAATCAAAAAAGTCATTTAGAGTAGGCAGTCCCAAATGGACATAAAGCCTAACTAAATGCACAGCAATAAAAAGAAAAAACGGGGTCATACCAATGAGGCTTACTGTGGACGATTGTGTATATATATGCATGAGCAGAGGTCATAAATGAAAATTGGCGATGACATGAGGTATATATAGAGAAAGTGTTTATGGAATATTATCTATCACATATGCAGATAAGTGGAGACATGTGTGTGGGATACTAAAGGTACACACAAGGCTCCACATATATCAAGGTGCATAAAATCTAAGCCTGGATGAAGTAGAGGTTATAAGTAGACAGCCCTCAGAAGAGGATTTTGGATACACGGGACCTGTGTATATGTATGGTTACATGCAATGTCCCCCATTTGCGTAAATACATATATGTATATATGTACCCCTACATAACGTATGCATAATTGAGTATATGAAGATGTAGAGACCATGCTGGGATAAGTAGAGACCAAAGTGAGAGCCTGAACCAAACCCAGAACCCAGAGGTTAACAGAGGAACAGAGTTTGGTGAGTGGATATGAACAGGGATATAGATTATCTAGTTAGGAATGACTGGAAACTACATTCTACGTTGAGGCCGGACGGGGCCATAGTCCCGAGTCTAAAGATACACATTTTTTCTTTCTCGTACATCACGGGACACAGAGCGACATAGTCATTACTAATGGGTTATATAGATACCGTCAGGTGCTGGCACTGGCAACTTCCAAAACCGGAAGTACCCTCCCCTATATAAGCCCCTCCCATCCGGGAGCACCTCAGTTTTTTGCCAGTGTCTAAGGTGTTGGCCAAGAAGAAACATGTGTTTTTCACTGAGCTTGCGTACAGGTTCTTTTGGGCCTCAGTAAGCTATTCCGGATCCGACCAAAAAAGCTTCATAGCTAAACGGTCGGTACCCGGGCCTTGCAGAGAAGAGCAAGGTTTTGCCTGTAATGCTTCTCTTAGGAGAGCTGGACCCTGGGATCCAGAGCTCTGGTCATACCCACGACCAAGATGTTTTCTGTGCAGGGTGCTATACAGGTCCAGGGGAGTGGAATCCTTGGGAACCCGGTCCCTGAAGGTTTGATTACAATGCCTGCCGTGATAGGTGAAGTTTGGGCTTTTGTGGACCAAACAAAGTCCTGCGGCGGGGAACAGGTAAGTGGGGGCCCCCAGGAACTTGGTTCTATTGGGGGACCCCCAAGCCTAATTTGTCTTTCTGTCTGTTACCTAATGGTATTCCCGCAAAATTCTGTGCATGCCTGTAACTACTAAAAAAATGTAATAATTTTTAATGGTGGTCAAGAAAAAAAAAAAAATATTTTTTTATATATATTTAATATATTAGACTGCGGTACCTGTGTTTGTCCACTAGAGGCCGCTGTGGAATGTTTTCTTGTCATGTGGACTAGCTTCTTCTCAGCAGAGCAAAGTCCAGGCAGATGGTGAGTTCTCTTATAGGAAACTGCTTCCTCTGCCATGTTGCAGTGCTCGTCCATCCCCCGGCCTGCGGCAAAGAGGGGCCCTGGCTCCTGTCCCTTGTTACCATATTTGAAATTAGCGCCGAAGGCGCACGTGCCCGCGCGCGTGCGCGTGCACGCGCCTCTATATATAGAGGTGAGCCGGGAAAGGGGGCGGAGCCTGGGGGATGACGCTCTGTGCGCGCCGCAGCGCTTCTGCGCATGTGCGGGCGTCCCAGCAGTTTAAAAAAAAAAAAAAAAAAAAAACCACAATATTGTAGTGAGCTGGCTATGAAGTACAGAGACAGAGCTGGCAACATTTAAAGGCATACAGCAAGCGGTTGATACAGGCATCCCCTAGAAAGGCACATTAGTAGACACCAACTGTGATATAGCAGCAATTGTGCTAGACTATTCTCAGTAAAAGTGGTGTATTACGGCTGGAATACCTCAGCTTTAGGCTTAGGAATATGCCGTCCAGAAGCTCCGGAACTGAATCTTCCAGGAAGCGAAGGGGGTCTCATCGGGCTCGGAGGATCTTGGGCATACTCCTGCTGCACCAGTCTCCCCTGAAGTTCAGAGGTAAGTGACCGTAGAGACCCCGCAGGGTACTTGGTACTGTGGCTGTCCTCAGTTCACCTGCTCCTGTGTATGTAACAGAGGAGGTTTTTTCCTCAGCTCTGGGAGGATTAGAGAGAGATTGTCAACATTTATCGCTGCCTCCCTGTCAGGGAAAGCAGAGTGCCTGTTAGCAGAGCAACAGTCCCATACAGGGATCGACCTGCCTGAAGGGGATCAGGATGAGGTTGATTCTGTTATAGAGGAATCAACAGTGGGGGAACCTTTTCTCAGCATCTTAAGCTGAAAGATTATGGGTTCAGTCTCTGACTAACATGGTCCGATCAGCATTTAAAAATGCACCTTGCGGAACCATCAACCACTACTGTATCCTCGTTGGGGTCGCTAGAAGCCCCCAGACTGTTTGTTCTTTTCCACTTCACCCTTTACTGAAAGGGCTCATTTACCAGGATTGGGAACGTCCTGAGAAAATATTTATTCCCCCAGGAGATTTCCGGTGGTCTATCCCATGGAGGATAAGTTCATCAAAAAAAAAAAAAAAAATGGAAGGTCCCTACAGTGGACGCAGCCATCTCTTGTATGTATAAATCACTGACATGTCCAGTGGATAATGTCCAAATGTTCAAGAACCCAATAGATAAAAGATTGGAGTCCTTATGAAAATCTGCTTGGTGATACAACCAGCAGTAGCAGCTATTGGGGTCTGCTAAGCAGTGAAGGATCAGTTGAAACAGGTCTTGAGGGACTTGACAGATCAGCAGGCTTTGCCCTAGCTGATCTACCTAGAGCCTTAGGCTTTGCGGTTGACGCCATAGAGGATTCAGTCCATCAGGCCTCCCGCCTTACGCTGTCTATAGTACATATGCGTAGGCTTCTATGGCTCAAAAACTGGTCTGCTGAAGCTCCCTGTAAAGAATGGCTGGTTAGCGTCCCATTTCATGGTGAACGCTTATTCAGGGAAAACCTGGACAAATATATCCAGAAAATTTCCAGCGGTAAAAATACGCTCTTACCGGTTAAAAGCAGAGTTAGAGGTCCCTCTTTAAGAGGCCTGCTTCTCCAGTCCCTGGGGCATCGGCTGTGTAACAGTTCCGACGGCCTCCTCGGTCAAATCCCGGGGGTAAAAAACAGGGACAGTAGCAGGGTAATGAGAAACCCTGGGTCAGGGGAGGTACAAAACCTCCCCCAAAGTTAAATTCATTGAAGCCCCCACTCAGTCGGGTGGGGGGAGGACTCCAGTTGTTCGCAAGAGACCTGGCGGGACACGATCAAGACAGATAGGTGCTCTCCGCAGTAGGTTTGGGATACAGTTTGGAGTTAAAAGACTCTCCTCCTTCCCATTTTTGAGGTCAAACGTGCCAAGGGATCCCCGGAAGAGAGAGTCCCTCCTGTTGGCACTAGAACAACTATTGCTCCAAGGAGTAATTATGGAGGTTCCCCTGGAAGAATGAGGGTTCGAGTTTTACTCAAACCTCTTTACAGTCCCGAAGCAAACGCGGTCGGGAGGCCCATATTAATTCTAAAAGGGCTATACAAATTCCTGTATATCAGGACTTTCCGATGGAGTCGATCCGATCGGTGGCCACTGCCCTACAAGGGGAGGATTGGTTAGCCACGATCGACATCAAAGATGCTTATTTGCACATTCCCATCTTTCCAGTCCACCAAAAATTTCTACGCTTTGCAGTAGAAGGGCGCCATTTTCAGTTCAGAGCCTTACCCTTCGGTTTGGCCACAGCACCACGAGTGTTTACAAAAATTCTGGCCCTTTATTGGCCAATCTAAGAACACAAGGTGTAATGATAATGGCATATCTGGATGACTTGTTGCTGATAGACCACTCAGTGAAAAAACTAGACGTGGTCGTTCACAAGACGATCAAGTATCTGGAATCTCACGGTTGGATTATCAACCGAGACAAGTCAGCCCTAAAAACCAGTCAAAAGTCTGGAATACTTGGGGCTAAGGTTGGATTCAGGCCAGAGAAAAATATTCTTGCCTCGAGGAAAGGTGTTGTCTTTGAAAGATTTGATCCACTTAGTGGGTACAAAAAAGACAGCCGTCCATACGCCTGTATATGAGGCTGCTGGGAAAAATGGTGGCATCATTCGAAGCAGTACCCTACGGTCAATTCCATTCAAGGAATTTGCAAGGGGCCATACTGTCAGCCTGGAACAAAAAAGTTCAGGCCCTAGACTTACAATGTCCTTGTCCCCTTCCGTTCGCAAGAGCCTCCGTTGGTGGTTGGTTCCCCAGAATCTGGAAAAAAGGAAATCCTTCAGTCCGATTTCTTGGAAGGTGGTCACTACAGATGCCAGCCTTATAGGCTGGGGAGCAGTACTGGAGCAATAGTCTCTCCAGGGCAGATGGTCGGATGCAGAAAAGGCCCTGCCCATCAATCTCTTAGAGATACGAGCAGCCCGGTATGCCCTAGTAGCATGGACATCCAAACTCCAAGGGTCCCCTGTCAGAATGCAATCAGACAATGCCACAGCAGTGGCATATATCAATCATCAGGGGGGCACCAGGAGTCGTGCAGCCCAGAGGGAAGTAAATTACATCCTGAAATGGGCAGAAAAATATGTCCCAGCCATATCTGCGGTATTCATTCCAGGAGTGGAGAATTGGAAGGCGGACTTTCTAAGTCGCCAGCAATTAGGCCCAGAGGAAGGGTCCCTTCACCCCGAGGTTTTCTGGACAATATGTCAGCGGTGGGGAACATCGGATGTAGATCTTCTAGCATCCAGATTCAACGCAAAGGGGGACAGGTTTGTCTCTCGGACAAGGGATCCCCTAGCTTGCGGCTCGGATGCCCTAGTGTTCCCTTGGGATCAGTTCAAGCTGATATATGCATTCACACCGCCACAATGGTTACCTCGATTACTCCGCAGAATCAGGGTAGAAAAGAAACCGGTGATTCCGGTGGCTCCAGCGTGGCCCCGAAGAGCGTGGTACGCGGAGATTGTAAAATTTCAGTGGGGAGTCCTTGGACTCTCCCACGTCGTCCGGCTTTCGCAAGGACCGATATACCACCCTTCCTTACCAGCCCTAGGTTTGACGGCCTGGCTATTGAAGCCCACATTCTAAAAAAGAGAGGGCTCTCTAATGCTGTGGTATCTACCATGATCAATGCCAGGAAGCCGGTATCCAGGCAGATCTACTATAGAATCTGGAAGGCGTACATCGCGTGGTGTGAGGCCAAGAAATGGCATCCACATAAGTACGTAATAGGTAGGATTCTGGACTTCCTACAGTGGGCTGTAGATAGGAAGCTTGCCTTGAGTACTATCAAGGGTCAGATTTCGGCCTTGTCAATATTTTTTCAAAGGCCCTTGGCTTCGCATTCACTAGTCAAAGCCTTTATACAAGGAGTGATGTGTATTAGTCCTCCGGTTAATATTCCCATATGTCCATGGGATCTAAACTTGGTTCTGTCGGTTCTACAGAAACAACCATTTGAACCATTACAGCATATTTCCTTGGTGCTTCTCACCAGGAAATTGATTTTTCTAGTAGCCATTTGTTCGGCTAAAAGAGTATCGGAATTAGCAGCTATGTCCTGTAAGGAGCCATATCTGGTTATCCATAAGGACAGAGTAGTGTTACGTCCTCATCCAGCCTTTCTTCCTAAGGTGGTATTGAGGTTTCATTTGAACCAAGATGTGGTTCTTCCTTCTTTTTTCCCCAAACCTACTTCGGTAGAGGAAAAGTTATTGCATTCTTTGGATGTAGTAAGAGCAGTTAAAGCTTATCTAAAAGCCACTGCTCAGATTCGCAGAACGGATACTTTGTTTATTCTGCCGGAAGGCCCCAGAAAGGGTCAGGCAGCGTCAAAGTCTACTTTAGCCAAGTGGATTCGACAGGTCATTATGCAAGCTTATGGCTTGAGAAGGAGACCGCCTCCGTTCAAAGTTAGAGCGCACTCCACGAGAGCAGTTGGAACTTCATGGGCAGTGCATCACCAGGCCTCCCTGGCTCAAATCTGTAAGGCCGCAACATGGTCTTCGGTACACACGTTTACTAGGTCCTACCAGGTGGACGTTAGAAGTCAGGAGGATGTCGCCTTTGGGCGCAGTGTGTTGCAGGCCGCAAAAGATCCTCATGTCTGATAGCGCTCAGCTTATATATGGTGTATCCCCCCCCTCATTTGGCATTGCTTTAGGACATCCCATTAGTAATGACTGTCGCTCTGTGTCCCGTGATGTACGAGAAAGAAAATAGGATTTTTATAACAGCTTACCTGTAAAATCCTTTTCTTGGAGTACATCACGGGACACAGAGCTCCCGCCCCTCTTTAGGGACACTTATTGCTTTGCTACAAAACTGAGGTGCTCCCGGATGGGAGGGGCTTATATAGGGGAGGGTACTTCCGGTTTTGGAAGTTGCCAGTGCCAGCACCTGACGGTATCTATATAACCCATTAGTAATGACTATGTCGCTCTGTGTCCCGTGATGTACTCCAAGAAAAGGATTTTACAGGTAAGCTGTTATAAAAATCCTATTTTCTCTCTGAAGGAGGACTGTATCGAAGTCCCCTCTTCTGGCTGACAAGTCCATGGTGTATATTCCCTTGACCCTCAAGCCTGACATCTTGCTTTCATGAAAGTCAGCCAAGTGCAGGGCTATCGGGGACATTTCCTCTCTGGACTTGCTTTTTAAAGTCTGAGTTTGGCCTACATCTTTTTACGCATTTTGCTGAGCTTTTTATACTGTGGAGGTGTTCACCGATGCGGATGCGCAACTGTCTTTTGGTCTTGCCAATATAGTACTTATGGCAGGGACATTCCAGCATGTAGATAACCCTGCTGGTGGCACAGTTAATGAACTTATTGATAGAAAACCGAGTGTTGCCATCCGCACTGGTAAACTCTGCTGTTTTCTCAACCTGGCTGCAAATCTGGCAGTGGCCACAAGCATACATCCCTTTTAAAGGCGGAAGGTCAGTCAGCCAGCTGGTGGTCCGTTCCCTGGTATGTTCTGAGTGGACCAATGTGTCTCTCAAATTTCAGGCTCTTTTCGCCACCATCTGTGGGAACGATCCCACAATCTCGTAGATTAGAGGAGACCTCGTAAGTATCCCCCAGTGTTTTTCCAAAACAGACCTGACATCATTCCATTGTGTCCCATAAGTAGTGATCAGATGTGGAAAGTTATTTTTAGCTTTATCTTTATTTTTTGCGGCTGTTTTAGATTGATTAAGGAGAAGATCACTCCTATTGGTTTTCCAGGCCTTTTGGCGTGCTCTATCGAGCACCCTCTGGGAGTAGCCCCGTTCCCTAAATCTGCTGTGCATATCACCTGCCTCCCGTTTGAAGTCTATATCACTGGTACAGTTGCTGCGTAAACGCAGGAACTGACCCACAGGGATGCCTCTGATCAAATGGTCAGGGTGGTGGCTGGAGGCCTGAAGGAGGGTGTTGGCAGCAGTGGGTTTCCTGTAGGTGCACGTGGTTATGCGGTTGTCGACAATTGAAACATTTAGATCCAGAAAGGGAATAGACAGAGGGTCAACAATATGAGTAAGCCTGATGTTTCTGTCGTTAACATTGAGCTGACACAGGAATTCATGCAATTGCTCCGTGTCACCTTGCCAGACAAGGAGGACATCATCGATGTACCTCAGCCAGGTAATTACATGGCTGAGGTACATCGGCATAGGACGGACTACCTCCAGCTCCCACAGACCAATGTGAAGGCAGGCGTATGAGGGTGCCCAAGGTGCACCCATTGCAGTGCCCCTAATCTGTTGGTAGTAATATTCGAGAAACTGGAAGTAGTTGTTGGACAGAGCCAGTTCCAGGAGTTCCAGAATGAACTCATTCTGAGCTCCAAATTCTGGGTATTGTTGGTCCAGGAAGAAGGAAACTGCCCTGAGGCCCCACTCATGGGGTATCGACGTGTAGAGTGATTCCACGTCGATCCCGACGAGTAGGGCCCCAGGGGGAACCTCAAGACCCTGTAGTTTGACCAGAACATCTCTAGTATCCCTCACATAGGAAGGTAGCTGGACAACTAGCATTTTGATAAAGCTGTCCACATATATGCCCACTCGTTCTAGTGGGCCATTGATAGCCGACATTATGGGCCTACTAGAGACTTGTGAAGTTTAGGGATCACATAGAAGGTGGGGTTATTGAACTCCCCCACTCTCAGGTAGTCCCGTTCCCTTGGATTGAGCAGATTAGCCACAAATGCAAGGGAAATGGCTTCATTGATACTGACAACAAGGGTAGGAAAAGGTTTAAAGGGCAGTTTGCGGTAAGTGGAAACATCACTGAGCTGTCAAGAGACCTCCCGCTCATAGAGGTCATCCGACAGCAATACCACATTGCCCCCCTTGTCACTGCCCTTGATTGTTAGGTTTCCTGCCATCTCTAGTTCAGAGAGGGCAAGGCGTTCCTCTTTAGATAGATTATCCGGGCCTCGTTTTTTCCAGTCAATCCCATCCAGATCCTTCTTAACTAGTTCAAGGAAGAGGCGTATCCAATGATATTTATGTATCGGGGGCATTTTAAGAGATTGGATGTATAAGTCACTGTTCCTTCTGATTTGATCAGACTCACCAGATTCCATAGGTTCAGTCTGCTCATCCAGAAGTGCCAGGAGATTATCCAAGGCTAGTTGTTCCTCCTTATCTCCCGGGGTCATAGCGTCTTGACTAGTCTGAGGTATATCAGTTTTTTTGATTGATAAAAGGGGAGGGGGGAATGGGTATAGTGGGACTTTCCAGAGGCGATGGGTCAATCACCTCACATCCCTTAATTTTGTATTAATAGAAAACAGAGCAAGGCGGGACTTTAGATGAAGCATGTGCGGGAAAAGGTTCGGGTAAACAGAGGGTAACAACACATCTGGAGTATCTTGTATCATAAAAAGATTTTTTATGTCTTTCAACTAATGCACCGTCCATGACTATATTGCATTAGTGAAGTATAAAATGATGTGCATATACATTACACAGATTGAATTAAAAGGGAAACACATATCAACTGAGGACCCAAGTAAACAGACATACAAAAAATATTTTACAATGTTGTGTAGCGGGGTCTCCTTTAAGGCCCCGGGATTACGTTACCCAGAACCCCGTTCGGCACCCAGAGTGCAAATGGGCCACCGCAGAGACTCATGGGAGGGGCTATTTAAGAGGGAGGCGAGGCGGAGCTCGGCCTCTTTGGACACCGTGCTGCAAGCAACAGTTTCTTCCTGTGCGGATCTGCTGCAGTGCAAGGCCTGAAGCCTGGGGCCTTGCGCAACTTCCGAAGAGCCTTCCACCCCACTGCGGAGCCTGGGTGGCACCAGACTGGTCGAGTGAGGACATCAGTTGGATCGGGGACCCGATTGTTGCAGACGCTGTGTGTGAAGACACAGCAGGTGGAAGTCCCGGACTGGGATCGCGTCCGGAGTGGTGAGCGAGCACTTGCTCAAGCCAATAGACTGTACCGTGTAGGCCTATAGACTGCCTTGGCCCACCTATCGTTAGTTTGTTGTTCCATTAGGAGACCAGTAGCAGGACAGAGTTAAAGGGGTCTCCAGTATAGTGTTCCTTGGGACTGCCTACTTGTGGATTACAAATACTGTTTCATCAAGTGCACCACCGAAAGTTTGCATGCGAAGAAATACTAAAGTAAAAGACTGAGATTTCTTCTATGTCAGGCCTGACCAGGGAGGGGGTAGAGAAATATTTTGTTTAGTGCGCCACAGGGCGCGTACACCATAATAGCTGCGCGCGGTGGGTTACCGCGCTGGGTCATTGTTGTGTGCTACACCTATTGTTGCAGGGCTCTGCAAGCAAGTTGGATGTGTTATGTTCTGCCTATGACTTTTGATAAAAGTAAAACTGTTATATTTGATCTCTCGCCTCCGTGTGTTCTCTTATTGAGAAAAAGGTTACTCCTTGAAATACTAGATTGCATGTGATAAAAGTTTAACCCTAGACTAACTGTGCCAGAGTGGGTCGAGTAAGATTGCCGGGGGTTGGCGGTGCCGTACACAGGGCACGAAATCAAACCAGCGGCTCTCTTAATTGGGGGTAGCGCTACACGTGGGGGCTCTCGAGTCCGGGATCCTGTTGCAGCAAGTAACGCGCCAAAAGTACCAACATGGACCCACTAGAAGTAGGACAGTGGTGCAAAGTGGTCGGCACAGATCCAGCCGGGGTAGTAGTCATAGAACTCCCAGGGATCTGGCAAGAAGAAGCGGTGAAGCAGCTAGTGATGTCACTGTCCCCGTATCAGAAGGCATGGGTGGTGTATGTCAGGACGAATTCCTCACTGACCCACGCACTAATAGAGTGGAAGGATGGAGTCCCAGAGCATTTCAAGAATCCAAGTGTAGAAGCAATAGATGATCAGACTTACAGCCTAATACACGCGCTGCCGCTCAAGCCAGGAGGACGGTTTCAGACACCGAAACTATCTCCATCACCCACCCCAAAAGCAGAAATACAGCAGAAAAGGGAGAGTCCCGGATCGCCATCTGCCACCCTCAGCGCAGAGTTGTGCGCGGTCCTAGGGGAGATTGTAGCCTAGTGTAAGAAAGATCCTACAGATTACCAAATGCCAGGATACAGAAAACTCAGAATATTCTCAGGAAGGAAACCTGTACCTTCGGGTGAAGAGGGGTTTGAGGAGTGGTTAGACGGTGCCACTCAGGCCCTAGAAGAATGGGAAGTCCCAGATCATAGGAAAAAGCAGAGAATTGCTGAAAGCCTGAAGGGGCCTGCTCTAGAGGCTATAAGCAGCCTCAAGATGAGTAAGACAGACTGTGATGCACAGGACTATCTGGACATTCTGCAGAATGTGTTCGGTGGAACAGAGAAAATCACTGAGGTCACTTATCAGCTGGAGCACTGCTACCAAAAGACAGGAGAGAAACTGTCAGAATTCATGAGACGCCTGGATAAGATCCTGCATTAGATGATTCTGAAGAAAGGGATTGACCCGCGGAAGGTGGATGAGGCCCGTGTTCAGCAGGTGATGAGAGGATCTCAGCCCTTGGACCTCATCGCATTGGCGCTACGCACAAGACAGGACGGGAAGAGCCTGGAGTACCCTGACTTGATCCGAGTAGTCAGAGAGGAAGAAGCTATGTTGGAGGAGAAAAGGAAGAACCAACCAGTTGAGTCGGTAAATCCTCCTCCGGTGATGGTCAGGACGGCCATGACTCTGGAAAGAGACTCAGAGGTAGATACCTTGAAGTCGCAGATGTCCCAAGTATTGGGAATGCTGACCTCCCTGATGGAAAAGAAGTCAAGGGAACCAGAGAGGGAAAGTCAGAGGAAGGAGCGGTTTCCCAACACCTCAGCGCCCGCATCCCTGGAAGATTGGGGGGATGTGATTTGTTTCAATTGTGGAGGAGCTGGCCATTTCACCAAAGTGTGTGCCAGTCCAAAGAAAAAAAAGATGAATAACCGCAAGCCGCCGGAAAACTTCAGCGGGCCCCGGTGAAGGAGTCAACCGGGTGCCCATCATCTCCAGTGAGCTCCAAACTGAATGAGAAGCACATGAAAAGAGTGGACAAGACCCCTCAGAAGAAACACAAGGTTCCTCAGAGGGAACGCACCCCAAAGAAAGAGAGTAGTGTCCCTCAGTGGGTAGTTACTAGGGTTGTCCCGATACCACTTTTTTAAGACCGAGTACAAGTACCGATACTTTTTTCCAAGTACTCGCCGATACCGAATACCGATACTTTTTTTTTAATCTCTTTTAAAAAAAATTTTTTTTTTTTTTACAATTTCTTTTTTTTTTTTTACAATTTATTTTATTTATTTATTGATTGATTTTTTATAATGTTTTCTTTTTTTAAGGGGGTGGGGGGTGGACAGTGTCAGTGTGTTTTTTCTTCTATTTTATTTTATTTATTTTTTACAATTCATTTCTTTATTATTTATTTTTTTATTAAATTTTTTATTTTTTTATCAGCCCTGTTGGGGGGCTTTGGTGAGATATCAGGGGTCTTAACAGACCTCTGACATCTCCCCTTTGAGACAGAGAAAGGGACTAGGGACAGATTCCCCAGTCCCTTTCTCAGCAGCCTCAGCTGCGCTGAAAATGAATGGAGAGAAGACAGCGGCTCCTCTCCATTCATAAACTGAAACATTGTAAACACAGTTTACGATGTTTCAGTTTTGTGAATGAACAGAGTCAGTGATCACTGACTCTGTTCATTCGGAACAGTAAGGAGCCGGGTTTACCGGCTCCTACCTCCGCTCTCCATCCTGACAGTAAGAGGGGGTGGAGGAGGAGAACGGAAGGGGATGGCAGCACGGAGGGAGACACCAGAGTGGAGGGGGTCACGGACGGAGGGAGACATCAGAGTGGAGGGGGTCACGGATGGAGGGAGACACCAGAGTGGAGGGGGTCACGGACGGAGGGAGACACCAGAGTGGAGGGGGTCACGGACGGAGGGAGACACCAGAGTGGAGGGGGTCACGGACGGAGGGAGACATCAGAGTGGAGGGGGTCACGGACGGAGGGAGACATCAGAGTGGAGGGGGTCACGGACGGAGGGAGACATCAGAGTGGAGGGGACACGAGACCGCAGAACGGAGGGGGGCTGGAGGAGGATGCAGGGACAGTCAGCGGTGATCGTGTGTGAGTTACAAGCACCGTCACCGCTGATTTCACTACAGCAGCTTAAAGGGGGGGGAGAGGCGGAGAGACTTTTAAATCTATACAGCGGTGATCTCCCACGCACTGATCACCGCTGACTGTCCAGGTATCGGGTGAAGCATCGGGAGCATTTGCCTGAGTACAAGTACTTGGGCAAATGCTCTGTATCGGTACCGATACCGATACTAGTATCGGTATCGGGACAACCCTAGTAGTTACACCCATAAAAAGGAGGGAGATCAATGCATACCAGGCCCAAGAGAGACTTAAGTCCAAAGAGAAATGGAAGAAAGAGAGTCCAAAAGGAAAATGCAGAGATCAGAGGAAAGAGACCCCTTCGAAGCGATATCCAGAGAAGCTGGTGGGTCCCTCCCCGATAGTACCTGTTCAAGTGGAGGGAGTCTACACAAGAGCCATATTGGATACTGGGGTGCAAGTGACCCTGTTGTACCGGGACTTTTATGACAAGCATTTAAGTCACCTACCCATCCAGAAGATTGAAGAGCTGGAGATATGGGGAATTGGGACAGAGAGTTTCCCTTAAGATGGCTATCTGCCTATAAAACTGACTTTTGACCCGTCCATAGCCGGGAAGGCTGAAGTGTTTGATACCTTAGCTGTGGTATGCCCCCGACTGCCTGGAGCTAATAAGAGTTCCTTAATAATAGGGACCAACACGGATCTGGTCCGAAGACTCTTGACCCCTTTAACAAAAGCAAAAGGCCCCACAGTCACTGGGATCCACCCAATGTTGAAGACAGCCTACCAACGACTGATCTTAGAACAGAAGGCCCCAGAAGAGGGGGTAGGGAAGGTTTGGAGGCTGGGAAGAAAAGGAATAGTTCTACAGCCCGGTGAAGTGGCCTGTTTGAAAGCCACTGTGAAACTCACTTGGGAGCAGCCTGGGCCCTTTGTCATGTTGGAACCCGACCCAAGGGGAGAACATTCGGGCTTAGAAGTAGTCCCAGAAGTGGTTCCCTTGAAGGCCCTGAAGAAGGCCCACTGTAAGGTACCTGTGAGTGTCAGGAATACTACAGGTGGCCCCATGGAGATCCCAGCCAGGATGCTGCTGGGTCAGGTGAGCCCTGCCACCCCAGTTGGTTTGTCGGATGTGGAGAAGACAGATGGAGAAAGTACTGTGTGGGAGAAACTTTCCATGGAGAACCCAAACCTACCCAGGGCTTGGAAAGAGAGAGCCAAGGCCCAGTTGACCAGGTGGGAAAAGATCTTCTGCCAAGATGAGTTCGATGTGGGGTGTGCAAGGAGTGCCACCCATCGAATCCGCCTCCAGGAAGACAAGCCCTTCAGGGAAAGAGTCAGGCGAGTTCCGTTAGCAGACCTCGAGGACTTGAGGGAACAGCTCGCCGAGCTAAAGCGAACCGGTGTGATTCGAGAATCCAGAAGCCCCTATGCCTCCCCGATAGTGGTGGTCAGAAAGAAGAATGGATCATTGAGGCTGTGCATAGACTACAGGACCCTTAACAGGAGAACCATACCCGACCAGTATACCACTCCGAGGATAGAGGATGCCTTACAGAGCTTGTCTGGAGCTAAGTGGTTCAGTGTTATGGACCTAAAGAGCGGGTACTATCAAATCCCGATGCATCCAGTAGACAAAGAGAAGACGGCTTTCATAACCCCAGTAGGGTTCTTTGAATTTGATCTGATGCCTCAAGGTCTGTCTGGAACCCCAGCTACCTTCCAACGTCTTATGGAGAAGACTGTAGTAGACATGAACCTCATCGAAGTCTTAGTATACTTGGATGACATCATTGTCTTCGGAAGAACCTTGGAAGAACATGAAGAGAGGCTGGAGAAAGTTTTGAAGAGACTGAGTGAGGAAGGACTCAAGCTCTCACCCGAAAAATACCAATTCTATCAGTCATCAGTCAACTATCTGGGGCACATAGTGTCTGAAGATTAGGTAGCCACAGACCCCGAAAAATTGGAGGCAGTCACCTCCTGGCCCAGGCCCACCACTGTGACAGAGCTCAGATCTTCCTGGGGTTCTGTTCCTATTACAGGAGGTTTGTGGAGGGGTTTGCTCGGATAGCCAGGTCACTGAATGAGCTGCTCAAGACGGAGGGGGAAGAGGATGACACAGGGCCCAGAAAGCCAGGTGAGTCAGTCAAGGACCAGTGGAACAAGAAGTGTGAGGATGCCTTCCAGATGTTGAAGAAGACATTAACCACTGCCCCTGTCCTGGCCTACGCAGATCCTAAGAAGCCTTATGAACTTCATGTAGATGCCAGCCATGATGGTTTGGGAGGAGTGCTATACCAGGAGCATGAAGAGCAACTGAGGCCCGTTGCGTATGTGAGCAGAAGTCTGACTCCCTCCGAGAAGAACTACCCCACCCATAAGTTGGAGTTCCTGGCCCTTAAGTGGGCGGTAGTTGACAAACTCAGAGACTATTTGTATGGGGCGGAATTCACAGTGAAAACCGACAACAACCCCCTCACCTATCTTTTCACCACAGCAAAGTTGGATGCCACAGGACATAGATGGTTGGCGGCTCTGTCTGCCTTCAATTTCAGCTTAAAGTACAGACCTGGGGCTGGAAACCGAGATGCATACGCCTTGTCTAGAAGATCTCATGTCTCCACCTTCAGAACAGAAGAGTGGACCCAAGTGGCACCCGACGGGGTGCGGGCCCTCTGTCAAGGGGCTGAACTCCAAGCCAGTGGCGGCTCAAGAGCAGAAGAGATAGGGGTTACCATAGTCGGAGTCCCCAAGCAGTACTGTGGGGTAACCCAATTGGGGGAAGATAACTTGCCAAGACTGTCCAAGAAGGAGTTGAGATCCGACCAATTGTAAGATCCCATGGGGAGATTGGTCCTAGAGGCCCTGGAGAATCAGGACCCGAATAGACATTTACGTCACCCTTCAAAGGAAGCTCGCCTGTTGAGGAAGGATTGGGACAGGTTGCAGGTGCATCAGGGAGTGGTCTACCAAAGGGGCCCCTCTGATGACCTGGAAGACAAATGGCAGTTGTTCCTGCCCGAGAAACACTGAGAGACTGTTCTGGTTGCTTTGCACGACAACCATGGCCACCTAGGGGCGGAAAGGCTTTTCCAACTCGTTAGGAACCGTTTCTATTGGCCCTGCATGAGGGCTGAAGTGGCAGAATACTGCCACTCATGTGCACGATGCATCCAGAGAAAGACTTTACCTCATCAAGCTGCCCCAATGGGCCATCTGCAAAGTCAAAGCCCACTTGATCTGGTATGCATTGATTTTCTCTGCCTCGAACCCGACCTGAGTGGACTAGGAAATATTCTGGTAGTAACCGACCATTTCACCCGGTATGCCCAGGCCTTCCCAACCAAGGACCAGAAGGCTTCCACTGTGGCCAAAGTGCTGATGGAGAAATACTTCGTACACTATGGGCTACCACAACGGCTCCATTCAGAACAGGGAAGAGATTTTGAAAGTCGGTTGATCCGGAAGCTCCTGGATTATTTGGGGAACAAGAAGACAAGAACTACCCCCTATCATCCACAAGGTGATGCTCAGCCGGAGAGGTTCAACCGAACCCTGCTCAACATGCTGGGGACCCTAAGCAGTGAAAAGAAGCGGCATTGGAGCAACCACATAGCGGCAGTTGTGCATGCATACAACAGCACCACCAGTGACACTACAGGGTACTCACCCTATCGACTTATGTTTGGGAGAGAAGCAAGACTACCAGTAGATCTGGCCTTTGGCACTTCCATAGACCATTGTTCCGCTGCTTCCCACAAGGGATATGTCGATAGACTCAGACGCAATTTTGAAATTGGCCTATGAACAGGCCCAGGCGGCCTCGGAGCAAAGGGGGCCCGCAACAAGAAGAATTTTGACCTGAAAGTTAGGATTCAGGATTTACAACCAGGGGAGTGTTGCTACGGAACTTGGGGGTCCCTGGAAAACACAAGCTTGCAGACAGATGGAGACCTGAACCTTATGTTGTTTGCAAAAGGCTACCGGGCCTGCCCGTTTACAGACTTAAACCAGAAGGGAAGGTGGGACCTTTGAAGACCTGACATCGGAACCACCTGCTCCCACTAGCTGAGGCAGTTCGGATACCCCCTGTGACGGATTCCCCTGAGCCAACTTCCATCCTGGATACTCCCAGACCAAACACTCGGTCCCAGACTCCTCAGATTGGGGATACAGAGACCTCGGAGATAAGTGAAGATGAGGGAGAAGAACTTGATTGGCTTTGGCCTTCACAGGCCCCAGGAACTTCTGCTATTGATCTTCCACCTGAAGAAGACACCATAGATCAGACGCTGAATGCAGAAGCTACTGAGTTCATTCCGTCCAGTCCTTGGTCAGATTCTTGGGAGAGTGCCTGTGACTTACTCCCAGAAGAAGATCCAAGGGAATCCCTGTACCTCCCTGCTCCGGAGTCCAGTGCTCCTGAACCAGAGGAAATTCCTAAGTCGGTTCCAGAGGAGGAGCCTGTTTTAACAGAAAGCCCAAGAGGACAGAGGAAGCGAAGAGCCATAAAGCCTCCCAGAAGATTAACTTACCCACAGATGGGGAGGAGTGCGGAAGACACTGTGGTTACTGCCAGGAGGAGTATGGAAGACCCTGATCCTCCCACTGTTCATTTAGTGGGGGGCAATCCCAACTCACTCTCTGGCACAGTTAGGCAGGACACTGATGATAGTGTGACCTGTGGGCAGGGAAGTTCACTACCTCGTTTTTGGTGGGAATTTCCTCTGCCAACATCATACGAAACTTTGATTGATGTTCTACGTTCTGTAATGTAGTGTTATGTTATCTTTGGGGACCAAAGAGTTTAAGTGGGGGGAGTGTGTAGCGGGGTCTCCTTTAAGGCCCCGGGACTACGTTACCCAGAACCCCGTTTGGCACCCAGAGTGCAAATGGGCCACTGCAGAGACTCACGGGAGGGGCTATTTAAGGAGGGAGGCGAGGCGGAGCTCGGCCTCTTTGGACACCGCGCTGCAAGCAACAGTTTCTTCCTGTGCAGATCTGCTGCAGTGCAAGGCCTGAAGCCTGGGGCCTTGCGCAACTTCCGAAGAGCCTTCCACCCCACTGCGGAGCCTGGGTGGCACCAGACTGGTCGCGTGAGGACATCAGTTGGATCAGGGACCCGATCGTTGCAGACGCTGTGTGCGGAGACACAGCAGATGGAAGTCCCGGACTGGGATCGCGTCCGGAGTGGTGAGCGAGCACTTGCTCAAGCCAATAGACTGTACCGTGTAGGCCTATAGACTGCCTTGGCCCACCTATCTTTAGTTTGTTGTTCCATTAGGAGACCAGTAGCAGGACAGAGTTAAAGGGGTCTCCAGTATAGTGTTCCTTGGGACTGCCTACTTGTGGATTACAAATACTGTTTCATCAAGTGCACCACCGAAAGTTTGCATGCAAAGAAATACTAAGTAAAAGACTGAGATTTCTTCTATGTCAGGCCTGATCAGGGAGGGGGTAGAGAATTATTGTTTAGTGCACCACAGGGCGCGTACACCATAATAGCTGCGCGCGGTGGGTTACCGCGCTGGGCCATTGTTGTGTGCTACAGCTATTGTTGCAGGGCTCTGCAAGCAAGTTGCATATGTTATGTTCTGCCTATGACTTTTGATAAAAGTAAAACTGTTATATTTGATCTCTCACCTCAGTGTGTTCTCTTATTGAGAAAAAGGTTACTCCTTGAAATACTAGATTGCATGTGATAAAAGTTTAACCCTAGACTAACTGTGCCAGAGTGGGTCGAGTAAGATTGCCGGGGGTTGGCGGTGCCGTACACAGGGCCCGGAATCAAACCAGCGGCTCTCTTAATTGGGGGTAGCGCTACAGTTGTATATGGTAATGATGCATTTATGAAGCATGAGATAATAGCTCTATGCGTTTCGCGACTTTAGTCGCTCATCAGGAGCAGGCATTCGTTTTCTTTCTGTAATGACACAAACATCTTGGGCTTAAAACAGGGCATCAGACATAAAGGGACCGTAGATGAAAACAGGGTCCTAGATGGTACTCACCAGGCTGCCAATTGCTGCTGGTATGGAAGTGGGACCCAGGCAAGCCCCAATGGGCTGGGACAACTCGCGCCGGGGACTGTGGCAGGAAAATGCATGACATGCGGCCCCCACACAGGGCGTGTCCAGGTCAGTCAGGCATAAGGAAATGAGTGATGTATACAGGGTCAATGAAAGATGAAAAGGACTGGTGGAAATGGAGAAAATAAGAGAATGAGAAAATTAAAAATGAGGAAATGTTGAGAGGAAAAGGAGAAGGGAAATGTGTTGTGTGAACAAAGGGGGTGAGAATGTAAAATAGGAAATGAGAGATGTGCAGTGTGAACAATACCTGGGAAGACAGTGTGAACAGCATGATGGTCTGTGAAGTGAATGTGAGTCAGATGCCTGCACCGGCCATGGGTGGCACCCTTATGTAGGTTCCAGCGTCAAGAAATTCCCGCCAACGCCACGCACGCGAGTGGGTGGGGAGGGGAGGTGCCTACACCAATGCGGAAGAGCCGCCTGGTAGTTGGGCGCCGAATGTACTCCCCAACACCCCTCATAGCTGTAAAGCCATGGTCGCACGGAAAGAGTTCCCAGTGCGCACCAAATGGGCGGCGTGGCGTCGATACGCCAATGCCCGCCCACACATCCCTGCGTCAATGTAGCGTGGGACAGGGGGCGTGGTCAGGGCGTGTCGCAGCCCCCGGACTAGAGCTGAGCCCACAAGGGGTGTTGTGGAGTACATTCGGCGCCCAACTACCAGGCGGCTTTTCCGCATTGGTGTAGGCGCCTCCCCTCCCCACCCACTCGCGTGCGTGGCGTTGGCGGGAATTTCTTGACGCTGGAACCTACATAAGGGCGCCACCCATGGCCGGTGCAGGCATCTGACTCACATTCACTTCACAGACCATCATGCTCTTCACCATAGGCGTGCGCACAGGATTTGCCGGGTGTGCCTGTGCACACCCTAATCACCTAGTGCAGTGCAGATTGCCCCTACTGCCCTGGCTCATTCCTGCCCCTCCCCCCCAGCAGCACTCCCGACTTCCTTCCTCTTCTCTCCCAAAGGCTGCTGCTGCTGGCACACACGGGGAAGTTTTAAAAGGAGTGGGGGAAGGGGCCGGTAAATATATAATTTACCAGCCCCTTTCCTTTGTGAATGAGCACAGTAAGTGATCGGTCCCATGTGTTTGAGCTTTGGAGTGCACACCCTAATGCAATAGGCTGCGCACACCTATGCTGTTCACACTGTCTTCCCAGGTATTGTTCACACTGCACATATCTCATTTCCTATTTTACATTCTCACTCCCTTTTTTCACACAACACATTTCCCTTCTCCTTTTCCTCTCAACATTTCCTCATTTTTAATTTTCTCATCCTCTTATTTTCTCCATTTCCACCAGTCCTTTTCATCTTTCATTGACCCTGTATACATCACTCATTTCCTTATGCCTGACCAACCTGGACACGTCCTGTGTGGGGGGCCACATGTCATGCATTTCCCTGCCATAGTCCCCGGCGTGAGTTGTCCCAGCCCATTGGGGCTTGCCTGGGTCCCACTTCCATACCAGCAGCAATTGGCAGCCTGGTGAGTACCATCTAGGACCCTGTTTTCATCTACGGTCCCTTTGTCTGATGCCCTGTTTTAAGCCCAAGATGTTTGTGTCATTACAGAAAGAAAACGCATGCCTGCTCCTGATGAGCGACTAAAGTCGTGAAGCGCGTAGAGCTAATATCTCATGCTTCATAAATGCATCAATACCATATACAACATTGTAAAATATTTTTTGTATGTCTGTTTACTTGGGTCCTCAGTTGATATGTTTTTCCCTTTTAATTCAATCTGTGTAATGTATATGCACATCATTTTATACTTCACTAATGCAATATAGTCATGGACGGTGCATTAGTTGAAAGAAATAAAAAATCTTTTTATGATACAAGATACTCCAGATGTGTTGTTACCCTCTGTTTACCCAAACCTTTTCCCGCACATGCTTCATCTAAAGTCCCGCCTTGCTCTGTTTTCTATTAATATCCGTTTTTTTATTCTTTTGTCCTGCATGGAAAAGTTGAAAGACCACTTTCCGTAAAAACAGGTTAATGTCCTTATACACGTGAACTCATCCATGGAGGACACCGGGGGAAAAGGCAGGCCCTTATTGAGAAGACTGTGGTGTCTAGGTTCAAGTTTAAATTTGGACAGGTTAATGACCTTCATATCACTAGTAGGAGGCACCTCAGAGGTCTGTTTCCCATAATTTGTCTCCATCAGAACACAAGGCTCTTAAACATTTAGAAATGGACAATAACATTGTCATTCGCAACGCGGACAAGGGTGGGTTGGTGGTGGTCCTCAATTCTGATACCTACAAAGGTGAAGCTTTACGTCAGTTGTCTGACAGCAACACCTATACTCCACTCAAGGGTGATCCCACCATCCCCTTTTCTGCCAAACTTTCCTCCTTGTTGGACACAGCAGTCCATGCGGGAATTTTTTCAGATAAAGAGAAGCTGTTATTTATCCCCATCAATCCCGTAATGCCAGTGTTCCATCACCTGCCAAAAATTCACAAGGGCCTGCACCCACTCGTGGGCAGGCCCATAGTGGCAGGTATTGGATCCCTTAACGAGCGGCTAGGAGAGTGGGTTGACGGCCAACTTCAGCCTTTGGTCATCAACCTCCCAGGGTATCTACGTGATACCAAACAACTGCTTACAAAACTCCGGGATTTTCAGTGGAAAGCAGAGTACAGGTGGATTACATGTGATGTGACCAGCCTCTACTCAAGCATTCCCCACGACTTGGGGGTTTTGGCTGTGTCCACTTTGCTTAAAGAATCTGGGAAGTATTCGTTAGCGTTACAGGAGTTTATCATACTGTCATTGGACTATTTACTTACACATAATTTTTTTATGTTTGACGGGGGCTATTATCTCCAAAGGTGCGGGGCCTCCATGGGAGCGAAATTTTCGCCTTCCCTGGCTAATCTCTATATGGGATTTTCGGAGAGGTCTCGCATCTTTGGACATGATAGCCCCCGCCGTTTAGATACGATCTTCTTTTGCAGGTTCATTGACGACCTCCTGTTTGTTTCCTCTAAAGAGGACACAAATTTACAGGATTGGTTGGATCACCTTAACGATAATTTCATGAATCTCCGCTTCACTGGAAAACTTGGCATCACTTCCATAGATTTTTTGGATGTCAAGTTGTCGGCTGTTAATGGTGTAGTAGTTACAGGTCTCTATAGAAAACCCACAGCTGGCAATGCCCTTCTTAGAGCGGATTCAGGCCACCCTAGCCACACCGTTCATGGGGTTCCGGTTGGACAATTCCTCAGGCTCCGACGCTTGTGCAGCAGACCTGAGGATTTTGTCACCGAAGCCACTAATATGACCCAACGATTCATCAATAGGGGTTATGCTCCCAATATAATAAAAAGAGCCTTCAAAACTGCGAGTGTTATCCCAAGAGATACCTTACTTCAGAACTGTTCGAATAAACGTAAAAACAAAGCGACACTGTCTTTTAGTGGTGTACTGGTGTTCTCTACACCTTACAGTTTTGAATTCGGTAAAATAAAATCCATTATTGAGAAATATCTTCCCATTCTACTGAATGACCCTGCCTACCATGAAATACTTTCCAGGGGAGTTAAATCAGTGTCCCGCAGAGCCCCCACTTTGGGCAGTCGCCTTTCACCTAGTCTTTTTTCAAGCGTATCCTCAGCATCAAACTGGTTGCATTTCCAGGGCACTTTTAGATGTGGAATGCCTCACTGCAATTACTGTAGACATATAAAAACAGGGGACACAGTTCAGTCTAGCACCAACCACAATTCTTACGATATCAAGCAGTTCATTAATTGCAATACCAAGTTTTTGGTGTATGTGATTAAATGTGAACTATGCGATATCCAATATGTCGGAAGAACGACTAGGAGACTCAAAGACAGACTGTATGATCACCTGTATGATATACAGAAAGATAGAAATACGAATGTTGCTAGGCATTGGGTATCAGTACATCAGAAAAATGTCTCATGCCTCTCTATACAAGGTATAGAAAAGATTGTTTCACCTTTAAGAGGGGGAGACAAATTCAGGACACTGTGCAGGCGTGAAGTCTATTGGATTTTTTCATTGCATACCAGGATACCGGCAGGCCTTAACTTTGAATGGGATGTATCCCATTATTATGATTAGTCCTCGCGTCCTGCACAGTGTCCTTTCTAGTTTTTTGTGTCTGGCATTTTCTCTGATGTTTCTAACATTGGTTACCCATGCGTGTTAATTTAGGCTCGGATCGCCATTTTGTCCTTCCTTACTACATGCTCATGGGTACACACATGTTTATACCCGGTTTATTGTCAGAAGTTTTCATTTTATCTTGTTTCATATAGTTACCATGATATTGACTGCTTGTTGCATGTTTAAATCTTTATGGTCTCTATATTACTGCTCATATAATATATGGAACATGATAGTTCTACTACTCTATTGGGACCATTCTCTTTTCTTTTTCTTCCCCTATTTCTTTTAGTCTCGAACTATTATTCACCTGGTTTGGAAGAAATTGTATGGACTTGGTCTCTTTCTTTTGCACTAATCATCAATTAGTGGTAGATCGTCTTGATCAGATTGTTTTATTGTATATGTGTCACACATTAATTTGTGTGTTTTATAGTCTCTTTATTCTTTTTAATTTATGTTGGTTTTGGTTATGTCATTTTTGACAGCATGAACTGTCTTGGGCATATACAGAGTTCATTTTGTATATGGAAATGACATATAGAATTCCATCTCGGAAACCAATGCACACACAAGATTTATGGCCCATGTTTCATCTGTATGTATATTGTGCTGTAGATGTAATATTGCATTGACATTCATTGAGTGCATAAGTTTATGTGGGCATCATGGTATGTTCACATTAAGTCAGGATCCAACCCCAAGGTTTTTTTTGTTAGCATGTCATTTTTCAATCTCCTTATGTAGACATTTGTTCCCGTGTGAATTGTTCCCATAGAATTATTTGTACATCTTTAATTGAACGGATGGTTTTCCATCGACATGTCTATGCTTGGATGCATATCTCAGCTAAAGCGCACAGTTTCGGAGCCATTATATATACACACATACATTTTTACATTGGGCTCCTCATGTGTGCGCATTTGGCTGAATGCTTGCATTCACACGGGGGCATTCCCTTTTTTTATTTTTTTATTTATTTACTTTCCTTACCCGACCTTTTCACATAAACATTCACCTCAATGTGTATTGTTCACGTAGAATATCTCTTAGATATTTTGATTGGATGGATTGTTTTCCATCGAGATGTCTGTGGTTGGTTGTATTGGACGGAATGTTTTCCAATCGAGACGTCTATGGTTGGACGCGCACTTCGATCAATGCACACATTTTTGGAGCCACCATGTGCACACATACACATATATATGTTTTTGCACTGGGCTCTTTGTGTGTGCGCCCTGGGTTGCATGTCTACATGTACACATGGGTACACCCTCAATCAATTCTTCACATGGACATTTGTCTTTATGTGAATCGTCCAGACAAAACCATCTCACAGACTTGTCGATTGGATGGATTGGTTTTGGATGTCCCAGTTGATGTGCGCATCACTGGAGTCATTATTTTTTTTTCTTATATGCCTTTTCATCGGGCTCCCCATGTGTGTGCACCCAGCTGTATGCCGGTGTGCACATATGGGTATATTTTTGTCTCATAATTACATACTTGGTGTTCTCAAAAATGGTGACTTCAAGTATATTCAAACACATTTGCACACATATGCTTTTATTGCATGTTTGTGTAGTGGTTCATCTTTATGCACAATATACCTTCAGGAATGACTTCCATCCCAATAGACATATAGACTCAAGCATTTGTTAAAGAGACATATACTCACATATTAATACAAATCTGTTCAGATATTAGTTTAAACAGAACATTTGTTCTTTTATTCACATTAAATTCACTGTATAAATTATCAATATCAATAATAAAATAATAAAATTAAAAAATAAATATATCTCTAAAGAGACATGCACATATCAGCACGGACTAAGTAACATTAATGCAAGCACTCCACAGTGCACCTAATCAATTTTAAGGTTGCTTTGCATTTTTTCATTTATACATGTCCAAAATTTCACATATATGCACATATATATTTATATTATATATATTTTTTTTCTCTTTTTTGCATTTACACACATGGTCACACATGTTTTGGATGCACATTTACATTATACCACTTTTTTAATTGGTAGTAATCTCATCCCTATTTTTTATTCATTTTATTTGATTTTCACATTTATTCTTATTGATATATTTTTTTGTTCCCACTCCACACCATATCACTTATTTTTATTATATATTTTTTATATATATTATACTTTTTAAAAATATATCTTTTACATATCTGCATAGATTGTCATATGGTGAGGCATTTCTATCCTCTTTTTTCATTGTGGTCAGTGAACCACACCCATTTCACTTGAATCACTTTATGTTTAATTAATTTTTAATTAACTAATTATTTTCACCTTGGGGTTGGATCACATGACTTCCCCTGTTTAGGGTATATCTTGGGTAGTACTTGTGTAATAACTAGCTATGAATAAGCACTTTAAATAGTGTGAAACGCGTCAGCTAAACTAGATCAGTTTGTTGTGTTGTGCAGAGTGTTTTTGGTTTCCTAAACCCTTTTTTTGGAATAAAGGCTTTTTAACCGGAGTGCTGCGTCCAGAAGACCTTCCTTTCTTTCTTCAGGCACCTCAGAGGTGTCTTTCACTACTTGGAGCTCCGGGTTCACATATATTTTGAGTTCCTGCCCCTGGAGTTTCTTCCTCCTCTGTCTCTTCCTCTTCCTCTGCTTCTTAAATCCAGTCTGCGATCCTCCCTGGGAAAATCCCTGGGTGATCCTGGGTTATTAGTTGATGATGATGATGATGATGATGCACCAGTTTCAGTAGTGTCAGTGAAATCCACCGACTTCTGGGCATCACCATCTGAAGAATTTTGTCTATTACAGGAGCGTGTAGTAGATCGTTTTTTGTTTTGTCTAGTAAGGCTCCTTCCTCTATCTAGGGTAAGGTCAAATACCTCACCTTTCTCAAAATCTTCAAGATTCTGTCAAAATTTATGTTGTTTGGTGTTCATCAGATGTTTTTGGGTCCTGTCAATTTCCTTTTTAAGAATTTCGTTATGCTTGTCAAATTATGCCTGACCTTTAAATGGTTCCAGGAGGTCACTACTTTTATCCAGTTCAGTTCTGCGTTCCTCCAATTGGAGCTTCTCCTCATCAACAATCAGCTGGATAACAGATAGACCGTGTTTAAGGCATTTGGCCTTCCATATTTCGACAAATCTAGGCATGTGTAAATGTTACGCAGGTGTAACACGTTCACGTAGGCCTCTTGGGATAACGCCAAATTTGATACAGGTATGAGATTCAAGAGAGGAGATATCACATTTACGGTTTAGATATTTAATAGTTAATTTTTTATGTTGTTTGAACAGATCCTTAATTGGTTGATTATCTGTTTTGTCAATACACAATTCCCTAGTGAAGGCAGATTGTATTTCTAGATCAATATCCTCTCCTATTTTATATGCCACACCAATGCTGGTGGAATAAAGTGAAAAAATTCAATATAATAGAAGACTAAATCAAGTATAAGTAATCAAGGCTCTGCGACTGGTGAATGAGGTAATGGTGGTGGTGAAATGGGTGTAAAGCATCAAAATGCAAGAATATCAAAATTTAAATATACCTATAGGTGCACAGGACCCAGAAGTTAGCCAGTATGGCCACTTGGGACATGTAACCATATAATGTATGGTTACATGCAAAGTCCCCCATTTGCGTAAATACGTATAGATATGTATATATGTACCCCTACATAACGTATGCATAATTGAGTATACGAAGATGTAGAGACCATGCTGGGATAGGTGGAGACCAAAGTGAGAGCCTGAATCAAACCCAGAACCCAGAGGTTAACAGAGGAACAGAGTTTGGTGAGTGGATATGAACAGGGATATAGATTATCTAGTTAGGAATGACTGGAAACTACATTCTACATTTAGGCCGGACAGGGCCATAGTCCCGAGTCTAAAGATCCACATTTTTTCTCTCTGAAGGAGGACTGTATCGAAGTCCCCTCTTCTGGCTGACAAGTCCAGGGTGTATATTCCCTTGACTCTCAAGTCTGACACCTTGCTTTCATGAAAGTCAGCAAAGTGCAGGGCTATCGGGGACATTTCCTCTCTGGACTTGCTTTTTAAAGTCTGAGTTTGGCCTACATCTTTTACGCATTTTGCTGAGCTTTTTATACTGCGGAGGTGTTCACCGATGCGGATACGCAACTGTCTTTTGGTCTTGTCAATATAGTACTTAAGCACAGTTAATGAACTTATTGATAGAAAACCGAGTGTTGCCATCCGCACTGGTAAACTCTGCTGTTTTCTCAACGTGGCTGCAGATCTGGCAGAGGCCACAAGCATACATCTCTTTTAAAGGGGGAAGGTCAGTCAGCCAGCTGGTGGTCCATTCCCTGGTATGTTCTGAGTGGACCAATGTGTCTCTCAAATTTCGGGCTCTTTTCGCCACCATCTGTGGGAACGATCCCACAATCTCGTGGATTAGAGGAGACCTTGTAAGTATCCCCCACTGTTTTTCCAAAACAGACCTGACATCTTTCCATTGTGTCCCCCTTCCTCTGTCCACTCTCTCCTCTCCCCCTCTCCCCCTCTCTCTCTCCTCTCCCCCTTCCTCTGTTCACACTCGCCTCCCTCCCTTTCTCTGTCCATGCCCCCTTCCTCTGTCCACCCGCTCCTCCCTCCCTCTCTCTCTCTCCTCTCCCCCTTCCTCTATCCACTCTCTCCTCTCCTCCCCCTTTCTATCCTCTCCCCCCTCCCTCTCTCTATCTTCTTCCCCCTCCCTCTCTTTCTATCTTCTTCCCCCTCCCTCTCTCTATCCTATCCCCCTCCCTCTCTCTATCCTATCCCCCTCCCTCTCTCTATCCTATCCCCCTCCCTCTCTCTATCCTATCCCCCTCCCTCTCTCTATCCTATCCCCCTCCCTCTCTCTATCCTATCCCCCTCCCTCTCGCTATCCTATCTCCTTCCCTCTCTCTATCCTATCCCCCCTCCCTCTCTCTATCCTATCCCCCTCCCTCTCTCTATTCTCTCTCCCTCCTCTCTATCCTCTCTCCCTCCTTCTCTCTATCCTTTCTCCCTCCTTCTGTGCACTCTCTCCTCTACCCCTCCCTCGCTCTCTCTATCCCCCCCTCTTTCTATCCTCTCCTCCTCCTTCTCTCCATCCTCTCCCCCCCTCTCTCTCTCTATCCTCTTTCCCTCCCTCTGCACACTCTCTTCTCTCCCCCTCCCTCTGTCCACTCTCTCCTCTCCCCCTTCCTATGTCCACTCTCTCCTCCCTCTGTCCATGTCCCCTTCCTCTGTCCGCTCTCTCCTCTCCTCCCTCTCTCTCTCCTCTCCCCCTTCTTCTGTCCACTCTCTCCTCCCTCCCTCTCTCTGTCCATGCCCCCTTCCTCTGTCCACTCTCTCCTCTCCCCCTTCCTCTGTCCACTCTCTCCTCCCTCCCTCTCTCTGTCCACTCTCTCCTCTCCCCCCTCTCTCTCTCCTCCTCCTCCCTCTCTCTATCCTCTTCCCCTCCCTCTCTCTATCCTCTCCCCCCTCACACTCTCTATCCTCTTTCCCCTCCCTCTCATCTCCCCCTCTCTATCCTCTTCTCACCCTCCTCCCTCTCTCTCCCCTCCTTCTGTCCACTTTCTCCTCCCTCCTCTCTGTCTATGCCCCTCCCCTCTGTCCACTCCCTCTCCTCCTCCCTCTATCCTCTTCCCCCTTTACACTCTAAATCCTCTCCCTCCTCCCTCTCTTTCTATTCTCTCCCCCTCCATCTGTCCATTCTCTCCTCTCCTCCATCCCTCTCTCTCTCCTCTGCCCCTCCCTCTTTCTATCCTCTCCCCCTCCCTCTCTCTATCCTCTCCTGCTTCCTCTGTCCACACTCTCCTCTTCCCCGCTATTCCTCTTTCCCTTCCCTCCCTCTTTCTGTCCCCCCCATTCTCTCTTCCCTCTCTCCCTCCCTTTCTCTGTCCTTCCCCCCTGTCCTTTGCCCCCCCTCCCTCTCTCTATCCTCTTCCCCTCCATCCGTCCACTCTCTCCTCCCCCCATCTCTCTATACTCTCCCCCTCCCTCTATCTTCTCTCCCCATCCCTCTCTCTGTCCTCTCTCCCTCCCTTCTCTGTCTCTGTCCTTCCCCCCTGCTCTCTCCCCCCGTGCTTTCACCCCCTCCCTCTCTGTTATAGCTTTGATGGATGACCTCCTTTACCAGTAGGGTGGAGAGGGTGGGCCCAAGCATTCTACAACAGTGGCTGGTCAAGATTTGCATAAAGGACCACCCAAGGTTTAGGGGTTCTGAGCTATGTGACCTTAAAACCGCCAACAGATAGGACATGGGAACCTGTGGGTGATGTCACTCTCCAGGCTTTACCATCCATTGTCAAGCGCTCTCTCCTTTCCCCTACAGCCACCACTGACTGACACAGGGTATCATGTGACCAGACGGGAGGTAAAAGTCCACGTGTTAGGGGGCGCAAATTACTTGCCTTGCCCAAGGCACTGACAACCCATGCTATGTCAATGGAGGGGAGAGCCCAGCGCTGCCACCTTGAGCTGTCAATGTTATCCCTATGTGCCGCTCACAAATGGTGATCTGCAGACAAGACACACCCAGGGGAGAGCAGAGCACAGCCTGGAAAAGGGAGGGACGGTCTTGGTGAGCTCGCTGGTGTGATATGATCCAATAACATGCTGGAATTCTTGAGGACTGGCCATGGGTGGATTGCCATCAGTTTATTGTACACTGTACATTGCAATGTAGTATTCATTTTCTATTGCTTTAATTATTCTTCCCATTTTGGGCATAAGAGGGCCTCATGTCTAAGTTTTGCCTAAGGCCTCACTGTCACAGAGATCCTGCCAGAAACAGGCGCCCCGGACTTCCTGGTTCCCGATCGCGGGTGCGTTCGCGCATGCGTGTGCGTTCCGCAGGTGGCGCCAGAAGGCCTATTTAAACCTGTCAATGACAGACAGTCCCTGCTGTCTGCTCTACAGCGTTTAGTACCTGAAAACCTGATCCTAAGACTTACCTGCATCTGACCCGGCTTGCCTGTGACCTTTTCAGTTTTCTGCCTGCATCTGACCTCTGGCTTGTTGTGACCTCTCCTCTGCCTGATCCTTCAGTACCTTGCTGCCAGCCAGTTAACCGACCCGGCTGGTCTGACCAACCTTACCACGCCTGGTTCCAGTCCTGTCTGCTGTGTTCCTGTGTTCCTGGTTCCAGTTCTGCCTGCTGTGTTCCCGTGTTCCTGGTTCCAGTTCTGCCTGCTGGTTTCCTGTGTTCCTGGTTCCGGTCCGGTCTGCTGTACCTCCTGTGTGCCTGGATCCAGCCCAGTCTTCGGAATTACCTCCACCTTGGTTGATCCTGCCAGGCACCCGTACCCCTCCTACCTCCGCGCCTTCTGTTACACTACCAGGGGCCGCTGGTGGGATCCGTAAGGGAGGCCTTCCTCTGCAATCTGGGCTCGTCACAGTCAGGTACGTGACAGTAGCAGACAGCCATTTCTGAGCCGGAGGAGGGAGCCTCACCTATAGAGGAACTTTGCCGGCACCTGGCAGGATTGACTGAAGCAGTCAAGAGCCTTCAACAAGGCTACACCCACCTGGAAGAACAAGTGCGGGCCCTCTCCAATCCCTCTGCTGCCCAAGGGGGCCCTCATGCCTCTACCTCCACAGCCGGGACAGGATCCACACCCACAGTCGTCATGCTTCCTCCTGAACCCAAGGTTCCTACACCCGAAAGATTCTCCGGGGATCGGAGCAAGTTTAGGGCCTTCCGTAATTCTTGTGAACTGTACTTTGCCCTACAGCCTCGCACCTTCTCTTTAGAGGCCACCAAGGTGGGCATTGTGATTTCCTTGCTCTCCGGAGACCCTCAGAGCTGGGCCCACCGTCTCTTGGAACAGAAAGATGTGACTTTAAGCAGCCTTGCTGCCTTCTTCGATGCCATGGCTCAGTTATATGAAGACTCCCAGCTCTCAGTAACCGCAGAAACCGCCTTGCGTACCCTTCAGCAGGGGCGCAGAGCGGCAGAGGACTATGTAGCGGAATTCAGGTGGTGGAGCGCGGATACCAATTGGAATGATGCCGCTCTCCGCCATCAGTTCCGCATAGGACTTTCCGACCCCCTGAAGGACGAGCTTGCTAGAGTCGGTGTACCACAGACCCTGAACCTGTTAATTGACTTAACTATCCAGATTGACCGACGTCTGAGGGAATGGAGGGCTGAGAGGGCTACGACCTAAATGCTTCCCCGGGCTCCTAGCCATCTATACCCAGCTCCTGCTGCACCTCCAGCCCCCACATCTGATGCACCTGAGTCAATGCAGCTCGGAGTCCTTCGTCCATCCCTCACTCCAGAGGAACGCCAGCGTAACCGAATGAATAACTTGTGCCTGTACTGCGGGGAACCCGGACACTTAGTTAGAAACTGTCCCCTGAAGCTTCGTAAGTGCCTTTCAGTTTCTCCTAACATGACCAACCCACAGGCCAAATCCACATCTCACCTTGCTCTTTCTGTCTCGTTACAGCTCCCAGGAAGGACTCTGCAAGTGCCCGCCATTATTGATTCTGGGGCTTGCAGCTGTTTTATGGAATCAGCCTTTGCCGTCAAACACCAGATCCCCCTTCTTACCAAGACCCATGGACTATGTGTTCATCTGGCTGATTGGTCCATCATAAAGTCTGGACCCGTGGTCCAGGAGACCGCCCCTATACCCGTTACCATCTCTACTACCTCTGGAACCCACCAGGAATACCTATGTCTGGACATTATCTCCTCTCCGTTGTTTCCTATGATCCTCGGTATGCCTTGGTTACAAGCCCACAATCCCACCATCAACTGGGCCATGGGGGTGGTTACCTTCCCTTCTCCCTATTGCCAGCAGTCCTGCGGCTCACATGAACCACCTGGGCCGGCCTCCTTACTGTGCATTGATACAGAAGCTGGAATACGTCAATCCATTCCTGAGGTTTACCATGACTTCCTTAAAGTATTCAGCAAACAAGGGGCAGAAACTCTACCACTCCATTGGGCCTATGGTTGCCCCATCGACCTACTTCCCGGAGCAGAATCTTCCCATTAACAGAGGTAGAACAAGGGGCATTAAAGAACTATGTTGATGAGAACCTGCAAAAGGGGTTCATTCGCCCTTCCACATCCCCAGCAGGCGCAGGCATCTTTTTCGTAGAAAAAAAAAGGACCATACCCTTTGACCCGGTGTGGATTACCGTGAACTGAATAAAATTACAGTAAAAAATCGTTACCCTCGGGGCGTGGCTTGGACGGGATCCGAGATGGCAGCTTGAGGAAAGAGCTCCCGCACAAAGAGGACGAGAATACGCTGTAATACGGGTATATTAGACCCCGAATCATGGGGCCCCAGCTAAATCACAATATACCGGAGATGTTTCGGACCCGGCCACAGGGACAGCATGCGGACTCACAGGCCTCATCCCCAGCCTCAATTAGTGGTGCTGACGAACCGCTGACAGATGGCGACGGCGCCGCGGTTCTCAACCCGACCCTACGAGACATCCAGAGATACTTACAAAAGGTCGCCCTGGACATCAAAACCACTATGACGACATCCATATCTGAGCTCAAATCTGAACTTTTGGTGATGAACCGCCGCATGGCTGACGTGGAGGACACATCCCACATGCAAGCAGCAGCAATAAGGCAAGTTCAGAAAACCTATGACCTGCAACTACCACACATGTTTGAACTCCACAGACATGTGGAAGATTTAGATAACAGGGGTCGTAGGCATAACATTAGGGTGAGGGGGGTCCCTGAAAGCATTGAACAGGCCACCCTGCCACAGACGGTATGCGCCATTTTTAACGACCTGCTCGGCTGACCAGCGGATACCCCTATCAAAATGGAGAGACTCCACCGAGCTTTGAGACCCCTTCCCTGGGATTCTGAACCCCCCAGAGACATTGTATGCTGCATTGTAAATTATCCCCTTAAAGAAGAGATCCTTAGAAAAGCCAGGGACAGAGGACGTATTGTGTGCAATGGGGCGGACATTAAACTGTTTCAAGATCTCTCGCAGATAACCTTGCAGAATAGACGTTCTCTGCGCCCCCTGCTGGATGCCTTACGTTCCCGCAACATCCAATATCGCTGGAAGTTCCCATTTTGTTTATCAGCCACCTATAGGGGTCGCACAGCCCTCCTCCGAACACCCGAGGACTTGACTACATTCTGTGAGCAGATGGATATCCCACAAATCAATTTACCTGACTGGTACTCTTTCTACTTCCCTGCGGAACCGTGGAAGCCGGTCTCTCACACCTCGTCTCCAAAGGCCCAGCGCCAGCGATCCAGACGCCGCAGACTAGACCCCCACCTCGCCGAACGACCGCAACATGAGACGAGATCATCCCTCATACGAGCGGGAGAGAGTGGATACCCCCGCAGGGGTCGCCAGGATGACTAGTTCCTCTCCCTTTCACTCCACTGCTCACCAGTAGCAGAGAGAGACGCTTTTGGCTCTCACCCCTGGTTTGGTTTTTTCCTTTTTTTTTTTTTTCACCTATGCCTTGCCTCCCTCTCAAATCTTGTTCCAGCAGTGATTCCTGGTCCGCTGACTCCACATCTCGAGGGACTTAGCCGGAGAGCATTCCTGGAGATCTATGAGGAACAATGAAACATCTGACCCAGGTACTGCTGTTTTTCTGATGAATCCCTCTGGCTGACACTCCTCCATAGAGAGGTCCAAGAGACTAAGCACTGAGCTATCCCCCTTCCCCTGATCCCTGAACTCTCCCCCAATGTCCATGCTTTGTACCGCATACAGGTGATAATATGTTTAATCTTGCAAGTCATGCTAGATATACTGTTCTAACTGCAATAAGCTCTACCGTCCCGTGGGGTCTGGCTTTTGATTAGGGGGGGTCACACTCTTCTAAAGTGGGCTGGGGTTCCCTCAGGATTCTCACTGTGGACCCCCATTGAGGCTGAAACACATGATCGCTTTCCCCTTTTGCATGGTGACCATACCTTATATAGGGGTCTAAATGCTGGATACTCAAGTGTTTACCTGGGGCGCTTGGTGGACAGACTTGGGAGAGGTGGGGGGAGGGATAGGAGACCCTCTACTTCATGATGAGGAGTCTCCCTGCAATATCACGCCCATACCCTAATATCTATGAGCCTAGAACTCATTATGCCCTATGGCAGCTTATGCCTTAGCTGTTCCACACCCGGAAACGTTCACGCTAAGCATAGCCTTGGATAGGAGCAGACCACCAGAATCCATGAACCTACCATGACTTTTCTGATAGAGGAGAGGGGGGTTGGGAGGCTTAAGGTTCCTGGATGTGCTTACCTGCCTAGTCTCTGGTAACTTTACTTTACTTCATTGAGTGATAGATCAGACGGTTTATTTAGTTGGCTGTTATATCTCTCAATGCAACCGATTGATAGTACTGGTTATGTTTTAGTTTTAGATAAGCCTTGATTTAATGTAATCTCATATACAGCCTCCTAACAAATGTTCTACACATTATATACTGACCTAGACAAAACTCAAGTGCCCAATGGGCTCTTATTTGCTATCTATTTTTGCACATGTCACTGTTTTTCCTTTGTTTCTTGTTTTTTTGTATTATGAGCACCTCTTCTATGATTGCTGCTCCTTGGTTGATAAATGCTGACAAATACCCTTAAAGTTTCCGTTTATCCTTTCTCGTCCTCCTGGTTGCGTATTCTCGAAATACAGTCCTAGTTTACTGTCCCCCATCAGCTATCCTATTGGATAGTCGCTGACCCCCCGGTTTCCCCCTTTAGGTGGTTGGGTGTGTATTCAACCACCTCCGGTAAACTTCTTGTACACGTGGTTACAGGGCCCCACGTACGTACACAACCTACATATCCCATCTGTACCCCCCAACCCTCCTGGGATTGGATTTCTATCTCCCTAGCCCCCCTCCCAAACCTCTCTGACTTTACATACCCCCTCTACACCCTCCCCCCCTTCTGCTCTTTCCCCCTCCTCCTCCTTCCCACCCCCCCTCTTTTTTTTTTTTCTTTCCCCCCCACCCCACTTTTTTCTTCTTTTCTTCTTTTTTTTAGTGGGGACCACTCCTCCTTCTCTACATATTGGGGAACCTAGCAGGATACCTCTAGATTTCATACAGAAGTCTAGTGCTCTTACGCGTAACTTTTGCACTTATTATTAGATCTCCATCTGCCTGTACGATGCAGAAGGAACCTATGATCAGGCAACAGCTGTCCTTGAAATGCCTTTCACTGAATGTTAAAGGTTTGAACCTGCCGGAAAAGAGAGAACAGGTACTCTCGGCACTAACTAAGCATAAAGCCCACTTCCTTATGCTGCAAGAAACACATTTTAGATCGGACACAATCCCCAAACTAGGGAATCATGTATACAAAACGGTAGTGCACTCCACGAACCCAGACTCCAAAACCAAAGGGGTCTCCATACTTATCTCTAAACATGCAGACTTCCATATATCAGACTCACTGATCGACCCCAAAGGCAGATACATCTTTCTTAAGGGCACATATGCGACCAAGCCGATTATGTTGGCAAATGTATATTGCCCCAATGAACACCAAGTTTCCTTCTTTAGGTCTACCTGTGCTGCGCTAGCATCTTTTCTAGAAGGCATAGTAATTTTAGGAGAGGACTTCAATGTCCCGGTGAACCCGCTTCTTGACTCCTCCACAGGGGCATCCACTCTCCCGTATCGTGCCCTACGCCAGATTAAACTGGAACTGCAAAACCTTACACTCCACGACACGTGGCGCACTATGTTCCCCACTGACAGAGACTACACTTTTTTCTCTTCCCCACATAACAAATATTCCAGGATAGACTATTTCTTTCACAACCTTACCTGTCCCTTCTCTCCCACGCCACTATTGAACCAATGTTTCTATCTGACCATCACCCCATAACAATCACCCTCACGTTCCCAGACTCAAACAGGCTGACAAAATCCTGGAGATTAAACCCCTCCCTACTGAAAGACTCAGAGAACCTTGGACAGATAAGTACACAAATCAAGCTGTACTTTCAGGAAAACTCGACACCTAACGTGTCACCCGTCACGCTCTGGGAAGCACATAAATGTGTAGTGAGGGGGAAGCTGATTTCCCTAGCAACGACTGCCAAGAAACGGCAACAAGAGCTCATCAAATCCCTTATGGTGACAATTAGTAAACTGGAGTTAGCCCATAAACGCTCGGCCATGCAATCAACGTTGCAGGACCTCTTACACGCTCGTTCTGCCCTAAAGGAGAAACTAGGAAAACACACTAGGAGACGAAAGCAGAAGGTGTTCTATGAACATAGCGACAAGAGCAGGAAACTATTAGCACGGACGATACAGGCAGCTAAGACCTCTTCCATAATCCACCACATTAGAGACAGCCAAGGTACACTCTTCACTAGGAATGAAGACATAGCCAAACAATTTGAAAAATTCTATACGAAACTTTATAATCTTACGCCTGAGGTGGACGGACAGAGGGCCTCGGCCAACCGCTCCTCCCAAATGGCAACGTTCTTAGCCGAGTACTGCCCCAAACCTGTCACTAGTCAGCAGGCTGAAGCACTGGAGAGTCCTCTTGCCTTGGCTGAACTCCGCTTGGCGATTAAACAAATGAAAGTTGGTAAAAGCCCGGGTCCCGACGGCCTCCCGTTAGTGTACTATAAATGCTTTCAAGATGAACTGGCACCTAAGATGCTCCAAACTTAACTCACTTTCAAGCCCCCACACCTCCCTTGGCAGGCTCCTGGAAGCACACATAGCTGTTATCCCTAAAGCAGATAAAGATCCCTCATTGGTCTCCAACTACAAGCCAATATCCCTTCTCAATGTGGATATTAAACCTTATGCAAAAATGTTGGCCAATAGACTGGTACCCCTGATCCCCGGTCTCATAACATCTGATCAAGTAGGTTTTATCCCGGGTAGGGAGGCGAGGGACAACACCATACGCACTCTGAATATACATCATTGGCTCTCCTCTTCAGAGACTAGGGGATTTCTCCTCTCCCTTGATGCTGAGAAGGCGTTCGACAGGGTAGCATGGGATTATATGCAGGGGGTACTGAAGGGCATAGGCTTACTGCCCCGAATGCTAGCGCACATTAATGCCCTTTATACCAATCCAGCGGCGAGGGTAAAGGCCAACGGCCTCCTGTCGAACGTCTTCTCAATAAGCAATGGTACACGCCAGGGATGCCCCCTCTCTCCACTGATCTTTGTCCTGTCTCTTGAACCATTTTTGAACAGATTACGTGCCAATGACATCAAAGGTATTTCCATACACCACAGGGAATTCAAAGTAGCAGCGTTTGCTGACGATATACTACTTTCCTTGCAATCTCCTCGGGTGTCCCTGCCTAACCTGCTGAACGACATCAAATTCTTCGGTGATCTGTCATACCTTAAAATTAATTACTCCAAGTCCCACGCCCTGAACGTATCACTAACCCCTCAGGAAGTCTCTCACTGCCAAGAATCTTTTCCGTTTATGTGGAAGAAAGACGCTATTACTTACTTAGGGATTCAGATCCCCAGGAAGCTCTTAGACCTGTACAGTCTCAACTTTCTTCGCTCACTCTCCAGAATTCAATCGGATTTGAAAGAGTGGGCTAGTTTGAATGTGTCTTGGTTTGGCCGCTCGGCCCTCATTAAGATGGTCATTCTCCCCCGTTTATTGTACCTCATGCAAACAATCCAGATACACCTCCCCCCCTCCTTCTTCTTGACATATAAGAAAGCCTGTACGACATTCATATGGAAAGATGCAGCCCCGCAAATTAAATATTCCCGTCTGACATGCTCCAAAGCTATGGGGGGTATTGGTTTACCAGACCTCCATAAGTATTACCTGGCTTGCCACCTGACTAGAGTAGTGGATTGGAATATTCACAAATTAGGGAAAGCTTGGGTCGCACTGGAAAACTCATACACACCAATACCGATGTACACGCTTCCGTGGCTGACACCGAAAATTTACCCCCAAGACATCAAGATGCACCCGCTGATTATGCCCTCGCTGTTGGCCTTTGGGAAGGCAGTTGCCCTTTTAAACATTTCCTCTGAACCTGGCCCCCTAACCACAATACGGGGCAACCCTGAGTTCCCTCCTGGAGAATCCAGTACATTCCTACACAGGGAATGGCCACAGGAGGAGGTCCAGGCACGCCACTTCTTTCACAGAGGCCGAAAGCGATCGTATGAGGAGTTAGTTGTGGATTCATGTACCAAATCTTTCCCTTTTTGGTCGTATAGACAGCTGTCACACTTCCTAACCTCTAAAGACTCCACTGATGTATGGAGTAGACAACTTACACCCTTCGAATCTCTATGTTCGCGCAAATCACCGCAAAGACACCTTATATCATATATATATGCCATACTGCAAGAGTCCCCAGATATGTCAGTGACACAGATTGCGCGCTCTTCTTGGGAAAAAGATTTACAAATGTCATTCACAGATAAAGAGTGGGAATCTATCTATACTATGGCGCACACAGGGTCGATGAACGTAGCGATCCAAGAAAATGGATACAAAATGATTACTAAATGGTATAGAACCCCAGCCCGTTTACATAAATTTTCACCTCAAGTTCCGAATGTATGTTGCAGATGCAACAAAGGCGAAGGATCCATGATCCACATATGGTGGGATTGTGACTTACTCCGTCCTTTTTGGAGTGAGGTACACTCCATAATAAAGCAGGTTACCACTTTTGACTTAGATTTTAGTCCGGCACAGTATCTCTTACATCACACTACTCTATCAAAACGCTCTTACCATAAGTCGCTGGCCATGCATATGGTGAATGCAGCCAGACTCTGCATTCCCACACACTGGCGTTCTACGAACACCCCCTTTATTAGGGAGTGGCTGTGCAGAATAACCAGAATAGAGGAGATGGAGGAATTAATCTTTATCTTCCAGGACCGTATTCAGAAATTTACACTAATCTGGGCATGCTGGTTACATTTCAAGTCTACTGACCAGTACAAATCCCATTTTCCGTCACAGCATTAAGATGCTGACCCTCCCCGATACACGCTCCTTGAGACCCGGAGGGGGACTGGGAGTACTGAGATATGGAGTGGTCCCCCCCATGACCCACTGCCCTCCCCCTCCCCTTTCTGTCCTGACTTCCCTTCTTCCTTCTTCTCCTTACTTCCTACCCTCTTTCCTTGACCCCCTATTACTATCACAATGACGTAGCCGACCTAATGTCCGCCGAGGGCCCTAATGGGGAACCCTGTAAATTACACACCCTTAGCAATATCAGGTATATGATACATTTCTTGGTCGCGATTAGACCGGTTGATAGGGGTCTACGAGGCCTATGCATCCATTAGCAGGGTACTTTACTGTCACCCAGATACCTGACGCTGCTAGAAGTCTGTGCTGGTCAATCATTTGTAATACATAGGCCTTGCCCTGTATTAACATATACAAACCCCTGTTTTACTTTTTCATCCTACTGTTGTATTGCTTCGTAAGATTGTTCTTGTCAAATTATTAAGCTGTGGTTTCATTTGCAGATGGCTTGTTCAATGTAATGTATGTACAGCCATATTTTCTTCCTCGAATAAAAATTTTTGTGGAAAAAATAAAATAAAAATCGTTACCCTCTAACCCTGGTACCGGAACTGTTTCAGAGACTAGGGACTGCCATAATTTTTACCAAGCTTGATCTCCGCGGGGCCTACAACCTGGTCCGCATCAAGGAGGGGGATGAGTGGAAGACTGCTTTCCGTACCCGATACGGGCATTTCGAGTACCTGGTAATGCCCTTCGGGTTGTGTAACGCCCCTGCTACATTCCAGTACTTTATTAATGATGTACTTCGGGACTTCCTAGACCTCTTTGTCATTGTTTATCTTGATGATATACTAATCTTTTCTTCCTCCCTTGATTCTCACCGCAGGCATGTCAAAAGTGTGTTGGGTCGGCATCGCCAGCATGGCCTGTATGCGAAGGCCGAGAAATGTGAATTTGAGCTGGAAAGTATATCATTCCTGGGGTTAATCATCTCCAGCGAGGGCATCAAGATGGATCCTCAAAAGATTGCTGCAATCCTGGACTGGCCAGTACCGGCGGACAAGAAGGGAATCCAACGTTTCATTGGATTCGCCAACTTCTACCGCAAATTCATCAGGGGGTTCTCGGCCATCATCGCACCCATCACCCAGTTAACTAAACATGGAACCCGCTTCCACTGGTCCCCTGAGGCCCAAAAGGCCTTTGAGGCCCTGAAGGGTCTCTTTACCTCTGCCTCTATCCTGAAACACCCAGATTCCTCGTTGCCATTCGTACTTGAGGTAGATGCCTCGGAATTGCGGTAGGAGCAATACTGTCCCAAAGACAGGGGGCCAGGGCCTTGCTCCACCCAGTAGCTTTCTTCTCTCGCAAACTATCTGCAGCAGAGAGGAACTATGACGTGGGGGACCGGGAACAACTGGCGATCAAGTCTGCATTGGAGGAATGGCGGTACCTGCTGGAGGGAGCTGCCCACCCGATTCTGATATTTACTGACCACAAGAACCTGGAGAACCTGAAAGCCGCAAGAAGATTGAAACCATGACAAGCCAGTTGGGCACTCTTCTTCTCCCGGTTCTCTTTTCACGTTACTTATCGTCCTGGCTCCAAGAACATTAAACCCGATGCCCTGTCTCGGATGTTTCATAAGTCTAAGTAAACCTCTCCGCCTGACAACATCCTTGCCCCTGGAAATTTCCTTCTTCTACAGGAGGACCTATTTACCCGGATCAAACAAGCCTCCACTGGGCAGAGACCCTTCTCCGAGCCGGAATTACAGGCTAAGGATGGGCTGTTGTGGTACCAGAACAGGATCTACGTACCTGAGGAGTTAAGAATAACTCTGCCACGACCTTGCCGGGCATTTTGGCGTTGCCAAGACCACTGACCTGGTACAGCGCACCTTCTGGTGGCCTTGGTTACGCGAAGACTGTAGGAGGATTCTGGACTCTTGTACAATTTGCACCCGAAACAAGGGTTCCAGATCCAAGGCCTGGGGACTACTGAGACCCTTACCCGTTCCAGATAGGCCCTGGAGGATGTTGTCCATCGACTTCATTGTCGAGTTGCCCCCGGCTGAGAACCATACCACTATCTTCGTGATAGTGGACCGCCTGTCCAAGATGGCACATTTAGTTCCTATGAAAGGGACCCCTCAGCTCCTGAAACCGCACAGGTGTTCATCAGAGAGGTCGTCAGACTCCACGGGGTACCAGCCAATATTGTCTCCGATCGGGGGGTACAATTTACCTCCCAGTTCTGGAGATCCCTCTGCAAGACTCTGGAGATAGAATTATCATTTTCCTCTGCTTACCACCCCCAGACCAACGGACTGACGGAGAGGACAAATCAGACCCTCAAGCAGTACCTGCGCTGCTTCTCCTCTTTTGCTCAGGACGACTGGATTTCCCTGCTTCCGTTGGCCAAGTTTGCCTATAATAACTCTATCCATTCCGCTACCAGTCAGTCTCCATTCTTTGCAAACTACGGTTTTCACCCTACCATTCTGCCCAATTCCCTTCCTGAGTGCTCTGTGCCCAAAGTCCAGGAAAAGTTGAATTTTTTTTCCGGCTAACAACCAACTTCTGCAAGAAACCAGAAGAAGGGGGGAGGTTGGGACTTTATATGAGGTGCATATGTGGTGCACCTCCATCCCGGGTTCAGTATATGGAAGGGGGGAATTTGGGACTTTAAATGAGGCTGCAGGCATGGTGCGGGTAAAAAGTACACATTTAATGATCATGGAAATGCATGACATATCACATTGCCAAATTGGTTATGTAAAAAAGAAAAAAACATTGCAATAAATGTATTTTCCTATAATCTGCCAGACACATAAATATGTGTATGTACAGTTGGAGCAACAAGGAAACAACAGTGCATCACCAAGCGCCACATAAACATCTGGGCTGTTGAATGAATACATAAAATGAACATACAAGTGTGCAAGTGTCCTATTAACAGCAGAAACGACAAAGGATAAATTAGATATATAAAAATCCACGTATATATATATTGGAACCAGTGGTACAGAGAAAATCATATGGGGTCATATGGTGCATCCCTGGTGCCCGACGCATTTCGTGTAGGTGGGACACTCTTCAGGGGCGGATGCAAGAAACCATGACCAAGACTCAGGAACACAACAAAACGATCTACGACAGGAAGAGACGGGGTGAATTAGTGTTGGCACCCGGCGACCAAGTATGGCTATCCACCATAAACCTAAGGATGGCATGCCCTTCTAAGAAACTGGGCCCCAAATTCTTAGGGCCGTTCCCTGTCAAAAGGAAGATTAATGAAGTGGCTTATGAGCTGGAACTCCCTGACTCTCTTAAAATCCATCCGGTTTTCCATGTCTCTCTGCTGAAACCTTCAGTTTCCAACCCGTTCCCAGGTCGAAGCCCGGCTCGCCCTGATCCGATCATTATAGACGGTGAGCAAGAATTTGAAGTGGAAACTATCATGGACTTCAGGAGAAGAAATAACCGGAACCAATTCCTGATTAAATGGAAGGGCTACGGGCCCGAAGAAAACTCTTGGGAACCTGAGGAGAACATCCATGCCAGGAGCCTGGTGCAGTCTTTCAAGAGGTCTCACCCTGAAAGGTTTACCCGGATGGGCATCCGGAGGCTGCCCCTTGGGGGGGGGCAATGTCACAGAGATCCTGCCAGAAACCGGCGCCCCGGACTTCCTGGTTCCCGATCGTGGGCGCGCGTTCTGCAGGTGCGCGCGCGTGTTCCGCAGATGGCGCCAGAAGGCCTATTTAAACCCCTCAATGACAGACAGTCCCTGCTGTCTGCTCTACAGCGTTTAGTACCTGATCCTAAGACCTACCTGCATCTGACCAGGCTTGCCTGTGAACTTTCCAGTTTTCTGCCTGCATCTGACCTCTGGCTTGTTGTGACCTCTCCTCTGCCTGATCCTTCAGTACCTTGCTGCTAGCCAGTTAACCGACCCGGCTTGTCTGACCAACCTTACCACCCCTGGTTCCAGTCCTGTCTGCTGTGTTCCTGTGTTCCTGGTTCCAGTTCTGCCTGCTGTGTTCCCGTGTTCCTGGTTCCAGTTCTGCCTGCTGGTTTCCTATGTTCCTTGTTCCGGTCCGGTCTGCTGTAGCTGTTCCAGTTCTGTTTGCTGTATTCCTGTGTTCCTGGTTCCAGTTCTGTCTGCCGTACCTCCTGTGTGCCTGGATCCAGCCTAGTCTTCGGAATTACCTCCACCTTGGTTGATCCTGCCAGGCACTCGTACCCCTCCTACCCCGCCTTCTGTTACACTACCAGGGGCCGCTGGTGGGAGCCGTAAGGGAGGCCTTCCTCTGCAATCCGGGCTCGTCACCGTCAGGTACGTGACACTCACAAAGCCTAGAGCCGCCTCTGCGTGTTCATTTCAAAATATGTTTTCATTCTAAGAGACATTGCCTCCGCTATGCTATTATCATCCAACAATGCTTCATTTAACCACCAAGTCCGTTCCATGTGTTCCGCAAAGACTGGGAGGAGGGTCACAGTTATAGGAGCATGGTCTGAAATTGTTATTGATTCTATAGTACACGAGCGGATCTTTTCCAGGTAGAACTGATCCACAAAGAAAAGGTCCAAGCGCGAGTAGGTACCATGTGTTTTAGAGTAGTAGCTATAGTCCTTTATCCCATTATGTGTTACACGCCATTCATCCACTAAGTAAAAAAAGCGCAAGAGCCATTTAATATATTTTAGGGCTTTAAAAGGATATAGGAGTTTTACCTGTTGATGTATCTATACTTGGGTCTAAGGTAAGATTAAAATCTCCCCCCCAGGATCAAAAAACCCTCCCTAAACTTCTCCAACAACTTCAGAGTCCTAGCAAGAAAATTAACCGTCCCTGTATTTGGTGCATAAATTGAGGCGAATGTATAGCAGTAACCATGCAACCTCCCCTTTACAAAAAGAAAATGACACTCGAGGTCCCTTTGTGAGGCTATAGGAACCATTGGGCATGTCTTTCTAAAGGTTATTGTTATCCCTCTTGCCCTTGCAATAGGAGATGGTGCAGGATACCACTGATTAAACAAATGCAGGGGCATATTCGGTGTGGCCCCTGTCACAAAGTGCGTCTCCTGTAAAAATATCACGTCTGCGGCATGGTGGCGCAATTCCTGCCAGAGTCGGCCCCTTTTATGGGGTGAACATAAAGCTCTTACATTGTAAGATATAACCTTTATTGGACTTGCCATTACTGATGTATTTGCTTCCTAAGATATTCACCTAATAGCCGCTGTCTCTTTCTGTTCCCTGCAATTGCCCCTGGGAGAGAGAGAAAAAAAAAAAAAAAAGGAAAATAAAACCATAAGAAACCCCATCCCTCCCCCCACCCATCTCCCCATACCCCAGTATTCCACTCTGTTTGTATTCCACTCTGTGGAATACAAACTAAATCGGGAGATAAATTGGTGTAGTGATGACACCCCCTACACCGATCTCTCCTTCTTCCTGCTATACTGCAGAGTACCTAGTCCCCTATATCGGACCTGACCTACTGAGTAAAACCCACCTTTACCCAAATACATCAATATGTATCTCTCTACCCCGGGCATCAAATTACATTCCCCTTTTTATAACTGCATCCAACTTCTTGTCCCATCTATAGGGAACATTTATTACTTTCCCCCCGGAGTTGGTTGAAAATTAAGAAATCAGGGATGTGGGAAGGGGGTAAAAAAATAAAAAAAATAAAAATATTCACAACTTCAGCTTTTTTCTATTGCCTCAATTCCCTCTTATGTTGTCTTGATCCTACCCCACCCCCTCCCCTTCCCTCCATTAAATAGCTTCATACACACATAAACACAAACTCACATGAAACGTTTGCCACCATAATTGAATAATATTAAATTATTCCAAAAAAAGACCAGGCGATTTACCAGGTTTGAAAGAGGAAATAGCATTACATATTTCTTCTTGTGTTATGGAGTGTTCCAGAGAAGCACTATCCTCAGGGCTCAAAGAGGGCAAAGTCAGGCCTTCTAGGTAAGAAGACAACTCCTGATCTGTATATCGAGTCTGGGTCTGGTACAGGGCCTCATAGAACACTAAAAACGTGTTTAGAATCCCAGGAGAGTCTCTCACAACAGCTCCACTGGGTCGTAAGTTATATCACAGAGATCGGAGCATAAAGCGACCTCGCTAAAAAGGCCAGCAGGCGGCCACTTTTATCTCCGAATTCAATAAAGGATCTGGTCTGATGTAATTGTTTTTTTTGCAGTATGTTCAGTCAGAAGTAGCTTGTACTGCCTTGTCTGGTCCTGCCACAGGTGGTATTTACTAGGAGATGGGTCATGAATATACTCCCTTTCAGCATCAGTAACCTTGAGTTCTGCGTTTCTTACATCAGAGTTCAAAGCTTTGGAAAAATCGCTTGCTTCTTTAGTGAACACCCCTCTCATAGTTGCCTTAAAGCTTCCCATTGATTAGGAACAGGCGTTTCCGCCCCATTCTCTCTCCAGTATTGATCAATAGCTGTTTTGCATTTCAAGGTAATAAATTCCCCCTGCAGCCAGTGTACATTCATAAGCCAGTGCCTCCGTCCCCATGGAGCATTCAGGTCTAATATGACCTCCAGCAGGGAGTAATCCGATAGGGCTCTGGGGAGATACCTGACACTGGATATGATCGGAAGACCATCTATAGAGGATAATAGTAAGTCTATTCTAGACAGCGTCCTATGAGTCTCTGAGTGACAGGAGTATTCCATGACTCCAGGATTTCTTTGCCGCCATACATCTGTGAGAGCATAGCTCTCCAACCAGGAGGACATAATATGACTTGAGTCAGAGGTACATCCATGTCTGTCAAGAGCCACATCTGACACCGCATTGAAGTCGCTTAGCAACAATAGTGGGCCCAGTGCGATCAGCACAGCTTCCCTTAAATTACCCTCTAACACCTGGAAAGAGAACAGGGGAGGAATATATACACATACCAATGTTAAGCATACATTAAATATTTGACATACTAGTATAGCATATCTACCATTAGGATCTAGTTTGACCTGTAGAATGCGTGCTGCAGCCTTTTTGGTGACCAGGATGGCTACCCCTCTCTAGTAAGTAGAGTATTCAGCATGAATTACCCTCATAATATTAGCTTTTTTTAAGGCCATAACTTTAGACCCCTGTAAGTGTGTTTCCTGCAGTAGGATAATATAGGGCTTATACCCAGGGGAGGGCTGGCAGCCTTAAGACTGGGGGGCAAGTCCAGTCGGGTGGCCCATTGTAATGAGCTCACCATCCATGCCCTCCGGGTTTTATAACAGATATTGATGTTATGAAGCAAGACAAATATAACACAGCAATGACAGCATGACCCCGATCTTGGTAAAGAGCCGATGATGCGGCTCTTTACCCATGTGATTGGCTGTGTCCAATAACAGCCAATCACATGTAAATGACAGCCTGTGAGGAGAGCCGATCAGGGGCATCTCCTCGCAGGGGACACTGTACAGATAATTAGGGCACTGATTACAGTGCAGCCCCAACAGTGCCCAGCAAATGACGCCAGTCTGTGCCCATCAGTGACACCAATCTGTGCTGCCTTTTAGTGCCACCCATTAATGCCCATCATTGCTACCCATGAGTGCCCCAACAGTACCGCCTATCGGGGCCCCCTATCAGTGAAAAATTACTTACAGTGCCTTGAAAAAGTATTTATACCCCTTGAAATTTCCCACATTTTGTCATGTTACAACCAGAAACGTAAATGTATTTTATTGGGATTTTATGTGATAGACCAACACAAAAAGTGTCACATAATTGTGAAGTGGAAGAAAAATGATACAAATAAATATGTGAAAAGTGTGGGGGGCATTTGTATTGCGCCCCCCGGAGTCTCTACCAGCTTTGTACATCTAGAGAGGGACATTTTTGCACATTCTTCTTTGCAAAATATCTCAAGCTCTGTCAGATTGGATGGAGAGCATCTGTGAACAGCAATTTTCAAGTCTTGCCACAGATTCTCAATGTGATTTAGGTCTGGACTTTGACTGGGCCATTCTAACACATGAATATGCTTTGATCTAAACCATTCCATTGTAGCGCTGGCTGTATGTTTAGGGTCATTGTCCTGCTGGAAGGTAAACCTCCGCCCCAGTCTCAAGTCTTTTGTAGACTCTAAGGCCCCTTTCACGCTGACGTGTCCGTGTAGGGCTCCGCTTTGCTCAGCAGGGATCACTCCGTTGATCCCCACTGAGCAGGCAGATGACAGCTCCATCTCTGCACACTGTGCAGGGACGGACCTGTCAGAGCTCCGCTCTCCCCTATGGGGGAATTGGATGAAGACGGACCGTAGAGTCCGTTTTTATCCGACCTGAAAGACGGATGGAAAATAAGGTTTCCATCCGTCAGACTTTAGTAGATCGGAGCGGGTCGGATGTCAGCGGACATGTCACCGCTGACATCCGTCGCTCCATAAACCTGTATGGAGCGTCCATTCAGGTCCGCCTAAAAAACTGACAGGTCCGCCCGTGTGAAAGGGGCCCAACAGGTTTTCTTCTAAGATTGTCATGTATTTGGCTCCATCCATCTTTCCATCAACTCTGACCAGCTTCCCTGTCCCTGCTGAAGTGCAGTGTTAGTTTGCTCCCACACATAGCATTTTTCTTTTTAGGCCAAAAAGTTCACTTTTGGTCTCATCTGATCAGAGCACCTTCTTCCACATGTTTGCTGTGTCCCCCACATGGCTTCGCACAAACTGAAAATGGGACTTCTTATGACTTTCTTTCACCAATGGCTTTCTTCTTGTCACTCTCCCATAACGGGCAGATTTGTGGAGTGCACGACTAATAGTTGTCCTGTGGACAGATTCTCCCACCTGCGCTGTGGATCTCTGCAGCTCCTCCAGAGTTACCATGGTCCTCTTGGCTGCTTCTCTGATTAATGCTCTCCTTGCCCGGCCCGGTCAGTTTAGGTAGACGGCCATGTCTTGGTAGGTTTGCAGTTGTGCCATACTCTTTCCATTTTCAGATGATGTATTGAACAGTGCTCCGTGAGATGTTTAAAGATTGGGATATTTTTTTTTATAACCGAACCCTGCTTTATACTTCTCCACAACGTTATCCCTGACCTGTCTGGTGTGTTCCTCGGCCTTAATGATGCAGTTTGTTCACTAAGGTTCTCTAACAAACCTCTGAGGGCTTCACAGAACAGCTGTATTTATACCGAAATTAAATTACACACAGGTCGACTCTATTTACTAATTAGGTGACTTCTAAAGGCAATTGGCTCCACTAGATTTTAGTTAGGGGTATCAGAATAAAAGGGAGCTGAATACAAATGCCCCCGCTCCCCCCCCACACTTTTCACATATTTGAAAAAAAAAATTGGAAAACCATTTATCATTTTCCTTCCCCTTCACAATTATGTGCCACTTTGTGTTGGTCTATCACATAAAATCCCAATAAAATACATTTACGTTTTTGGTTGTAACATGACAAAATGTGGAAAATGTCAAGGGGTATGAATACTTTTTCAAGGCAAGGTATTTACAAAAAACCTTTATAAAAAAAAAAAAAAAAGAGAGAGGGTATTTTTTCATGCTTTAGCAAAAAATAAAAAACCCCAGTTGTTATTAAATACCACCAAAATGAAAACTCCATTTGTGTGAAAAAAAGAACGATGTAATATGGGTACAGTGTTGCTTGACCGCGCAATTGTCATTCAGAGCCCAGGGTCACACTGACATTGGGAATGAAATCAAGCGAGTTCGGCTGAACTATTTATTGATTTCATACTCACATGTCAGTCCTGACTTTGGGGTGCGATTTCAGAGACATCTGTGCGGGTTCATGCACAGATGTCTATTGAAATTGCACCCCGAAGTTGCCAAAAGTAGTACAGAAACTACTTTTGGGAATCGGTGTGACACCGCAAATGGAATCGATTGCACCGATTCGGATGGTGCCATCGCCGGCAATTGCCACCGTTTTGGCATGCGATTTGACATGTCAAATCGCATACCATATCGTTCAAATGTGAACCTGGGCTCAGTGTCAGAACTGAAAGCTAAAAATTGTCCTGGGCAGGAAGGGAGTGAAAGTGCCTGGCAGGCAAGAGGTTAAATGATAAAGGCTGAGGGAGAGACTGAGTAGGGAGGAAGAGAGGGGGAGGGGAGGGTCTGGTCACAGCTGAGCTCACTCACTTGCACAGTCCCAGCAGGAGGTTCACTGACTCAGTCACGGATGTGATATTGTGGCTGCCGACTTCAAAGTTTCCCGCCCGCATATCTCCTTCACACTCACAGGACAAGGTCTGCATCGCCATCGAGTGTGGGCGTGCACAAGAGAGAGGGGCGGGAGGAGGCAGAGCTGATCGTTCTCCCATTAGTGGAGAGGAGGGGAGGGCTGTACTCTGCAAGACGCCGCGGAACACACACACTCACACAGTCCTGTGACAGGTGCAGCCAAGTCACAGGACACAGCACAGCTGCAGCACGGGATGGAGGAATGCGTTTTCTTTCACTTCCATTCGGCCGCTAATTCACGATCCAGCCCTGTAAACCCCCTGCAGTAGCACTCGGCCGGGTCCGGAAACTGCACATGCGCAGTTCTGAGCTGGCCGCCCAGCAGCCCTTTTACAGGGAATCAAAGCGGCCCGGGGGGGGGGGGAATCTACAATCTGCCACCTGGCCCAGTCCACCCCTGCTTATACCTCTTTATAAAGTCAAATATGAGAGATCTCTTTACCTTTGAATTCATACCGTGTACATTCCAAGACATCAGGCTTATCTTATCCGCCATTCATACATAGAGGAGATAGATACATAGGGATGAGCTTTGAGTTAGAGTCGAGCCCATGTTCAACTCGAACACTGTCTGTTCACCGAATTTCGAACGTTATGGGCCGTTCGTGCCAAATTCGAGTGGCGCGTCACGGCCCATAATTCACTGCGGCATCGCAGTGCATTACTGGCTTCATAATATACTGACAGGCAGGCAGGTGATTGTGCTAGCTGCAGTATTTTCACTTAGTGTACTGTGTCCTTTGCACAATGTGCACCTAAAGCTTACCTGAATACAACTGCTGGGGTTCTCATACTAATACAGGCAGGGAGCTGCATTATTTTGATTTAGTGTCCTTTGCACAGTGTGCACCTAAAGCTTACCTGAATACAATTGCTGGTGTTCTCATACTAATACAGGCTGGGAGCTGCAGTATTTTTATTTAGTGTCCTTTGTACTGTGTGCACCTAAAGCTTACCTGAATACAATTGCTGGTGTTCTCATACTAATACAGGCAGGGAGCTGCATTATTTTGATTTAGTGTCCTTTGCACAGTGTGCACCTAAAGCTTACCTGAATACAATTGCTGGTGTTCTCATACTAATACAGGCAGGGAGCTGTAGTATTTTGATTTAGTGTCCTTTGTACAGTGTGCACCTAAAGCTTACCCGAATACAATTGTTGGTGTTCTCATACTAATACAGGCAGGGAGCTGCATTATTTTGATTTAGTGTCCTTTGCACAGTGTGCACCTAAAGCTTACCTGAATACAATTGCTGGTGTTCTCATACTAATACAGGCAGGGAGCTGCAGTATTAGTGTATTTTGATTTAGTGTCCTTTGCACAGTGTGCACCTAAAGCTTACCTGAATACAATTGCTGGTGTTCTCATACTAATACAGGCAGGGAGCTGCAGTATTTTCAGTTAGTGTCCTTTGCACAGTGTGCTCCTAAAGCTACCTGAAGACAATTGCTGGTGTTCTTCTGGTCCTATTAATACCACAGGCAGGCAGCTGCAGTATTTACAGTTAGTGTACTGTGTCCTTTGCACAGTGTGCACCTAAAGCTACCTGAAGACAATTGCTAGTGTTCTCATACTAATACAGGCAGGGAGCAGCAGTATTTTGATTTAGTGTCCTTTGCACAGTGTGCACATAAAGCTTAACTGAATACAATTGCTGGTGTTCTCATACTAATACAGGCAGGGAGCTGCAGTATTTTCATTTAGTGTCCTTTGCACAGTGTGCTCCTAAAGCTACCTGAAGACAATTGCTGGTGTTCTTCTGATCCTATTAATACCACAGGCAGGCAGCTGCAGTATTTACAGTTAGTGTACTGTGTCCTTTGCACAGTGTGCACCTAAAGCTACCTGAAGACAATTGCTGGTGTTCTCATACTAATAATACTACAGGCAGGCAGTTGATTCTGCTACCTGCAGTATAATCAGTATATATATATATATATATATATATATATATATATATATATACATACATACACACACACACATCTCAGCTTTGTGCAGCTACATCTCACTGCAGATGTGTAAAAGGGAACTCCTGCGCTGTCTGTGGGCTTAATCTAGGAGATTAAACTAGGAAACACTGCTGCAGACACCGAAAGGTCTAATCCTGCGAGACTGGTGTGCAAATTTGAAAAGTGATAGTGACTGCGCTGTGAAGTGAATACAAGGGGAGCTGGAGTAATGAACAGGAAGGGGGGGGTGTTGGGATTGATGGAGGGGGGGGGGGGAAGGTGGAACACAGTTGAAATCTCTGTCCTAGATAAGTGAATATATGAAAAGTGAAAAACATGACCACACGCAGTGGGTCTAAAAATAAAGGAAAGATAGCACTATACAAATAGCGCGAATGGCTAGTGCACCTGAAAATTAATGGTCTGGTGTTAGTACTACGCCACTATTTAAAGGAATGCAATAGATTGACTGTACTGTGTGAATGATACAATGAACAAAACAAGTACAGAACGGCATCAAACAATCAAATACTGTGAAGGCATCCAATAACCAATGTGGTAAGTGTAGCAAATAGAGCAAGCAAGCTCTAAGTGAAAGTCTAAGAAAGTCACATGTGCTGTGAATCCCTTCACCAGGTTTGGGAAAAAAGGCAAACAGAAAAAACAGGATTGCAGGATTGGTCTTCAATCAAACTCTTCAGTGAGCCCACCTCAGTGTCTCCAAGCTAGGGTTGCCACCTTTTCTTCAAGCTAAACCCGAACACTTTAGCAGCCTGGGACACCTTTGGGTGCCCCGAGGAGAGTAGTGGGTGTGGTCAAATTGCTCTTGCTGACATCATCACCCTAAACCCCAGTGATGCCGAACCTGCCCCCGGACAGCCGCCCACAGTTCCTGGATGGCAACAGATTTGTGTGCGACTATCTTGGGGGAGCCGCAGTCCAGTCTAAATAATGTGTCCGGGTTTCAGTCTGCCTGAAACCCGGACACATGATTCAAAACCTGGACTGTCCGGGTGAATCCCGGACAGGTGGCAACCCTACTCCAAGCAGCTTACCTTACTGCTGTTGAGACAAACAGCATAGATGGGCCACAGATGTGGGAGATGATAATATTGTTAGCTGTATGATAGTCTTCCTTGTTATTGCTGCAACATTCTTATTGGCAGGTATATTCCGTACATGCTTCTATGTTTACATGTACGGAATATACCTGCCAATAAGAATGTTGCAGCAATAACAAGGAAGACTATCATACAGCTAACAATATTATCATCTCCCACATCTGTGGCCCATCTATGCTGTTTGTCTCAACAGCAGTAAGGTAAGCTGCTTGGAGACACTGAGGTGGGCTCACTGAAGAGTTTGATTGAAGATCACTCCTGAAATCCTGTTTTTTCTGGTTGCCTTTTTTCCAAAACCTGGTGAAGGGATTCACAGCACATGTGACTTTCTTAGACAAAAGCCCTGTACACACGGCCGAGATTCTCGTCAGGTAAAAACAGTTGTTTTTCCTGACGAGAATCTTGACAAGAAACTTGTCCCGTTCTTTTGAATGGCACGAACGCGGTGACGTCATCGACTACAACGAGCGTGCGCTCGTCACATTCGATGCCGTCGCCGCCATCTTGCTACACCTTATGCCTATGAAGCTACCGCGCATGCGTAAAAGTCATTTCGAGCATGCGCGGGTTTCCACGGCGACAGGTAAGTGTACACACACTCGGGTTTCTCATCGAGAAACAGGCCGACGAGAAAAAAGACCGCAGGTCATCTTTTTTCTCGTCGGGGAATCTGGCCAGTTTTCTTGAAGAGAAAACTGAAACCCGCGTACACACAGCCGGTCGTGTGTACGCGGCCTTAAACTTAGAGCTTGCTTGCTCTATTTGCTACACTTATCACGTTGGTTATTGGATGCCTTCACAGTATTTGATTGTTTGATGCCATTCTGTACTTGTTTTGTTCATTGTATCATTCACACAGTACAGTCAATCTATTGCATTCCTTTAAATAGTGGCATAGTACTAACACCAGACCATTCATTTTAACGTGCACTAGCCATTCGCGCTATTTGTATAGTGCTATCTTTCCTTTTTTTTAGACCCACTGCGTGTGGTCATTTTTTTCACTTTTCATATATTCACTTATCTAGGACAGAGATTTCATCTGTGTTCCAACTTCCCCCCATCCTCCATCAATCCCAACACCCCCCCCCCCCCTGTTCATTACTCCAGCTCCCCTTGTATTCACTTCACAGCGCAGTCACTATCACTTTTCAAATTTACATCTCACTGCAGGCCATTAGTATGTCTGGAAGGCCAACAAGGAGAGGCAGACAGTCACAAGCCAATAAAAGAGGGCAAGCAGGCTCTGTGTCTAGAGGCAACAGTGCTGGTCGTGGACACGGTGCATCCTCATCAGCACGTGGCCGTGGGACGCGCTTATCCTTTTTTTCGGCAGCTGGCCGCGTTGAGCCGCAACATGCCGAAGACTTGGTAGAGTGAATGACCAAGCCGTCCTCCTCCTCCTCCTCCTCATCCTCTCTCACCCAGGCTCAGGGTACTTTGTCTGGCAAAGCTGGTACCAACGCAGCCTCTTTCCTCGGCTCAATGGCATCAGTCCCTCCTTCCCTAGCCCCACCATGTCTTCCTGAGGAGTCCCCCAAACTGTTTGACCACAGTGTTGGGTACATGCTCCAGGAGGATGCCCATCGTTTTGAAGGCTCCGATGATGGTACCCAGCTATAGGAAGGCAGTAACGTGAGCCCAGACAGAGGGGGTGCCCAAGAAGGACAGCAATCTGGCAGTCATGTTTCCCCAGCTGCAGCAAACTGCCAGGTTTGCTCTAGTGATGAGGAGGGAGGGGATGATGAGGTCACTGACTCCACGTGGGTGCCTGATTGGAGATTTGCCTCCTCATCCTCTCTCTTATGAGGCAGGATGCCCTCCAGGGGCCAGCTTAAGGGCAGCACCCCGACAGCATCACACCGCAGAGCTCCGCATGTGCAGGGCTCTGCTGTCTCTGCGCGTTATTCCAAAAGTTCTTTGGTGTGGGCCTTTTTTGAGACTAGTGCATCAGATCACACCGCTGCTATTTGCAACATATGTCTCAAGCTTATCACACGTGGCCAAAACATCACATGCTTAATCACCACATGCTTGACCAGACATATGTCGACCTGCCATGCAGTTCGTTGGCAAGCGTACCTAAAAGACCCACACCAAAGAACAAAGCGGACCTCTCCTTGCTCCTCATCAGCTGAGATCTCCAAGCCCACTATACCTTCAGTGCTCTCTGAAACCTGCACTGAGAGGAATGAAGGTGTAGAATTAGGTGTGTCACAGCCAAGTACTTGCGGGCAATCTGCTATCGTACACCAACGCCAGATTGTACCAGGCAAATTTCCCTGCCCCAGCTGCTGCACCGCTGAAAGAAGTTCGCTCCCAGCCATCCACATGCCCAGCGGTTGAATGCTAGCTGGGCTAAATTGCTAGCACTTCAATTGCTGCCTTTTCAGTTGGTAGACTCTGCCCCCTTCCGTGAGTTTGTGGAATGTGCGGTTCCTCAGTGGCAGGTTCCCAAACGCCACTTTTTCTCACGGAAGACGATTCCGGCTCTCTACCGGCATGTGGAAAGCAATGTCTTGGCCTCGCTGGACAGGGCGGTCAGCGGTAAGGTGCATATTACCACTGACACATGGTCCAGCAGGCATGGACAGGGACGTTGCCTATCTTTCACGGCCCATTGGGTGACTTTGCTGGCAGCTGGGAAGGATGCAGGACAAGGTGCAGTAGTGTTGGAGGTTGTTCCGCCACCACGCCTCCAAAATGCTACTACTGGTGATTCTGACACACCTCTCTACTCCACCCCCTCCTCTTATTCTTCCTCCATGGACTCTTCCTGTGCTTTGTCCTCGGAACCAGCGGTGCTCTGTAGGCGTTCAATGGGCTACGCAAGTACGCAGGCAAAAAGATGCCATGCGGTGCTTGAGCTGGTGTGCTTGGGGGACAGGAGCCATACTGGGGCAAAGATTCTGTCAGCTCTGCAGGGGCAGGCTCAGAGGTGGTTGACGCCACGCCAGCTTAAACCAGGAATGGTGGTTTTCGACAATGGCACAAACCTCCTCTCCGCCCTCCGACACCTGACCAATGTGTCCTGTTTGGCTCACATCCTTAACTTGGTGGTGCAGCAGTCCTTGGGCAGGTACCAGGGCTTATAGGAGGTCCTGAGACAGGCCAGGAAACTCTGTGTGCATTTCCACCGGTCATGTAATGCCAGTGCTGGGCTGGCTGATCTCCAAAAGGAATACAAAATGCCAAGAACCGCCTAATCTGTGACATGCCCACCAGGTGGAACTCAACGTTGGCCATGCTGCAGCGGCTGCACGCGCAGCAGAGGGCCATAAATGAGTATCTGTGCCAATATGATACCAGGACAGGGTATCAGTGACTTACCATGACTGGACGCAGGAACGCGCCTCTCCGGCGCGCGTGTGCACGCGCATGCGCGACCCTTCGGTGCATGTGCGCATGCGCGCGCTGAACGCTGTTTGGCGCCAATGGGCCTTTAATAGGACAGCAGCTGCACTTATGCAGTGCTGTTTGATCTGCAGCTTCTGAGTATCTCTACCTGCATCTGCTATCTGATTACCTGGACGACCCGGCGCTGCTGACTTACCTGTAATCTCCAATTCTGACCCCGGCCTGCCTTGACCCTGCTACTACCACTTGCTGTTCCGTTGCCAGACCTCTGCCTGCTTATCTGACCCTGCTCCAGTCCTCCGCATTGCTCTATCTGACCACCCGATCTGACCCGGCTCGCCTGACCCTGCACCTGCCTGCTACTTGCTCTGTGTGTTACCGTGTTGACCTGGCTTATCTCTCCCTGCTTCAGCCTGCTACTGATCCTGCTGTCATCCGCAGTTCCAGCCAAACCTGGAGGATCATCAACCAGCTACAGTGTCAACCACCACAGTCTCCACAGGCACTCCTACCCCGCTGTGTTCCCGAGACCACTCCGGTGGCTCCTGAACCAGAGCTGTATGAGAGGTCTTCTCTTACGAGTCAGACTCATCCTCGGAGGTACGTAACACAGGGTCAGGGGAGCTTGTTTTTTTTGCCACACCAGTGGGTCATGATCAGGGATGCATGCACTGTCCTGTCACCATTTGAGGAGGCCACGAGGATGGTGAGCAGTGACAGTGCATGCATCAGTAACAATGTCCCTCTTGTCCACCTGCTGGAGCACACACTGCGTGGAATAATGGACAGGGCACTTGAGGCAGAACAGTGGGAGGAAGAGGAGCACTTCCTTACCTCTCAAGGCCCCTTTATCCAGACAGTGTTCCTGCTGGCCCGCCTATCACACAGGAAGAGGAGGAGGAGGAGGAGGATTGTGTCAGCATGGAGATGGAGCCTAGCACTCAGCATCAGAAGCAGTCTTCAAAGGATCAATTAAAGTCCCAAGAAACCCATGGACTTGTACATGGCTGGGAGGAGGTGGCTGCGGATCATGTCGTCCTGAGTGACCCAGAGGACTCCGGACCGAATGCCTCAGCAAACCTACGCTGCATGGCCTCCCTGCGGAAGGATCCTGATATTTGTGCTATCAAGGAGAGGGATCATTACTGGCTGGCAACCCTCCTTGATCCACGTTACAAGGGTAAGGTTGCGGACCTTATCTTGCCTTCGCAGAGGGAGCAGAGGATGAAACATCTTCGGGAGGCCTTGCAGAAAGGTCTGTGCAACGCGTTCCCAGAGACTGGGAGGTTACAAATTTGTGTTCCTGGACAACGTGTTGCTGAGGCTTCGGTCAGTCAAAGAAGGAGTGGTGGAGAAGGTGGCCGTCTGACCGATGCGTTCAGACAATTTTTTTAGTCCGCAGCCCCAAGGTATGATCGGTTCCAGCAACCATCGCCAGCGTCTGGTTTACATGGTGCAGGAATACCTAGGGGCAAGATCAGACTTGGACACCTTTCCCACCAAAAATCCTCTGGGTTACTGGGTCTTGAGGATGGATCACTGGCCAGAGCTTGCACAGTATGCAATTGAGCTACTGGCCTGTCCTGCATTCAGCGTTCTTTCGGAACGCACCTTCAGTGCTGCTGGAGGCTTTGTAACCGATCACAGGGTGCGCCTGTTCACCGACTCGGTCGATCGACTGACTTTCATAAAAATGAATCAGTCTTGGATCACCACCAGCTACCAAGCACCTGATGCTGATGTAGCTGAATAATTTTTTTTGAAATGTCAGATCCCTTCAAGACTGCCTATGCTGATGCTGAGTGACTATCCTCTTCCTCCTCAATGATCATGCTGATAGCTTGTAAGAACATTTTTGGTTCTGGGCGCCGCCACCAGTGGCTAAGGCCCAATTTTTCAGCCCCTGTTTAACAAGGGCGTGTAATTACAATTTTTGATGCAGTACTTTGCAGCAGGGCTCATTCCTGTGCTCCAACTAGAGTATCTGTGAGGGGTTGCAGTGTTGTGGCACCAGTGCCTAAGGCCCAATTTTTCTGCCCCTGTTCAACAGGGACATGTAATTACAATTCTTGATCTAATATTTCACAGCAGGGCCCATTCCTGCGCCCACCAAGAGTAACTGTGAGGGCTTACAGTGTTGTGGCAACACCACCACCACCAAAAGGCCCAATTTTTCTGCCCCTGTTCAACAGGTGCATGTAATTACAATTCTTGATATAATATCTTACAGCAGGGCCCGTTTCAGTGCCTATCAAGAGTAACTGTGAGGACTTAGTGTTGTGGCACCAGCACCACCACCACCACCAAAGGCCCAATTTTTCTACCACGATTCATCAATGGCATGTAATTACAATTCTTGATATAATAGTTCACAGCAGGGCGTTCCAGCGCCCACCAAGAGTAACTGTATGGGCTTACAGTGTTGTGGCAACACCAAAACCTAATGCCCCATACACACGATCATTTTTCATGCCATTTTTTAAACCAACGTTTTTCTTGTCGTTTTTTTTCATGTTTCCTCTCAAGCCTGTCTTGCGTACACACGATCATTAAAAAAAACGCTTGAGCAAAGCGCAGTGACGTACAGCACGTACGACGGCACTATAAAGGGGAAGTTCCGTTCGAATGGCACCACCCTTCATGTTAGTAAAGTTTGTTGAGCGACGTTTCGCGCTTTTCAGCCTCGTGCTTTTCAGTCCGTTACTGTGTGATAAATGTGCTATCTCCATTACGAACGCTAGTTTTACCAGAACGAGCGCTCCCGTCTCATACTTGATTCTGAGCATGCGCGTTTTTTTTTCACGTCGTTAAAGCATACACACTATCGTTTTTCACGTCGTTAAAAAAAACGACATGAAAAACGACGTGAAAAAATAGAGCATGTTCGAAATTTTTAATGGCCGTTTTTCACGTCGTTAAAAATGCTCTGGAGCATAAACACGATAGGTTTTAATGCCCATTTTTAAAAATGGCATTTTTAACGGCATGAAAAACGATCGTGTGTATGGGGCATTAGGCCCAAATTTCTGCAGAGTATATAGGGCAGGCCCCTACTTTCAAACATCCAACTTACAAACGACTCCTACTTGCAAATGGAAGCAAACAACAGGAAGTGAGAGGAAATCTACCCCTAGGAAGGGAAATTCTCTCCTGTGAAGCCTCGTACACACGGCCGAGAATCTCGTGAGGAAAAACACGTCGTTTTTCTTGACGAGATTCTTGGACAAGAAACTTGTCCCGGCCGAGTGTACACACGCTCCATTCAAAGAACCCGCGGTTCTTTGAATGGAGCGAACGCGGTGACGTCATCGACTACGACGAGCGTGCGCTCGTCACATTCGATGCCATCGCCGCCATCTTGCTACACCCTACCTATGCCTAGGAAGCTACCGCGCATGCATCAAAGTCAATTCGAGCATGCGCGGGGTTCCACGGCGACAGGTAAGTGTACACACACACACACACACACTTTTCTTGTCGAGAAACAGGCCGACTAGAATCTCAACGAGAAAATAGAGAGCAGGTTTTCTATTTTTTACGTCGAGATTCTGGTCAGTTTTCTCGACGAGAAACCATACACACAAACGATTTTCTCGGCAAGAAAGCTCTCTCGGCAGTTTTCTTGTCGTTTCTTGCCGAGAAACTCGTTCGTGTGTACGAGCAGGGCCGTCGGAACAGGACAGGCAAAACAAGCAATTGCCTGGGGCCCCAGCTGGCCTGGGGCCCCAGCCTAGGATGCCTGCCTGCTGCCTGTCACTGTCCTGGATTTCCAATGCCGCCCTGGGTCGATCTAAATCAAATGCACGATCGATCTGACAGTGGCTGTGGACCCCTCTAGCCTAGCTAGCTGGCACTGTCTCTGCTGGTTGCTACGTGAAGCCCGCTTGGCTTGTAGCAACCAGTGACGTCACTAGCAGAGCAGGAGAGAGGCAGAGTTGTGCCTATCACAGGCAGCGGAGGAAAGATCTTCTAGCTAGCTCCGCCTCCGAGTCCACCCTCCTCCTCCTCCTCCTCCCGCTCTGTCCTTGAGGCACACTGTCCAGCCACTCAGGCAGCGGCATGCTGCTGTGCTGAAGTCTGAAGAACACAGAAAGACGTGACAGAGTGAGACAGATTTCAGCCAGCTGTAGAAAGCAGGCAAGTAAGCATTGCACACTCACCATTGTCAGCACAGCACTGACCAACACATCATAAGGGGGGGGGGGGGCACTGCACTGGGCAGGACTGGAGCAGTAGTTAGCTCTAAGGGGTTCATGCTGGGACCTGTAGTTCTTCACTTTGGGGGGGGGTCACATGATTTCCAGTCCCAGCATGAACCCTCCCTGCCCTGCCAGGATAGGACACACAAACACATCCTAGCAGGGCAGGGAGGGTTCATTGTGGGACTTGAAATCATGTGACCCCCCCCCCCCCCCAAAAGTGAAGAACTACAGGTCCCAGCTGAACCCCTCAGGACACACAAACACATCCTAGCAGAGCAGGGAGGGTTCATGCTGGGACTTAAAATCATGTGACCGCCCCAAAAATGAAGAACTACAGGTCCCAGCATGAACCCCTCAGAGCTGACTCCTGCTCCAGTCCTGCCCAGTGACCACCCTTATGTGGGCACTGGGCAGGACTGGAGCAGTAGTCACCTCTGAGGGGTTCATGCTGGGACCTGTAGTTCCTCACTTTTGGGGGGGGGGTCACATGATTTCCAGTCCCAGCATGAACCCTCCCTGCCCTGCTAGGATGTGTTTGTGTGTCCTCTCCTGCCAGGATAAATTGTATCGCTATGCTGTGGTTTCTGTAGGCTTTGCGGGGGGGGGGAGCCTCCAAGTCCATTTTGCTTGGGGCCCCCAAATTCCTTCAAACAGCCCTGTGTACGAGGCTTAAGAACGGTGGGTTCTTTGAATGGAGCGTGTGTACACTCGGCCGGGGACAAGTTTCTTGTCCAAGAATCTCGTCAAGAAAAACGACGTGTTTTTCCTGACGAGATTTTCGGCTGTGTGTACGAGGCTTTAGTATGGGAAAAACGTGTCTCCTCTCCACTGATGCATTATCACCAAAAAAACATTTGTCATTGGGACAGAAAGTGAGGTGAAATCTTCTGAAGAGGTGCACAGACAGCAAAACAAATGTTACAGGGGTGCTAACCCTTCCCTATGTTTTCCAAAAAGCTTAAAAATAGATTTTTTGGCTGGAGCTACACTTTAAAAATGTACCAGTTCAAAATTACAAACAGATTCTACTTAACAATAAACCTACAGTCCCTGTCTTGTTTGCACTGCCTGTATACTGCTGTTCAGAGTATATAGGAGCTAGAGGGGTGGGGGGTACCCATGGCATTTTTCTCAATGATTTTCATCCATATTGCCGGGACCAAACATTACATTAAAGCCGCAAGCAGTTTTAAATGACCTTTTTTCCTTTAGAAATTTTGTGCAGGGACACTTCACAGGCATACATTAGACACCCCTGTTGTGGAGATTTTTATGGAGATGTATTTAATATGTATTGTCATAGTGTCACCCAGTGTTAGTACTTCCGCAACCCGCTCTAAAAGAGCTGATTGGGGTAGTCTGAGGCTGGTTGAATCCCGTCTGATAGGGGAAAACGTCTTGAGGTTTGTTGTGGAAAAATGTATTAATGTATGTTGTCAGATGTCCCCCCAATGTCAGTTTTGCTGTAGTGCGCTCATCTGAGCGTATTTGCACATACAGATGTTGGTGGAAGATCGGTGGCGGGAAAATCTTCCTATGGAAACAGCGATGTTTGCTCCATTTAGAGATGTTGTTTTGCGCCCCGTTGGGGGACTGGCCACCTCCTGGCGGGGGGCGTTGAATGACTCAGAGCGCACAGATCTGTGTCCACAAGAACAGTAGCATAACTATAAAACAATTGTGGTCCATTGAGGCATAATTGTCATGTAGTTTCCGTCATTGGTAGCAGTGAGTTGGTTTGCACACGGCTCTGTACAAAGCCATGCTTTCTACTGTTCCTTTGTCTCACAGAAAGCATGACCCCTGTACACAGCCGTTTGCACACATCACTGCTGGGATTATATTTGAATTTAAACATGTCTGTGATTGGTTCTTTTGAAAATATACAAAATGTCTGAATGGCTGTTCTGTGAAGCCACACCTTCTTTTGTTACTCATGTTTACTATAAATAAAGAGAGCTGGCTATCCCAGGGACACTCTGCTCTGAGATGACTTGACTATAAGACCTGTGTTGGTGGTTTCCTTGATTGAATGATGGAATGAACGGTGAGTGGAACTTAGCAAACTTAGCTAAAGATAGCATTATTGCAAAAAGATGAATCTAAAGTGTGTGCTTATTTAGCACAGGAATTATGGGCTGTGTGCTCTGCATAGAACCTATATTTCCACGACAGTAAGATGGCGACTCACGGTGGGACTAATTGCGGCCTCTTTGAGCATCAGATGAGCAGATGGGGAGTATGGATGTACGATCTGATGTGTGAAGAAGCTGTACTTTGTAAAAGAACAAATTTTTCGTCTTTTTGAAATAATGCTGTATGCTTGCAGTATGAGAGATGCGTGTGTACGTGTATGTCTGTGAATCCGATTGTGTGTGTGTGTGTGTGTGTGTGTGTGTGTGTTTTTGTTGGGAGAGAGACCATATGATTCCTGGATGTTTGTGTGGGGAAGCTGTGGGCTGTAAGAGTGTAACTAAACGAGAAATTTAGACTGTTTGTGCGATGTATTGAGCAGTTTGCAGCCAGCCATGGCTGCTGCATTGTTCTGGTCCCTGTGTGAGAGAAGCTGAAAATGGCTGCCCCCATGAGGTTTAGCGGGGGTGGGGCAGGCAGCATGGCTATCACTGCCAACATGTTTGAAAGTTGTGTATATCTGACTTTCCAATTTTCATTACAAAGTTGTGTGTAGTGTTTGTGCCTGTGTGAATGCTGATGGAAACTGTATATTGTGTATGAAATGAAGGTATAGATGTGGGATTATTCAGCCTGCAATGTGTGTTTGGTTGAGCTTTTTGTATTTCTCAGAGGCTTGTTTGTGAACCATGTGCTTGAATGGGGGAAGGGCTTGCCCACTGTTTTGTGTTGCTGTGGCTTTGCCCTGAGGGAAAGACACTCTGAGCAGACATGTAGGACAACATTGTACTGTATGTGTGTAGTGTTTGTGATTTCTATGAAAAATAGAAATGGATAGATTGTCATTTTTGCCTTTATAGGGGACAAAGACACATGTCTCCATAAGTGTAAAAATATTTTAACAAAAGTGTTTGGGTTTTGAGTTGAAAGTTCCCGCCGCATATCCAAGTGGCCAGGCATTGCTAGAAGGCAGACAATAGTATGTCTCTGCAATGGCTTGTTATGGAAGCTGAGGCCACTGTGTGTGTGGCCTCGTACACACGACCGATTTTCTCGGCAAGAACCAGCAAGAAACTTGCTGGCAGAGAGGTCTTGCCGAGTAAATCGGTCGTGTGTACGCTGCTAGCGGGTTTCTCGTCGAGAAAACCGACAAGAAACCTCGACGAGAAAATAGAGAACCTGCTCTCTATTTTCTCGTCGAGATTCTCCTCGGCGTGTTTCTCGACGAGAAAAGTGAGTGTGTGTACACTTACCTGTCCGCCCGGAAGCCCGCGCATGTTCGAAATGAATTTGACGCATGCGCGGTAGCTTCCTAGGCATACGTAGGGTATACCAAGATGGCGGCGACGGCATCGAATGTGACGAGCGCATGCTCGACGTAGTCGATGACGTCACCGCGTACACTCCTTTCAAAGAACCACGGGTTCTTTGAAACGAGCGTGTGTACACTCGGCCGGGACAAGTTTCTTGTCCAAGAATCTCGTCGAAAAAAACGACATGTTTTTTTCAACGAGAATCTCGGCCGTGTGTACGAGGCCTGTGAACTTTAGGTAGAGAAAAGTGGTGAATATCTCAGCGTATATGAACTTAGAGAAATGAACATGTTTTTAATATTGTCATGTAACTAACATTTATTGAATGTGCTGTTTAGTTGGCCAAAGGGAGGCTAAGTTTGTAAGTGTACATGTGGTCCTTGTGGAGTGTAGCTGACACCTTTTTCAGTGGATTTTGATGATAATTTAGAAAAATCTCAACTGTGTAGTCTGTCTTTGTGGAGAAAAACATTTTTGATTTTCTTTTAAAGAGATGCTGGTTTTGGCGGGAAAACGTAATGGCGCCATTCTTGGCTTTTGTTAAAATGGCAGGCAAACCGCAAGGCTAAGGCGCAGTTTTTCTTTAGCCTGTGGGTGTCCTATAAGGGAACCTTTCCTTTGGGTACTATACCATGTGGCATTTGTCGGCTGTCTTGCTGGTGGAATTTCTCAGCTTTTGGGGCAGATTTTGATGTTTGGTGCGAATTGGGTAGTGCGGCCTTTTCTGCGTTGGAACCTGGTGGAGGCCATTTGTGTTTGTCTTTGTGTGGGGGAACCCATGTGGTGTTCATTGTGACGTCCCATGCTGGTTTTGGTGGGAAAAATTGCATGGTGCCATTTTTGTTGTTGTCCATGAGGTGGGGGTGGTGGTCATCCACCATTTTGTTATCCTGGCTTGTCGGCCATTTTGAGACGTTTACAGTTTGAGATAGGAAGTTCCAGTTTAGCAAACACGACTCCTGAATATGCTGTATTGGCATTTGTTGATTGGCGCAGTTTTCTTCTGTTTTATGCGTTTACAGTTTGACCTGTGCACTGCTGGGGAGAGTGGTGGGACGCCGGAGTGACATACTGAGAGGATGGTTTTGTCTCTGGTTTAAATTGCTTTTCTAAGCATCACCTTTTGAGGTGAGTTGAGAGGTATCTTAAAATAGCGCAGTCTTACCCCGAGGGGCCACGACGCGCTTGCGGACACACACACATGCTGGGGCCTATTTATGGATGGGATCTGGCTGACCTACCAGCATTTGGAGTGTGGGGGGAGGCCAACGCAGAGACAGGGACAAAATGCAGACTCCATGCAGGTGGTGTTAGGAGGGGGATTTCTCTGTTTTCATTTAAGTGAATGTAAGCTATTGCAGGGTCAGCTGACTTTGCAGTATATGAAAAAGTTCACTTTACACTGAATTTTGATGGATTGTAAGACTAATGCCGCGTACAAACGACCGCTTTTCTCGACGAGAAAAACTGCATTTTTTTTTTTCGCCGAGAAAAACGATCGTCTGTGGGCTTTATGTCGTTTTTCTCATTGAGAAAAACGGCATAAAAAACGACGAGAAAAATTAGAACATGTTCTAAATTTTCTCATCGTTTTTTCCAGCATTTTTTTCCGCGGCAGTTTTCCCATAGGGAGACACTGCCGCGGAGCCCACAGACGGTCGTTTTTCTCGTCAAGAGAAAAAATTACGGGAAAAACGACCGTGTGTAGGGAACCAAGCGGTTCCCTCGTTTTTCCTGTCATTATTCACGGCGGTTTTTTAACCGCCGTGAATAATGATCGTGTGTACGCGGCATAACAGAGTTTTTGTACAATGATGTGTTTTTATGTTTGGATATTTGGGAGTTTCCCAGAGGGCAATTCATATGTTTTGAAGCTTGTATTGTATAGCCTGTAGAGGAGGAGTGGGGGTTTGGTCGAAACTCCTAGAGCCATCTTTTTGCAGGAGTTTTGTATTTGAGTGTCAACTTGTGGTTTTGCTTGCAGGGGATGTTTGGGTCAGGACCCTCCCATTTGCAAAGGGGGGTTTATTCCATCATTTTCTTGACAAGGTTTTAAATTGTTAAAATATATAATGTGTAGCCATGGATTTTTTGGAGTCTTGATAGACAAGGCGATTAAGGCCTCCCCTCCCCCTCCCTCTTCCTGAACAATTGATATGTAAATAAACCAGTTTGGTTTTTTTAAGAGCTGAGCATAACCGGAAGTTTCTTTTCAGCATTTTATATATCAGCAGAAAGTTGGTGGGAGGAGCTTGGGGTTGTCTGAAAGGTTGGGCAGTGAGATTTGTGTTTGGAAGGAAGATGGAAAGCATTTTGGCGTTTAAAAGTGTTTTTATATTTTGTTCCAGTTTTGTAAAGTTTTGTACTGAAATACAGTTTTGGGTAGAGAGCAAACGGGGGCATCACCATTGTTTTATCATCTAGATGCAGGTAGAAAGAAGCCATAATATTGTTTTGAATAGTGGAGGATTTCATGATGCTTTGTAGTTCGTCTGACAAACACGTTTACAGGGCTGCCGATAATCGGTTGAAGAGCATGTAAACGTGAGGAGTAGATTCTAGCATACCGGGAGGCCGTGTAAAATAATCGGAATACGCCGGGTGCCAGTACTGTAAAAATGGTCACTAAGCAGTACTGCTCCGAAAACTAGTGCAAGGGTGTCCTGGACGCGGGACACGTCATAAGCGATTTGAATCGTCATAGGTAATGTGCCGTCCATGCGTTGGAGAAAAAAAAAATTAGGCTCCACACCAGTCAGACAACTGCACCGCACCTGAGATCTGGGTTTGGGGCTCCGGACATGAGACCCCTTAAAGGATAACATAGGTGGTCCAAGGATACTATTTTGGGTATCCCTCTGGAATGGATGTAGTTGAGCTGCGGCTTCAGAAATCTGTAATGATGAGTGTTGATGGAGGTTAAATTCTCATGCCCGTTTGTTTGAACTTTATGGCTGGTCCATGGAAAGTTCTCGAGCTGCTCTCGTGTTTTTCCCATTGTATTTTTTTCTATTGCTGAAAGAGTAAAGGGAGAATTCTGGCTGTTTTTGTTTTTTCATTTGTGGTTTTGGAAACTGGGAAGTATTTCCCCCACGTTTGTATGTAGTAACGTGAATATGTTCGAATTTACCGCGGCGATCCTTCGATGCGTCGCGGCTGTTGTATTTTTGTAGGAACGGGAAAAGTAAGGGTTACAGAGGGTTTTGTTTGAATCAGTTTTGAAAGAATGTCATTGACAATTTACCAATGTACAGGAATGTCATTATTGTTTACCATTCTTTGCAGGTTAAATATGAAGAATAGAGTAATGATTTTGCTTATAAGTATTTTTCAGGTCCAAGGAGTTTGTACACAGAGAACAGGTGTATGTAGACAGCTGTACATATGGAAAAATATGAGTCTAAGGGAGGTAAAAGTATCATAGGCTATTTCATTGTTTCTTTTTTCCTGCACCACGCATTTCTTCCTTCAGTCTGTAATGAGGAAGAAAAGGGGGGAGAAGTGATAAATGTAAGAGTGACAGCTTTTTTTCAAACTAATAATAACCTCTGTAATTCTAACCAAGTTTGTGCCAAGACTGTCTTTCTTTGATAGAATTTGAATCGGCAAGCAGCAGTCAGGTGAAGTAGGTTCCCACCCCAGAGGCTAAGAACCTTATCAATGGTTCCAGGTATTGTAAGCCATGCACAGGTTATGCAGTGACCACAGTCCCGATGTCTGGGTTATTGTCATATGAGGGTTGTTTGGAGGTCAATCAAAACCATAGTCGTACTCTCCTCATTAGCTGTCACTTATATTCTCGGCTGATGGGGGAGGTGCGATCGTTGTGACATGAACTTCAAAATGTCCACCACAGGGTTCACGAGTCCCTCCTGGACCCTGACTTAATAATCAGTTTACATTCTTTCCAACCAGGTGACTGGGTCGTTGTAAAGAAGCTTGAGGGATGAGACCACGCCAGCCACTGCAAGAAGCGGCTCAACCACACCAAAGAATGAGGAGTATCTTTGTTTATTTATATTTTTGTTGTTTAGTAAATTTTAGCGAGGGTAACGATGAAAAGCATCCCAAGTTATTATGTAAAGTGTATTTCCTGGCTAGCTCAGAAAGCGAACAGGACCGATGGTCTGTTCTGAGTCTTCACCAAGTTTTAGTCCCCAGCGATGACAGCGGTACATGCCATTTATGATGTTATTATGGGTATGAGGAGTTTTGACAAACTAGTGAAGACTCCAAACAGACACTTGTCAATGGAATCTAACGATGTATTTTTAGAGGGTAAAATTGTTTTAGTTTTAATGGCTCTGCCTCTTGTTGGTTTGGGTATCTAGGTAGCCCACAAGTGGGTTTGAACTTTAGTTTGGTGTTTATGCGGATCCGCAGCTTATAAAAGGTAATTCCCCCAAAGCAGGAGGTTCATGCGCGATGGTGAAGCTGTCCCAACATCTTAGGTCGCGGCCGATCGCGAGGATCTGATGGCGCAGGAAATTAAGAATGGCAGGGACAGCTAGAAGGGATTTGTTCACCAACCCCGACCAGGTCTGGGCATGGTGTCCTGCATGGGGGGGGGGGCTCGGGCTTGGGATACGATTGAACAATTCTCATCCGTTAAGGATAGGGTTCTATATGTAATTGTTGAAGCCAGAGCTGTAGCTAAGTGAAGGTTGGGAGTCTATTTTAAGGGTCTGGGAATCTTTGGGGATCTAATTTTTATTTTACAGCGGATCGTGGTTAAAGGAAGTGGGAATATATATACTCATGTCGTTTTTATTTCTATTCTTTCTATGAAGTGACGAGGTGCTCCTGTTGCCTGATTTGACGCGTGACCAGAGTTTCCTTGATGAGACGCCCCGAAGCCGGACCCACATACAAGACACAGAGGATCACAGACGGATCGGCGATTACTACAGCTCACCATGTCGTGTCCTCCTTTATAAGTCATGCCCCTGAAGAGTAGAGTCTACATGTCAAGCCGTGTTTTCCTTTTTATGGACTAAGGACTGATTCATTTACAGGTGTAAGAAGCAGATCAACTCTCATCGAGGGACACATGGGGTGCATATGACAAAAAAGGGAGGACTGTTGTGGAGATTTTTATGGAGATGTATTTAATATGTATTGTCATAGTGTCACCCAGTGTTAGTACTTCCGCAACCCGCTCTAAAAGAGCCGATTGGGGTAGTCTGAGGCTGGTTGAATCCCGTCTGATAGGGGAAAACGTCTTGAGGTTGGAGTGTGATATTTGCAGGGTGCGGATATGTCCACCGACGGGGGCCCTCTGTGCATTAGCACGGACGATCGTTAGGGAGGGGATATGCTCACTCTGCAACGACATCATTGGTTATAGGCGGATGCGCGCTCTTGTCTCTGCTGTGTCTGATCAACATTGATTGGAATTCGTAGCGTGCGTCTGCAGATAGCCTCCCTCCCCCATTCAATAATAGTATAATCTTAATATGCGTTATTCTATGGAATGGCGCAGAATAAGAATTCCTATCAACGGTAACTTTAGCCATCATACGTTATTGTATTCATTGTATGTATTATTGTATTGAATCCTTTAAACTATATTTCTTGAGTGGGATTCATGTATGACATCTCCTGTTGGAAGGAATGTCCAGGTATTGCCATTTTCCTTGTATGGTAGGGACATCCTGTGATGTCCCCGCTCATGGGGGGGAGGTGATTGCTTGCTGCAGCCAATCACCTCCTGTCTGAGATCTTTTGAGTTTAATAAAAGCCTATGATTAATCATCGGCTAGTCAGTCTATGCTGGAATGGCCTGATGATAAGACCTATGTGTGAGGCTTGCTTCTTGGAATGAATGGGAATGAACGGTGAGTGGATCTTAGCAAATTTAACTTAAAGATAGCATTATTGCAAAGAGATGAAATCTGATGTGTGCTTAAAGAGCACAGGAATTATAGGCTGTGTGCTCTGTAAGCAACAGCCTAGAATTCCACAACACCCCCCAGGTACGATATTTAAAGGAATATTTCACTTTTATTTTTTTACTTTAAGCATCATTAAAATCACTGCTCCCGAAAAAACGTCTGTTTTTAAAACTTTTTTTTGCATTGATACATGTCCCCTGGGGCAGGACCCGGGTCCCCAATAACTTGCATAGCAGCCTTTAAAATTAGCACTTTTGATTCCAAACGTTCGAGTCCCATAGACTTTAACAGGGTTCTAAAGTTTGCGCAAGCTTTTGGTCCTTTCGCAGGTTCTGGTGCGAACTGAACCCGGGGGTGTTCGGCTCATCCCTATAGATACAGTATAGTTGGGGGAACAGCATGTGAACAATCATTGAACAGTTTATCCACCCTGCGGAGATCCGAACAGAGAACAACAGCAGCACACAGCACAATCCAGTAAAACACATTAACCCCTCCCTTCCCACCCTGCACACAGCCCCAACTTGTTGTGTGCCTAAATCCAATAACTGTAAAATGTAAACGACCTCGTGGGTCACAGGTCTTTAGCAATATAATAGACACCGCACATCAGTATGCAGCGTGTCCTGAAGGGGCTAGGTAGCATCCAAAACAATAGGAATCTCTTCCCCTGAACTGTCTCAAGGACACAGGAGTAAAGTTACAAAAAACAGCGCCAAAAATACAAAAACAGGCAAAAATAAAACCAAAATATATATATATATATATATATATATAAATATATATATATATATATATATTAGGGCTGTTACTTGTTACTGATTACAATTTTCGTGTTCGATTAATCTATTTTTTTTAAATCGATTAATCGATTAATCGACTAATTTCGATTAATTATAACGCACATAGATATCCAACTACTTTTAGCTGATCTCCTTGCAGGCCGATTCCCAGTGCAGCTACCAACCACTGGAAAAATGGATAGCAGGATACAAAAAACACACAAAGGCAGCGCTCAATGGGAATAGCATTAAAACTTTTATAGTCTTCAAGTAGGTAACAAAATAAATATTGCACTGGAGATAAAATCGACGTAGCTACATAAACTGTAAAAATGGTGCGAGTAATACCAAACGGTAGCAAAAGCAGTCATAAAAACATGTAGCTAAGTATGATACTGGTATAAAAATGTGTACAACAATACCACTGCTGAATCCAGATGAGGAGGGGTTAACATCAGTCCGTCGGCATGTAGATGTCCCGTGAAGGGAACTATCACAACTCCCAGTGGATGGCTGTAGAATCCCAGGTTGATAGAGGGAAGTGATAGAGGGAAGTGTAACAGCCCTTGCGTGTGGCAGATAGTAAGGTCCCGCCGGCATGCAGATATGAAGGCACAGCAAAGGAGCCTTTCAGATGGACACGGCAAGCCCAAAGAATTTTGATTGATCAAAAGAATTTTGATCGATCAAAGCAATTAATCGATTAATCAAGGAATTAATAGTTAATTTCCACAGCCCTAATAAATATATATATCTCATGAAGTAAACTTATAGTCAGTCAAACTAGGAACCAAAAAGGGGTCCCAAGAAAAATGATGAGTTATTAAAGTTGCAGGAACTTTGTTCAATCAGCGTGTAGATCTGCTCAGGACATCTCGCAGTAGAAATATAGTGGCAGGCAATAAACATATAGCCCCAGCACTAAACAACAGAAGAGTGCGTGTAGGGCTTGCTTCACATGTGTACAGCAAATGATGCACCGAATACTCAGCGGTGTGCCGCAGAGCTAGGGCTCCCCCTAGTATCCAGCCAGTGTGAAGCCTCAGGAGGGGTGTTAAAGAAGAAAGCTTTGCCTCTGTCTACCACTCAATTTTGCTGGATACAGCATACTGTTTGCAAATTGTAAGTTCCAGAGACTTTCACATGAACAAAGCTGGCCCTTTGCTTCTGTGTAGCTGCCGAGAAGTCAGGATATATAGAAATGCGTTTTCCATTATAGGGTAGGTCTCCCACGGTACGGGCTGCAGGGAGGATGCTTTCTCGATCCCTGAAGTGTAGGATATGGGCTATAATCAGGCGTGGGTGTGAGCCAGGAGGAGGAAGTTTAGATGGTATCCTATGCACCCTATCTATGGCGAACAAACGTGAAAACGTGGTATCCGCCAGATTATCTTTAAGCCAAAGTTCCAGGAAATCTTCAGGCTGTTTACCATCTGCTTTTTCAGGGAAACCTACGAAGCGAATATTGTTCCTTCTTTGTCAGCTCTCCATGTCTCCCAACTTGTCAGTGTGAGCATTCACCTCTTTGTGCATATTTTGCACCTTGCCTTCTAAAGGACGGACTACATCCTCCAAATCACTAATCCTTTGCTCGGCATCTGTGGCCCTTTCTCTAATGGTCTGTAAATCTTGCTTTAGGAATGACATTTCTGCTCTCATCCCATCAATATGTTCAGTCAATGTGGTTTGGCAAGTGTATATGGCCTCCATAAATTTGTTTCAGAGAGGGCTTCCCCTCCCCCTCTGCTGGCGCCATTTCCCCTAGATCTTTGCGGGACAGCAGCCTGTTCAGGGAGAAGCCTCTTCTCATCCCCTTAAATCTGTGGGGCAGCGGGCTTACCTTGCTGTGTAGGACCACAGACTCCAGGGGGCCTTGGCGTGGCTCTGTGGCTCACGCATGCGTTTGCAAATGCGTGCGGACAAACCCCTGTTTTTAACGCATACTGTTAGACAGGTTAATTGGTTGTCAGCGAGCTGGTCGGTAAGTAGGCTTGGTTTTTCCCTGGGCATTCCCCAGGCCATGTTGTTATCTGCTTTAGCCTTCCAATGCTACTTACCGTGATAGCCAGCTATAGATGGGGCGGTGGACATGTTTTTGTTTTCACCTATGGTGCTTGTATTGGTCCAGCAGTGCACCAACACCTTTGCTGCCATTGTGCTACGCTTGGTGTTTGGTGTGCTCCTGTACCTTTAAGGAGGGGTGGCTCCCCTTCAGTCCACCTGCCCTCATCTAACCATCAGAATGCATGTGCCTCCATTGTGGGGACACTCAATGTTAGTGTAGGACCACAGACTCCAGGGGGCCTTGGCGTGGCTCTGTGGCTCACGCATGCGTTTGCAAATGCGTGCGGACAAACCCCTGTTTTTAACGCATACTGTTAGACAGGTTAATTGGTTGTCAGCGAGCTGGTCGGTAAGTAGGCTTGGTTTTTCCCTGGGCATTCCCCAGGCCATGTTGTTACCTTGCTGGAGTAAGTGGGCGAGAGATCAGCTTCGCTCTGCGGGGTATTGCTGGGGCCCTCCTTCGCTGCCTCGTGATCGCCGCCATCTTGGGATCCCCATGCATCTCGGGACAGGTGTTCCGCGGCAGATTCCATGGGTGCCGGCCCGTATTTCACCATAGCCTGCTGATCTGCCAGGTTCAGGTAGTATGAGGGTGCCGGTGCTGTTCAGGATCTGTGTCTCTAAAGCCTTATACACACACGATCAGATTTCCTATGGATTCTAATCCAATGGATTTTTCCCATCGGAAATCCGATGAAGCCGACTTCCATCAGTCTTGCCTACACACCATCAGTCAAAAATCCGACTGTTCCAAACGCTGTGACGTAAAACACTCGACAAGCCAAGAAAAATGAAGTTCAATGCTTCTGAGCATGCGTCGACTTGATTCTGAGCATGCGTGCTATCGTTTTTTTTCCCCATCGGATAAATTTAAAACATGTTGTATTTTTTCTCACCGATGGAAAAAAGACCGATGGGGCCCATACACGATCGGTTTGTCCGATGAGAAAAGTCCATCGGACTGTTTTCATCGGTAAAACTGATCGTGTGTACACGGCATGACACTCAGGATAGCAGCAGGATAAGTCGAGCTCCCTCACAGCGCTGCTCACATGTCATCCGCTAGCTCCGCCCCCCAATGTGGGGCAATTTTGCATAACACACAGAACCATTCCTAATTTATTAGGGCTTGTTCCCACCAGCAGCATTGGGCTACTGGTGTGCACACAGTCTCAACTCGAAAACAGGATAATATGTCATATGGCTAAAGTTCATTCAAACGTACTTTGTTGGCGTGCGCTGGAAAAAAGTAGGAAATGTTGTATATTTGCGCAGTGCATTGTGACATTGTTCTGCATTGCTATAGTAGCCACACATTACACCTCATGGTAAAACACTACCTGTACGTCCATTTGAATTTGCCGCCTATCAGGCGCGTGCTCCCACTGCGCGCTGCGGGAGCATGCCCACAGGTCCCATAAGCTCGATGTCCGCCAGCGGCCCACGATTGCGGCGAGGAGAGGCAGAATGGGAAAATTACTATGTAAACAAGGCATTTCCCTGTTCTGCCTAGCAACATGACAGGGATCTACTGCTCCCTGTCATCGGAAGCAGTAATCTCTGTCGTGTTGTAGTGAGCCCATCCCCCCCACAGTTAGAATCACTCCCTAGAACACACTTAACCCCTTGATCACCCCCTAGTGTTCCTGCCAGTGTCATTTATACAGTAATCAATGGCTATTTGTAGCTCTGATCGCTGTATAAGTGACAATGGTCCCAAAATAGTGTCAAAAGTGTCTGATGTGTCCGCCATAATGTCGCAGTCCCAAAAAAAAAAAATATTTAATCGCAGATCGCCGCCATTACAAGTGTAGCGCCTCTGCCTCTCTCTCCCTCTCGTTTAAGTGGCTTGTGTCTAGGGGTACCTGGGAGACAAGAGTGCAGGAACACTACGTCAAGCTCTCCCCCCTATATGTATGAGGGTTGAGCAAAGTTAGTTGAATTACCTCCGGGTCTGTTCACTGCATACGAAGCCTCCAGTTGTTCCATGGAGATGAAGTCTGCCAATAATATAGTTCCACACCAATCAAAAGTCCAACACTCCTTTATTTCTCTGTTTTCAGGTTGAACACAATCAGTTGAACTTTTAGTAGCAGACAGGGGTGTGGAAACGAGTAGGCCCAGGCACAAATTAACTCTCCTATTCCTTTGCTAGCGAATAGGCCTGGCGCACGGTCTCTGCCACCAACCGTGAGTTTTGGTCGCTGCCACCGGATGAACTGTTGAGGCCCCTGCCACAGGCCTAATAGCAGGTCTTTGCCACCGACCTGAGTTGAATAGTTGAAAAAAGAAGGGAGGTGGGACTTTAAATGAAACAGTGGGCTGATGGGGATAACAAATGAGGTAAACCACAGAATGTTGAATGCATGTATTGAATAAATACAAAGGATGTACAGTGTGAAAAAAGGGGGCAGCGTGTACATAAGCACATAGCATGACCAAATTTCCATACATAAAACAGATATAAACATAAAAATACATAGCAATGAATGATGGCAATCAATCAAATAAGGGTGTGTGTGTGGACATATATGAGCTGAGCAGCACACAGCAATGGTAGTAAGTGATGAAGTAAAAACAAGTCTAAAAACTGTTTGATCAAAATAAAAGTCCCATTAGCGCATAAAGCTGCATCATTGTAAGCCCGACGCGGCGTTTCGTGTATGTAGAAACACTCCTCAGGGGCAGATGCAAGGGGTTATCTGAAAATACAGAGTAATAATGATCAGGATAATAAACTGATTTCCTCCAGAAAAGACAGGAGGTAAGTTCTGGTTACTTACAGGGTGTGCCACATTATGATGCATGTGAAAGATAGGGCCGAGAGGCTGCCCGTCCCGGGAACTGAGGTGGCAGAGAATCAAACACACAGCGGGGCGCAAAGGCATCATCCCTAGGCAGCAGATAGCCATAATTGTTCATGAAGTAAGATGTTCCCTCAAGGTGCAGTGGAAGTATCTGAAATTAATGGGTAAATCCATCAGGAATAACCCACAATCTAAAGGGAGTAGTGAAATGGAAGCTGCATGAGGGATGATCGTTGTTACCTTGTGAGTGTGCTGAATGGCAATGACTGGTAAAAGCTCTGGCGTCTGCATGCAGGTTGAAATGGGCTGGATGACCAAGGAGACGCCTTTATAGCGTCCCGCACATGCATGAGACTGCCACCAACGTCACGCTGGCTCGATAGTGCTGGAGGCGGGGCCACAACCAGGCGGCATGACAGCCTGCATTGGAGTGACGCCGCACAGACCAGCTAAGTCGGCCAAGTTGGATCATGCGCGCTCAACAGCACGACGCCCCCAAAGGGGCGTCACCCGGATGTGCGGCGCATGGCGCTGATGCGATGACAGCATCCGCCCAGACTCCCCACAAACATCCTGCCCAGCGACGGGCGGAAGTGGCGGGGAGATGAGGGGGGGCACCATGAGTGCATCACAGTCCCGGGTAACGGGCAGGAAGTGGCCCAGAAAGATCCACAAAATGTGCATCAATGCTCAAAAATCAACCCCATGTAGAAGCTGGCAGGGGAACACTGCCAGTTACAGACCACTGTTTCCATCCCTGGTGCGACTATAAAAAGGAAACGGGGGACGCCCATTGGCGCTTTGGGACTTTGAGTGAGATAACATATGAAATCTCCATCCCATATTCAAATGAAAAAATAGGATTTTTATAACAGCTTACCTGTAAAATCCTTTTCTTGGAGTACATCACGGGACACAGAGCGACATAGTCATTACTAATGGGTTATATAGATACCTTCAGGTGCTGGCACTGGCAACTTCCAAAACCGGAAGTACCCTCCCCTATATAAGCCCCTCCCATCCGGGAGTACCTCAGTTTTGTAGCAAAGCAATAAGTGTCCCCAAAGAGGGGTGGGAGCTCTGTGTCCCGTGATGTACTCCAAGAAAAGGATTTTACAGGTAAGCTGTTATAAAAATCCTATTTTCTTTCTCGTACATCACGGGACACAGAGCGACATAGTCATTACTAATGGGATGTCCTAAAGCAATGCCCAATGAGGGGGGGATACACCATACATAAACTGAGCGCTATCAGACATGAGGATCTTTTGCGGCCTGCAACACACTGCGCCCAAAGGCGACATCCTCCTGACTTCTAACGTCCACCTGGTAGAACCTAGTAAACGTGTGTACTGAAGACCATGTTGCGGCCTTATAGATTTGAGCCAGGGAGGCCTGGTGATGCGCTGCCCATGAAGTTCCAACTGCTCTCGTGGAGTGCGCTCTAACTTTGAACGGAGGCGGTCTCCTTCTCAAGCCATAGGCTTGCATTATGACCTGTCGAATCCACTTGGCTAAAGAAGATTTTGACGCTGCCTGACCCTTTCTGGGGCCTTCCGGCAGAATAAACAAAGTATCCGTTCTGCGAATCTGAGCAGTGGCTTTTAGATAAGCTTTAACTGCTCTTACTACATCCAAAGAATGCAATAACTTTTCCTCTACCGAAGTAGGTTTGGGGAAAAAAGAAGGAAGAACCACATCTTGGTTCAAATGAAACCTCAATACCACCTTAGGAAGAAAGGCTGGATGAGGACGTAACACTACTCTGTCCTTATGGATAACCAGATATGGCTCTTTACAGGACATAGCTGCTAATTCCGACACTCTTTTAGCCGAACAAATGGCTACTAGAAAAATCTATTTCCTGGTGAGAAGAACCAAGGAAATATGCTGTAATGGTTCAAATGGTTGTTTCTGTAGAACCGACAGAACCAGGTTTAGATCCCATGGACATATGGGAATATTAACCGGAGGACTAATACGCATCACTCCTTGTATAAAGGCTTTGACTAGTGAATGCGAAGCCAAGGGCCTTTGAAAAAATATTGACAAGGCCGAAATCTGACCCTTGATAGTACTCAAGGCAAGCTTCCTATCTACAGCCCACTGTAGGAAGTCCAGAATCCTACCTATTACGTACTTACGTGGATGCCATTTCTTGGCCTCACACCACGCGATGTACGCCTTCCAGATTCTATAGTAGATCTGCCTGGATACCGGCTTCCTGGCATTGATCATGGTAGATACCACAGGATTAGAGAGCCCTCTCTTTTTTAGAATGTGGGCTTCAATAGCCAGGCCGTCAAACCTAGGGCTGGTAAGGAAGGGTGGTATATCGGTCCTTGCGAAAGCAGGTCCGGACGATGTGGGAGAGTCCAAGGACTCCCCACTGACATTTTTACAATCTCCGCGTACCATGCTCTTCGGGGCCACGCTGGAGCCACCAGAATCACTGGTTTCTTTTCTACCCTGATTCTGCGGAGTAATCGAGGTAACAATTGTGGCGGTGGGAATGCATATATCAGCTTGAACTGATCCCAAGGGAACACTAGGGCATCCGAGCCGCAAGCTAGGGGATCCCTTGTCCAAGAGACAAACCTGTCCACCTTTGCGTTGAATCTGGATGCTAGCAGATCTACATCCGGTGTTCCCCACCGCTGACATATTGTCCGAAAAACCTCGGGGTGAAGGGACCATTCCCCTGGGCATAATTGTTGGCGACTTAGAAAGTCCGCCTTCCAATTCTCCACTCCTGGAATGAATACCGCGGATATGGCTGGGACATATCTTTCTGCCCATTTCAGGATGCAATTTACTTCCCTCTGGGCTGCACGACTCCTGGTGCCACCCTGATGATTGATATATGCCACTGCCGTGGCATTGTCTGATTGAATTCTGACTGGGGACCCTTGGAGTTTGGATGTCCATGCTACTAGGGCATACCGGGCTGCTCGTATCTCTAAGAGATTGATGGGCAGGGCCTTTTCCGTATCCGACCATCTGCCCTGGAGAGACCATTGCTCCAGTACTGCACCCCAGCCTATAAGGCTGGCATCTGTAGTGACCACCTTCCAAGAAATCGGACTGAAGGATTTCCCTTTTTCCCGATTCTGGAGAACCAACCACCAACGGAGGCTCTTGCGAACGGAAGGGGACAAGGACATTGGTAAGCCTAGGGCCTGAACTTTCTTGCTCCAGGCTGACAGTATGGCCCTTTGCAAATTCCTTGAATGGAATTGACCGTAGGGTACTGCTTTGAATGATGCCACCATTTTTCCCAGCAGCCTCATGCACAGGCGTATGGACGGCTGTCTTTTTGTACCCACTAAGTGGATCAAATCTCTCAAAGACAACACCTTTTTTCGAGGCAAGAATATTTTCTTCTGGCCTGAATCTAGCCTTAGCCCCAAGTATTCCAGACTTTTGACTGGTTTTAGGGCCGACTTGTCTCGGTTGATAATCCAACCGTGAGATTCCAGATACTTGATTGTCTTGTGAACGACCACTTCTAGTTTTTTCACTGAGTGGTCTATCAGCAACAAGTCGTCTAGATATGCCATTATCGTTACACCTTGCATTCTTAGATTGGCCAATAATGGGCCCAGAATTTTTGTGAACACTTGCGGTGCTGTGGCCAGACCGAAGGGTAAGGCTCTGAACTGAAAATGGCGCCCTTCTACTGCAAAGCGTAGAAATTTTTTGTGGAATTTGTTTAGCCCTTTTAGATTTAATATGGGCCTCACGTCCCCGTTTGGCTTTGGGACTGTAAAGAGGTTTGAGTAAAACCCGAACCCCCATTCTTCCAGGGGAACCTCCATAATTACTCCTTGGAGCAATAGTTGTTCTAGTGCCAACAGGAGGGACTCTCTCTTCCGGGGATCCCTTGGCACGTTTGACCTCATAAAATGGGAAGGAGGAGAGTCTTAACTCCAATCTGTATCCCAGACTTACTGCGGAGAGCACCCATCTGTCTCTGATCGTGTCCCGCCAGGTCTCTGTGAACAACTGGAGTCTTCCCCCCACCTGATTGAGTGGGGGCAACCCTTCATGAATTTGACTTTGGGGGAGGTTTTGTACCTCTCCTGACCCAGGGTTTTTTATTACCCTGCGATTGTCCCTGATTTTTACCCCCGGGATTTGACCCAGGAGGCCGTCGGAACTGTTTCACAGCCGATGCCCCAGGGACTGGAGAAGCAGGCCTCTTAAAAGAGGGACCTCTAACTCTGTTTTTAACCGGCAAGAGTGTACTTTTACCGTTGGAAATTTTCTGGATATATTTGTCCAGGTCTTCCCCGAATAAGCGTTCACCATGAAATGGGAAGCTAACCAGCAATTTTTTACAGGGAGCTTCAGCAGACCAGTTTTTTAGCCATAGAAGCCTGCGCATATGTACTACAGACAGCGTAAGGCGGGAGGCCTGATGGATTGAATCCTTTATGGAATCAACCGCAAAGCATAAGGCTCTAGGCAGATCAGCTAGGGCAAGGGCCTGCTGATCTGGCAAGTCCCTTAAGACCTGTTTCAACTGATCCTTCACTGCTTGGCAGACCCCAATAGCTGCACTGCTAGTTGTGTCACCAAGCCTGCTGTAGAAAAAGCAGATTTTAATAAGGACTCCAATTTTTTATCTATTGGGTCCTTGAACATTTGGACATTATCCACTGGACATGTCAGTGATTTATTCACACAAGAGATGGCTGCGTCCACTGTAGGGACCCTCCATTTTTTGATGAACTTATCCTCCATGGGATAGACCACCGGAAATCTCTTGGGGGGAGTAAATATTTTATCAGGATGTTCCCAATCCTGGTACATGAGCCCTTCCAATAAAGGGTGAACTGGAAAGGAACAGACAGTCTGGGGAGCTTTTAGCGACCCCAGCGAGGAGACAGTAGTGGTTGATGGTTCCGCAAGGTGCATTTTAAATGCTGATCGGACCATGCTAGTCAAAGACTGAACCCATAATCTTTCAGCTTGAGATGCTGAGAAAGGTTCCTCCACAGTTGATTCCTCTATAACAGAATCAACCTCCTCCTGATCCCCTTCAGGCAGGTCGATCCCTGTATGGGACTGTTGCTCCGCTAACAGGTACTCTGAAGGAGGAGACGGAGATCGGGCCTTTCCTTGTGACAGGGAGGCAGCGATTAATGTTGACAATCTCTCCTCTAATCCTCCCAGAGCTGAGGAAAAAACCTCCTCTGTTACATACACAGGAGCAGGTGAACTGAGGACAGCCACAGTACCAGGCACTCCTGCGGGGTCTCTACGGTCACTAACCTCTGAATTTTCAGGGGAGACTGGTGCAGCAGAAGCATGCCCAAGATCCTCAGAGCCCGATGGAGACCCCTTTTGCTTCCTGGAAGATTTAGTTCCGGAGCTTCTGGACGGCATATTCCTAAGCCCAAAGCTGAGGTATTCCAGCCGTAATACACCCTTTTTACTGAGAATAGTCTAGCACAATTGCTGCTATATATCAGTTGGTGTCTACTAAAGTGCCTTTCTAGGGGATGCCTGCATCAACCGCCTCTGTGTGCATTTTTACTGTTGCTAGCTCTGTTTGTGCACTTCAATAGCCAGCTTGATTGCTTTTAAAACATGCTGGACGCCCGCACATGCGCAGTAGCGCCGCGGCGCACACCGAGCGTCATCCACCCGCTCCGCCCCTTTTCCAGATTGCCTCTATATAAAGAGGCGCGTGCACGCGCACGTGCGCCTTCGGCGCCTTTTTTGAAAAAACCAGGAGCTAGATGGGAGCCAGGGTCCCTTGCCGCAGGGCCCGGGGATGGATCAGCGCAGCAACAGGGCAGAGGAGACAGCTTCCCCGCAGAGAACTTACCAACTGCCTGGATTTGACTTCGGAAGAAAAAAATCCACATTACAAGAAAAAAAGAACCATAGCGGCCTCTAGTGTTTAACACAGGTACCGCGGTCTTACACATTTTTTTTTTCTTGCCTACTATAAAAAATGTTTTACATTTTCTCAGTAGTAACAGGCATACACAGAATATTTAGCGGGAATACCTTAGGTAACAGGCAGAAAGACAAAATAGGCTTGGGGGTCCCCCAATAGAACCAAGTTCCTGGGGGCCCCCACTTACCTTTTCCTCGCCGCAGGACTCTGTTTGGTCCACAGAAGCCCAAACTTCACCTATCACGGCAGGCATTGTAATCAAACCTTCAGGGACCGGGTTCCCAAGGATTCCACTCCCCTGGACCTGTATAGCACCCTGCACAGAAAACATCTTGGTCGTGGGTATGACCAGAGCTCTGGATCCCAGGGTCCAGCCCTCCTAAGAGAGGCATTACAGGCAAAACCTTGCTCTTCTCTTGCAAGGCCCGGGTACCGACCGTTTAGCTATGAAGCTTTTTTGGTCGGATCCGGAACAGCTTACTGAGGCCCAAAAGAACCTGTACGCAAGCTCAGTGAAACACATGTTACTTCTTGGCCAACACCTTAGACACTGGCAAAAAACTGAGGTACTCCCGGATGGGAGGGGCTTATATAGGGGAGGGTACTTCCGGTTTTGGAAGTTGCCAGTGCCAGCACCTGAAGGTATCTATATAACCCATTAGTAATGACTATGTCGCTCTGTGTCCCGTGATGTACGAGAAAGAAAAGAAAGGAGGTGGGACTTTAAATGAAACAGTGGGCTGATGGGGATAACAAATGAGGTAAACCACAGAATGTTGAATGCATGTATTGAATAAATACAAAGGATGTACAGTGAAAAAAGGGGGCAGCGTGTACATAAGCACATAGCATGACCAAATTTCCATACATAAAACAGATATAAACATAAAAATACATAGCAATGAATGATGGCAATCAATCAAATAAGGGTGTGTGTGTGTGGACATATATGAGCTGAGCAGCACACAGCAATGGTAGTAAGTGATGAAGTAAAAACAAGTCTAAAAACTGTTTGATCAAAATAAAAGTCCCATTAGCGCATAAAGCTGCATCATTGTAAGCCCGACGCGGCGTTTCGTGTATGTAGAAACACTCCTCAGGGGCAGATGCAAGGGGTTATCTGAAAATACAGAGTAATAATGATCAGGGTAATAAACTGATTTCCTCCAGAAAAGACAGGAGGTAAGTTCTGGTTACTTACAGGGTGTGCCACATTATGATGCATGTGAAAGATAGGGCCGAGAGGCTGCCCGTCCCGGGAACTGAGGTGGCAGAGAATCAAACACACAGCGGGGCGCAAAGGCATCATCCCTAGGCAGCAGATAGCCATAATTGTTCATGAAGTAAGATGTTCCCTCAAGGTGCAGTGGAAGTATCTGAAATGAATGGGTAAATCCATCAGGAATAACCCACAATCTAAAGGGAGTAGTGAAATGGAAGCTGCATGAGGGATGATCGTTGTTACCTTGTGAGTGTGCTGAATGGCAATGACTGGTAAAAGCTCTGGCGTCTGCATGCAGGTGGAAATGGGCTGGATGACCAAGGAGACGCCTTTATAGCGTCCCGCACATGCATGAGACTGCCACCAACGTCACGCTGGCTCGATAGTGCTGGAGGCGGGGCCACAACCAGGCGGCATGACAGCCTGCATTGGAGTGACGCCGCACAGACCAGCTAAGTCGGCCAAGTTGGATCATGCGCGCTCAACAGCACGACGCCCCCAAAGGGGCGTCACCCGGATGTGCGGCGCGTGGCGCTGATGCGATGACAGCATCCGCCCAGACTTCCCACAAACATCCCGCCCAGCGACGGGCGGAAGTGGCGGGGAGATGAGGGGGGCACCATGAGCGCATCACAGTCCCGGGTAACGGGCAGGAAGTGGCCACACACACACCCTTATTTGATTGATTGCCATCATTCATTGCTATGTATTTTTATGTTTATATCTATTTTATGTATGGAAATTTGGTCATGCTATGTGCTTATATACACGCTGCCCCCTTTTTTCACTATGAGTTGAATAGTTGGACCACTGCTACCGGTCATAGAACGTGAACTACCCTCCTGTCTGAACTTGGCCCCTGTTCGGGAAAGATATCCCTCCGGGCGGTCTCCAGAGGTTCACCCGGCACTGGCAATATGCTGCACCAGATCTTCGGATGAGTCCCTCCTCCAGTCCCCCTACTCCCGGGGCCCCCTAGGACAATCCCTCCCTCGCGGGACCCAGTGGAAGGTACTGGGCCCCAGGCCTCCGGCTGAGTACCTCACCCCAGACTGAAGGTGTCTGGGATGGAACACGAACTCCAAGTGTCCAGGCCTAGGCCGCCTGGACACTGACCGCGGACAGCAGCCCTCAGGCTGAAGGTGCCTGGGACTCGAACCACCCTTGTGGCGAAGATGTCCGCCCCCTTTATACCCTCTCCCAGCAAGCACAGCGGGTTCCCCGCTGTACAACTGCTGCGAGAGGTCACAAAGGGTACGGCACTGCAGCGATGGTTCAACCCCGGCCCAAAGTGACAGCGCCACCTGCTGGGCCACAGGGAACTAGACATCACTGATGTCTTCACCAGATTTAAAAGTAATGTCTAAACTTGTCTAAACTTAGAAGTCAGGCCTGACTGTTCTATGTGTAAGTTCCGTGGAGATGGATCTTCGCTAGCAAATGGTGGTGCACTTTTGGAGACAAATTGTAATCCACAGGAATAGATACTTGTAAACTTGATGAATAAAATAAAGTCACTAATGCTACTCAATGCACTGTCCCTCCGGCGTGCAGATGCAAACTCTAAATGGTGGGTCCCGAACAACAAACACTGGGCCTAGAGATCCTGTACTAGTTCCTGAGCAGGTGCTCTCACCCAACCGGACCAGTCCGCGTCCGTATCTTCCGTAGCTGTGTCTCGGTACACAGGTTCCACGACACCCAGGTCTTCGGTCCTCCTGGAAGTAGTAGATGGGTAGCAGGATGAGACGTCCCTCAGGCTCCTCAGTGGAAACGGAAGGCTCTTTGGAAACACAAGGCCCAAACTTCAGGCCCTGTCAGGAACAACAGACTCAACACAGAGTTCCACTTGTTGGGCGGGCGATGTCCAAAGAGACCGATCTACGGCCCGCCCTTCAGTTAAATAGCCCACCCCAGCAGTCCTTGCGTGGGGCAATGCACCCTGGGTATGGTAGTCTCTGGGTTCTCAAAGCAACACCCCGCTACACGGGAAAAGTATAAAAAAGACTAGGCGAGAGAAAGGAAGATGGAGAGATTTTAGGAGTGAGAGGTCGGGGGGGAGGGGGCTTCGGTATACAATTATGTAATATAGTAGCTTGTTTATGTGTGGCCGAGTGCCCACTGTAATGTTGTTTTATATGGAAAATTAATGAAGAACAAAAAAAAACGCCTCTCCATGTTGTTCTATGGCCACATGCACACACAGGCTTTTAGGAGCTGTAAGTGACATAGGCGTTTTCGAGCTTCAAAAAAAAAAAAAAAAAACCCAGGGCCAGTGCGTTCTAAATACCAGTGTTACAGCTGTAAAAACATCTGACGCTGCTAAACCCGGCTTAACGCTGTATACAGCTTTTTTTTTTACATGTCAAAATCAATGGTTCCCTATGAGAGCCCATTGATTTGAATAGAAGCCGCATCCAAGTCGGATTACAATGAAATTACTTGTGGTGCGACTTGTGCTCTGAGGATCTTGAAGGGGAACCCCAGCCAAAAAAAAAAAAAGGCGTGGGGTCCCCCCAAGATCTATACCAGACCCTTCGGTCTGATATGGATTTTAAGGGGAACCCCCACGCCCCCAAAAAAACAGTGTGGGGTCCCTCCCAAAATCCATACCAGACTCTTTTTTTGAGCATGCAGATCAGGAAAGTGGAGAACGAGCAATAGTCAATAGTCAATCGTGCCGCCACCGCTGGCCTGAAAAAAAACTAAAAAAAACTCCAGTCCCGCCCGCCTCCTTGTGATATCATCGACCAAGGGCATGCTGGGTCGGTGATGTCACAAGGGGGCATGCCAAGTGACGTCACCGGATGGCACCCGCCGCTTAGTTATTTAAGAGCTGTCAGATGGTGGAGCTGTCAGATGGTGAGAGACTTCGTTGGGACCGAAGGGTTTTTTTAATTTTTTTTTTTGGGTCAGCGGTGGCAGCGGGTGCCATGATTGATGTTGGATTTACACCAGGGGACATTTTTTTTATTTTTTAATAAAGGACTTGTCAAAAACTTTAGGGGCTCAAATGTAATTGGACAAATGAATATAATCATAAATAAAATGTTCATTTTTAATATTTTGTCAAGAATCCTTTACTGGTAATGACTGAAGTCTGAAAATGTCCCCCCTCACCCCCAAAAGGTGCCAAATGTGGCACCGGAGGGAGGGGGGGGGGGGAGTACAATAAGCGGAAGTTCCACTTTTGGGTGGAATTCCTCTTTCAGTGAAAGAAGAGCACCCTGCCAGTCACAGAAAGGCAATGAATGTTTTGCTGCAGTTTTCTAATTATTTTTCTTTATCAAAAAGTTTTTTTGAATACAAACACCAATACACCAATCCATGACAAACGAGGCTACGCAGCCAGATTAGTTAGTTCCAAACAGGCGTACATACAAGTATCACTTTATACAGGTATGGCAAAGTTAAACTAAAGGCAAGGCAAATACCAATGATTCCACATATAACTTCTAACTAGTTTTCTGCTTCTTACAGGTGTGAGCAAGCTTTTTTCTTTCTCTTTAAAGCGGAGGTCCGCCTAAAAAAAAAATATATATATTAAAAGCCAGCAGCAACAAATACTGCAGCTGCTGACTTTTAATAGATGGACACTTACCTGTCCAGGGTGCCTGCGATGTCGGCAGCCTAAGCCGATCAATCGCTCGGCTCTCGGCTTCCCCCGCCGCCATCCTTGGTGAGGGAATCAGGAAGTGAAGCATTGCGGCTTCACTTCCCGGTTCCCTACTGCGCATGCGTGAGTCGCACTGCTCATCCTAACTGGCCCTCACTGTCTTCTGGGACCTGTGTGTTTCCCAGAAGACAGCAGGGGGGGGCGATAAGGGGCGTGACTCCCGCAAGAGTCTATGCCCGGAAGGTGGTGCAAATACCTGTATTATACAGGTATCTGCACCCCTCTCCCCCTGAAAGGTGCCAAATGTTACACTGGAGGGGGGGGGAGGGTTCCGAAAAGCAGAAGTTCCATTTTTGTGTGGACCTCCGCTTTAACAAGCATCAAGAGCAAGGACCAAAATCATCTAATTTCAGATAAAATTTGCATGTGCTTATCTCAAGTTCAACCCTGAATTAAGCATCTGTGCAAAAAAAAGGCATGCCCAAGTTTTACATTAAGGAGGTACATTTTAAAAAATATGGAAATTGCATGGACAAGACCAGTATATGGGGAAATATGGGACTTGACATGGACACATAAATACACATAAATAAATAAAAAAAAAATGCAATTTATGTCCCCTCATTTTTTTGAGGGGCAAAGATATCCTTCTCCCTAATAATAATAATGTATGGGTACCTTGATATAGAACCACCTGTCAGACCGTGGGCATTGTCTATTATTAAATGCAAATGCGGTGTCTTTTATATTGGAAAGACTAAATGCCCGCTTTTTTTTTTTAGCCTACAGCACCTGCCATTCCCAGGCGGTCTCCCATCCAGGTACTAACCAGGCCTGACCCTTCTTAGCCTCCAAGGAGAGAGGCGCCTCTAAGTGCAATAGTGTAACAAGGTTTTAATAGTAGATACAAATACACTCACATTTAGGTGAATTAACAGCGTTTAAAAATATCAGGATGACAATCATCAGCAGCAGGTCACAGGGGGTTCTCAGCTCTGCGTAGAATGACAGGAGTGTCTCTGAAGATGGAGCGGCCGGCTTCCGGGGACAACGATCCTGTAGTATGTTCAGAGCGAGGCTTGGAGCGCACATGTGGTTAAGCTGCAGAGGGTGACGTCATCAAAAATGGATGCGTTTCGTGAGCGTGCGGACTTGCGGTGTCCTGGCAAGTCGCACGCCTTTATGAACATGACATGACCTTCTTAGCCTCCGAGATCAGATGAGATCAGATGAGATCGGGCACTTTCAGGGTGATGTGGCCGTAGGCAAAATGCCCGCTTTTTAAGCAAATCAGGGACCTTGTTTCCCTGATCTCCAAATGTGGGTTTATATTACGGTTTTGATCTAAAGGCCATCTGCTTTTTTGCATTGGAACACCTTCCCTTGCATAAATGGGAAGGGGAAATAGACAGACAAATATTTCAGATTGAGACCATGTGGATATACTCCTTACAGGCTACCCGATATCCTGTGTTTAATGAAGAGATTAGCTACAAACTTTTTTTGTAACCTTGCATCTCTCCTCTTTAGTTGTTTTGGCAAATTTTTCCCTCTAATGTATTGTGTTCCCATTTAGTTGAAACAGGCTTCATATTGGTTGTTGTATGTATAAAAATTCCTTACAGGAGGAAGGAGGGGTTCTCTGGGGACTCTGATGTAAGGAGGGGTTCTCTGGGGACTCTGATGTAAGGAGGGGCTCTCTGGGGACCCTGATGTAAGGAGGGGCTCTCTGGGGACCCTGATGTAAGGAGGGGCTCTCTGGGGACCCTGATGTAAGGAAGGGACTCTCTGGGGACCCTGATGTTTCCAACGCAGAGGTAAGACGTAAGTGCTCATTATTGATTCATTTTATAAACACAAGAACTTAAGATTGCATTATTATACAATAGAGAAAATACTAGGACCCTTTTGGGACATGTATTTTGAGCTTTTCATTTTTTGAATCTAGATCCATATTAAAATCATTGCGGTTCTATACTCTTCTTTGCGGGAGGTCCGGCTGTTGGGCTCTTGGCCCCACTTGGTGGATGCACGTTGACACTCCTGGACAGACACATCTCATATTTTACAATAACTCCTTGCCTCTTCTATCATTTGGAGGTAGGGATCGTCTTTTGGGAGACTCTTTTTCAATAGGTGGTGTAAACTTTTGGGGATTATAGCTCCACGGGACCAAGTGCATAAACCGTTGAAGTTGAACAAAAAGGCTTGTATTTGTAAATAAACCAAAATAAAGCTTCATTTAGCACACAGGAAAAATATAAAAACAAAGTCCACTTATCTCCAGCATAAAGTAAAGTCCTGCTTGTCTTCAGCACAAAACAAATGAAAGAAAAGGCACATACAGTTTTTGCAGAGGGAACTTCCAGAGCCCTTGCTGAATCCTTAAAAGCTCCCAGCAAACACACTGCTCATCTTCACAGGTGCAATCCCCATACTCCTTCCACAACACCTCTAGCACCACTTCCTGTTTTATGAGCCGTTTCCTGGAAGCCTTTAACCCCCTGTGTGCTGACTCCCAGTGGTCAGGAGTGGAGGCTCTATCCCACCCGAATATCACTTTAGAGCCTCCGAAATTCCGGGCCCCAAATAACAGTCTATCAAGACAAAGAGGACTGCGCGCCAGTCCTCTCTGGACTACTTCTTTTGCCGGGAATTCCTCACCCATTCTGGGTGACCTCCTGAACACCATCACCACTCCTTAAAAGGGACCACAACCCAAATATTGGTGCTATATAGCACCCGTCCAGGACCCAACCTTGGCGTCCTGTACATATCCCCCCCCTCTGCCTCAACGCAGAGGTGTTGGAGGCACCACTCGACATCATACAATGGACTCGGGAGAGGGTATCGGCATTCTGATGTTGTCTCCCAGGTCTGTGCTCTACCACGAAATTGAACTCCTGGAGAGAAAGGAACCACCTTGTTACCCTGGCATTGGTGTGCTTGTTTTGCCTCATCCAGGTAAGTGGAGCGTGGTCTGACATCAAACAAAACCTCCTACCTAGGAGGAAATATCGTAGGGAGTCCAAAGCCCACTTGATGGCAAGACACTCCCACTCTACCACAGCATAGTTTTTCTCCGCTGCCATCAGCTTCCTACTAAGAAAAACTATGGGGTGCTCTTCCCCAATGATTTCCTGCGTCAGGACTGCTTCCAACCCCTCACTTGAAGCGTCTGTCTGCACTACAAAATCCTTTGCGAAATCCGGAGCTACAAGCACCGGATCCTGGCACAATGCCGTCTTAAGCTTTTGAAAAGCTTTCTCAGTCTCGGCATTCCACTTTATCATCACCGACTTTCTGCCCTTGGTCAAGTCAGTCAGCGGTGCAGCAATGGTGGCGAAGTTGGGAACAAACCTCCTATAATAGCCAACTATGCCCAAAAATGCTCTTACCTGCTTTTGGTTAGAGGACGGGGCCAGTCCTGTATGGCTTCCACCTTACTCATTTGGGGCTTCACCAACCCCCTACCCACAATATACTCTAGGTACTTGGCTTCCTTGATCCCAACGACACAGTTTTCCGGATTGATGGTGAACCCTGCTCTTCTCAAGGAGTCTACAACTGCCTGAACCCAGGGAAGATTCGACTCCCAATCAGTGCTGAAGATGTTCTATGTCATCTAAGTAGACAGAAGCGTCCTGTTGATGTGGACGCAAAGTTTTGTCCATGGCCCTTTGGAACGTGGCAGGGGCAGAGTATAAACCAAATGGCATCCTTTTGTATTGGAAGTGGCCTTCCAGGGTAGAGAAGGCTGTTTTCTCCCTGGCTTCCTTGGTCAGGGGAATCTGCCAGTACCCTTTTGTGGGGTCCAGCGTGGTGATATACCTGGCAGGACCTAACCTCTCAATTAGCTCATCCACCCGTGGCATGGAATATGCATCAAACTTGGAGACTTCATTAGGTTTTCTGAAGTCGTTACAGAAGCGGAGGGTGCCGTTGCATTTGGGTACCAACACGATTGGACTCGACCACTCGCTCTGTGACTCTTCAATGATTTCAAGTTCGAGCATTCTTTTAACCTCTTCAGATACTGCCACCCTATGAGCTTCTGGTATACGGTAAGGCTTTAACCGGATTTTTACATTGGGCTCGGTTACAATGTCATGCTTGATGACGTTGGTGAGACTGGGCAATCCTGAAAACATGACCCTATTTCTTTGCAGAAACTCTTTTGCTTGCTGGGTTTGGGGTCTAGTTAGGGTGGCAGAAACCTGCACCAGGTCAATCCCTGCATGGTCCCCTGCCTTTAACCCTACCACGCGGATACCTGTTCTCTGTCTCTCCAGGGTTTCAACAAATTTACGTGATAGATTTGGTAGGGTTTTCTTTTCCCTGGCTGGTGTACCTTGTAGTTCACCTCACCTACTTTCTCTACTACCTCAAACGGGCCTTGCCACTTGGCCAAGAATTTGCTCTCCACCGTGGGTATTAGAACAGCCACCCGGTCTCCTACTTGAAACTGTCTAATTTTAGCCGACCGGTTATACACTCTTCTTTGGGCATCCTGAGCCTTCTGCATGTGCTCCCTCACCAGCGGCATCACCTTATGCCGCGTACACACGATCGTTTTTAATGCCATTTAAAAAAACAAAGTTTTTCTCGACGTGATTTTTCATGTTTCCTCTCAAGCCTGCCTTGCATACACACGTTCATTAAAAAAAACGCTCGAGCAAAGCGCAGTGACGTACAACACGTACGACGGCACTATAAAAGGGGAAGTTCCGTTCGGATGGCGCCACCCTTCATGTTAGTAAAGTTTGTTGAGCGACGGTTCGCGCTTTTCAGCCTCGTGCTTTTCAGTCCGTTACAGCGTGACGAATGTGCTATCTCCATTACAAACGCTAGTTTTACCAGAACGAGCGCTCCCGTCTCATACTTGATTCTGAGCATGCGCATTTTTTCCCCCTCATAAAAGCATACACACTACCGTTTTTCACGACGTTAAAAAAAACGATGTGAAAAACGGCGTGAAAAAATAGAGCAGGTTCTCATTTTTTTAGGCCATTTTTCATGTAGTTAAAAATGCTCTGGAGCCTACACATGATCGTTTTTAATGCCCATTTTTAAAAATGGCATTTTTAACGTCATGAAAAACGATCGTGTGTACGCGGCATTAGCCACCCTCTCTCGCATTTGAGAGATATGCTCTACCACGGTTTTATGCTGTGAGGACTCACTTTCCCACGTTTCCTTTACTAGATCGAGCAACCCCCGGGGCCTTCGTCCATACACTAGCTCAAACGGTGAGAAGCCCGTGGATGCTTGTGGAACCTCCCGGATGGCAAACAACAAGGCAGAGAGTAACATATCCCAATCCTTCCCGTCTTTCTGGACCACTCTCTTTAACATGGACTTTAGAGTTTTATTAAACCTCTCGACTAGGCCATCGGTCAGCGGGTGATAAACGGACGTCCGCAACTGCTTAATCTGAAACAGTTTGCACAAGTCCACCATCACCTTTGACATAAAAGGGGTGCCCTGGTCCGTCAGCATCTCTTTGGGGAACCCAGTTCGTGAGAACATTTGAAATAACTCCCTGCCAATTGCCTTAGAGGAAGCTTTCCTCAAAGGGATTGCTTCTGGATACCTAGTTGCGTAATCTAGGATGACTAATATGTATTGGTGCCCCCTTGCCGACTTTACCAGGGGTCCCACCAGATCCATAGCGATCCGCTATGGGACCTCAATAATTGGCAAGGGTACTAGAGGGTTTCTATAGTGGGGCACTGGGGCAGTTAACTGGCAAATGGGACAAGATGCACAATATCTTTTAACCTCGGCCTTCACTCCTGGCCAGTAAAACCGGTCGGTTATCCTGGCCTCTGTTTTCTCTGCCCCCAGGTGTCTTCCCAGTGCGTCGTTGTGGGCTAGATCAAGGAGCATCCACCTAAATAGTTGGGGAACCAGCTCTCAGCTACTCGATATACCAAGTCCCCCTTCAACGCAAAATGAGGAAACCTCTGATCTGCCCCTGACATTAGTAAGACCCCATCAATAACAGAAACTTGCTCTCGAGCATTGATCAAGGTAGGATCCTGTAACTGGGCGGTGCCAAATGCACCCCTGGATACATCCAGGTCTGGATGCACTGGCCTCGAGGATGTTTCCCCCTCATCCTCCTCAACCAGAGAGAGCTCCTTATCATCCTCCCCCAGCATAAGTTGTAATGGGAAAACTCCCCCCCCCCCCTCAGAGATCAACTCAGTTTTGAGACCTGGAACAGGAACATTATCATCCAAATTAGCATTCTCTGTAATTTCATTGTCAGTGACGGGTATCTCCATATTAGGGGGGTGTGTTGTGGGGGTTTCAGGCCCGGACCCCTCAGACTCTGTCCCTTCCAGGCCCAGTGTCCCCAGTTCTCCTGGCAGCCCCATCTGTACCTGGTTCCACAGTTCGAGAAATAGTGGACAGTCCCGCCCCACTATAATGTCATGTATTAAACTTTTTACCACCCCAACCTCTTGTGTAACTGAGGTATGGCCATAGGAAACCGTTCCCGGGACCAGGGGGTACTCCCTGGTGTCCCCATGGATACACACTACCCGTAGAGTCTTATTTACTGGGCCGAGTCTCCCGACCACCTTGGCATGTACAAGCGTTACCATGCTACCAGGGTCCAGTAGAGCCCTGGCAGGAAGGTGGTTTACCCACACTTCACACTCGAACCGTCCTGCAGCCAGATCAAGATGAGTGGCACACGCTCTTTGCACATAGAAGGAGCTTCTCCGACCAGTCCCACAGTCTATAGGCTCCTCCTGCAGCGTGCACTGTGCCCGGGTATGCCCCCAGGACCGACATCGCCAACACTGTAGGTCCCCCATCCTAGGGACAGGAACCAACCTTTGCGGTTCTGCGGAAGATGATGCAGGTTTGCGGGTTTCAATGTAAGGCAGGGCTTCTCTCCTAGGTGCTGTGGCTGGTCTGGTTGCCCTTGGTGTGGGTTCTCGATGCTTGGCAGGCCCAAGCAGGTCCTCCGCCACGGTATATCTTTCGACCAACTCAACCAGCTGGTCAGCAGTTGCAGGGTCTCCATGGCTTACCCAGCGCTGTAGGTCATCTGGCAGGGACCGCAGGTACCAGTCCATCACCACCCGTTCCACCATTTGTGGGCCCGACAATTTTTCCGGCTGCAGCCATTTTTTCACCAACTGCACTAGTTCGTGCATTTGGGACCTAGGTGGTCGGTCAGGTTTGTACCGCCAGCGATGCACCCTCTGAGCCCGGATGGCCGTGGTCACTCCCAGGCGGACCAGGATCTCTGCCTTCAGCCGCTCATAGTCGCTGATGTGCTCAGATGGGAGGTCAAAATAAGCCTTTTGCGGGTCACCGGTGAGGAAAGGGGAGATAATGCCAGCCCATTGGTCACGAGGCCACCCCTCTCTCTCTGCTATCCTTTCAAAGGTAGTGAGAAAGGCCTCTACGTCATCACTGGGTGTTAGCTTTTGTAAAAAATGGGTGGCTCCAACAGACACTTGGTTGCCAGCGGCAATGACCGCTTGCTCTCGTCCCTGAGCCAGGCGCTGTACTGCCTCCTGCAAGGCAGCCACCTGTGCTTGAGTGGACTCCTGCTGGGCCGTAAACTGGGCGGTTAGCAGCCGTGTGCTTGCCTCATGGCGACGGTTTGCCTCTGCTAAAGCTTGTTGCTGGGTCGCAGTGGCTTGTTGCTGGGTCGCAGTGGCTTGTGCTAAAGCCTTGATGACCTCCTCAATGCCTTTGTCTGCTGTTTGAAATGTCTGAGCTGACTTCACCCAAGACATTCCATAAGCACACTGTCTCTTTAAGTGTCAGTTTGTTTTAAACAGTTTTTGCAGCTGCAAATGCACTTTGCCAGCATCCAAGACACCAGTTGTAAACTTTTGGGGATTTTAGCTCCACGGGACCAAGTGCATAAACCGTTGAAGTTGAACAAAAAGTCTTTTATTTGTAAATAAACCAAAAATAAAGCTTCATTCAGCACACAGGAAAAATATAAAAACAAGGTCCACTTATCTCCAGCATAAAGTAAAGTCCTGATTGTCTTCAGCACAAAACAAATTAAAGAAAAGGCACATACAGTTTTTGTAGAGGGAACTTCCAGAGCCCTTGCTGAATCCTTAAAAGCTCCCAGCAGACACACAGCTCATCTTCACAGGTGCAATCCCTATACTCCTTCCACAACACCTCTAGCACCACTTCCTGTTTTATGAGCTGTTTCCTGGAAGCCTTTAACCCCCTGTGTGCTGACTCCCAGTGGTCAGGAGTGGAGGCTCTATCCCACCCGAATATCACTTTAGAGCCTCCGAAATTCCGGGCCCCAAATAACACTCTATCAAGACAAAGAGGACTGCGAGCCAGTCCTCTCTGGACTACTTCTTTTGCCGGGAATTCCTCACCCACTCTGGGTGACCTCCTGAACACCATCATCAGGTGACGTCATTTGGAGACCCCCGCACCCTTGTGACATCACCGCCCAGGGCATGATGTCCCATGCCCTGGGCACAAGGGGACGGGGTCTACGGATGACATCACTAGATGGCCATGCCCCACGGTGATATAAGTAATGACCCACACCAGACTTAACACAACAGCGGGAGCTAGCATGGGGAGAAGAACCGTAAAGAGAAGACAGCAGAGGAGGGAGAAGAACCGGAGGAAGAAGACATCACCAGAGAGGGGAGAAGACAAGCTGGAGCTACTTTAATAAACCTGTGTACTGTTCTTATTTTTTTTTTTCGGTGAATGAGTAGGGGTACAATGTACCCCATACTCATTTACATAGGGTGGGGGGCCACGATTCTTAAATGGGCCTTCCAGATTCTGACAAGCCCGCTGCCTGCAGACCACCACAACCACTGCCCAGGGTTGTGGAGAAGAGGCCCTTGTCCTCATCAACATGAAGACAAGGTGCATTGGGGTGGGGGGCAGAGAGCCATGTTGAGGGCGTGTGGCCTGGTATAGTCCAGGAGGACTATATTGGGCTTGCAATTATCTCTGGATAGCATATATCCACTCTTCCAATGTAGCTAAATATCATAGTGGCTATTTCCTCAGATCAATATTCCCGCTTCCAATGTTTGACACCGCTGTGTGTCATAGAATTTAAGGGATCCTTGAACAAAATATTTCTTGCGATTTGGTGCTACTGGATGCCTTATCCCAGGCTTCTGAATTATCAGCCATCCCCGTGTGTATGTGGAGTAACTGTGAGTGTGCTGATGAACCCGGGCTGTTTTTTTAATCATGACAACGTTGTCATTAACCACTTAAGGATCAGCCACTGTATATATACGTCGGCAGAATGGCTCGTATAGGCACAATCACGTACCTGTACGTCCCCTTTAACTGCTCGATGTCGGGTCGCGTGCACGCCGGCAGCGGCACGCTCGCTACCCCCAGCCTTCCCCGTGAGTCGGACCGCGGGTCCCGCGTACTCAATCGCCGCGGGGATCCCCGCGATCGTCTCACTGAGGCATGGAGCGGGGAGATGTTAGTGTAAACACAACATCTCCCCGCTCCCTACTGACAATGTCACGATCTCCGCTCTGTGTAATCACTCCCCTAGGCACACTTAACCCCTTCAGCGCCCCTAGTGGTTAACCCCTTCACTGCCAGTGTAATTTTTACAGTAACCAGTGCATTTTTATTGCACTGGTCGCTGTAAAAATTACAATGGTCCCAAAAATGTATCAAAAGTGTCCGATGTGTCCGCCATAATGTCGCAGTCATGAAAAAAATCGCTGATCGCTGCCATTACTAGTAAAAAGAAAAAAAATTATAAAAATGCCATAAAACTACCCCCTATTTTGTAAACGCTATAACTTTTGAGCAAACCAATCAATAAACACAGATTGCGATTTTTTTTTTTACCAAAAACATGAATACGTATCGGCCTAAACTGAGGAAAAAACATTTTTTTAAATATATTTTTGGGGGATATTTATTATAGCAAAAAGTAAAAAATATTGCATTTTTTTCCAAATTGTCGCTCTGTTTTTGTTTATAGCGCAAAAAATAAAAACCGCAGAGGTGATCAAATACCACCAAAAGAAAGCTCTATGTGTGGGAAAAAAAGTACGTCAATTTTTTTTGGGAGCCACGTCGCACGACCGCGCAATTGTCAGTTAAATTGACGCAGTGCCGAATCGCAAAAAAGGGGCCTGGTCTTTATGCTGTGTATTGGTCCAGGGCTTAAGTGGGTAAAGGGGAGTTCCAGCCTTTTTTATGTTTATTAAAAGTCAGCAGCTACAAAAAGTGTAGCTGCTGGCTTTTAATAAACAGACACTTACCTGTTCCACTGTCCAGCGACGCGGCCGAACAGAGCTTCGCTCCTCTCCCCCCCTCCGCCGGCGCCTCCATTCTAACTGTGGGCACCCGGCCGTGACAGCTTTCGGCTTCACGGCTGGGCACTTACTGCGCATGCGCGAGTGGCGCTGCGCAATCTGAGTGGACAGGCGATCGCCTGGAACCTGTCACGTGTCCCAGGTGATCGCCTACAGGGAGGGGCCGCCTTAGGCAATATGACGAGTCGCCTAAGCGGTCCCTGGGTGGAAGGAGGAAGTGGGACAGGAAGTCCCACTCCTACTAAAGCCCCCACTCCCCCCCCAAAAAAATGACATACCAAATGTGGCATGTAAGGGGAACTCCGCTTTAAGTTTTAATCATTCTATTGGTGAAGGTTCTGATTAGGGATGAGCCGAACACCCCCCGGTTCGGTTCGCACCAGAACCTGCGAACGGACCGAAAGTTTGCGCGAACTTTAGAACCCTATTAAATACAATAGATGCGAACGTTCGAAATCAAAAGTGCTAATTATCACGGCTAATATGCAAGTTATTGTCCTGAAAAGGGTTTGGGGACCCGGGTCCTGCCCCAGTGGACATGTATCAATGCAAAAAAAAGTTTTAAAAATGTCAGTTTTTTCGGGAGGAGTGATTTTAATGATGCTTAAAGTGAAAAAAAAAAGTGAAATATTCCTTTAAATATTGTACCTGGGGGGTGTCTAAAGTATGCCTGTGAAGTGGCACGTGTTTCCCGTGCTTAGAACTGTCCCTGCACAAAATGACATTTCTAAAAGAAAAAAAAGTCATTTAAAACTGCTTGCGGCTTTAATGTAATGTTTGGTCCCGGCAATATGGATGAAAATCATTGAGAAAAATGTCATGGGTACCCCCCACCGCCCCCCAGACCACTACCAGCCCCTTTGGGTGTTGTATGGATATTAAGGGGAACCCCGCACCCAAATTTAAAAAAGGCCTTATATACTCTGAACAGCAGTATACAGGCGGTGAAAACAATATAGGTTTGTTCTTAAGTAGAATCTTTTTGTAATTTTGAACTGGTACATTTTTAAAAAAATCTATTTTTAAGCTTTTTGGAAAATATAGGGAAGGGTTATCACCCCTGTAACATTTGTTTTGCTGTCTGTGCACCTGTTCAGAACATTTCACCTCACTTTCCGTCCCAATGACACATGTTTTTTGAAAATTTGGGTATTTTATTGAAACAAGGATTGGTGATAAAGCATCAGTGGAGAGGAGACACCTTTTTTCCCATATTAACTCTTGCAGGAGAGAATTTCCCTTCCTAGGGGTAGATTTCCTCTCACTTCCTGTTGTCTCCTTCCGTTTGCAAGTAGGAGTCGTTTGTAAGTTGTGTGAGAGTGAGAGCCCCTGTCTTAGTGAAAATGTGTTTAAAATGGACACAGGGCTAGATGTGCGGTGCTGGCACGCTCAGGAACTATTACAAACATGTAACCAAGAAGAAAAAGCAATTACTCTGTTTGTTGTAAGACCAATGCATTATAATTGTAACTTATGTGGCTTCAAATAAAACAGTTATTGATAAAAAAAAAAAAAATGGACACAGGACTCTCAAAGAAGCAATTTGAGAAGTTCCAGCAAAAGATTTGTGAGCAGAGAAAACTATGCTTTAAGTTTTTTCTCTGGATTTTGTAAGCCTGGATTGGGGCTGGAAACATGAAGACTTCAAAGAGCATTGGGAAGGATGGAGTCTTCAGTCATGTGTCCGGGTTTTCCAGGAGCTCTGCAGGTTGTGTGTGTCCAGGTGCACACACTCGTTAAAAGGCAGAGCTGAAGATAGCTCAGTGTGTGTGGGAAAGGAGTTGGTGTTACAGCAGTTGCTGGAGGGAAGTTTTCTACTGTGGAAGAACTCAGGCAACATCCTTGAGACAGTTCTCCATGTGGGAGAGGTTCCAGGTCAGTGGACTGAGAGTTGGGCCAGCTGAGAGAGTCGGGGAGACTATAGCTGAGACAACTGGAAGAGAGAGTCTTGGGGACCAGAGGGGACTGGAAGTCTTGGAGGAGTGTGGAAGCCTGGAGTGTCAGGAGAGCCCTTCCTAGAGGCCAGGAGTGGGCCTGTGCAGCAAGGAACTGCGCCCAAGGCTGAGTGAGCTTTAAGATTGGCATTTTCATTTGTTGTTATTTTTGGGAGAAGAAACCATGTGTGGGAAACCAAATGCATGTATGAACTTTCCTATTTGTTTCTTTCAATAAAAGTGGGCTACCACGCCCTTAAACCTTACTTCCTGTTGGCTGTGAACTCACTTAAAACGCATCTATCACTGAGCTAGACATCCCCCAATGTCACAGTTGGATGTTTGAAAGTAGGGACTAGGGATGAGCCGAACACCCCCCGGTTCGGTTCGCACCAGAACCTGCGAAACGGACTGAAAGTTCGCACGAACGTTAGAACCCTATTAAATACAATGGATGCGAACGTTCGAAATCTAAAGTGCTAATTATAAAGACTAATATGCATGTTATTGTCCTAAAAAGGGTTTGGGAACCCGGGTTCTGCCCCAGGGGACATGTATCAATGCAAAACAAAGTTTTAAAACCGGACGTTTTTCGGCAGCAGTCATTTTAATGATGCATAAAGTGAAAAAAAAAAAGTCAAATATTCCTTTAAATATCGTACCTGGGGGGTGTCTAAAGTATGCCTGTGAAGTGCCACGTGTTTCCCGTGTTTAGAACTGTCCCTGCACAAAATGGCACTTCTAAAGGAAAAAAAGCCATTTAAAACTGCTTCCGGCTTTAATGTCATGTCTGGTCCCGGTAATATGGATGAAAATCTTTGAGAAAAATGTCATGGGTACCCCCCACCCCACTACCACCCCCTTTGGGTCTTGTATGGATATTAAGGGGAACCCCACACCCAAAATTAAAAAAAGGCCCTATATACTCTGAACAGAAGTATACAGGCGGTGCAAACAAGACAGGGACTGTAGGTTTGTTCTTAAGTAGAATCTGTTTGCAATTTTGAACACGTACATTGTTTAAGTGTAGCTCCAGCCAAAAAATCAATTTTTAAGCTTTTTGGAAAACATAGGGAAGGGTTATCACCCCTGTAACATTTGTTTTGCTGTCTGTGCCCCTGTTCAGAACATTTCACCTCACTTTCCGTCCCAATGACAACTGTTTTTGAAAAGTGGGGTTTTTATTGAAACAAGGATTGGTGATAAAGCATCAGTGGAGAGGAGACACCTTTTTCCCATATTAACCCTTACAGGAGAAAATTTCCCTTCCTAGGGGTAGATTTCCTCTCACTTCCTGTTGTCTCCTTCCGTTTGCAAGTAGGAGTCGTTTGTAAGTTGGATGTTTGAAAGTAGGGGCCTGCCGTATATACTCTGCAGAAATTGGCCCCTTAGGTGTTGGTGTTGGTACAACACTGTAAGCACTCAATTACTATTGGTGGGCGCTGGAACGTCCTGCTGTCCAACTATTATATCAAGAATTGTAATTACATGCCCCTGTAGAACAGGGGCTGAAAAATTGGGCCTTAGCCACTGGTGCCACAACACTGCAACCCCTCACAGATACTGTATTTGGAGCACAGCAATGAGCCCTGTTGCAAAGTATTGCATCAAAATTGTAATTACACGCCCCTGTTAAACAAGGCCCAATTTTTCAGCCCCTAGGCACTGGTGCTGGTGCCTCGACACAGCAACTTCTCCCAGATTCTCTAGTTGGAGTGCAGGAATGGGCCATGCTGCAAAGCATTGCATCAAAAATTTTAATTACACGCCCCTGTTAAATAGGAGCTGAAAAATTGGGCCTTAGGCACTGGTGCTGGTGCCACGACACTGCAACCTCTCACAGATACTCTAGTTGGAGTGCAGGAATGAGCCCTGCTGCAAAGCATTGCATCAAAAATTGTAATTACATGCCCCTGTTAAACAGGGGCTGAAAAATTGGGCCTTATGTCGCGTACACACGATCATTATTCACGGCGGTTAAAAAAACGCTGTGAATAATGACATTAAAAACGAGTGAACGGCTTGTTCCCCACACACGGTCGTTTTTCACGACATTTTCTCTCGACGAGAAAAACGGTCGTGTGTACACGGCATTAGCCACTGGTGGCGGCACCCAGAAACAAAAATGTTTTTCCAAGATATCATCATGAATCGGATCATTGAGGAGGAGGAGGAGGAGGATAGTCAGTCAACATAACAGGACAGTCACTCAGCATCAGCATCAGTCTTGAAGGGATGTGACATTTGAAAATAAATTATTCTGTTATATCAGCTTCAGGTGCTTGGTAGCTGGTGGTGATCCAAGACTGGTTCATCTTTATGAAGGTCAGTCGATCAACCGAGTCGGTGGACAGGCGCACCCTGTGATCCGTGACAAATCCTCCAGCAGCACTGAATGTGCGTTCCGAAAGAACGCTGGATGCAGGACAGGCCAGTAGCTCAATTGCACACTGTGCAAGCTCTGGCCAGTGATCCATTCTCAAGACCCAGTAACCCAGAGGATTTTCGGTGGGGAAGGTGTCCAAATCTGACCTTGCCCCTAGTTATTCCTGCACCATGTATATCAGACGCTGGTGATGGTTGCTGGAACCGATCATACCCTGGGGCTGCAGACTAAAGAATTGTCTGAACGCATCGGTCAGACGGCCACCTTCCCCACCGCTCCTTTTTTGACTGACCGAAGCCTCAGCAACTCGTTGTCCCGGACCAGGAGTTTGTAACCTCCCAGTCTCTGGGAACGCGTTGCACAGACCTTTCTGCAAGGCCTCCCAGAGTTGTCTCATCCTCTGCGACGATGAGATAAGGTCCGAAACCTTAGCCTTATACCGTGGATCAAGGAGAGTGGCCAGCCAGTCCCTCTCCTTGATCCGAAGAATACGAGGATTCTTCCGCAGACTTTGCAGGAGCAGGGAGGCCATGCAGCGTAGGTTAGCTGAGGCATTCGGTCCAGAGTCCTCTGGGTCACTAAGGACGACATGATCTGCAGCCACGTACAAGTCAACATGTTTCTTGGGACTGTAAATCATCCCTAAAAGACTGCTGCTGTTGATGCTGAGTGCCAGGCACCACCTCCATGCTGACACAATCCTCCTCCTCGTCCTGTTCCTGTGGGATGGGTGGGACAGAAGGAACACTGTCTGGGTAAAGGGGGCCTTGAGAGGCAAGGAAGTCCTCCTCTTCCTGCCTCTGTTCTGCCTCAAGTGCCCTGTCCATTATTCCACGCAGCGTATGCTCCAACAGGTGGACAAGAGGTACAGTGTCACTGATGCATGCACTGTCACTGTTCACCATCCTCGTGTCCTCCTCAAATGGTGCCAGGACAGTGCATGCATCCCTGATCATGCCCCACTGGCGTGGCAAAAAAAACCCGAGCTCCCCTGACCCTGTCCTGGTGCCGTAGTCACACAGGTACTCATTGATGGCCCTCTGCTGCGTGTGCAGCCGCTGCAGCATGGCCAACGTTGAGTTCCACCTGGTGGGCATGTCACATATAAGGCGGTTCTTGGGCAGGTTCAACTCCTTTTGCAGCTCAGCCAGCTGAGCACTGGCATTATATGATCTGCGGAAATGCACACAGACTTTCCTGGCCTGCCTCAGGACATCCTGTAAGCCCGGGTACCTGCCCAAGAACCGCTGCACCACCAGGTTAAGGACGTGAGCCACACAGTGCACATGGGTCAGTTGTCCCTGTCGGAGGGCGGAGAGGAGGTTGGTGCCATTGTCGCAAACCACCATTCCTGCCTTAAGCTGGCGTGGCGTCAACCACCTCTCGGCCTGCCCCTGCAGAGCTGACAGAACCTCTGCCCCAGTGTGGCTCCTGTCCTTCAAACACACCAGCGCAAGCACGGCATGGCATCTTTTTGCCTGCGTACTTGCGTAGCCCCTTGAACGCCTACGGAGCACCGCTGGTTCCGAGGACAAAGCACAGGAAGAGGCCATGGGGGAAGAAGAAGAGGAGGGGGTGGAGGAGAGAGGTGTGTCACAACCAGTAGTAGCATTTTGGAGGCGTGGCGGCGGAACAACCTCCAACACTACTGCGCCTTGTCCTGCATCCTTCCCAGCTGCCAAAAGAGTGACCCAATGGGGCGTGAAAGAAAGGTAACGTCCCTGTCCATGCCTACTGGACCATGAGTCAGCGGTAATATGCACCTTACCGCTGACTGCCCTGTCCAGCGAGGCATGGACATTGCCTTCCACATGCCGGTAGAGAGCCGGAATTGCCTTCCGTGAGAAAAAGTGGCGTTTTGGAACCTGCCACTGAGGAACCGCACATTGCACAAACTCACGGAAGGGGGCCGAGTCTACCAACTGAAAAGGCAGCAGTTGAAGTGCTAGTAATTTAGCCAAGCTAGCATTCAACCGCTGGGCATGTGGATGGCTGGGAGTGAACTTCTTTCGATGGTCCAGCAGCTGGGGCAGGGAAATTTGCCTGCTAGAATCGGACGTCAGTGTACTGCTAGCAGAGTGCCCGCAAGTACTTGGCTGTGACACACCTAATTCTACACCTTCATTCCTCTCAGTGCAGGTTTCAGAGAGGACTGAAGGTATAGTGGGGTTGGAGATCCCAGCTGATGCGGAGCAAGGAGAGGTCCGCTTTGTTCTTTGGTGTGGGTCTTTCAGGTAGGCTTGCCAACGAGCTGCATGGCAGTTCAACATATGTCTGGTCAAGCATGTGGTGCCCAAGCGGCTGATGTTTTGGCCACGCGAGATACGCTTGAGACATATGTTGCAAACAGCAGCGGTGCGATCTGATGCACTCGACTCAAAAAAGGCCCACACCAAAGAACTTTTGGAATAACGGGCAGAGGCAGCGCCCTGCACAGGCGGAGCAATTCAGTCAGTGTGCTGCCCTTACACTGGCCCCCGGAGGGCATCCTGCCTCGTTGGAGATGTGCCTCCTTCTCATCCTCCTCCTCCTCTCTCCTATCAGGAACCCACGTGGAGTCAGTGACCTCATCATCCCCTCCCTCCTCATCACTGGAACCAATCTGGCAGTATGCTGCAGCTGCTCGAACATGACTGCCAGATTGGTGTCCTTCTTGGGCATCCCCTCTCTCTGCTCTCATGCTACTGCCTTCATTTAGCTGGGTATGATCTTCAGACCCTTCGAAACGCTGGGCATCCTCCTGGAGCATGTACCCAACACTGTGCTCAAACAGTTCGGGGACTCCTCAGGAGGACACGGTGGGTCTAGGGAAGGCGTGACTGATGATGACATTGAGGATGCTTTGGCAGCAGCTTTGCCAGTACCCTGAGCCTGGGTGAGAGAGGATGAGGAGGGCTTGGTCATCCACTCTACCAAGTCTTCGGCATGATGCGGCTCAACACGTCCAGCTGCCGAAAATAAGGACAAGTGTGTCCCTTGGCCACGTGCTGATGACGATGCACCGCGTCCACGACCAGCACTGTTGTCTCTAGACACAGAGCCTGCTTGCCCTCTTTTATTGGCTCCTGACTGTCTGCCTCTCCTTGTTTGCCTTCCAGACATTCTAAAGGCCTGCAGGGAGATGGGAAAACCAGCAATAAGGGGTAGCTTCAGGTGTATATTTTGCAAGAAGCACACTACGCCCGCTGTAAGTGCTGCAGATGCCTGTTAGTGTAACACAAAAGAAAAAAAACTATGAGCAATAAGGGGTAGCTTCAGGTGTATAATGTGCAGGAGGCACACTACGCCCGCTGTAAGTGCTGCAGATGCCTGCCTGTGTTACACAACAGGAAAACACAGCAATAAGGGCTAGCTTCAGGTGTATACTGTGCAGGAGGCTTAGCAAAAATATCACTGACACTGTCCCCTGCCTATCCTTCTCTCTCCCTGCACACAAGGTTTAGCAGGTTTAGCAGAATATCACTGACACTGTCCCTGCCTTTCCTTCTCTCTCCCTACACACAAGGTTTAGCAGAATATCACTGACACTGTCCCTGCCTATCCTTCTCTCTCCCTGCACACAAGGTTTAGCAGGTTTAGCAGAATATCACTGACACTGTCCCTGCCTATCCTTCTCTCTCCCTACACACAAGGTAAATGAACAAATCTCACTAACACTGTCCCTGCCTATCCTTCTCTCTCCCTGAACCGGAACACACTACACAAGGCCGCCGCTACTAAACCCCCCCTGAGCTATAATTGGCCACAGGCATCCTGCCTGTGGCCAATTATGGCTCTCCTCGCTGCCGGCGCTGTGATTGGCTAAGCATGCAGGGTCAAAGTGCATGCTTGGCCAATCACAGCGCCGGGATTGCACTGCGATGGCGCAGTGTATTGTGGGCCATTCGTGTCACTCGAATTTGGCGCGAACGGCCGAAAACGTTCGATCTTCGCCGAACGATCGAACAGGCGATGTTACCGAGCTCATCCCTAGTAGGGGCCTGCCATATATACTCTGCAGAAATTTGGCCCTTTGGTGTTGGTGTTTCTCTTGGTGGGCGCTGGAACTCCCTGCTGTGAACTATTATATGAAGAATTGTAATTACATGCCACAACACTGTGAGCCCTCAGTTACTCTTGGTGGGCGCAGGAATGGGCCCTGCTGTGAATTATTAGATCAAGAATTGTAATTACATGCCCCTGTTAAACAGGGGCATAAAAATTGGGCCTTAGGCACTGGTGCCACAACACTGCAACCCCTCACAGATACTGTACTTGGAGCGCAGCAATGAGCCCTGCTGCAAAGTATTGCATCAAAAATTGTAATTACACGCCCCTGAAAAATTGGGCCTTAGCCACTGGTGGCGGTGCTCAGAACCAAAACATTTTCTTACAAGCTATCAGCATGATCAATTAAGGAGGAAGAGGATAGTCACTCAGCATAACAGGATAGTCACTCAGCATCAGTATAGGCAGTCTTGAAGGGATCTGAGATTTAAAAAAAAAATATTCGGTTACATCAGCATCAGGTGCTTGGTAGCTGGTGGTGATCCAAGACTGATTCATTTTTATGAAGGTCAGTCGATCGACCGACTGAGTCGGTGGACAGGCGCACCCTGTGATCGGTTACAAAGCCTCCAGCAGCACTGAATGTGCGTTCCGAAAGAACGCTGGATGCAGGACAGGCCAGTAGCTCAATTGCATACTGTGCAAGCTCTGGCCAGTGATCCATCCTCAAGACCCAGTAACCCAGAGGATTTTCGGTGGGAAAGGTGTCCAAGTCTGATCTTGCCCCTAGGTATTCCTGCACCATGTAAACCAAATGCTGGCGATGGTTGCTGGAACCGATCATACCTTGGGGCTTCGCCACCGCTCCTTCTTTGACTGACCGAAGCCTCAGCAACACGTCATCCAGGACCAGGAATTTGTAACCTCCCAGTCTCTGGGAACGCATTGCACAGACCTTTCTGCAAGGCCTCCCAAAGATGCTTCATCCTCTGCTCCCTCTGCGACGGCAAGATAAGGTCCGCAACCTTACCCTTGTAACGTGGATCAAGGAGGGTTGCCAGCCATTAATGATCCCTCTCCTTGATCGCACGAATATGAGGATCCCTCCGCAGGCTTTGCAGGATCAGGGAGGCCATGCAGCGTAGGTTTGCTGAGGCATTTTGTCCGGAGTCCTCTGGGTCACTCAGGACGACATGATCCACAGCCACGTACAAGTCCATGGGTGTCTTGGGACTGTAATTGATCCCTTGAAGACTGCCGCTGATGCTGAGTGCTAGGCTCCACCTCCATGCTGACACAATCCTCCTCCTCCTCCTCCTCCTCCTCTTCCTGTGTGATAGCCGGGCCAGCAGGAACACTGTCTGGATAAAGGGGGCCTTGAGAGGTAAGGAAGTCCTCTTCCTTCCTCTGTTCTGCCTCAAGTGCACTGTCCATTATTCCACGCAGCGTGTGCTCCAATAGGTGGACAAGAGGGACAGTGTCACTGATGCATGCACTAGCACTGTCGCTGCTCACCATCCTCGTGGCCTCCTCAAATGGTGCCAGGACAGTGCATGCTTTCCTGATCATGGCCCACTGGTGTGGGGAAAAAAATCCAAGCTCCCCTGACCCTGTCCTGGTGCCATATTGCAACATATACTCATTGATGGCCCTCTGCTGCATGTGCAGCCGCTGCAGCATGGCCAACGTAGAGTTCCACCTGGTGGGCATGTCACAGATTTGGCAGTTCTTGGGCAGGTTGGATTCCTTTTGCAGGTCAGCCAGCCGAGCACTGGCATTATATGACCGGCGGAAATGCCCACAGAGTTTCCTGGCCTGCTTCAGGACCTCCTGTAAGCCTGGGTACCTGCCCAAGAACCGCTGCACCACCAAGTTAAGGACGTGAGCCAAACAGGGCACATGGGTCAGTTGTCCCTGTCGGAGGGCGGAGAGGAGGTTGGTGCCATTGTCGCAAACCACCTTTCCTGGCTTAAACTGGCATGGCATCAACCACCTCTGAGCCTGCCCCTGCAGAGCTGACAGAATCTCTGCCCCAGTGTGGCTCCTGTCCCTCAAGCACACCAGCTCAAGCACTGCATGGCATCTTTTTGCATGCGTACTTGCGTAGCCCATTGAATGCCTGCAGAGCACCGCTGGTTCCGAGGACAAAGCACAGATAGAGGCCATGGATTAAGAAGAAGAGGAGAGGTGGAGGAGAGAGGTGTGTGTCAGAATCACCAGTAGTAACATTTTGGAGGCGTGGTGGCGGAACAACCTCCAACACTACTGCACGTTGTCCTGCATTCTTCCCATCTGCCAGCAGAGTCACCCAATGCGCCATGAAAGATAGGTAATGTCTCTGTCCATGCCTGCTGGACCATGAGTCAGCGGTAATATGCACCTTACCACTGACCGCCCTGTCCAGCTAAGCCAAGACATTGCCTTCAACATGCCGGTAGAGAGCCGGAATCGCCTTCCGTGAGAAAAAGTGGCGTTTGGGAACCTGCCACTGAGGAACCGCACATTTCACAAACTCACGGAAGGGGGCAGAGTCTACCAACTGAAAAGGCAGCAGTTGAAGTGCTAGCAATTTAGCCAAGCTAGCATTCAACCGCTGGGCATGTGGATGGCTGGGAGCGAACTTATTTTGGCGGTGCAGCAGCTGGGGCAGGGAAATTTGCCTGGTACAATCTGACATCGGTGTACCAATAGCAGATTGCCCGCAAGTACTTGGCTTTGACACACCTAATTCTACACCTTCATTCCTCTCAGTGCAGGTTTCAGAGAGGACTGAAGGTATAGTGGGGTTGGAGATCCCAGCTGATGAGGAGCAAGTGGGGAGTCCGCTTTGTTCTTTGATGTGGGTCTTTTAGGTAGGCTTTCCAACGAACTGCATGGCAGGTCGACATATGTCTGGTCAAGCACATGGTGCCCAAGCAGCTGATGGTACGATCTGCTGCACACGTCTGAAAAAAGGCCCACACCAAAGAACTTTTGGAATAACGTGCAGGGACAGCAGCACCCTGCACATGCGGAGCTCTGCGGCGTGATGCGGTCAGTGTGCTGCCCTTAAGCTGGCCCCTAGAGGGCATCCTGCCTTGTGGGAGATGTGCCTCCTCCTCCTCCTCTCTCCTATCAGGCACCCACGTGGAGTCAGTGACCTCATCATCCCCTCCCTCCTCATCACTGGAGCAAATCTGGCAGTATGCTGCAGCTGGGGGAACATGACTTCCAGATAGCTGTCCTTGTTGACACCCCCTCTCTCTGGCCTCACATTACTACCCCCTCTCTCTGGGCTCACGTTACTGCTACGCTGGACATCCTCCTGGAGCATGTACCCAACACTGTGGTCAAACAGTTCGGGGGACTCCTCAGGAGGACATGGTGGGGCTAGGGAAGGGGTGACGGATGCCATTGAGCCGAGGCAAGAGGCCGTTTTGGCAGCTGCTTTGCCAGACAAAGTACCCTGAGCCTGGGTGAGAGAGGATGAGGAGGATGGCTTGGTCATCCACTCTACCAAGTCTTGGGCATGTTGCGGCTCAACATGGCCAGCTGACGAAAAGAAGGACAATCGTGTCCCACGGCCACGTTCTGATGAGGATGCACCGTGTCCATGACCAGCACTGTTGCCTCTAGACACAGAGCCTGCTTGCCCTCTTTTATTGCCTCGTGACTGTCTGCCTCTCCTTGTTTGCCTTCCAGACATACTAATGGCCTGCAGTGAGATGTAGCTGCACAAAGGTGGGATGTGTGTGTGTATGTGTGTATATATATATATATATTGATTAAAATACAGCTATCAGAATCAACTGCCTGCTGTGGTATTAGTATGAGAAAAGCAGCAATTGTCTTCAGTTAGTTTTAGGTGAAAACTGTGCAGAGGACACACAGTACAGGAGGCAGCCTTATATAGGGTGGGGCGTGAACCAAACCCCCATAGACATAATTGGCCAAAGTTTTTTGCGTGCTGTGATTGGCCAACGCATGCGGGTCATAGTGCATGCTTGGCCAATCATCAGCCAGCAATGCACTGCGATGCCGCAGTGAATTATGGGCTGTGACGCTCCACTCGAATTTGGCATGAACGGCCATAATGTTCGCAAATTCGACGAACAACCGAACAGGCAATGTTCGAGTCAAACATGGGTTCGACTCGAACTTGAAGCTCATCCCTAGTTCTGATTAATTGTTCTGGCTATTTTGCCATATGATATGTTTATATTTCTGATTTTGTACCTATTCCGCAGTGTTGTTCCATTTGAAGCCCCTTATTAAACCTGTCTGGTTTAATTTTATCTGTATGCAATCGGATTTCCCCTGGATCAACTTTACCTATAAATGTTAGTACCCAGTTATATTATTTACGTTAAGGGAAGAATCCAGGGCTTTTTTAACGCAATCTACTAAGATGGCCAGAACCACCTCTGGAGGGAGTCTATTCCACATTTTCACAGCGCTTACTGTGAAGAAACTTTTCCAGATTAAATCTCTTTTCCTCTTGACATAAAGAGTACCCCCTTGTCCTTTGTGATGACTTAAGCCCCGGACCAATACGCAGCTTAAAGGCCAGAGGTGTTTTCATAATTTGTCACTGCGCTGCTTTAACTGGTAATTGCGCAGACATGCAATGTTGTACCCAAACAAAATTTGCGTCCTTTTCTTCCTAAAAATAGAGCTTTATTTTAATGATATTTTATTGCCTCTGCGATTTTTATTTTTTGCGATATAAATGGAAAAAAACCGAAAATTTTGAAAAAAAATAGATTTTCTACTTTTTGTTATAAGAAAAATCGAATAAACTCAATTTTAGTCATACATTTAGGCCAAAATGTATTCAGCCACATGTCTTTAGTAAAAAAAATGTCAATAAGCGTATATTTATTGGATTGCGCAAAAGTTATAGCGTTTACAAACTAGGGTACATTTTCTGGAATTTACACAGCTTTTAATTTATGACTGCCTATCTAATTTCTTGAGGTGCTAAAATGGCAGGGCAGTACAAAACCCCACCAAATGATGCCATTTTGGAAAGTAGACACCCCAAGCTATTTGCTGAGAGGCATGTTAAGCCCATTGAATATTTATTTTTTGTCCCAAGTGATTGAATAATGATAAAAAGAAAAAAAAAAATTTACAAAAAGTTGTCACTAAATGATATATTGCTCACACATGCCATAGTTATATGTGGAATTGCACCCCAAAATACATTTTGCTGCTTCTCCTGAGTACGGGGATACCACATTTGTGGGACTTTTTGAGAGCCTAGCCGCGTACGGGGCCCCAAAAACCAAGCACCACCTTCAAGATTTCTAAGGGCGCAATTTTTTGATTTCACTCCTCTCTACCTATCACAGTTTTGAAGGCCATAATATGTCAAGATAGCACAAAACCCCCCCAAATGACCCCATTTTGGAAAGTAGACACCCCAAGCTATTTACTGAGAGGCATGTTGAGTCCATGGAATATTTTATATTTTGCCACAAGTTGCGGGAATATTTTTTGCACAAAGTTGTCACTAAATGATATATTGCTCACACATGCCATGGGCATATGTGAAGTTACACCCCAAATACATTCTGCTGCTTCTCCTGAGTACGGGGATACCACATGTGTGGGACTTTTTGGGAGCCTAGCCACGTACGGGACCCCAAAAACCAAGCACTGCCTTCAAGATTTCTAAGGGCATCAATTTTTGATTTCACTCCTCACTACCTATCACAGTTTTGAAGGCCATAAAATGCCAAGATAGCACAAAACCCCCACCAAATGACCCCATTTTGGAAAGTAGACACCCCAAGCTATTTTCTGAGAGGCATGGTGTGAGTATTTTACAGCTCTCATTTGTTTTTGAAAATGAAGAATGAAAATATTTTTTTTTTCAATTTTCAAAACTTTTGTGACAAAAGGCGAGATCTGCAAAATACTCACCATACCTCTCAGCAAATAGCTTGGGGTGTCTACTTTCCAAAATGGGGTCATTTGGGGGGGGGGGTTGTGCCATCTGGGCATTCCATGGCCCCTGAAACTGTGATGGGCAGTGAGGAGTGAAATCAAAAATTTACACCCTTAGAAAGCCTGAAGGCGGTGCTTGGTTTTCGGGGTCCTGTACGCGGCTAGGCTCCCAAAATGTCTCACACATGTGGCATCCCCATACTCAGGAGAAGCAACAGACTGCATTTTGGGGTGCAATTCTACATATAACCATGGCATGTTTGAGCAATATATCAAAACAATTATTCAATGGGCTCAGCATGCCTCTCAGCAAATAGATTGGGGTGTCTACTTTCCAAATTGGGGTCATTTGGGGGGGGGGTTTGAAATGTCCTGCCATTTTATGCACAACATTAGGAAGCTTATGTCACACATCATTCACTCTTCTGACCACTTGAAGACAAAGCCCTTTCTGACACTTTTTGTTTACATGTGTAGTGGGGTATTCCCCTTTAATACAGAGAGACAGGACTTTCCGGGTGAGAGGAGAGTCGGGAGGGAGTAGAGAAGAGACTTTACTGGAAGTGAAAGCAGAGGAGAGAGACTACCTTACCCAGAACCCCTTTCGGGAATGTTTCCACCCCAGAGACTTATGGGAGGGGTTATATAAGGAGGAGGCGAGGCGGAGCTCGGCCTCTTTGGGACATGAGACTTCAGTGGAGAGATCTTCCTGTGCGGATCTGCTGCTGTGCAAGGCCTGAAGCCTGGGTCCTTGCGCAGTTACCAAAGAGCCTTCCACCCCATCAAAGAGACTCAGAGGTAGACACTTTAAAATCACAAATGTCCAAGGTGTTAGAGATGTTGACCTCTCTGATAGCAAAAGACCCAGAGGGCCCCAGGAGAGAAGTACCAAGGAAGGAACTATTCCCAATTGCCTCAGCACCCGCATCTTTACAAGAATGGAGAGATAGTCTGCCTTAACTGTGGAGGAATTGGCCATATTGCAGCTACATGTTCTAGTCCCAAGAAGAAGAAAACAGATAACCGCAAGCCGGTGGGAAACTCCAGAGGGCCCCGGTGAAGGAGTCAACCGGGTGCCCATCTTCAGTGAGCTCCAAGCTGAATGCGAAGCAGAAGAAAAGAGGAGACAAAACCCCTCAGAAGAAACACAACATTCCTCAACAGAGATACACCCCAGAGAAAGGGGGCAAGACCCCTCAGAAGGGGCACCGCATTCCCCAGAGGGGATGCACACCTAAGAAAAATAATAATATCCCTCAGCGGGTCTGTACACCCATTGAAAGGAGGGAAATCAATGCATACCAGGCTCAAGAATGACGTCCAAAGGGAGCTGGACGAGAGAGAGTCCGAAGGGAAAGGACCAGAAGAAGGCGACCCCTGCCAGGCCATATCCGGAGAGGCTGGTAGGCCCATCTCCTATAGTGCCCATTCAAGTGGAGGGAGTCTACACCAGAGCCATCTTGGATACTGGGGCACAAGTGACCCTATTATACCGGGATTTCTACGATAAGCACTTGAGTCACCTGCCCATCCAGAAGATAGAGGAACTGGAAATATGTGGGATTGGAACCCAGAGCTTCCCCTACGATGGCTATCTGCCTGTCAAGATGACCTTTGACCCATCTGTGGCTGGGAAGGCCAAAGTGTTTGACACCCTGGCAGTTGTGTGCCCTCGGCCGCCAGGAGCCAACAAGAGTTCCCTTATAATAGGGATGAACACGGACCTGGTCCGAAGACTCCTAACCCCTCTAGTGAAAGAGAAGGGGCCAGCGGCCACCAAGATCCACCCCATGCTGAAGACGGCCTACCAACGGCTGGTCCTAGAGCAAAAGACCCCTGGGGAGGGGATAGGGAAGGTGTGGAGACTTGGAAGAGAAGGGGTAGTGTTGCAGCCCGGCAAAGTAACCTGTCTCAGAGCCACTGTGAAGCTTACTTGGGAGCAACCTGGACCCTTTGTCATGCTGGAGTCCGACCCAAGGGAAGAGTCCTCCGGTCTGGAAGTGATACCAGAAGTGATTCCGCTGAAGGCCCTGAAGAAGGCCCATTGTAGAGTTCCGGTGAGTGTTAGGAATACTACAGGTGGCCCCATGGAAATCCCAGCCAGGATGCTGCTGGGCCAGGTGAGCCCTGCTGCCCCGGTTACCCTGTCAGAAGTCAAGGGGATGGGTGGAGGAGGAGACGTTTGGGAGAAGCTGTCCATGGAAAACCCGAATCTGCCCAGGGCCTGGAAAGAGAGAGCCAAGGCCCAGTTGACCAGATGGGAGAAGATCTTCTCCAAAGATGAGTTCGATGTGGGGTGTGCAAGGAGTGCCACCCATCGAATCCGGCCCTCCAAGAAGACAAGCCCTTCAGAGAGAGGGTCAGGCGGGTCCCACTAGCAGATCTGGAGGATCTAAAGGGAACAACTCGCAGAACTCAAGAGGACTGGTGTGATCCGGGAGTCTAGAAGCCCCTATGCCTCCCCGATAGTGGTGGTCAGGAAGAAGAATGGGTCGTTGAGGCTCTGTATAGACTACAGGACCCTCAACAGGAGAACCATCCCCGACCAGTACACCACTCCGAGGATAGAGGACGCTTTACAGAGTTTGTCTGGAGCCAAGTGGTTCAGCGTTATGGATCTAAAGAGTGGATACTACCAGATCCCTATGCATCCAGAAGACAAGGAGAAGACAGCCTTCATAACCCCAGTGGGGTTCTTCGAGTTTGATCGAATGCCTCAGGGACTGTCTGGAGCTCCTGCTACCTTCCAACGTCTCATGGAGAAGACTGTAGGAGACATGAACCTTATTGAAGTCCTTGTATACCTGGACGATGTCATCGTGTTCTTCCAGGGTTCTTCCAAAGACAAAGAGAGGCTGGAAAAAGTGTTGAGAAGACTCAGTGAGGAGGGACTCAAGCTTTCGCCTGAGACGTGTCGGTTCTACCAGTCTTCTGTGAACTATCTGGGGCACATAGTGTCTGAAGAAGGGGTGGCCACAGACCCTGAGAAATTGGAGGCAGTTACCTCCTGGCCAAGACCCACCACAGTAACAGAACTCAGATCCTTCTTGGGGTTCTGCTCCTATTACAGGAGGTTTGTGGAAGGATTCACCCGAATTGCTAGACCATTGAATGAACTACTCAAGACCGAGGGGGAAGAGGACGACTCAGGGCCCAGGAAGCCGGGAGAGTCAGTCAGAGATCAGTGGAACCAGAAGTGTGAAGAGGCCTTCCAGGCATTGAAGAAGAGCCTAACCACTGCCCCAGTCTTGGCCTACGCAGACCCAACCAAACCCTATGAACTACACGTAGATGCTAGTCATGACGGTCTGGGAGGAGTACTTTACCAAGAACACGAAGGACAACTGCGGCCTGTTGCCTACGTGAGCAGGAGCCTGACCCCCTCTGAGAAAAACTACCCCACTCACAAGCTGGAGTTCCTGGCCCTTAAGTGGGCGGTAGTAGACAAGCTCAAAGACTACCTGTATGGGGCGGAGTTCACTGTGAAGACCGACAACAACCCCCTTACCTACCTTTTCACCACAGCAAAGCTGGACGCCACTGGACACAGGTGGCTAGCCGCACTGTCTGGATTCAATTTCAGCCTAAAGTACAGGCCAGGGGCTAGAAATCGAGATGCGGACGCTCTGTCCAGGAGATCTCATGCCCCCACCGGTGACATAGAAGATTGGACTCAAGTGGCACCTGACGGGGTGCGGGCCCTTTGTCAAGGGGCTGAATTACAAGCCAGAGGAGGGTCAAGGGCGGAAGAGATAGGAGTTACCATGGTAGGAGTCCCCAAACAATACTGTGGAGTAACCCAATTTGGAGGAAGACCATCTGCCGAAATTGTCCAAGAAGGAACTGAGATGCGACCAATTAGAAGACCCCATGGGGAAATTGGTTCTGGAAGCCCTGGAGAATCAGGATCCAAATAGACTCCTGCGCCACTCCTCAAAGGAAGCTCGCCTGTTGAGGAAAGAGTGGGACAGGTTGCAGGTGCATCAGGGAGTGGTCTACCGAAGGGGCCCCTGTGATGACCTGGAAGATCAATGGCAATTGTTCCTTCCGGAAAAACATCGAGAGACTGTTCTGATTGCCCTACATGACCATCACGGCCACCTAGGGGCGGAAAGGACCTTTCAACTCGTCAGAAGTCGGTTCTATTGGCCCTGCATGAGGGCAGAAGTAGAAGAGTACTGCCATTCATGTGCACGCTGCATCCAGAGGAAGACTTTACCCCATCAAGCTGCCCCAATGGGCCATCTACAAAGTCAAGGCCCAATGGATCTGGTATGCATTGATTTTCTCTGTCTCGAACCTGACCTGAGTGGACTAGGAAACTTTCTGGTGATAACCCAAGCTTTCCCAACCAAAGACCAGAAGGCTTCCACAGTAGCCAAGGTACTTATGGAGAAGTATTTTGTCCATTATGGGCTGCCACAGCGACTCCATTCAGATCAAGGAAGGGACTTTGAGAGTCGGCTGATCCAGAAACTCCTGGATTCGTTAGGAATCAAGAAAACCTGAACCACACCTTACCACCCACAGGGAGATGCTCAGCCGGAGAGGTTTAACCGAACCCTGCTCAACATGTTGGGAACTCTGGATAGTGAGAAGAAACAACATTTGAGCAAACACATAGCAGCTATAGTACACGCTTACAACTGCACCACCAGTGATGCTACAGGCTACTCCCCATATCAACTCATGTTTGGGAGAGAAGCAAGGTTACCTGTGGACTTGGCCTTTGGCACCTCTTTAGACCATTCCTCAGCCACATCCTGAAAAGAATGATACCAAGATGATACCTAAACCCGCAGGCATCATTCTGGTATAACCATTCAAAGTCCAGAAACATACCAGTACGTTGCTGGTACTTGTTGGACATGTATTGTAATCTTTTTTTTTATGCAGCCTGTTGGCTGAACGAAAAAAAGAGATTGATCGGTGGGTATGCCCACCATTAGAATACCTCCCTTCATCCACCCACTTCTAATGATGGGCATACATGCACCATTTATATATGCCGAAGCATGGGGGCATCCTCCCGCAAAAAAGTTATGCCGCGTACACACAGTCGGACATTTCCACAGGCAAGCCTCGGCCGGAATTTCGACCGTATGTACGCGGTATAAAAGGTTATGCTGCTTACACACGGTCAGACTTTTCCACGGGCAAGCCTCCGTCGGAATTTCGACCGTATGTACGCGGCATTAGGCGCAAAAATCGCTCCTACGCCCCTGCTGCCCCCATGCTTCGGCATATATGCTCTTTTTTTTTATCTGTGGTGGTGAAATCACCTCCTTCAGCGCTGGAGTCACGGCTTTATGTATCGTGGGAGCAAACGCTGTTGCTGTCAAGATAAATAAATCCGCGCTGCAACTGAATGGTGTACCTGATAAGCAAATGATGGTTAACATTAAAACAAAGTAACATTACAGTATAACAGTAAGACCTTACCATACCATACCTGCAAAGCAAATACCCCCCAAAAAAATAGTAAAAAATAAAACATTTTTTTAACGCAACCTGTGCCTAAAATATATATATGCCGAAGCATGGGGGCATCCTCCCGCAAAAAAGTTATGGCGCGTACACACGGTCGGACTTTTCCACGGGCAAGCCTCCGTCGGAATTTCGACCGTATGTACTCGGCATTAGGAGCAAAATCGCTCCTACGCCCCTGCTGCCCCCATGCTTCGGCATATATGCTCTTTTATTTAACTGTGGTGGTGACATCACCTCCTACAGCACTGGAGTCATGGCTTTATGTATCGTGGGATCAAACGCTGTTGCTGTCAAGATAAAAAATTCCGCGCTGCAGCTGAATGGCGCACCTGAAAACAAAAAATTACATACCTGAAAAGCAAGCATGATAAAACATTGCAGAATAGAATACAATAAAAAAGAGCAGAACAATAGAGAGAAAATAGAGAGAGAGAGAACAATAAAACGACAACTATTTTTTTTTTTTACTTTTTTTTTTTTTATGTAACTTTAACAACTGTAACGGTTCGATGGCATCTTGGGAGACCCTGTGTAAGTGTGTCCTAGTCTGTGAAATGCTATACCCTATGCTAAAACTTCACTTTTGTGTGGTAGCGTTCAAAACATTTACCAATGCAAAGACCAGGATTGTCAAGACAGAGTGGACAAAAATAACGGGTGTCACGCCTAAATCCGCGCTTGCTACAGACACAACATCTTTTTTGGGGGGCTCGTTGGGTAGGGGTACTCTCGAGGACACACGGAAAATGCCTCTCATGCAGCCGGCTTACTGCATTTGGTTGGGGAAGGTGAGGTGCAGAACCGCCTGGATACAGGAGGTCTGTGACTATCTCATCCTGGAATTTTAGGAAGGATAAAATCCCGCCTGAAGCTCTATATAGCACATGAGCGTTCAGCAAAGCCAATTGAAATAAGGATAGAGACACTTTTTTGTACCAACGTCTTGCCTTACGGGCAATTAGATACGGCGCCAACAACTGGTCGTTGAGGTCCACCCCTCCCATATTTTGGTTATATTCGTGGACACAGAGGGGTTTCTCCACAACACCAGTCGCCGTACGAATTTGGACTGTCGTGTCTGCCTGAAGGGAGGTAAGAAGGAAAACATTTTTATTATCCCTCCACTTCACAGCGAGCAAATTATTACACTTCAAGCAGGCTCTCTCCCCCAGCCTAAGACAGGAATCTACAAGCCCCTGGGGAAAGCCTCGGCAATTAGGTTGCACGGTGCCACATGCTCCAATATGATAATCAAACAAGTGACTAAACAGTGGCACGCTCGTGTAATAATTGTCCACATACAAGTGGTACCCCTTTCCGAATAAGGGTGACACCAAGTTCCACACTATCTTGCCAGCGCTCCCTATGTAATCTGGGCAGTTCTCCGGCTCTATCTGACTATCTTTTCCCTCATAAACCGTAAAGTTTCATACATAGCCTGTTGCCCTGTCACAGAACTTATAGAGCTTGACCCCGTATCTGGCACGCTTGCTGGGAAGGTACTGCTTGAAAGACAAACGGCCAGAAAATTTAATCAGGGACTCATCAACGCAGACAACTTGATTGGGAATAAACAAGGCTGCAAAACGTTCGTTGAAGTGGTTTATGAGGGGCCGAATTTTATAGAGCCGATCGTATTGAGGGTCTCCACGTGGACGACAAAGTTCATTGTCGTTGAAATGCATTAACCGCAAGATCTGCTCGTATTGTTTCCTGGGCATGGATGCAGAGAACACAGGCATATGGTCAATTGGGCGCGTGGACCAATAGGCGTGCATTGACGAGAATTTATGTGTGCCCATGTTGAGGGAGAGGCCCAGAAAGGTTTTAAATTCGGAAACCGTAATGGAAGGCAACTGGGGATTAGCGGCGATGAATTGACCAGCATATAAATTACTCTGGTCCACAATAGATCTATAGAGATCTTCCATGAAAAACAGCGAATAAAAATCAAGTGGCGTAAAATCAGCTGTTTCCACCTTAATACCGGGTTGGCCAGTGAATGGGGGAAGTATGGGTTCTGCAGTGTTGGGCACCCAATCAGGATAGGCGAATTCTGCAGGAAGGGCACTATGGGCACGACGGGCCTGCCTTTGTCTTCTTCTTGGTGGCAACGGGACACTACTTGTGCTTGCCACCTCGCCACCTCGCCAGCTTGAACTGCACTTATGGGACTCGCCAGGTCACCACGTGATACTGCAGTGCTGGATGTACGCCCAGGCTGTACTAGGCCGCTGGTGCTTGCCAGTTCACCAGAAGGAATAGCGGCGCTAGTACTACTCTGCTCCATAATACGAGAGCCCTGCGGTACTTACTCCTCAACAACATCAGAAGATCGGGTCGGGTACGCCTGACCTTAGCAGGGACCTCATCATCTTCGTCGTCAGTGCTATCTGACATGGAGCCGCTGTCTTCTACGGGAATGTATTCTGAGCCTGAATCTGACAGATATGTGACCTCCTCTTCAATATCTGTCATGCTCAGAATCTTGTAGGCCTCTTTACTAGTGTACCTTCGATTTGCCATTTTGGGCTCTAAATTTTGTGGTACACTAGTAAGATTCACAGGTAAATGAGCACCTGACTGTCAGCAAATGTATCAAACGCTACAAAAAAACTGTTAGCGATCGCAGGGATCAGGCCTGTCTCTGCGAACGCTGCAGTTATGTGTGTTGTGTTTGGTAAGTGACAGTGATCGATCGATACTGCACTTGGGTGGGCTGGGCTGGGCGGAGGGGCTAAACGCAGGTGCTAGCAGGTATCTGGGCTGATCCCGCTAACACTGCGTTTTTGGGAACCCTAAACCGCTGGTGACACTAGTATAGATCTGATCAGATACTATACAACTAAGGGAGGTGTATGCTTTGCGCGTGGGTGTTATCATTACTGGCACTAACCTGACGCTGCCTGGGGCGACGCAGACCCTCTGACGCTAAAACCTAATTGATATCACCCGCCGGGTGATCAGGGGGTTAAACATTTATTGGGTTATATACGGCGGGTGTCCTGATGCTATAAAAAGCAAACTAACCAACCAGCGTCACCCGTAACACTTATACGGTGATCACTGGTGAAAAGGGTTAACTAGGGGCAATCAGGGGGTTAAAACCTTTATTAGGTAATATATGGGGATACCTGACGATATATAAAAACCTGACGGGTAACCTAAATAACTAAATAACTAACTGGCTAACCAGTGTCACCAGTGACACTTATACTGTGATCACTGGTGAAAGGGTTAACTCTAGGGGTAATCAGGGGGTTAAAATAAAATATGGGGGTACCTGACACTATAAAAACCTGCGGCGAACCTAAAAAAAATAACTGGCTACCTAGGGGCACCACCGACACTAATACAGCGATCGGAAAAACTATCGATTAGTGACTCTGGCGATATGGGGTGAAAGGGTTACCTGGGGGGTGATCAAGGGGTTAAACCTTTATTAGGGGGCTACCCTGGACCTAAATGGGCCTAAACCTAACTGCCCTGCAACTGTTTACTGTCACAAATGTCACTGATTGCAGTGATCAGTAAAAAAATGACCACTGCAAACGGTGACACTGTGACTGGGGGTACTGGGGGTGATCTGGGGGGTGATCTGGGGGTGACTGGGGGGTGTAAGTGTGCTTACGTGTACTGGTGTCAGTGTAGTGTTGGTGCACTTACTGTGAGATGTCTTCTCTCCTCGCGCCGGACCGAAAAGACCACTGCATGGAGAGATGACATCACTTCCTCTGCCTGTGTTTACATTACATGCTTACCAGACGATAAGCCTTCAGCACAGATGGCTAATACCCAGCCAGGGCCTTTATTCCAGTGGGGGATCACGAAATCCTCTGTGGATGTTGGTAGCTCCCACAACATTAAGTGATCGATTCCTAGATCCCACGGGCTTCATATAATGGCATAAATTTCGTGGCACAATAGTGGATTGGACAGAAAGAAAACAACAATAGTGTAATATTGTTATGGATCACATCAGGTGCCTATATCTTGTAGCAATAGGCACCAAATACATGCATAACACCTGTGACTAAAGGACAACCAGTGCACCACCACCACAGGGAAACCTGCTTACCAGATGCCTTTAGGTATTGTGCATATGGCCAAACCCAGCCAGGGCCTTTGGGGAGAACCGTCCACTAAAATTAAAAGACTGCTCTGATCCTCAGATGCCACACGCTGTATGAGAGAGAGACGCACTCCGAACGCTGCAGCCAGCAACTCCGGTGTTCTGCCAAATCCTCAGTGGTACATTTTTGCCTCCCCTGTTCCTCTCTTGATGCACACCCCTGCGTGGCCTATTGTGGGCCCCAGATGGACCATCCTGCCGCCCGTGGTGATGTCATTCAAGAAACAGTCCTGAATCCCCCGAGGAAGATTTTGATAATTGCATCTGAAACTCGTTGGGGCTTTTCTGGCAGGATAACTTCTTGGAAATTCCTTCATACAATGTTTAATACCTGCCATTGTTAAGCATATCATTAACACAAAATTGGGGCTATATATACCAGAGCTCATATTTTAACCATTTCCCATCCAGCGACATACCCGTACGTAGCTGGACTTTCGGCGGTTATACCGAGAAGATGCCTTCAGCTGCAGGCATCAACATGGTATTGTTTTTTAGAGCCAGTGATCGGCTTTCTTTTAATAGAATTTGGAGCGGCTCACGAGCCGTTCGATTGCTATTACTAGCAGTGGGAAGGGACGTCCACCCATTCTGCCACCTTCCACGGCTCTCGGAGGCTCTCTCATCCCACCGTGAGGCCCAAGCGACCATCCGGCATGTCCACTGGCTGGCCGGACATCCAAGCAAAGCCAAGATCGACTTTCAGCGGCTGTTCAAAATAGTAATCCGGAAGTGATGACATCACTTCTGGTTTACTTTGAAGCCATTGGCGCCATTTTATGAAAATGTAAATCATTCACAAACACAGATCTTGGTATTTTGAATGCTTTTAAGTTCAGAGGATGGATCTGGTGCCTTATAGACACCAAATCTCTTCATAAAGAGGACGTGTCAAATGCCTATTGCCTATTGCCTATTGCCATCACAAGGATGTTTATAAGGGTGTTTTTTTGCATTAAAATTTAAAGTGTATTTTTTCCCAAAAATTGCATTTGAGAAAACACTGCGCAAATACATTGTGACCATAAATTGCAAAACCCACCAATTTATTCTCCATGGCCCTGCTTCAAAAACAAATATGATTTTGCGGGGTTCTAAGTATTTATCGGCGTATAAAGCCCCGAACGGAGTTGGCCGGGAACACCCATAGCATACACACCACAGGACTTTTCTGCAAACTTTCCCAAAACTTCTTCCAACATCGCATGGTTTTTCTGCTCTTTTCTGCTCTTTACCGCCACCCTTTGGTCAACTTCTGCTATTGTTGGTTGATTTTAACATTATTTGTTTTGTCCATCGGACAAAAGTCTGATGGTTTTCTGTACACACGGTCGGACTTTGCTCCATCGGACTTTTGTTGGCCAAAAGTTTGTCCGTTTGCAGACCGAACTTTTGTCCGATGAAAACGAAAAAAAAAAAAATAAGTTTGTCCGATGGAGCGTACAAACGGTCGGATTGTTGGTCCAACTTGCTTAAAATGAAGTTTGTTGGCCAAAAGTCCGACCGTGTGTACAGGGCTTTACACGCACAAGCGTATAACACGCACCTTCATTTTAAGAGGGAAGTTTCAGGAAAAAAACTACATTTTAAATAAAGAACTGCAATGTCCTAACAATGCGATTTCAGCTATACAGATTGTCTGAATTTGCATCGCATTCGGACCAAACTCACACAGGACCCTTTTTTTTGGTCCGCACCAGAATTGGATCGCATGGGTGTTCACATCTTTGCGATCCGATTCCTGTCCAAACTCTCAGTTTGCAGTGCGATATGCAAGCTGAAATGGGGGTGTCATTAACTTTGTGTAGCAATACCTTCACTTAAGAAGGCCGCAGATTTAGTTTGGGCCCTGAAGACAGCTCCGCCAACCCCCGGCAATATACTCGACCCCCTACTGGCACAGCTAGTTCTAACAGCGATATGTATGTCTTATACTGTATGAGTAATTAAACATCAAGACAATAATAGTATAAAACGGGTATAAGATTTACTTAAGCTTTTGATGAAAATCAGGGGTTAACATTTATCACAGTTCACAAAATATATATATAATGCAGAGCCCTGCAACACTAACACACTGTGAATATGAAGTTAACAGCAACAAGTGCGCCACGTGGGCGACCGTTAGCTAGGCGTCCTGTGGCGCAGTAACCAAACAAATTAGAAGAACTGACCAGGCCTGGTTCTGATATCTACAACTTAGTCTATAGGGGATGATGTTCTTTTCTTCACCGGCAGGTCTTTAACGGTGGTGCACATTAACAGAGTATGATTTGTAATCCAATGGGAAAGGTAAAGATGGGGTAAACACTTTGCTATGCGAACTGAGTTCAGCTCTGATAAGGTTCTTCAATGAAAGTATCAGGAACAACTTGTGGCCACGGCAGTCTATAGGCCTATTAGCAGTAACAGTATATGGTTTGGGCATACGCCCTCTCACCCGCCCGGACTGCGGTCCCAGTCCGGGAACTTCCACCAACTGTGTCACACACACACACACAGTGTCTCCAGCGATCGGGTCCCCGATCCAACGAATGCTGTAGTTAAGTGAAGTCAGATGCCACCCCGGCTCGCAGAGGGGTGAAAGGCTCTTTGGTGCTGCGCAAGACCTCAGGCTTCAGGCCTTGCACTCCGACACATCCGCACAGGAGGATCAGTCTCTGAAGTCTCGTGTCCCAAAGAGGCCGACCCCAGCCTCGCCTCCTCCTCTTATAACCCCTCCCATGAGTCTCTGCGGTGGAAACATTGCCGAACGGGGTTCTGGGTAATGTAGTCTCTCTGCGTTAAAGGGGAACACCCCGCTACATTTGTATTGACACTCCCCACAGATCGCATAGGACAGTGTGAACTGCTGTGCGAGTCCAATGGATTCACAGGGTTCTTGCATCGCACAAGTGTGAACCGGCACTCGCCCTTTATATAATAGTGCTTGAGACTGTGTAATATTTCTGTCACTCAGCAGTTACTGTATATATACCGGTTTTTGATTCAGGCTCAGTTCACACTTGTGCGATGCAGGAACCCTGCGAATCCACTGCGGATTCCCGCATCGCATCGGACTCGCACAGCAGTTCACACTGTCCTATGCTATCTGTGGGGAGTGTAAATACAAAGTTAATGACACCCCATTTCAGCTCGCATATCGCACTGCGAACTGACAGTTCGGACAGGAATCGGATCGCATGGCTGTGATCTAGGGTGACCACATTTCCAAACTACCATTCAGGGACACCCTCCCTTCCCAAAAATCAGCTTGTGCTGTAACGAATCACAGCACAGTGATTGGACACAAAAGGCGGGATTTATGATTTCTCCAATCACAAGCAGGGGGCGGGGATTGTGCTCCTCTAGGTATTCCCGGCCAGGACAAGTACTGTCAGTGAGTAAAGCGGTGATGTGGTGGCCTTTTTTGGGGGCATCAGATAGGCCCGGGGGGTGGCTGTGTCAGTTTCATTCAGGGACACTGTATTGTCCTGGAATGAAGGTGCCCGGGACAGACCTGCAAAATGTGGGACTGTCCCGGGCAATCCGGGACACATGGTCACCCTAGTGGCGGCGCGGCGGGTCCTATTAGAGCCGCTCTCTCTTCGGGTTACAGAAAGGGAAGGGGGCGGCGGCGGAGATACAGACAGCCCGCAGCTCTCCTCTCCCTGTCACAGTGCTGCTGCCGAGTTCTCTGACAAATAGAGTAGCGCCGATGTGACAGGGAGAGGAGAGCTGCGAGCTGTCTGTATCTCCCCCGCCGCCCCCCTTCCCTTTCTGTAACCCGAAGAGAGTGAGAACGGCTCTAATTGGATTCACTGCGCCCTCCCCATTATTGGCCACAGCAGAGGGCCAATCAGAAGACTCTGGGGCATCATGGGAAATGTAGTTCCGGCCCCAGTGTGTCCATAGACACCAAGCTACAGCCCCCAGCATGCAAGCACTCTGCTGGAGGGGAGAGAGGGTGTTAGACGAGGAGCAAAAGAGAATACTGTGCTGGGAGAAACCAGAGAGGGAGCCACGCTGTACCCGCACCACCAGAGAGCCACGCTGTACCCGCACCACCAGAGAGCCACGCTGTACCCGCACCACCAGAGAGCCACACTGTACCTGCACCACCAGAGAGCCACGCTGTACCTGCACCACCAGAGAGGGCGAAAGACCGAGCCACTGCCAGGATACAGACATGCTACACTACTGACTAGAGTCACCCCGTGCAACCCAGAGTGAGCGAACGTCCACCCAGAGGGATCATTGTTGCGATTTCGCTGGGTCTGGTAAGAGGGCCTGTTGGCCATTATCCATTACTATTCCCAAGGACTGAGCCATTAGGAAGTGCCTAGCCTGCTATTCTCTAGGCCTTATTGACCGCCACAACATCCCTCTCTGTCCTCTTCCCACGGCGTCCCTCTGTCCTCTTCCCACGGCGTCCTTCTCCCACGGCGTCCCTCTGTCCTCTTCCCACGGCGTCCCTCTGTCCTCTTCCCACGGCGTCCTTCTCCCATGGCGTCCCTCTGTCCTCTTCCCACGGCATCCCTCTGTCCTTCTCATGCGGCGTCCCTCTGTCCTCTTCCCACGGCGTCCCTCTGTCTTCCTCCCATGAAGATGACAGGGCGGGTCTTAAAAAGGAAGGGGTGTGGCTTTGACAGGAAGGGGTGGGTCATATTTAAATTAGGGGGTGCGCAAGTTTAGTCAGGCCTAGGGCAGCACAAAACCTAAATACACCACTGGTGACAGGTCCTCTTTATGGAGCGATGTGCGGTCAAAAGACCCCACATCTCTCCTCCAGGCTGGAAAGCATGAGATTGTGAAAAAAAAAATCACCGATCTCATGCGTCATAACGTCTCGCCCGGGCCTCCGACGGTCATAGAGATGACCGGTGACCATCTGGTCACCGGTCATCTCTATCCTCCTCATCCGGTGGTGGCCGATTCGTTCTCCGGGCCTCCGATGGCACGGGAGAGCCCGGAGAAGCACCGGAGGGGGGATGTCCCCTCCCACCGCCAATAAGAACGATCAAGCGGTGGAACCGCCGCTATGATCATTCTTATGTAGCGGGGTGGTCAATTTAGGGGGAGTCTGAGTGGTAATTAGGCTCAGACACCTTAGTTTGTTAGGGGTTATGGACCATTTTTGTCCTTAGGGGATAATGCTGGTGATGAGTTCCCTGTGGCCTGCGGGTGGCGCTGCCATTCTGGGCCAGGGTTCAACCGCAAGCGTAGTGCTGTGCCTTTTGTGTCCCCTCTCGGCAGCCGTACAGTGGGACAAGGAACCTGCTGTGCATGCCGGGAGAGGATATAAAAGGGGCAGACATCTCCTGATCGGGGTCCATGCCCAGGCACCTTCAGCCTGGGAGTGAGTGAGGTTCATCTCCGGGTGCCCTAGGCCCAGAGGCTGTGTTCCTGTTCCATCTCAGGCACCTTTGGCCTGGGGTGAGGTACTACCCTGCCGTCCTGTTCGCCTGGGTATGAAGACCCAGGGGTTGCGGAAAAGGCCCGGGCCCAGCACCTTAAGATGGGGTCCGCTAAGGATTGAGGAGTCCAGGGTGCCGCCTTGCGAGGGGACCCGCACTCTCAGAGAAGGGAGGATCATTCCGAAGGACCGATGCAGGAGTCACGGTGAAGGAAGGGTCTGTTGACTCTCTAGGGGGACGTCTTCTCCTTGATAGGGGCCATGTTCTAAGAAGGAAATTCACGTTCACCAGGTCAGTGGCCTTATTCACCAGGTCTGTGGCAGAGACCAAACTCACAGTCTGTGGCAGAGACTCTGTGCCTAGTATACTGCTTGAGAATCTGAGTAGTACAGTAAAGAGCTACATTTGTGCCTGGACCTCCTCCACACCTTTGGCTGTCCTGTTCCCTTGCTCCAACTTTTTTCCTATCCAAAAGACTGTTTATTGCAAAGTGAGAATAAATCTTGAGTTGGAGTTTCAGTTGGTGTGGACATTCATGTTACTGGGGAAGTCAAGGACTTGTCTCTACTCACGGAAGAGGTGAGAATCATTCTCAGGAGGATTTTGGCCCTGGCTGCAGACAAGACCCAACAACAACACCGCTCAACCTTTTTACACAAGAGGGTATGGGCTGGTAGTGCGGTGTGCCTTTCTCCCCCCTGCGAGGAGCCAAGTTAAATACAGGCTGGGGGAAAGGTAGGTGCGCTACACTTATGGTGCGCAGAATGGCCGCCTGAAAAGAAGGATATCTGAATGATGCCTGTAGCTGCAGGCATCATTCAGATATCCCCCCTAAAGTCCAGGACGTCATATGACGTCCTACGGTAGGGAAGTGGTTAAAGCCGATTTCTCCCCTCTCCTACCCATTGGCTTTCAGCTGCTGGAGGGAGAGACACAGACATGGCCAGATCCAGGGGGGTGCTGATTTCCACCCAGTTGTGCCCCCCTCCCCAGGCCAGCCCTCCCTTTGATTTGATGCCTGAGTGGCCGCTGATCTCCCCCCACCATCGCCCGCTCCCAGAACCAAGAAAAGGGAATGGCATCCTGGAGCAGTGAGAGGAGAAGTGGCAGAGTGGAGAGATGGCATCAGACTGTACACACACACACAGTTTGATTACCGCCCCCTATCTCCTCCAAGGGCTGCTCATCTCCCAGCAGCAGGAATTGTGGATAGGGGGCGGTAATCACACTGTATTGTGTAAAGTCGGATGCCATCTAAGAGCGATCCTGTCTCATGTGCAGGAGGAGAGCTGTAGTGACAGGAGAGGGTGAAGGGGGGAAGGCTACAGGGAAATTGTACACAATGAGGGGGGGGGGGGGGAATAACTGTATGAGCTTTGGATGTTTGTGGAGAAGGGGGGATGGGCAGCTATCTGTGCTGAGAAGTGTAATCAGGATGGGGGGGATTTACTAGAAGGAGGAATGGGGAAGTATATGTGCTAGGAGGAGAGTTTGGGGGGATTTGAGCCAGGAGGGGGCATTGGGTGAATGTATGAGTTAGGAGAGAGGGGGTGAAAATTTCTGCTAAGGGGGCTCGAGCTGGGAGGAGGGATGGGGGGATTTGTGCTAGGAGGGGGAATTGGGGGGGATTTGTACTAGGAGGGATTGGGGGGGGGGGATTTGTGCTAGGAGGGGGATTGAGGGGGATCTGTGTTAGAAGAAGTGATTGGGAGGATTTGTGCTAGGAGGAGGGATTGGGGGGGATTTGTGCTGGAATGGGGAATTTGGGGGAGTAGATTTTTGTTAGGAGGGGGAATATGGGTGGGATGTGAGTTGGGAGGTGGGATTGGGGAGAAAAAGATTTAAGCTGGGAGGAGGGGGGCTGTGCTAGGTAGGCCCCCGCGATTTCCATGCCCCCCACTCTTAGCTAACACCAGACCCCACTATACCCCCTACTCCTAGATAACAACAGAACCATTATACCTCCCACAATTAGGTAACTACAGACCCCCTATACCCCCCACTCTTGGAAAACACCAGAATCACTATACCCCCCCCCCACACACACACTATACTACCTACTATGAGGAATGCGTGTCCCCCTGGCAAGGATCTCTGTGCCCCCCAATGGGTAGTGTGTGCCCCCTGGCGGGAATCTCTGTGCCCCCAGCGGGGATCTCTGTGTCCCCACTGGGTAGTGTGTGCCCCCAGGCGGGGATCTGTGCCCCCACTGGGTAGTGTGTGCCCCCTGGCAGGGATCCCTGTGCCCCCATTGGGTAGTGTGTGCCCAATGTGGGGTAAATACATATTGTAGATACCTCTTCAAAGCAATAAGTGGTGAGGGAGAGGCGGCAGGGGGTGGCATCTATGTCAGCAGGCAAGCTGCTTTTGGTCTAACCAGAAAGGATGACTGTGACCGCGCATGCTCTATGCGGACCCTGTATCCTAGCAACGGTAAACGCTGGCTGGCCGGGCTGCCCACTACGTGGAAATCGGTGATATAAGGACGCCCGTCCGGTCCGAACTGGATACAAACACAGGAGCTGTCACATGGGAGGGGAGACTTACAGCAGGCAAGTGGTTACCCAATAAAGATACCAGTCCAGGAGACTCTCATGGGGCCCCTACTGGTCCCAGGCCCTCGGGCATGGCCAGTGCAACCCTGGTTACATTACTTTTATCATTTGATGTATGATAAAGTACATTTTGTACATCAGTTGCCCTCACAGGGGGGTTCCACCATTACTGTGTCTTGTATACTCAACAGTAGTGATGAGCCGAACACCCCCGGGTTCGGTTCGCACCAGAACCCGCGAACGGACCGAAAGTTCGAACGAACATTAGAACCCTATTAAATACAATGGATGCGAACGTTCGAATTCTAAAGTGCTAATTATAACAACTATTATGCATGTTATTGTCATAAATAGGGTTTGGGAACCCGGGTTGTGCACCAGGGGACATGTATCAATGCAAAAAGAAGTTTTAAAAACGGTCGTTTTTCGGGAGCAGTCATTTTAATGATGCATAAAGTGAAAAAAAAAAAGTCAAATATTCCTTTAAATATCGTACCTGGGGGGTGTCTAAAGTATGCCTGTGAAGTGCCACGTGTTTCCCGTGTTTAGAACTGTCCCTGCACAAAATGACACTTCTAAAGGAAAAAAAAGCCATTTAAAACTGCTTGCGGCTTTAATGTAATGTCTGGTCCCGGTAATATGGATGAAATTCTTTAAGAAAAATGGCATAGCTACCCCATGACCCCCCCCCCCCCCTACCCCAGCCCATTACCAGCCCCTTTGGGTCTTGTATGGATATTAAGGGGAACCCCGCACATAAAATAAAAAAGGCCCTATATACTCTGAACAGCCGTATACAGGCGGTGCATACAAGACAGGGACTGTAGGTTTGTTCTTATGTAGAATCTGTTTGTAATTTTGAACAGGTACATTGTTGAAGTGTAGCTCCAGCCCAAAAATCTATTTTTAAACTTTTTGGGAAACATAGGTAAGGGTTATCACCCCTGTAACATTTGTTTTGCTGTCTGTGCCCCTGTTCAGAACATTTCACCTCACTTTCCGTCCCAATGACAACTGTTTTTGAAATGTGGTGTTTTTCTTGAAACAAGGATTGCTGATAAAGCATCAGTACAGATGAGACCCCTTTCTCCCATATTTATTCTTACAGGAGAGAATTTTCCTTTCTAGGGGTAGATTTCCTCTCACTTCCTGTTGTCTTCTTTCGTTTGCAAGTAGGAGTCGTTTGTAAGTTGGATGTTTGAAAGTAGGGACCTGCCGTATATACTCTGCAGAAATAGGCCCCTTAGTTGTTGGTGTTGGCACAACACTGTAAGCACTCAGTTACTCTTGGTTGGTGCTGGAACGCCCTGCTGTCAACTATTATATCAGGAATTTTAATTACATATAATTGTTGAACAGTGGTAGTAAAAACTGGGGCTTTGATGGTGGTGCTGGTGCCACAACACTGTAAGCCCTGACAGTTACTCTTGGTGGGTGCAGCAATGGGCCCTGCTGTGAATTATTAGATCAAGAATTGTAATTACATGCCCCTTTTGAACAGGGGCTGAAAAATTGGGCCTTTCGTGGTGGTGGTGGTGGTGGCGTTGCCACAAGACTGTAAGCCCTCAGAGTTACTCTTGGTGGGTGCAGCAATGGACCCTGCTGTGAATTATTAGATCAAGAATTGTAATTGCATGCCCCTGTTGAACAGGGGCTGAAAAATTGGGCCTTAGGCACTGGTGGCACAACACTACAACCCCTCACAGATACTGTACTTGGAGCACAGCAATGAGCCCTGTTGCAAAGTATTGCTTCAAAAATTGTAATGACACGCCCCTGTTAAACAGGGGCTGAAAAATTGGGCCTTAGGCACTGGTGCCACAACACTCCAACCCCTCACAGATACTGTACTTGGAGCACAGCAATGAGCCCTATGGCAAATTATTGCTAAAAAAATTGTAATTACACGCCCCTGTAAAACAGGGGCTGAAAAATTGGGCCTTAGCCACTGGTGGCGGCACCCATAAACAAAAATGATCTTCCAAGCTATCATCATCAATCGTATCATTGAGGACTCGGAGGAGGAGGATAGCCAGTCAACATAACAGCACAGGCACTCAGCATCAGCATCAGTCTTGAAGGGATGTGACATGTTAAAATCAATTAGTCTGTTATATCAGCATCAGGTGTGTGGTAGCTGGTGGTGATCCAAGACTGGTTCATCTTGATGAAAGTCAGTCGATCAACCGAGTCGGTGGACAGGCGCACCCTGTGATCCGTGACAAATCCTCCAGCAGCACTGAATGTGCGTTCCGAAAGAACGCTGGATGCAGGACAGGCCAGTAGCTCAATTGCATACTGTGCAAGCTCTGGCCAGTGATCCATCCTCAAGACCCAGTAAGCCAGAGGATTTTCGGTGGGGAAGGTGTCCAAGTCTGACCTTGCCCCTAGATATTCCTGCACCATGTTTATCAGACGCTGGCGATGGTTGCTGGAACCGATCATACTTTGGGGCTGCGGACTAAAGAATTGTCTGAACGCATCGGTCAGACGGCCACCTTCCCCACCGCTCCTTCTTTGACTGGCCGAAGCCTCAGCAACTCGTTGTCCAGGACCAGGAGTTTGTAACCTCCCAGTCTCTGGGAACGCGTTGCACAGACCTTTCTGCAAGGCCTCCCGGAGTTGTCTCATCCTCTGCTCCCTCTGCGACGGTAACATAAGGTCCGCAACCTTACCCTTGTACCGTGGATCAAGGAGAGTGGCCAGCCAGTAATGGTCCCTCTCCTTGATCCGAAGAATACGAGGATCCTTCCGCAGACTTTGCAGGATCAGGGAGGCCATGCAGCGTAGGTTTGCTGAGGCATTCGCTCCGGAGTCCTCTGGGTCACTAAGGACGACATGATCCGCAGCCACCTCCTCCCAGCCACGTACAAGTCCACTGGTTTCTTGGGACTGTAAATCATCCCTAAAAGACTGCTGCTGATGATGCTGAGTGCCAGCCTCCACCTCCATGCTGACACAATCCTCCTCCTCCTCCTCCTCCTCCTCCTCCTCCTCTTCCTGTGCGATGGGTGGGACAGAAGGAACACTGTCTGGGTAAAGGGGGCCTTGAGAGGCAAGGAAGTCCTCCTCTTCCTGCCTCTGTTCTGCCTCAAGTGCCCTGTCCATTATTCCACGCAGCGTGTGCTCCAACAGGTGGACAAGAGGTACAGTGTCACTGATGCATGCACTGTCACTGCTCACCATCCTCGTGGCCTCCTCAAATGGTGCCAGGACAGTGCATGCATCCCTGATCATGCCCCACTGGCGTGGAGAAAAAAAACCAAGCTCCCCTGACCCTGTCCTGGTGCCGTAGTCGCACAGGTACTCATTGATGGCCCTCTGCTGCGTGTGCAGCCGCTGCAGCATGGCCAACGTTGAGTTCCACCTGGTGGGCATGTCACATATAAGGCGGTTCTTGGGCAGGTTCAACTCCTTTTGCAGCTCAGCCAGGCGAGCACTGGCATTATAAGATCTGCGGAAATGCACACAGACTTTCCTGGCCTGCCTCAGGACATCCTGTAAGCCCGGGTACCTGCCCAAGAACCGCTGCACCACCAGGTTAAGGACGTGAGCCACACAGGGCACATGGGTCAGTTGTCCCTGTCGGAGGGCGGAGAGGAGGTTGGTGCCATTGTCGCAAACCACCATTCCTGGCTTAAGCTGGCGTGGCGTCAACCACCTCTCGGCCTGGCCCTGCAGAGCAGACAGGACCTCTGCCCCAGTGTGGCTTCTGTCCCCCAAACACACCAGGGCAAGCACGGCATGGCATCTTTTTGCCTGCGTACTTGCGTAGCCCCGTGAACGGCTACGGAGCACCGCTGGTTCATAGGACAAACCACAGGAAGAGGCCATGGAGGAAGAAGAAGAGGAGGGGGTGGAGGAGAGAGGTGTGTCACAACCAGTAGTAGCATTTTGGAGGCGTGGCGGTGGGACAACCTCCAACACTACTGCACCTTGTCCTGCATCCTTCCCAGCTGCCAAAAGAGTGACCCAATGGGCCGTGAAAGAAAGGTAACGTCCCTGTCCATGCCTGCTGGACCATGAGTCAGCGGTAATATGCACCTTACCGCTGACCGCCCTGTCCAGCGAGGCCAAGACATTGCCTTCCACATGCCGGTAGAGAGCCGGAATAGCCTTCCGTGAGAAAAAGTGGCGTTTGGGAACCTGCCACTGAGGAACCGCACATTGCACAAACTCACGGAAGGGGGCCGAGTCTACCAACTGAAAAGGCAGCAGTTGAAGCGCTAGCAATTTAGCCAAGCTAGCATTCAACCGCTGGGCATGTGGATGGCTGGGAGTGAACTTCTTTCGACGGTCCAGCAGCTGGGGCAGGGAAATTTGCCTGCTAGAATCGGACGTCGGTGTACTGCTAGCAGAGTGGCCGCAAGTACTTGGCTGTGACACGCCTAATTCTACACCTTCATTCCTCTCAGTGCATGTTTCAGAGAGGACTGAAGTTATAGTGGGGTTGGAGATCCCAGCTGATGCGGTGCAAGGAGAGGTCCGCTTTGTTCTTTGGTGTGGGTCTTTGAGGTAGGCTTGCCAACGAGCTGCATGGCAGGTCAACATATGTCTGGTCAGGCATGTGGTACCCAAGCGGCTGATGTTTTGGCCACGCGATATACGCTTGAGACATATGTTGCAAACAGCAGCTGTGCGATCTGATGCACTAGCCTCAAAAAAGGCCCACACCAAAGAACTTTTTGAATGACGGGCAGAGGCAGCGCCCTGCACAGGCGGAGCTCTGCGGTGTGATTCCGTCGGTGTACTGCCCTTACGCTGGCCACCAAAGGGCATCCTGCCTCGTTGGAGATGTGCCTCCTCCTCATCCTCCTCCTCCTCCTCTCTCCTATTAGGCACCCACGTGGAGTCAGTGACCTCATCATCACCTCCCTCCTCATCACTGGAGCCAATCTGGCAGTATGCTGCAGCTGCTGGAACATGACTGCCAGATTGGTGTCCTTCTTGAGCATCCCCTCTGTCTGCTCTCACGCTACTGCCTTCCTCTAGCTGGGTTTCATCATCAGACCCTTCGAAACGCTGGGCATCCTCCTGGAGCATGTACCCAACACTGTGCTGAAACAGTTCGGGGGACTCCTCAGGAGGAGGACATGGTGGGTCTAGGGAAGGAGTGACTGATGATGAGTCTGACATTGATACCAGGGAAGAGGACGCTTTGGCAGCTGCTTTTCCAGTACCCTGAGCCTGGGTGAGAGAGGATGAGGAGGAGGAGGAGGGCTTGGTCATCCACTCTACCAAGTCTTCGGCATGATGTGGCTCAACATGTCCAGCTGCCGAAAAGAAGGACAAGCGTGTCCCATGGCCATGTGCTGATGACAATGCACCGCGTCCACGACCAGCACTGTTGCCCCCAGACACAGAGCCTGCTTGCCCTCTTTTATTGCCTCCTGACTGTCTGCCTCTCCTTGTTTGCCTTCCAGACATTCTAATAGATGGCCTGCAGGGAGATGGGAAAAAAGCAATAAGGGCTACCTTCAGGTGTCCTTCTCTGTCCCTTGAAACAAGGACTTTGACAGTGAAAGAAACTGACACACTCTCCCTACCTACAGTTTTCTGTCCCTAGAAAAAATGTTTTTTTTAAGCACAATTTAGCACAAGGAGAATTCACTCACTGTCCTTCCAGGTCCCTGGAAACAAGGACTTTGACAGTGAAAGAAACTGACACACTCTCCCTACCTACAGTTTTCTGTCCCTAGAAAAAATGTTTTTTTTAAGCACAATTTAGCACAAGGAGAATTCACTCACTGTCCTTCCAGGTCCCTGGAAACAAGGACTTTGACAGTGAAAGAAACTGACACACTCTCCCTACCTACAGTTTTCTGTCCCTAGAAAAAATGTTTTTTTAAGCACAATTTAGCACAAGGAGAATTCACTCACTGTCCTTCCAGGTCCCTGGAAACAAGGACTTTGACAGTGAAAGAAACTGACACACTCTCCCTACCTACAGTTTTCTGTCCCTAGAAAAAATGTTTTTTTTAAGCACAATTTAGCACAAGGAGAATTCACTCACTGTCCTTCCAGGTCCCTGGAAACAAGGACTTTGACAGTGAAAGAAACTGACACACTCTCCCTACCTACAGTTTTCTGTCCCTAGAAAAAATGTTTTTTTTAAGCACAATTTAGCACAAGGAGAATTCACTCACTGTCCTTCCAGGTCCCTGGAAACAAGGACTTTGACAGTGAAAGAAACTGACACACTCTCCCTACCTACAGTTTTCAGTCCCTAGAAAAAATGTTTTTTTAAGCACAATTTAGCACAAGGAGAATTCACTCACTGTCCTTCCAGGTCCCTGGAAACAAGGACTTTGACAGTGAAAGAAACTGACACACTCTCCCTACCTACAGTTTTCTGTCCCTAGAAAAAATGTTTTTTTTAAGCACAATTTAGCACAAGGAGAATTCACTCACTGTCCTTCCAGGTCCCTGGAAACAAGGACTTTGACAGTGAAAGAAACTGACACACTCTCCCTACCTACAGTTTTCTGTCCCTAGAAAAAATGTTTTTTTTAAGCACAATTTAGCACAAGGAGAATTCACTCACTGTCCTTCCAGGTCCCTGGAAACAAGGACTTTGACAGTGAAAGAAACTGACACACTCTCCCTACCTACAGTTTTCTGTCCCTAGAAAAAATGTTTTTTTTAAGCACAATATAGCACAAGCACAAAACACACTGACACTCTCCCTACCTATCCTTCTCTTTCCCTAAACTAAAGGAATCCAGGTTAAGCAAGAAAGAAATAAAAGTCACTGTCCCTGCCTATGCTGCTCTATCCCTGCTCCGGAACACACTACACTAGGCCGCCGTGCTGGCGGCCTTTTATAGTGTGGGGCGTGTACTAAACACCCTCAGCAATAATTGGCCACAGGCATCCTGCCTGTGGCCAATCATTGCTCTCCTCGCTGCCGGCGCTGTGATTGGCCAAGCATGCGGGGTCACAGTGCATGCTTGGCCAATCACAGCGCCTGTATGACACTGCGATGGCGTAGTGCATTGTGGGCCGTTCGCGTCACTCGAATTTGGCGCGAACGGCCCAAATCGTTCGATCTTCGTCGAACGATCGAACAGCCGATGTTCGAGTCGAACGTATGTTCGACTCGAACACGAAGCTCATCCCTACTCAACAGTTTACCTCCTGGCTTCCCCTCTTGCGATCTGGCTGTTCAGGCCTGTAGCCTAGGCCTTAGGTCTGCTCCTCAGAACAAACAGTTTCCAAGAGATAAGCTCACTCCTCGCTTACTCCCGGTCAGCACCTGGTTGCTTACTTCACCAATGACATCTGACTCCTGCAGACATGCATACTCTGGCTGCAGACATGCAGCGCCTGACTCCTCTCCAAGGGATGGGAGTCCACCTGACTCCCATACACAGACTTCCTGTCTGTTGGGTGGAGCCCTGATCCATAGTCATGTCAGAACTAAATAGCCGAACACACAGCTGTTCAATCAGCATGTCTTTCTCTACCAAATCTGGTGTAAACTTTAAGAACGCACAGGATCCCACCGTCACAATATATACATATTATATATACATATATCATACCTCCCAACCCGCACGGATTCTGCTGGTTTTTCCTGCAGGGACACCATCTTCCCGCGTTCCCACGCGTGACACTGTATTCCCGCACAGAGGGGAGAGGAGGAGGTACGATTGAGCGCGCCAGCGCGACAGGCAGGGAGGTGAGGCGAGACCCAGAGCTGCGATCACCAGGTATTTAGGGTAGCCGGGCGGGAGGGGGGCTAGTTCGTCAGCTATGTTATGTTTGCGGTCCCCTCGGCACAGCGACAAAAAGCCCCCCCCCCCCCCCCCGCGCGCGCGCGCTCAACAAAAAAAAATATGTCCCTATAAAAATAAGTCACTGTCCCGCGAACACCAGCAAGCCCCCCCCCCTCTCAACAAAAATAAATAAAAAGTCCCTGTAAAAATAAGTCACTGTCCCGCTACCCCCCCCCCCCGCTCAATAACTTTAACGGGAGGGGAAAAAAATATGGCAGTGGACATTAGAAAAGTTGGGAGGTATGCATATATATATATATATATATATATATATATATATCTGTACACACACACACTATATTGTCAAAAGTATTGGGACATCTGCCTTTACACACACATGAACTTTAATGTCACCCCAGTCTTAGTCTGTAGGGTTCAATATTCAGTTGGCCCACCCTTTGCAGCTACAACAGATTCAACTCTTCTGGGAAGGCTCTCCACAAGGTTTAGGAGTGTGTCTATGGGAATGTATGACCATTCTTCCAGAAGCGCATTTGTGAGGTCAGGCACTGATGTGGTTGAGAAGGCCTGGCTTGCAGTCTCCGCTCTAATTCATCCCAAAGCTGTTCTATCAGGTTTAGGTCAGGACTCTGTGCAGGCCAATCAAGTTCCTCCACCCCAAACTCGCTCATCCATGTCTTTATGGACCTTGCTTTGTGCACTGGTCCAAATCATTTGGTGGAGGGGGGTTATGGTGTCGGGTTGTTTTTCCGGGGGTTGGGCTTGGCCCCTTAGTTTCAGTGAAGGGAACTCTTAAGGTGTTAGCATACCAAGATATTTTGGACAATTTCAAGCTCCCAACTTTGTGTTACCAGTTTGGGGATGGCCCCTTCCTGTTCCAACATGACTGCACACCAGTGCACAAAGCAAGACCCATAAACACATGGACTTAGCAAGGGTGGTAGAAAATTAACTTCAAGTGGAAAAATTCATATTATAATAGTAACTAAAACATATAAAATTAAGTGTAACAATCTAAAAAATAAAAATTCCAAAGTGCTATAATGGTGGGGACCTCCCAACTAAAAAGTTGTTGCACTTGAAGTTAATCTGTTTGGCAAATATCTGTAGGAGGGGTTTCCACCATCCCTGCTACGTTTAATTTGTTATGTCTTATTTTCAGTTTGATGTGTATTATATGTGAAGTTACTTATCATAGAGACCGGTATTGTGGTAATATTGAAGTTTATTGAGATTTCCATACATTGGAGGGTTCTACCATTATTAAGTTATTGATTAGTAAGTTATGCTGCACTTTTCTTTTTTGTGTGGGAACACATAACAGTGCTTAGCGGTAGGCCTTTCACTGACACTTTTTTATTTCACCTCCAGTAGTTTATTGTAAATAGTAGTGTGGTGATTACCTAATATATTAAAGATCAGCATGTGGCATTAAAGCGGTTGTATACCCTCTGATGCTACTTGCACCTACAGGTAAGCCTACATTAAGGCTTACCTGTAGGTGCTTGCAATATCTCCTTAACCTACATGGTTAAGGAGATATTTGCAGAAAATCGGGCACCGATGTCTACGGCGATGTCTACGGCACTGAGCGCGCCGGGTCATGAATAGGAGCCTGCCGGAAAGTGTCGGAAACGCGCGCATGCGCGGGACTGACGTCATCGCCACTCCTGCCAGTCACAGCGCCGGAGGAGAGGAACGATGGTCGTGTGGGTTCTTCGAACTAAGGTAAGTAATTGATAATGAGCTAGTATGCTAGTCATACTAGCTCATTATGCCTTTGCCTTGCAGGTTTTATTTTTTTGGGGTATACAACCGTTTTAATAAACATCCACAGATTTCAGTTGTGCCCCACCGGGCCGGCCCCCCATGGAAAATGTGCCCTGCTGCTGGGTTCATCTCCCCATCTCTACTCAGTGCACTGATTGACAGCACTGATTGGTGCCACTGATTGGCACCACTGATTGACAGCACTGATGGCCACTGATAGGCAGGCCAATGATTGGCATTGATAGGCAGAAATGATTGGCACTGATAGGTGGCACTGATTGGCACTAATAGAAAGCACTGATTGGCAGCACTAATGGGTCCAGATTGGCACTGATAGGTGGCACTAGCAGCACTAATGGCACTGATAGGCTGCACTGATTGGCACTGATGGGCAGCACTAATTGGCAGAACTGATAGGCCCTGATTGGCACTGATAGGTGGTACTGGCAGCACTAATGGCACTGATAGGCAGCACTGATTGGCAGCATTTAGTGGCACTGATTGGAAGCACTGATGGGCAATGATAGGCCGCACCGATAGGCAGCACTGATAGCCAGCACTGATGGGCACTGATAGGCGGCACTGATTGGAAGCACTGATTGGCAGTACTGATTGGCACTGACAGGTGGCACTGATTGGCATTGATAGGCAGCATTGATGGGCACTGATTTTCACTGACTGGCACTGACACTGACTGGAAGCACTGATTGTTACTGACAGGTGGCACTGACAGGCAGCACTGACACCGATTGGTACTGACAGGTGGCACTGACACTGATTGGAAGCACTGACAGAGGAGAGGGGGGTATCACATTGAGCAGATATTGGGGCTTGTAAGATCCTCTCAGAGTGTGACACTGTCATGTATTGTAAGGTAGCTGCACACAGAGAGAGAGAGGAGCTGTCATAATTCAGCGGTGATGTCAGAGGTGGGGGGCGGGACTGAGCAGCTAACACCAGCCAATTATTGGGCTGCTTAGGAAAGGGGGAGGAGCCACATACACATAGTGGCCCACCCAGACCCCATATCCTTGGCTGGTGTTCGATAGCTGCTCAGTCCCGCCCACCCCTGACACTGAGCTGGTTTTACAAGCCCCAATATCTGCTCAATGTGATATATTGTCTCACAAGCAGCGCGGGGTACACATTGCTGGGATGAAGACTTTCACAGCAGCCCAGGCAGATCTCAGGAGACAGCTGGCATGGGGCTACACAAACACTGCATGGGTGATTAGGGTGTGCCCAGGCTCACTCCGCACACCCGGTGGGCACCCCTATGCTGCCGTCCCTTTTCTATAGGAAATGAGGGTAAAGATTAGAACTGGGGAGAGGAGGAAGGTGTTCGGGAGGCACCTGTCAGGGAGGGTGTTTGGGAGGTCCCTGTCAGGGAGGGTGTTTGGGAGGTCCCTGTCAGGGAGGGTGTTTGGGGGGCCCTTGTCAGGGAGGGTGTTTGGGGGGCCCCTGTCAGGGAGGGTGTTTGGGGGGCCCCTGTCAGGGAGGGTGCTCGGGGGGGCCTCTGTCAGGAAGGGTGCTGGGGGCCCCTGTCAGGGAGGGTGTTTGGGGGGCCCCTGTCAGGGAGGGTGTTTGGGGGGGCCCCTGTCAGGGAGGGTGTTTGGGGGGTCCCTGTCAGGGAGGGTGTTTGGGGGGTCCCTGTCAGGGAGGGTGTTTCAGGGGCCCCTGTCAGGGAGGGTGTTTGGGGGGCCCCTGTCAGGAAGGGTGCTCGGGGGCCCCTGTCAGGGAGGGTGTTTGGGGGGCCCCTGTCAGGAAGGGCGCTCGGGGGGCCTCTGTCAGGAAGGGTGCTGAGGGTGCCCCTGTCAGGAAGGGTGCTGGGGGGTCCCTGTCAGGAAGGGTGCTGGGGGGTCCCTGTCAGGAAGGGTGCTGGGGGGGCCTCTGTCAGGGACGGTGTTTTGGGGGCCCCTGTCAGGGAGGGTGTTCGGGGCCCCTGTGATCTCTAATGACAGTTCTGATCCTGAGGCCTCGTACACACGGCCGAGATTCTCGTCGAAAAAAACATGTTGTTTTTTTCGACGAGATTCCTGGACAAGAAACTTGTCCCGGCCGAGTGTACACACGCTCGTTTCAAAGAACCCGCGGTTCTTTGAATGGAGCGTACGCGGTGACGTCATCGACTACGACGAGCATGCGCTCGTCACATTCGATGCCGTCGCCGCCATCTTGGTATACCCTACGTATGCCTAGGAAGCTACCGCGCATGCGTCAAATTCATTTCGAACATGCGCGGGCTTCCCGGCGGACAGGTAAGTGTACACACACTCACTTTTCTCGTCGAGAAACAGGCTGATGAGAATCTCGACGAGAAAATAGAGAGCAGGTTCTCTATTTTCTCGTCGAGGTTACTTGTCGGTTTTCTCGACGAGAAACCCGATAGCCGCGTACACACGACCGATTTACTCGGCAAGACATCTCTGCCAGCAAGTTTCTTGCTGGTTCTTGCCGAGAAAATCGGTCGTGTGTACGAGGCCTGAGTGTGAAAAGTGATTTCTCTTCCCTCAAACCAGAAAGGAGGAGAGGAGAGAAAACACTGACAGATCATTACACAAGGCGGTCCAGATCTCTATTGTCTCCCGCCCGCCTACTTACGGGCACTGGACCCGATCTCCCTGGTAAGGTGACATCACTGCTGACACTTACTACTAGTGATGTCCAGTTCATGAACGAATCGTTCTTTTGAATCGGTTCTCTTCAGTGAACTGGATGAATCGATTCATCTGAGTGAACTGATTCGTTTGAAACAGTTCACTTGTATGCACTCAACAATCCCGACAACCACAAAACCCTTGACACTTCTTATCAAAGTTCTGCTCCGTGACAACAAACAAGCTCCTTTTTTTTTTATATATTTTTACTAAATTTAGATTCCAACATAAGTGATATAGAAAAAGTCAAAAGACTTCTACCTTGTCCTGTGCTTGTGTAAGCTCCCCTTTCTCAGGGTCTGTAAATTCCACCAACAGTCTTAATGACTTCACCCTGCAACAAAAAGTCATCACAGTTACAACAGTTCAGTATGGAATATGATATCAGTTACTAATAAAGTCATTAGAATGCTAGATTTTGTATTAATATAATAAACATTGCATACTTACCTGCTCTGAGCAATGGTATTACATCAAGTGGCCCTGAAACTCCTTTTCTGGGGTTCCCCACCGACGTTATTCACGTCTCCATGTGCCCCCAAAGCAAGCCGCTTGCTATGGGGGCCCTCGTGCGGGCTGTGTGTGTCCATAGACACAAACAGTGACGCTTGGCCACGCCCCTCACTCCTATCTTCACAGGTTTTGACTGAAAGCACCAGCCAATGAATCCCTCTACTCTCAGTAAACCCTGCGAATGCAGGAAAAGAGGAGAGCGGGGCTGCCGGCAGGTACAGAGCTTGATGGAGAGTGGTGTCCAGTAAGTGTTTAGTGAGAGTGGGAGGAGAGGCACATACACTCACTGACCACTTTATTATTAGGTACATCTTCCTAGTACTGTGTTGGACCCCCTTTTGCCTTCAGAACTGCCTTAATTCTTCGTGGCAAAGATTCTACAAGGTGTTGGAAACATTCCTCAGAGATTTTGGTCCATATTGACACAATAGCATCACACAGTTGATGCATATTTGTCGGCTGCACACCCATGATGTGAATCTCCCGTTCCACCACATCCCAAAAGTGCTCTATTGGATGAGATCTGGTGAGTGTTGAGGCCATTGGAGTACAGAGACCTCATTGTCATGTTCAAGAAACCAGTGGTGAGATGATTTGAGCTTTATGACTTGGTGCATTATCCTGCTGGAAGGAGCTATCAGAAGATGGGTACACTGTAGTCATAAAGGGATGGACATGGTCGGCAACAATACTGAGGTAGGCCGTGGCATTTAAACAATGCTAAATTGGTACTAAGGGGCCCAAAGTGTGCCAAGAAAATATCCTCCCCACACCATTACACTACCAGCCTGAACCGGTGATACAAGGCAGGATGGATCCATCCTTTCATGTTGTTTACGCCAAATTCTGACCCTACTATCTGAATGTCACAGATGAAATTGAGACTCATCAGACCAAGCAAAGTTTTTCCAATCTTCTATTGTACAATTTTGGTGAGCCAGTGTGAATTGTAGCCTCAGTTTCTTGTTCTTAGCTGACCGGAGTGGTCTTCTGCTGCTGTAGCCCATCTGCTTAAAGGTTCAATGTGTTGTGCATTCAGAGATGGTATTCTGCATACCTTGGTTGTAACAAGTGCTTATTTGAGTTACTGTTGCCTTTCTATCATCTCAAACCAGTCTGCCATTTCTCCTCTGACAACCGCCGCTCACTGGATATTTTCTCTTTTACAGGCCATTCTCTGTAAACCCTAGAGAAGGTTGTGCGTGAAAATCCCAGTAGATCAGCAGTGAAATACTCAGACCAGCCCGTCTGGCACCAACAACCATGCCACGTTCAAAGTCACTTAAATCCCCTTTCTTCCCCAATCTGATACTCGATTTGAACTTCAGCAAGTTGTCTTAACCACGTCAAGATGCCTAAATTTATTGAATTGCTGCCATGTGATTGGCCGATTAGCAATTTGTGCATCCAAGCAAGTAAATAAAGTGGCTGGTGAGTGTACATTGGAAGAGTTTTTTTACTTTAATGCTGAGAATGCATTAAGGTAAAAGAGAAAAAAGAAAAAGAACCCTTTTCCTTTAGAACCCCCTTTTAAAGCGTTTGTTAACCCCAAAAAAATAAAAAATAAGTGAATCCTGCTCCTTTAACCACTTGCTTACTGGGCACTTAACCCCCCTTCCTGCCCAGGCCAATTTTCAGCTTTCGGCGCTGTCACGGTTTGAATGACAATTGCGTGGTCGTGCGATGTGGCTCCCAAACAAAATTGGCGTCCTTTTTTTCCCACAAATAGAGCTTTCTTTTGGTGGTATTTGATCATCTCTGCGGTTTTTATTTTTTGCACTATAAACAAAAAAAGAGCGACAATTTTGAAAAAAACACAATATTTTTTACTTTTTGCTATAATAAATATCCCAATTTTTTTTTTAAAAAAATATTTTTTTTCTCAGTTTAGATCGATACGTATTCTTCTACATATTTTTGGTCAAAAAAATCGCAATAAGCGTTTATTGATTGGTTTGCGCAAAAGTTATAGCGTCTACAAAATAGGGCATCGTTTCATAGCATTTTTATTACAAATTATTTTTTTACTAGTAATGGCGGCGATCAGCGATTTTTATTGTGACTGCGACATTATGGCGGACACATCGGACACTTTTGACACCATTGTCAATTTTACAGTGATCAGTGCTATAAAAATGCACTGGTTACTGTAAGGGAAGGGGTTAACACTAGGGGGCAAGGAAGGGGTTAAATGTGTGCCCTGGGAGTGATTACTACTGTGGGGGGAGGGGACTGACTGGGGGAGGTGACCGATCTGTGTCCCTATGTACAAGGGACACAACATCGGTCTCCTCTCCCTGACAGGACGTGGATCTCTGTGTTTACACCCAGAGATCCACGTCCTTGTCTGTGTAACGGGCGATCGCGGGTGCCTGGCGAACATCGTGGCCGCCAGGCACGCGCATCGGCATGTCAGTGATGCGCCGCGCGCGCCCCCCAGTGGCCGGAGGAGCCGAGGACGTCTATTGACGTCCTCCCGGATATCTAGAGCCACCTTGAGGCCGTCAATCGTCTATGGCCCGGCTCTCAACAAGTTAAAGCATATCATATGACAGAGTGCCTGTCCTGTGTCATTTGGCCCCCTCTAACACCTAAAAAACCCGACTTCTGACAGTTTCTCCCCACCCCTCTGTAAACTGACCACGGTGTATCATGGCTGCTGAGACCAGACTCTGTGTCAGTTTACGTGCCTCTTTCATTAGCTACCTGCTATCTGCTCTCCTCTCTGCTCCTGTGTCCCCCCCCCCCTCCCCTCTCTGTCTGTGTGTGTGAGCCGCCCCTCCCCCTCCTGCTGCTCTCATAACACTAACCTGTATACACCATCGACACTGCCTCCTATTGCAGTGCCCCCCTCTGTGAATGATTTATATATATAAATGCTGTAAATACCTAATTTAAGAGCCGAGATTGTGATCACATGACCAGCCAGCTCTCTCCTCCTCCCCTCCAGACTGACATCAGTGTGATCTGATTCTGGTGCGGACCACAAAAAGGGTCCTGTGCAAGTTTTTTCTGAATGCGATATCAGCCATACAATCTGTTTGGCTGAAATCGCATCGCACTGACATTGCTCAACTCCCCCCCCCCCCCCACTCTTTTTCCCTCTCTGCCGTTAGGAATCTGAGGTGACAGGTACAAGTGCTTTCAGTCAGCTCAACTCTTGCGAGCTGTGCAGAGGGTTACCATGGTTATGCTCTGACGGCCGCGAGAGTTAAACGGCTGTGAGAGAGACATGCTTCCTGTTTGTGTACTGCAGTGGGGGATGGCTGCTGGAGGTCTGCGATGCTGGATCTGGGTGGGCCGAGACTGCCATGTCCCCCAGGCTGTCTCCAATGGTGTCCTTTAGCAATGTGATCTCAATGCAGTATGTACCATGCTTTTTTTTTAATATATATATCGGCGTATAACACGCACACGCAATTTTTACACTATTTTCAGGGTGTTATACGCTGATAAATACGGTCATTTTCTAGCAAAAAATACTGATTGTTACATGTGAACAAAAAGTGCCAGAAAAGGCACAGACGAAGTAGTACAAAACATTAAAATGGAAAATTTCTATCAAATACTTACCTTAATTTTCCTTTCCTGAAGGACTCCATGGCAGCCTACGTTTGGGGTAATCCCGCCCCCTCATACCTCATAGGACCCCTCTCCCATAAATCTTTGCTCCGGTTCCATAATTTAGCCTACTCTAGCCACTGGGAGTCCATCAGGAAAGGAAAATTACGGTAAGTATTTGATAGAAATTTTCAATTTTCTTGACAGACTCCATGGCAGCCTATGTGTGGGAAATAACTAGCCATACACACCAGGGTGGGCTGAGTGCTGGACAAAAGAAAAAAGGTCAACAACAGACAAGATACGTAAACCAAATTTAACAGAAGATAACAAGGCTGGCTCTACGCAGAAGTGCGCCATGAACGTGTTAATTGAAGACCACGAGGCCGCCTTGAAAATAATTTCTGGAGCCACGTGACGTGAAGCCGCCCATGATGTAGACACACTTCTTGTTGAGTGAGCAGTCACCGCTTCTGAAGGTGCCAAACCCTTAGCTTTGTAAGCCCACTGAATGGCCTGAACAATCCATGCTGCAATAGATCTGGAAGAGGCACGCATTCCCTTATTCTTCCCATGAAAAAGAACAAACAGGTGGTCAGTCTGACAGAACGAAGCTGTAGCTTCTAGATATTGGCTCAGAGATTTTCTGACATCTAGGGGTGAATACTGGAATCCTCAGTAGATTTGAACATTGGAAGAGCAATCTCCTGATTGTCGTGAAACACAGATGACACTTTGGGGTTTGAACCAGGCGCGGGCTGGGGCGGGTGGCAAGGTGGAGATTTCCCCCCCAGGCCGCTTCCATTATCTTTTAAAACGGCCGCGGTCCGCAGCGCTAGCTGTCTGTTTTTTCTTTTTTTTCCAAAAGTCGGCCGCGGCGGCCGCCGATTGGCTGGCTGACTGCTGCCTTCTGTTCTGCACACGCACTGCATTGTGGGAGTTGTAGTTCGGCCCGCGCTATATAGGTAATGAACCTATCAGCGCAGCAAACTACAACTCCCACGAGTCTCAGAGGCAGCCAGGCAGGTCATGTGGAACGTCAGGGGAGGGTCAGGGGGTACGAGCGGCGTCAAGAGCGTCACACTCGTGGGTTGGCTTGGGACTGGCTGCAGAGGAGAGACGTGATCTTATCACGGTGCAAGGCTAAAGTAAGTGTGAATGATGACCCCCCGCCAGCCCCCCCCCCCTCGGCCAGCCACACTCAGCCAGCCCCCCCCCGCCCTCGGCCAGCCACACTCAGCCAGCCCCCCCCCCTGGCCAGCCACAGCGAGCATACTCAGCCCAGCACCCCCCTCCCCAGTCAGCATACTCAGGTCAGCACCCCCCCCCCTTGGCCAGCCACAGCCAGCATACTCAGCCCAGCACCCCCCTCCCCAGCCAGCATACTCAGCCAGCACCCCAACCCCCCCCCCCCAGCCAGCATACTCAGCCCAGCACCCCCCTCCCCAGCCAGCATACTCAGCCCAGCACCCCCCTCCCCAGCCAGCATACTCAGCCCAGAACCCCCCTCCTCAGCCAGGATACTCAGCCCAGCACCCCCCTCCCCAGTCAGCATACTCAGCCCAGCACCCCCCCCCTCGGCCAGCCACAGCCAGCATACTCAGCCCAGCACCCCCCTCCCCAGCCAGCATACTCAGTCAGCACACCAACCCCCCCCCCCGGCCAGCATACTCAGCCCAGCACCCCCCTCCCCAGCCAGCATACTCAGCCCAGCACCCCCCCCCCTCGGCCAGGCACAGCCAGCATACTCAGCCCAGCACCCCCCTCCCCAGCCAGCATACTCAGCCAGCACCCCAACCCCCCCCCCGGCCAGCATACTCAGCCCAGCACCCCCTCCCCAGTCAGCATACTCAGCCCAGCACACCCCTCCCCAGCCAGCATACTCAGCCAGCACCCCAAACCCCCCCCGGCCAGCATACTCAGCCCAGCACCCCCCTCCCCAGCCAGCATACTCAGCCAGCACCCCAACCCCCCCCCCCCCGGCCAGCATACTCAGCCCAGCACCCCCCCTCCCCAGCCAGCATACTCAGCCCAGCACCCCCCCCCTCGGCCAGGCACAGCCAGCATACTCAGCCCAGCACCCCCCCCCCCTCAGCCAGCCACAGCCAGCATACTCAGCCCAGCACCCCCCTCCCCAGCCAGCATACTCAGCCCAGCACCCCCCTCCCCAGCCAGCATACTCAGCCCAGCACCCCAACCCCCCCCCCGGCCAGCATACTCAGCCCAGCACCCCCCCTCCCCAGCCAGCATACTCAGCCCAGCACCCCCCCCCCCTCGGCCAGCCGCAGCCAGCATACTCAGCCCAGCACCCCCCTCCCCAGCCAGCATACTCAGCCAGCACCCCAACACCCCACCCCCCCCCCGGCCAGCATACTCAGCCCAGAACCCCCCTCCCCAGCCAGCATACTCAGCCAGCACCCCAACCCCCCCCCAGCCAGCATACTCAGCCCAGCACCCCCCTCCCCAGCCAGCATACTCAGCCCAGCACCCCCTCCCCAGCCAGCATACTCAGCCCAGCACCACCCTCCCCAGCCAGCATATTTTTTTTTTATGAAGTCGGCCAGATGCACGGCCGCATGCTGTGGCATTCTGGGACTTTCTGGGACTTGTAGGCGGCAGGCTACACAAACGCCCTGTGATTGGCCGAACAGGGTCATGTGCGGCCGCACGCTGTGGAATGTGCGGCCGCACGCTAAATCATGATGCGACCCTCGCATCATGACTACAAGTCCCAGAATTCCACAGCGTGCGGCCGCACATGACCCTGTTCGGCCAATCACAGGGCATTTGGATCAGCGGAGCTGGTCACGTGTGGATGCGGCCAAGCGGGGCTGGTCGTTACCACTTGCTGGAGTCCTGCCTCTCTGCGTGTTTCTGAGGTCTCTAAGTCTCATCTACCCCCCTCTCTGTCAGCGCCCCTCCCCTAGCCTCCTCTCTGTCAACCCACCTCCCCTCTGTCAGCCCACCCCCCATCTCAGCCCACCCCGTCAGCCCTGCTCTCTCAGCCCACCCCCACTCTCAGCCCACCCCCCTCTGTCAGCCCACCCCTCCTCTATCAGCTCCTCTCTGTCAGCCCACCCCCCCTCTGTCAGCTCACTCCCTCCTCTGTCAGCCCACCCCCGTCAGCCCTGCTCTCTCAGCCCACCCCTCCTCTATCAGCTCCCCTCTGTCAGTCCACCCCCCCTCTGTCAGCTCACTCCCCCCTCTGTCAGCCCACCCCCTCTCTGTCAGCCACAGCAGGGAGCCAGGCCAGCCACCTGCAGCAGGGTGCACTGTGCCAGCCAGCCAGCCAGCCACCCACCCACTGACCCACAGCAGGGAGCCAGGCCAGCCACCCACCCACAGTAGGGTGCACCGTACAAGCCAGCCACTGACCCACAGCAGGGAGCCAGGCCAGCCACCAACAGCAGAGTGCACTGTGCCAGCCAGCCACCCACCCACCCACCCACTGACCCACAACAGAGAGCCAGGCCAGTCACCCACAGCAGGGTGCACAGTGCAAGCCACCCACTGACCCACAGCAGGGAGCCAGGCCAGCCACCAACAGCAGAGTGCTCTGTGCCAGCCAGCCACCCACCCACCCACTGACCCACAGCAGGGAGCCAGGCCAGTCACCCACAGCAGGGTGCACAGTGCAAGCCAGCCACTGACCCACAGAAGGGAGCCAGGCCAGTCACCCACAGCATGCTGCACCGCGCCAGCCAGCCACCGACCCACCCACTGACCCATGGCAGAGAGCCAGGCCAGCCACCAACAGCAGGGTGCCAGGCAGCCACCCACAGAAGCCAGCCACCCAGGGTGACCCACCCAGAGCAGGGCCAGGGTGCCAGCCACCCATGGTGACTCATCCACAGCAGGGCCAGGGTGCCAGCCAGCCACCCACGGTGACCCACCCACACCAGGAAACCAGCCAACCACCCACAGGAGAAAGCCAGCCATGGTGACCCACCCACAGCAGGGAGCCCATCCAGCCACCCACAGAAGCAAACCAGCCACGGTGACTATCCACAGCAGGATGCCAGCCAGCCACCCACGGTTACCCACCCACACCAGGGATCCAGCCAGCCACAGCAGGGTGCCGGACAGCCACCAACAGGTGCCAGCTAGCCACCCACAGGAACCAGCCTCAGAGGATGCGGGAGCCAGCCACAGCTACAGCACCCATAGTTAAGGTAAGAGTAGTGCTAAAATTTTATTTCTACTTTGTGAGAGGTTGGGGCAGGGGTTAGAGTCATGGCACAAAGAGGGGGTCCCATTAGACTCTGTTGTAGCCTGACAGGGGGCCCTTGTTTTATTTGGTCTGGGGGCCCTGGGTGTTGTCAGTCTACCCCTGGGCAGCAAGGCGCGCCAGGGAGTTGGGACCCACATGACTGGCTTGGGCTGCAAGTTTACTTGACCCCAGGACAGGAGCATCACTTCACACCCCCAGGATCGGAGGAGGCCATGCAAGGACCTGCTGTGCTGGTACTGGCAAGGGCAGCTGCCATCACTGAGGTGAGAGACCCTGACACCCGCAGCTGAACCCCACATCCCATCTACCCCCCCCCCCCATACACCCTATTCACCCTGCCCCAGGCAAGTGCCCACCCAGTAACCTAAAAATCACCCTAAACAATGTGGGTTCTGCTGGGAGCTGGCCATGGTCAGCAGGATCCACAGGTCCGTAGCCAGCAGGACCCCCAGGTGCACAGGCAGCTCCCAGCAGGAGCTGGGAGCTGGTCACTGACCTGTGGGTCCTGCTGGCCACTGACCTGTTGGTCCTGCTGGCCACTAGCCTAGGGTGACCAGACATCCCCGCACTGAGGACACTGTCCCTGGACCAAGTCTGGCCAATTGGGAGCGGGTGCACCGCGAGATGGGGCAGTGGGAGGGCGCCCAGGGTCTGTGCCCATTGGGCTGCCTCAGAGGGGGAGCGCCACCAGATTTCACAGAGCGGGGATCTCCCACTTACCTGGCGGCCACTGTCATACAAAGTCGCGCCTCCTGGACTGGCTCTTATGATAGACAGCACACTGATGACTTCCATCATGGGAGTGGCCACGCTGGGCAAGTGGGAGATCTCCGCTCTGTGTAATCCGGCTGCTCTCCTCTCTAATCCCCATGCACTGAACAGACTGCGCTGATGGGCACTGGTGAGGCTGCGCTGATGGGCACTGGTGAGGCTGCACTGATGGGCACTGGGGATGGTGAGCTTATTCGGTGGTTCAAAGGGCCACTTGACTGGACTTGCCCCCCAGGCCTAAGGCTGCCAGCCCTCCCCTGGTTTGAACCCAACATAGGAATTAAGACTACCCTATCAGGAAAAAAGGTTAGAAATGGCTCTTTGCATCCCAGAGAGCTGATTTCAGAGACCCTCTTGGCCGATGTTATAGCTACCAAAAAGGCAACTTTTAGAGAGAGTTCTTTAATAGAGGACTGATCTTAATGTTCCAACTCTCTACCTGAGAAGAAATCCAGGACAAGGGGTAGATCCCATTTAGATAATCTTGGCTTTTTCTGAGGTCTGAGCCTTATTGCATTCTCTGAAAAACTGCTGAGTAAGAGGGTGTCTAGCCCAGGAAACGCCCGTAAAGGCAGAAATTGCAGAGACTTGGACCCGCAGCGAGCTGACTGTCAAGGAGAGATCCAAGCCTGATTGTAGGAAGCCCAGGATATCATTTATCTTTGGATTTTTGCAAGACCCTGCATTGCAAGAGGTGTAGTCTGCAAATTTTTCCCAGATCCTCTGGTAGACCCTGTTGACATGCCTCACCAATTGCATAAGGGCTGCGTCAATAAGAGGAGCCGACTCCAGCTGTTTTACATCCTCGCTTTTAAATGGGTACTGTACATCTTTGATACCTTTTGTTAACAGGGAATTCTTCCTTTCAACACCACCCCATTCATCGGTAATTATTTTTCCGAGTTCACCCAAAAAGGGGAATTTAGGGCATTCTTTTTTGAGGTGTTTAAAATATTTCCTCTGTTTGAAGGGTGCCTCCACTGGCTCTTCCCATCTGAAAGCTTCTATGACAGCTTTGACCAGCTGTGGTACTAGCGCAAATTCAAATCCTGCACCAGGGTCATCTACCTCCACCTAACTGTCTAAGGCTTTAATTGAGGAATGGCTCGGCTGTGAAGGGCCTGGAGCCTCGAGATCATCCCTAATATGGACTGACATAGTGTTGCCAGCAGGGTTGTGGGTACCATCAGAATCCGCTTTACTCAGGGACTCACGGACCACCTTTCTGACCAGTGCTTGTTGGTCTCCACCCTCTCTTTCTCTTGCGGCTTTAGAAAAGCATCGCTCGCAGAGCGATTTGCCTTCTGGAACCTGGGCCCCGCATCCCCAGCAGGCTTTCCTCTCAGAGCGGCTGGAGTGGTGGTGAGAGTGACGCCCAGAGATGGTTTTTGACTCCTCTCTGTGGTGCCTAGATCTAGAGGGAGATCTATGATGTCTGGAGCTTGAAGAGGAGTGACGACGTTGTGACCTAGGACGGTCTTTGTCGTCGCGTGCCGTGCTTTGGTACTCAGACCTAGAATGGCTGAGTGAAAAAGAAAGGGTTAAGAGCTCCTGAATGAGTGAACCTAAGCATCACAGGCAGAAAATAACGAAATCCTACCTGCAGCGCAAGGGTTGGCCACAGGGGGGCGGTGACAGATCCATGGCAAGGCAACTTGAAACTGAAATGAACCATTAAAGTGGTTGCAAACCCTCCCCTGGAAGTTACACCTACAGGTAACCCTAGATTAAGGCTTACCTGTAAGTGTTTGCAATATCTCCTAAACCTACACGGTTTAGGAGATATTTGCTGAAAGGTATACACCATTGTCTATGGTGCATGCGCACCATAGACAATGGGGCAGGAGCAGTGAAAAGCCCATTCATAAAACCGGCAACGCCGGATTCGCCGGCTTTCGCGTGCATGCGCGGAGTGACGTCTTCGCCGCTCCGGCCAATCACAGCGCTGGAGCGGCGATACCAGGTAGAAAACTTCCGGCGAGATGACTGCGGCCGGAGGGGAAGACGTGTACGGCTTCGGGGGCTTCGATCTAAGGTAAGTACTGCATAATGAGCTAGTATGATAGTCATACTAGCTCATTATGGCTTTGTCTTGCAGGTGTTTAGTTTTAAAAAAAAAATATTTATGGGTTTACAACCACTTTTAAAGCCTTATGAGAAACAGGAGTGACAACAGAGAGAACACATAACAAACATAGCCAGCAGCCAGCACCCAGGGAGCCTGCAGCAAAAACGGAGACCAGTGCCTGGGGAAACTGCCGCATAAGCCCACAAGTCATCCCAAGGAATAGCTGCTTTGACAGCTATTTAAATCTGCCGGCGTTGATAACGTCACCACCCCGCAGCGCCCCCTGTACTGGAAAACGTCGCCACACGGCGGCGGCCGAGCGAATGCGCGACCGCCGCCATTTTGGCAAAACCGCGCCTGCGCGAACCAAGCACAGAATCTTTGTTCACAGCTTGCAGATGCGCAGAACGGTCCCAGGCGAATTCCTGAAATGGCGAGCTGAAACGCAGCTGCGTTCCAGCCACCATGGCCAATCACTGGAGCTTGATAGCAAATAAGGAGACACACAAAACACAGAGATATGGCTGCCATATAAAATTAATATCTTTGTACATTACCACCACCACGGCACGATCTGGACCAGAACCTGGGACTGGGGAGCTGTTCGCTCTACCCACCGCATGACCGGGGCATTTGCAAGGCATCCCGCTAATAGCTGGGACCTTTGGCCATATTGCCGCTTGCCTGCCAATGGCCAGGTTAGTAATCTCTTCATGGCATCGCATCATATCACCCATGTTCACCTGCTAATAGCTAGGATTGCTGGACTTCAGAGAGGATCAGTGCTAACCACCAACATATTGCTGTGCACACCGCCAGGCCTGGATTACAGAAAACTTAATGAAAAGGTAAGACTTCATCTTGGTCCTATAAGAAGGGCAAAAAGGGAACACGACCTCTGGCTCGGAGCAAAGATTAGGTTGCCATGGAGTCTGTCAGGAAAACATATAAAAACCTGACGGGTAACCTAAATAACGAAATAACTAACTGGCTAACCAGTGTCACCAGTGACACTTATACGGTGATCACTGGTGAAAGGGTTAACTCTAGGGGAAATCAGGGGGGTTAAAATAAAATATGGGGGTACCCGACGCTAAAAAAATCTGCGGCGAACCTAAAAAAAATAACTGGCTACCTTGGGGCACCACCGACACTAATACAGCGATCGAAAAAACGATCGATTAGTGACACTGGCGATATGGGGTGAAAAGGTTACCTGGGGGGTGATCAAGGGGTTAAACCTTTATTAGGGGGCTACCCTGGACCTAAATGGGCCTAAACCTAACTGCCCTGCAACTGTTTACTGTCACAAATGTCACTGATTGCAGTGATCAATAAAAAAATGACCACTGCAAATGGTGACACTGTGACTGGGGGTACTGGGGGTGATCTGGGGGTGACTGGGGGGTGTAAGTGTGCTTACGTGTACTGGTGTCAGTGTAGTGTTGGTGCACTTACTGTGAGATGTCTTCTCTCCTCGCGCCGGACCGAAAAGACCACCGCATGGAGAGATGACATCACTTCCTCTGCCTGTGTTTACATTACACAGGCAGAGGAAGAATGTCATTCGCCGGGAGTGATCGCGAGGGGGTGGCCAGAAACCAATGGCCGCCCCCTCATCCCGGATCGCTCCCGCACGGAAAACCACCGCTCCATGTACCGGAGGGGGGTCCGATTGGACCCCCCACCCATACGAAGGCAGTGACGTACAGGTTTGTGATTGTGCCTGTCCGTGCCATTTTGCCTACGTATATGTACATGGGGCGGTCTTTAAGTGGTTAAAGTAAATAACTCAACACCAATTTCACTATGTGGACCCCTTATGTATTTATACATGTTGATCATATCCCCCCCCCCCCCCCCTTAATCTCCTCTTCTCAAGAGAATAAATTCAGTTCCTCTAATCTATCCTCGTAACTGAGTTCCTTCCATGCCTCTTATCAGTTTGGTTGCCCTTTTCTGCACTTTCTCCAGTTCCCCAATATCCTTTTTGAGAACTGGTGCCCAAAACTGAACTGCATTTTCCAGATGTCTCACTAATGATTTGTACAGGGGCAAAATAATATCTCTCTCCATACCTCTCTTAATACAAGAAAGGACTTTGCTCGCTTTGGAAACCGCAGCTTGGCATTGCATACTATTATCTGTATTACTTAGGTAAAAATGTACCATACCTGAAGGTACCCTCCATAGGGGGGGTCTGCTTTCTTGTGTGAAATTTGGATTGACATCTCGAAAGTGGTCTTGAATACCCCTATTTTAACTGAGACGCTTGTTGCAAATCTCACACTATTTTGCACGGTATCATGCCATCTTCAGATTTATTTATACCCCGGTAACATCTCTCCAAATCTCCTGGTGGTCAGTACCTTCAGGCTTGGTACATTTTTAAAGGGTAAAAAACTGCGCTTAAAGAAAAAAAGGGGATGGACCAGTCCAAAAAGCAGAAAAAATAAGTGGGATTAACACAAATAGAAGTAAAAAGTAAAAATTTGCGCTTAAAAAGTCCAATTTGTGGAGATCAATTCAATAATCCCAGTGAAAGTTCATATATTCCTTCAAAGAGAAACTTGAATCAGAAACAGTACCAACTAACAGGTGCAATGAATGCTTACCAGACGATAAGCCTTCAGCACAGATGGCTAATAACCAGCCAGGGCCTTTATCCCAGTGGGGGATCATGAAATCCTCTGTGGATGATGGTAGCTCCCACAACATTAAGTGATCGATTCCTAGATCCCACGGGCTTCATATAATGGCATAAATTTCGTGGCACAATAGTGGATTGGACAGAAAGAAAACAACAATAGCGTAATATTGTTATGGATCACATCAGGTGCCTATATCTTGTAGCAATAGGCACCAAATACATGCATAACACCCGTGACTAAAGGACAACCAGTGCACCACCACCACAGGGAAACCTGCTTACCAGATGCCTTTAGGTATTGTGCATATGGCCAAACCCAGCCAGGGCCTTTGGGGAGAACCGTCCACTAAAATTAAAAGACTGCTCTGATCCTCAGATGCCACACGCTGTATGAGAGAGAGACGCTCTCCGAACGCTGCAGCCAGCAACTCCGGTGTTCTGCCAAATCCTCAGTGGTACATTTTTGCCTCCCCTGTTCCTCTCTTGATGCACACCCCTGTGTGGCCTATTGTGGGCCCCAGATGGACCATCCTGCCGCCCGTGGTGATGTCATTCAGGAAACAGTCCTGAATCCCCCAAGGAAGATTTTGATAATTGCATTTGAAACTCGTTGGGGCTTTTCTGGCAGGATAACTTCTTGGAAATTCCTTCATACACTGTTTAATACCTGCCATTGTTAAGCATATCATTAACACAAAATTGGGGCTATATATACCAGAGCTCATATTTTAACCATTTCCCATCCAGCGACATACCCGTACGTAGCTGGACTTTCGGCGGTTATACCGAGAAGATGCCTTCAGCTGCAGGCATCAACATGGTATTGTTTTTTAGAGCCAGTGATCAGCTTTCTTTTAATAGAATTTGGAGCGGCTCACGAGCCGTTCGATTGCTATTACTAGCAGTGGGAATGGACGTCCACCCATTCTGCCACCTTCCACGGCTCTCGGAGGCTCTCCCATCCCATCGTGAGGCCCAAGCGACCATCCGGCATGTCCACTGGCTGGCCGGACATCCAAGCAAAGCCAAGATTGACTTTCAGCGGCTGTTCAAAATAGTAATCCGGAAGTGATGACATCACTTCTGGTTTACTTTGAAACCATTGGCGCCATTTTATGAAAATTTAAATCATTCACAAACACAGATCTTGGTATTTTGAATGCTTTTAAGTGCAGAGGATGGATCTGGTGCCTTATAGACACCAAATCTCTTCATAAAGAGGACGTGTCAAATGCCTATTGCCTATTGCCATCACAAGGATGTTTATAACGGTGTTTTTTTGCATTAAAATGTAAAGTGTATTTTTTCCCAAAAATTGCATTTGAGAAAACACTGCCCAAATACATTGTGACCATAAATTGCAAAACCCACCAATTTATTCTCCATGGCCTCTGCTTCAAAAACAAATATGATTTTGCGGGGTTCTAAGTACTGTATTTATCGGCGTATAAAGCCTCGTACACACGGTCGGACTTCCATCAGACTTTTCCGTGGATTTTCGTCCGAACGGAGTTGGCCGGGAACACCCATAGCATACACACCACAGGACTTTTCTGCAAACTTTCCCAAAACTTCTTCCAACATCGCGTGGTTTTTCTGCTCTTTTCTGCTCTTTACCGCCACCCTTTGGTCAACTTCTGCTATTGTTGGTTGATTTTAACATTATTTGTTTTGTCCATCGGACAAAAGTCTGATGGTTTTCTGTACACACGGTCGGACTTTGCTCCATCGGACTTTTGTTGGCCAAAAGTTTGTCCGTTTGCAGACCGAACTTTTGTCCGATGAAAACGAAAAAAAAAAAAATTAAGTTTGTCCGATGGAGCGTACACACGGTCGGATTGTTGGTCCAACTTGCTTAAAATGAAGTTTGTTGGCCAAAAGTCCGACCGTGTGTACAGGGCTTTACACGCACAAGCGTATAACACGCACCTTCATTTTAAGAGGGAAGTTTCAGGAAAAAAAACTAAATTTTAAATAAAGAACTGCAATGTCCTAACAATGCAAGGCCAGTCTTGTTGGTTGGAGGGTAGACAGTGGAGGAGACCTTGCGTGGAGAGTGAAGAAGTTTCTGCTTTTGACTGCTGGGTTGCTTTTTTGGCTCTTTTTCCTTGCAGCTTTTTAACACCTTTTTCTGGCACATTTTAAACAGCCTTTTTTTTCTATTTTTTTCCTTCAGCCTACTAATTAAGGGGAGTGGTTAATTGGTCACAGGTGCTTGAGGCCTATATAAACTTCTGTAGAGCTCATTTAGAGCCTGCTCATTTTGAGTTTGCTGGAACTCTGTCCAAGTGGAACTGGACTAAGTGGTGAGTTAAAATCAAGAGTTGAAAACAGGAGGTTAAAACAGGGGTCATAGTAGATGTGTAGTGTGAGTACCTGGGTGTTGTCTGAGTAGTGTGTGTGGATCGTTAGTACTTGTGTATTGTAGGTGCACGCTGGTCTGCGGGTGCACGCGGGTCCGTTGGTCTGTGGGTGCACGTGGGTCTGCGTGGTACCTGTGTATTGTCTTGTTGAGTACCTGTGTATTGTCTTGTTGAGTACCTGTGTATTGTCTTGTTGAATAGTTGGGTCAGGAAGCTAGTGTTAGGTAATTTGGACAGGGTATAATCTCGAATCCTCATTAAATTAATAGGTACGATGCCCAGCGGGTGTGGCGAGGCGACTCGGTGTACATCTTGCAGCATGTATGCGTTCCTTGATCATCTGATCGAGGGCGATTACTGCTGTGCAAAATGTAAGCACATTGTTTCCCTGGAAGCCCAGGTTCTGAATCTAGGGAAGCAACTGTCAGCACTGGGAAGTCCCTCCACACTAAAGGAGAGCTGGATACGTACCCGGCAGGTGATGGCAGGGGCCAGCACAGAGGTGGGTGGAGTCAAAGAGGTGCAGGCACTAGAAAATAGTAGATGGGTGACAGTCAGGAAGGGTAGAGGGCGAAGTGCCAGGGAGGCCGATCCAGGGCTGGAGCATCCCAATAAGTATGCTCCATTGAGTGACATTGGTGAAACCAGTCCGGGACCAGCACTGCTGGAGCTGAGGGACTCTCCTAGCTGCCGGGGGAAGAACTCCTCCAGTGAGAGTGGGGGGGAAGTGAAGGGAAAGGAAAGACAGATTCTGGTGGTAGGGGACTCAATTCTTAGAAGGACAGAGAGGGCAATCTGTAACAAAGACCTGAAGCGCCAAACTGTATGTTGTCTACCGGGCGCTCGGGTTCGGCACATCACGGATCTGGTGGACAGATTACTGGGAGGGGCTGGGGAAGACCCAGCTGTCATGGTGCACGTTGGCACCAATGACAAAGTCAGAGGCAGATGGAGTGTCCTAAAGAACGATTTTAGGGACTTGGGAGCTAAATTGAGGAAAAGGACCTCCAAGGTAGTATTCTCGGGAATACTACAGGTACATCGAGCCACACCAGAAAGGCAGAGGGAGATTAGGGAAGTGAACAAGTGGCTGAAGAGCTGGTGTAGTAAGGAGGGGTTTGGGTTCCTGGAGGACTGGGCCGACTTCTCAGTCGATAACCAGTACTATAGAAGGGACGGACTGCACCTAAATGAGGAGGCTGCAGATCAGCTGGGAATAAGGATGGGCAAAAAGTTAGAGGGGTTTTTAAACTAGGTGACAGGGGGGAGGGTCCAGAGATAGTGAGAGTCAGCGGGGAACATATTCTAAAGGGTAGTATTAGGGGCATTAGTGGTAGGGTAACCAAAGAACATAAACCCAAGGTAAGTATAGTAGCAAGTCCTAGTTGCAATCTGGGAACACCCAAGAGGATAGTATGTGACCGGTCAAATAATATTAATGCATTAAAGTGTCTGTTCACCAACGCCAGAAGTCTGCCAAGCAAAATAGGTGAGTTGGAAGCTCTGGTGCATGAGGAGAGCTATGATGTAATCGGTATTGCTGAAACTTGGCTTCATTCCTCACATGACTGGGCTATTAATATTCCTGGCTATGCACTCTTTCGGAAAGACAGGGTAAAAAGGAAGGGTGGAGGGGTCTGTCTCTATGTGAGAAGTGATCTCAAAGCGAGTGTGAAAGAGGACCTGGTGGATGGAGAGTGTGATGAGTCTGAAGCATTATGGGTGGAACTGCATACAGATGTGCGTAGTTCAAAGCTAATCATTGGAGTTTGTTATAGACCACCCAATGTTAATGAGGAGTTAGAGACTCAGCTCCTTGCACAGATGGAAAGGGCTGCAAGGGCTGGGACGGTGATAATAATGGGGGATTTTAACTACCCAGAAATTGACTGGAGTAATGGAACTGCTGGGACAGTTAAAGGGCAAAAATTTATAAACCTATTGCAGGACAATTTTATGGTCCAGTTTATTGAGGCCCCAACTAGGAATGATGCTCTGTTGGACCTGGTAATCTCAAACCATGCAGAGCGTATTACTAATGTTCAGATAAAGGAACACCTGGGTAGCAGTGACCATAACATGATTTAATTTGATGTTAGTTGTAAGCAAAAATCACATACAGGAAAGATAAAAACACTTAATTTCAAAAGAGCAAATTTTCCAAGGATGAGTGCTGCTCTCCAGGACTTAGACTGGGAAGGAATATTGGCATCAATGGGCACAGAACAGAAATGGGAATTCTTCAAAAAGACTGTTTGTGAACTCACTGCAAAGTATATTCCCATGGGCAATAAGTTTAAAAGGCTAAAAATAAAACCTATGTGGCTCACTGCCAAAGTTAAAAAAGCTATAAACTATAAGAAAAGAGCTTTTAAAAAATATAAAAATGAGGGAACACTAGTGTCATTTAAATGTTACAAAGAATATAACAGGATATGTAAAAAGGAAATCAAGGATGCAAAAATTCAAAATGAACGACAGATTGCAAAAGATAGTAGGACAAACCCCCAAAAATTCTTCAAATATATTAATAGTAAAAAGGTCAAGTCTGAGCATGTAGGCCCTTTACAAAATAATCTAGAGTGGGTGACTGGGGACAAAGAGAAGGCTAATTTATTAAATACTTTCTTCAGTTCTGTGTATACAAAGGAGCATGGGGGAGCTCATGTCCAAAATGGGGGTGGTAGTGACACAGCCCCAAATCCACAATGGCTCAAAAGTGATATGGTCCAGAAATATTTAGATGGAATAAAGGTGGATAAAGCACCTGGATCAGATGGCATACACCCACGGATCCTAAAAGAATTGAGCTCTGTAATTTCAAAGCCATTGTATTTAATTTTTAGGGACTCATTAATGACAGGAATAGTACCACTGGATTGGCGCAGGGCCAATGTGGTGCCTATATTTAAAAAGGGAATTAAGTGTTTACCAAGTAACTATAGACCTGTTAGTTTAACTTCTATAGTTGGGAAAATACTGGAGAGATTAATAAAAGACCACATAGATGAGTTCTTGCTGGAAAAAAACTATTTAAGCAACAGACAGCATGGATTCATGAAAGACAGAAGTTGTCAAACAAACCTGATTTCTTTTTATGAAGAGGTAAGTAAGACCTTGGACAGAGGGGTGGCAGTGGACGTGGTATACTTGGATTTTGCAAAAGCGTTCGATACAGTTCCCCACACACGGCTCACGTGTAAGGTAAAGTCTACAGGATTGGAAATGTCAGTTTGTAAATGGATAGAAAACTGGCTAAAAGACAGAATTCAGAGAGTAGTGGTTAATGATTCTTACTCTGAATGGTCCAAGGTTATCAGTGGTGTACCCCAAGGTTCAGTGCTGGGACCCTTACTTTTTAATATGTTTATAAATGATATTGGGTCTGAGATCAAAAGTAACATTTCTGTCTTTGCAGATGACACCAAGCTATGCAGTGGAATAACGTCCTTACAGGATGTCGCCAATTTACAAGCCGACCTCAATGCTCTGTCTAATTGGGCGACTATGTGGCAGATGAGGTTTAATGTTGATAAATGTAAAGTTATGCACTTGGGGGCTAATAATATGAATGCATCATACATACTAGGGGGAGTACAACTGGGGGGATCCGTAGTGGAGAAGGATCTGGGGGTTTTGGTAGATCATAAGCTCAATAATGGCATGCAATGCCAAGCTGCGGTTTCCAAAGCGAGCAAAGTCCTTTCTTGTATTAAGAGAGGTATGGTCTCCAGAGAGAGAGATATCATTTTGCCCCTGTTCAAATCATTAGTAAGACCTCATCTGGAATATGCAGTTCAGTTTTGGGCCCCAGTTCTCAAAAAGGATATTGGGGAACTGGAGAAAGTGCAGAGAAGGGCAACCAAACTGATAAGAGGCATGGAGGAGCTCAGCTATGAGGAGAGATTAGAGGAACTGAATTTATTCTCTCTTGAGAAGAGGAGATTAAGGGGGGATATGATCAACATGTACAAATATATAAGGGGTCCATATAGTGAACTTGGTGTTCAGTTATTCACTTTACGGTCAACACAAAGGACAAGGGGGCACTCTTTGCGTCTAGAGGAAAAGAGATTTCACCTCCAAATACGGAAAGGTTTTTTCACAGTAAGAGCTGTGAAAATGTGGAATAGACTCCCTGCAGAGGTGGTTCTGGCCAGCTCAGTAGATTGCTTTAAGAAGGGCCTGGATTCTTTCTTAAATGTACATAATATAACTGGGTACTGACATTTATAGGTAAAGTTGATCCAGGGAATATCCGATTGCCTCTCGGGGGATCAGGAAGGAATTTTTTCCCCTGCTGTAGCAAATTGGATCATGCTCTTCTGGGTTTTTTTTGCCTTCCTCTGGATCAACTGTGGGTATAGAATTGGGTATATGGGATTGTACGATATATGTTTATTTTTTTTTTTTTTATTTTTTTTTTTTACGGTTGAACTGGATGGACTTGTGTCTTTTTTCAACCTGACTAACTATGTAACTATGTAACTATACAGATTGTCTGTCTGAATTTGCATCGCATTCGGACCAAACTCGCACAGACCCTTTTTTTGGTCCGCACCAGAATTGGATCTCATGGGTGTTCACATCTATGCGATCCGATTCCTGTCCAAACTCTCAGTTTGCAGTGCGATATGCAAGCTGAAATGGGGGTGTCATTAACTTTGTATTGACACTCCCCACAGATCGCATAGGACAGTGTGAACTGCTGTGCGAGTCCAGTGGATTCACAGGGTTCTCGCATCGCACAAGTGTGAACCGGCACTCGCCCTTTATATAATAGTGCTTGAGACTGTGTAATATTTCTGTCACTCAGCAGTTACTGTATATATACCGGTTTTTGATTCAGGCTCAGTTCACACTTGTGCGATGCAGGAACCCTGCGAATCCACTGCGGGTTCCCGCATCGCATCGGACTCGCACAGCAGTTCACACTGTCCTATGCGATCAGTGGGGAGTGTAAATACAAAGTTAATGACACCCCATTTCAGCTTGCATATCGCACTGCAAACTGACAGTTCGGACAGGAATCGGATCGCATGGCTGTGATCTGATTCTGGTGCGGACCACAAAAAGGGTCCTGTGCAAGTTTCGTCTGAATGCGATATCAGCCATACAATCTGTTTGGCTGAAATCGCATCGCACTGACATTGCATGTGATTTACACTGCAGTGCGGTGCGAATCACATGCGATATCGCAGAGCACACAAATGTGAACCGGCACTGAGATAGATTTTTTACATTCTGTCTCATTTCATTAATGACAGATTTCATATCTTCTATCCATTATTGGGAACTAGCAATTCCCTTTTACATTATTTAGGTGGAATTTTGATTTCCACAATTCTGGGCTGGGACAAGGGGTGTCAGACAGTGTGTATCTTTGCTCAACTCCCCCCCCCCCCACTCTTTTTCCCTCTCTGCCGTTAGGAATCTGAGGTGACAGGTACAAGTGCTTTCAGTCAGCTCAACTCTTGCGAGCTGTGCAGAGGGTTACCATGGTTATGCTCTGACGGCCGCGAGAGTTAAACGGCTGTGAGAGAGACATGCTTCCTGTTTGTGTACTGCAGTGGGGGATGGCTGCTGGAGGTCTGCGATGCTGGATCTGGGTGGGCCGAGACTGCCATGTCCCCCAGGCTGTCTCCAATGGTGTCCTTTAGCAACGTGATGTCAATGCAGTATGTACCATGCTTTTTTTTTTTTATATATACTGTATATCGGCGTATAACACGCACACGCAATTTTCACACTATTTTCAGGGTGAAAAAGTGCGTGTTATACGCCGATAAATACGGTCATTTTCTAGCAAAAAATACCGATTGTTACATGTGAACAAAAAGTGCCAGAAAAGGCACAGACGAAGTAGTACAAAACATTAAAATGGAAAATTTCTATCAAATACTTACCTTAATTTTCCTTTCCTGAAGGACTCCATGGCAGCCTACGTTTGGGTTAATCCCGCCCCCTCATACCTCATAGGACCCCTCTCCCATAAATCTTTGTTCCGGTTCCATAATTTAGCCTACTCTAGCCACTGGGAGTCCATCAGGAAAGGAAAATTACGGTAAGTATTTGATAGAAATTTTCAATTTTCATGACAGACTCCATGGCAGCCTATGTGTGGGAAATAACTAGCCATACACACCAGGGTGGGCTGAGTGCTGGACAAAAGAAAAAAGGTCAACAACAGATAAGATACGTAAACCAAATTTAACAGAAGATAACGAGGCTGGCTCTACGCAGAAGTGCGCCATGAACGTGTTAATTGAAGACCACGAGGCCGCCTTGAAAATAATTTCTGGAGCCACGTGACGTGAAGCCGCCCATGATGTAGACACACTTCTTGTTGAGTGAGCAGTCACCGCTTCTGAAGGTGCCAAACCCTTAGCTTTGTAAGCCCACTGAATGGCCTGAACAATCCATGCTGCAATAGATCTGGAAGAGGCACGCATTCCCTTATTCTTCCCATGAAAAAGAACAAACAGGTGGTCAGTCTGACAGAACGAAGCTGTAGCTTCTAGATATTGACTCAGAGATTTTCCGACATCTAGGGGTGAATACTGGAATCCTCAGTAGATTTGAACATTGGAAGAGCAATCTCCTGATTGTCGTGAAACACAGATGACACTTTGGGGTTTGAACCCAACATAGGAATTAAGACTACCCTATCAGGAAAAAAGGTTAGAAATGGCTCTTTGCATCCCAGAGAGCTGATTTCAGAGACCCTCTTGGCCGATGTTATAGCCACCAGAAAGGCAACTTTTAGAGAGAGTTCTTTAATAGAGGACTGATCTTAATGTTCCAACTCTCTACCTGTGAAGAAATCCAGGACAAGGGGTAGATCCCATTTAGATAATCTTGGCTTTTTCTGAGGTCTGAGCCTTATTGCTTTCTCTGAAAAACTGCTGAGTAAGAGGGTGTCTAGCCCAGGAAACGCCCGTAAAGGCAGAAATTGCAGAGACTTGGACCCGCAGCGAGCTGACTGTCAAGGAGAGATCCAAGCCTGATTGTAGGAAGCCCAGGATATCATTTATCTTTGGATTTTTGCAAGACCCTGCATTGCAAGAGGTGTAGTCTGCAAATTTTTTCCAGATACTCTGGTAGACCCTGTTGACGTGCCTCACCAATCACATTAGGGCTGCGTCAATAAGAGGAGCCGACTCCAGCTGTTTTACATCCTCGCTTTTAAATGGGTACATCTTTGATACCTTTGTTAACAGGGAATTCTTCCTTTCAACACCACCCCATTCATCAGTAATTATTTTTCAGAGTTCACCCAAAAAGGGGAATTTAGGGCATTCTTTTTTGAGGTGTTTAAAATATTTCCTCTGTTTGAAGGGTGCCTCCACTGGCTCTTCCCATCTGAAAGCTTCTATGACAGCTTTGACCAGCTGTGGTACTAGTGCAAATTCAAATCCTGCACCAGGGTCATCTACCTCCACCTAACTGTCTAAGGCTTTAATTGAGGAATGGCTCGGCTGTGAAGGGCCTGGAGCCTCAAGATCATCCCTAATATGGACTGACATAGTGTCGCCAGCAGAGTTGTGGGTACCATCAGAATCCGCTTTACTCAGGGACTCACGGACCACCTTTCTGACCAGTGCTTGTTGGTTTCCACCCTCTCTTTCTCTTGCGGCTTTAGAAAAGCATCGCTCGCAGAGCGATTTGCCTTTTGGAACCTGGGCCCCGCATCCCCAGCAGGCTTTCCTCTCAGAGCGGCTGGAGTGGTGGTGAGAGTGACGCCCAGAGATGGTTTTTGACTCCTCTCTGTGGTGCCTAGATCTAGAGGGAGATCTATGATGTCTGGAGCTTGAAGATTAGTGACGACGTTGTGACCTAGGACGGTCTTTGTCGTCGCGTGCCGTGCTTTGGTACTCAGACCTAGAAGGGCTGAGTGAAAAAGAAAGGGTTAAGAGCTCCTGAATGAGTGAACCTAAGCATCACAGGAAGAAAATAACGAAATCCTACCTGTAGCGCAAGGGTTGGCCACAGGGGGGCGGTGACAGATCCATGGCAAAGCAACTTGAAACTGAAATGAACCATTAAAGTGGTTGTAAACCCTCCCCTGGAAGTTACACCTACAGGTAACCCTAGATTAAGGCTTACCTGTAAGTGTTTGCAATATCTCCTAAACCTACACGGTTTAGGAGATATTTGCTGAAAGGTATACACCGTTGTCTACGGCGCATGCGCACCATAGACAATGGGGCAGGAGCAGTGAAAAGCCCATTCATAAAACCGGCAACGCCGGATTTGACGGCTCCCGCGCACATGCGCGGAGTGACGTCTTTGCCGCTCCGGCCAATCACAGCGCTGGAGCGGCGATACCAGGTAGAAACCTTCCGGCGAGATGACTGCGGCCGGAGGGGAAGACGTGTACGGCTTCGGGGGCTTCGATCTAAGGTAAGTACTGCATAATGAGCTAGTATGCTAGTCATACTAGGTCATTAGGGCTTTGTCTTGCAGGTGTTTAGTTTTTAAAAAAAAATTATTTATGGGTTTACAACCACTTTTAAAGCCTTATGAGAAACAGGAGTGACAACAGAGAGAACACATAACAAACATAGCCAGCAGCCAGCACCCAGGGAGCCTGCAGCAAACAATTTACCTTGTAAACCGGAGACCAGTGCCTGGGGAAACTGCCGCATACGCCCACAAGTCATCCCAAGGAATAGCTGCTTTGACAGCTATTTAAATCTGCCGGCGTTGATAACGTCACCACCCCGCAGCGCCCCCTGTGCTGGAAAACGTCGCCACACAACGGCGGCCGAGCTAATGCGCGACCGCCGCCATTTTGGCAAAACCGCGCCTGCGCGAAACCAAGCACGGAATCTTTGTTCACAGCTTGCAGATGCGCAGAACGGTCCCAGGCGACTTCCTGAAATGGCGAGCTGAAACGCAGCTGCGTTCCAGCCACCATGGCCAATCACTGGAGCTTGATAGCAAATAAGGAGACACACAAAACACAGAGACATGGCTGCCATATAAAATTAATATCTTTGTACATTACCACCACCACGGCACGATCTGGACCAGAACCTGGGACTGGGGAGCTGTTTGCTCTACCCACCGCATGACCGGGGCGTTTGCAAGGCATCCCGCTAATAGCTGGGACCTTTGGCCATATTGCCGCTTGCCTGCCAATGGCCAGGTTAGTAATCTCTTCATGGCATCGCATCATATCGCCCATGTTCACCTGCTAATAGCTAGGATTTCTGGACTTCAGAGAGGATCAGTGCTAACCACCAACGTATTGCTGTGCACACCGCCAGGCCTGGATTACAGAAAACTTAATGAAAAGGTAAGACTTCATCTTGGTCCTATAAGAAGGGCAAAAAGGGAACGCGGCCTCTGGCTCGGAGCAAAGATTAGGTTGCCATGGAGGTTGCCATGGAGTCTGTCAGGAAAACATGTTTAACTAACACAAAATTCACAAATTTTTTATATTTTTTTTATTTTTGTGTAATTGTTTATTTTTTCTGCTGCATAAAAGTCCTTGGGAGAAATTTATATTCATTGTTGTAAATTATTAGGGCAAGCAGCACATTTTTCACTTTTGCTTGTGGGTGCTTTCAGTCATTCTTTAACCACTTAAGGACCGCCGCCTGTATATTTACGTCAGCAGAATGGCACGGACAGGCATAAGTACGTACAGGTACATCCCCTTTAAGATGCCGCCACGTGGTCGCGTGCGCACCGCCGGCGGCGCGCTCACGATCTTGCCGCTTTCTCCATGAGCCTGACCGTGGGTCCTGCGGACTTGTTCCCCGCGGGGATACCCGCGATCGTCTCACGGAGAGATAGAGCGGGGAGATGCTAGTGTAAACAAGCATCTCCCCGCTCTGCCTAGTGACAATGACACTGATCACTGCTTCCTGTAATCGGAAGCGGTGATCACTGCCTTGTCACACACAGCTCATCCCCTTTACAGTTAGAAGCATTCACCAGGTCATACTTAACCCCTACAGTGCCACCTAGTGGTTAACCCCTTCACTGCCAGTGTAATTTTCACAGTAATCAATGCATTTTTATAGCACCGATCGCTGTAAAAATGGCAATGGTCCCAAAAATGTGTCAAAAGTGTCCGATGTGTCCGCCATAATGTTGCAGTCACGATAGAAATCGCTGATCGCTGCCATTACTAGTAAAAAAAAAATATATTAATAAAAATGCCATAAAACTACCCCCTATTTTGTAGACGCTATAACTTTTGCGCAACCCAATCAATAAACGCTTATTGCGATTTTTTTTTACCAAAAATATGTAGAAGAATACGTATCGGCCTAAACTGAGGGAATTTTTTTTTTTTATATATTTTTTGGGGATATTTATTATAGCAAAAAGTTAAAATATTGAATTTTTTTCTAAATTCTCGCTCTATTTTTGTTTATAGTGCAAAAAATTAAAACCGCAGAGGTGATCAAATACCACCAAAAGCAAACTCTATTTGTGGAAGAAAAAGGACGTCAATTTTATTTGGGAACCACGTTGCACGACCGCGCAATTGTCAGTTAAAGCGACGCAGTGCCAAATCGCAAAAAGTGGCCTGGTCTTTGACCAGCAAAATGGTCCGAGGCTGAAGTGGTTAAATGACCATTAGCGTGAGCTACCTTTTCAGAAGTTCCTGCAAAAGTAAAACTTACTCAGAGAAAGTAATTCTGTGTGATTACTTAGTTTTTATCAAAAGAAAGGAACTAGCTAAACAAGAGGATAAATGCACTAGGTTAAAATGACAAAAGGTTGCTATTACCTCACTTTGTAAAATTGAGTACTGTTGCAGATTAACAGAACAAATGCAAAAAATGTAAAAATCTGTGAATTTAAACTTATCTCAGATAAAGGTATAATGCCGCGTACACACGATCGATTTTCTCGACGGTGAAAACACCGTCGAGAAAAACGAGGGGAAAAATGAGGGAACGGCTTGGTTCCCTGCACACGGCCGTTTTTCCCGACATTTTTTTTCTTGGTCGAGAAAAACGACCGTGTGTGGGCTCCGTGGCAATGTTTCCCTATGGGAAAGCTGGCGCGGAAAAAAAATACGGGAATCACGACGAGAAAAATTAGAGCATGTTCTAATTTTTCTCGTCGTGATTAATGCCGTTTTTCCCGTCGGGAAAAATGACAAAAAGCCCACACACGGTCATTTTTCTTGTTAAAAAAAATATGTAATTTTTCCCGACGGGAAAAATGATCGTGTGTACGCGGCATGAGTCTCTTCATCTGAGATATGACCGAAAGAGGCAAACTCCCAACTGCCATTCAATAGACAATATCAAATGTATGTTTGATTTGGCTGTTATCTTTATTCTTCCTGAGGTAAGTAGCAAGTGGAGCTAGAAAACACAAATACAGTAAAACCTTGGTTTGAGAGTAACTTCGTTTAAGAGCGTTTTGCAAGACAAGCAAAATGTAAAAAAATGTTTTGACTTGATATACAAGCAATGTCTTAATATACAAGTAGCGTCATGTCACAACTGAGTATAAAAGAGAAGAGAGACGCCTTGAAGTGTAGCAATATGGGTACATTTATGAAGGTACAACATTTTGCAACATATTGCTACATTTAGAGGTGCCTCTCTTTTATTTTATACTCTGTAGCTCCTGCTGGATTATACTTCTAATCCCCTTGTAAAGGCTTCCATTTGTGGATGGACATTTTATGGTTACAGAACCTATCACATTGCTATAATATTTTTATATAAACTATAAACTGAAGGACTTATGAATAAATGGTTGTGGAATGAATCGTCTGAGTTTTCATTATTTCTTATGGGGAAAACTCGCTTTGATATTCAAGTTCTTTGGATTACATGTTTCTGGAACAAATTATGCTCGCAATCCAAGGTTTTACTATACATTTAAGATCAGGATGGACACTGGACAGTGAAATACCTACAGTGACCTTTGATAAACTGAATTTACTTGTTAATCTGAAGCTTTTATTGAGTTGTTCATATAGGAATGTTTGTGAGTGAATTTCTGCTTAACAAAATTAAAAGACGCCTTTAGGGTCTATTTATAAACCAGTGAATGTGACTGGTTTATAAATCTCTCTGGTGGAGATTTAATCATTGTCATATCACTTTTAAAATACATGTACCTGGAAAATTCACTTGCAGAGAATGTTTGCTGAATGTCAGATTCTATGCTTTATAAATATGCCTCATATTAGACTGCAGCTAAAATTAAAGTATATGTATTAACTTTTTGTTAAACAAAATATATCTACCTTTTCCCTGCCTTTTTCTGTTACAACCTGTAGATTTGTAAAGTACATGCTTAATGCCAAACGGGCATTGTTGCTTAACAATGTTGTTTTTAGCAGGACTAGCCAAACCTTGCATGTATTATACTCCCTCTTGTGATATGGAACCACAGGTATTGTATTATGCTGTAATCAAGTTTCTCTTCTTACTGTAAGCTATACATTAAAGATAAACAATAATGAGCCTAAATTATTATTATTATACACGATTTATATAGCACCAACAGTTTACGCAGCGCTTTACAATGTATAGGGGGGACAACACAATTACAATACAGTTCAATACAAATAGTACAGGAGGGCCCTGCTCGTAGAGCTTACATTTTAAAGGGAGGGGGTGGTGGTACAAAAGGTAATAGCTGTAGAGAATGATTTAAAGGGGGTGAATGATACATCCTAACGAGCATTCAAATAGATTTTTTCAACGGGGGTAAATCTAGCTAGCTTATTATGTGTTCAAAAGTAAATATTTGCCCTATGTTGATCAGCAATTAGGAAATTCATACCTTTTATTTTAGTTTCATTTCTTGGGATCTCTGTTAATGGTATATTTTCTCATCTGAATATTTGTGACACCAGGTCTATGCATCTGTCTTCTCCTTTATATCAGAGTAAATTATTTTTAAAGAACTGTTTGCAAATATCCTGTTTTTATGTAAAATGTGCTGTGTTTATAATTTCAGTTCTCCACTGAAACTATGTTTCCTCTTTCTATTTCTTTGTGAAACGTCTTCAAATTCTATCTTTTCAAGGTTATTCCTGGTTAGACTAAAAAAAATTCTTAATAAAATCAACATAAATAACGTAAAAATGTGTTCATCATTAATATATACAGTATTTTCAAAGGTTGATGTATCTTTAGTTCACTGGGAAAATTATACAAGAAACATAATTGGTTGCTATAGTAAATGGACAAGCATGTGCCTACATTTTTCCGTGTTAAAGTATTTTATTGAAAGAGATGTAACAGAAATGTACAGATCATACATTTATAATGGTTGTAGAACATTGACTACATATTTCTATTATAAAGAATAAGTTGTAAATTCATGGTCTACAATGTGCATGTTGCTGTATAGTTTCTAAGGGCTAAGCAGAAATCAACGGTGGATACATCCACGCACTAGATGTATGTTACAGTAGATGGTAAGATAACGAACAAACAAATATCATTTGGTTTAGTACAATTGAGAACTAATTACATAGTGCAATATTATAATGCCGCTTAGATAATGCTTTTCAAGTAAAAATAAAGATCTAAGTGAACCTTAAATGGACGTAAAAGATAGCGTAAAAATGACATGAAAATAGAAATGGATAAGTAGGTAACATAAAAATAGGTAGAATAGGATAGTAGGAAAGTAGAGGGGGGGGTATAGGAGTCCACTCGGATGGCTCGAGTTCATTGGTCTTTGACCTGTGTGTTACAACAGGATAATAGAGTGTTCACGATATGGTCCACCTGCTACCATGGCATGAGAATCAAGTCTTCGCGGAATGAAGATAGGTGATATTTAATCCAAGGGTTCCATAACTTTTCAAAGATTGGAATTTGATCTCTTTCTATGGCTAGCATTTTGGCGTGAGCCATAAATTCATTGACTCTACGTATGGTCTCGGCTATTTCCAGTTTAGGGGTCCTCCATGCATTTGCAATTGTTTGTTTGGCTGCCGTAAACATTTGAGTGAGAAGTTTAAATTGTTTATATGTGATGTAATCTGGTTTTAGATTGAGCAAGGCCGTGGCTGGGTCAGGATGTATAGTGATGCCAAATATTCTGGAGGCAGTTTCAAATATCTGTTCCCAGTATAATTGTATCAACGGGCAAGACCACCAAATGTGTAGGTGGGTGCCCGGGCCCGGACAGCCCCGGAAGCATTGGCCTGTTTGGTTTGGCGTAAATTTCGCCAATCTGTAGGGAATGAGGTACCAACGGGTTAGAACTTTATAGTTGGTTTCTACCGCCAGAACATTTGGTGAAGAAGATTTTGTTATAGACCATATTTTGGACCAATCAGCCACGTCGAATTCTCTTTCCAGGTCCTCCTCCCATTTACGTGCATAAGGTGGTTTGTCTAAACCTGGGTAAATTGTAATGTGGGTGTATATTGACGATATTAGTCCTCTTGAATGGGGGTCTTTTAAACATGCAGATTCAAATATTGTAAGTTGGGATAAAGGGGTGTCAGTAATTAACAAAGGTGCGTAAAAGTTTTTAATTTGGAGATATCTGAAAAGTTCGGAGTTTGGCAAGTTATAGGTGTCGCAAAGGGTAGGAAACGTATGAAAAGATGATGTAGAGGTTAGGTTATTAAGCCGAGTAATATTCAATGAATTCCATACCCTAAATGACTTGGGTGAGACCCATGCTGGGTAAAAAGCAGGGTTTTTAAGGAATGATAAGAGAGGGTTGTGAGGTGATTGTAGCTGATGTTTAAATCTAAGGTTATCCCATACGGCTAAAAAGTGTTTTATAATAGGGTTACTTAGGGTTTTCCTTTCTTTAGGGAGGAGCCATAGTACATTGGATATAGATAGAGGGTCACATTCTGCTGCTTCTATTATTACCCATATAGGTATATCATCATTAGTGTGATAGTTAGTGAGGCTGGCAATATGTGCCGCTCTATAATAATTAGCAAAATTAGGGAACCCAAGGCCTCCCTTAAGTTTCGGTAAATAAAGTGTATGTAACGATACACTGGGTTTTTTGGAGCCCCAAACATAATTTGATGTTTTTCTTTGAAGTATTCTAAGATAATAAGATGTGATAGGGATTGGTAAGACTCTAAATAAGTAGAGTATTTTAGGGAGAATTGTTATTTTGACTGCGTTAATTTTACCTATCCATGAAATTGGGAGATATGTCCATTGTTGTAAAAGAGTTGTTATTTGTTTGAGGAGTGGGGGATAGTTTGCTGCAAAGAGATCTAAGTATGAGGCTGGGCTGTTAGGTGAATCCCTAAATAGGGGATTGACCTCTCAGTCCATATGAAAGGAAGTGCAGTTTTGGCCGAGTCTGATTCTACTTTAGTGAGGGATATATCTAGGGCCATTGTATTGCGTTTGTTAAAAATATGATTTTTATTATATTAATCAGACATAGGATACATGGGACAATTTTACAATAGTCAGATTACCTGTCAGCATTTGGTTTAAGTAGATCTCTCAAACAAATGACAATGGGATTAGATACCATTGTTGTATTTTAGTACATTACCTGTTTGAGATTTCTTTCAGCTCTCAAACTGAAAAGAATTACAGGTTTCGTTTTGAGTAGACAATAGGTTAGATACCATTGTTGTATCCAATATGCTAATGTCTCTATAGCCACAGTAAACATTACCTGTTTGAGATTTCTTTCAGCTCTCAAACTGAAAGAAATCACAGTTTAGATTACAGGTTCGTTTTTTGAGTAGACAATAGGTAGATAGCATTGTTGTATTCAATGCTATTGTTGAAATACAGCTACAGTTTTGATAATGGTAAACAGCCTGACACACATAAAAAAGCAGGACAGAAAGGTACACGGACAGACACCATGTTGCTGTAAGATCATGAAGAAGAACAGGACCTGATCTCCAAGAAGAATCATTGCCAATGGAGATCATGAACAAAGCGTAATCCAAGTTAAGTAACCTTTAAATGTATTTGTAGTTATAGACCATAGGCTGTTCTATTTTCTAGGCATTTTGCTTGTTATAGATATATGTCAGTCTTGTATTTTAGTCCTAATATTGTAATAGTTTTGTATGTACAGCATCTTGTATAGTAAAAGCACATTTACACACTGCAGAAGTCTCAGCTTCCTTGTTATACCACAGAGTAACCTTGCTAGATAAACGCAAAGCAAAACATTTGGGGGCTCGGCCGGAATTTGTGCTATAATTCAATTGAAGCAGACTTGTTTTTCTGTAGTGTGTTGTGTAGCTTGTGCTAGGTAAAATGCTGCGTAAGCTGTTTAGGAAAAGCAAGGCTGCAGAGGGTTCTGGTGACCAGAAGAAAGTGTGCAGCTTACCTATCTGGGCCAGAAATAATGAGTGGGAGCCTCTTGCTAATGCATTTGTGAAGTATGCTTCTCCCTTGAAGCTGACTTGGGGTGATAAAGTCTCAGATCATTTTGTAGATTTTAGCCTTAAGGGGTTGGATTTAAGTAAGAAAGAGAAGAGGACAGTGTCCACAGTGGGTTGGTACTTCCTCCATGCTCTCTATACTGAATCACATAGAAGGGAGAAGGCAGAGGCAGAAGTTAAGGTATTAAAAGACCAGCTAGCAGTTGCTTCAGAGTGTGTACGTTCAACCGCTAGTCGGGCTGATGATTTGCAAGAGCGGTGTGCAGCCCTCATGACTAAATCAATTAATGCCTTAAGGAAAAGGAAGGGGCGTAAACCTGTTAGTAAAGCCAGGGTACGTGCCATTGTCACATCCCAAAATTGGGATTGTGAGGATGTGTTCTCCTCAAATGATAGTGAGGATGAGGAGATAGAGTTTGATATTTCAGAGGATGATCTGCTAGTGGGAAAGAAAAAGTATGCCAGACCTCTCATTACTAAGCATAGGAAACGGCAACATGATAGAGAGGATATGGCAGATGGGGAGGTGCATTATCGCAACCCCAGAGATGTTGAATTTGAAGAAGTACGGGAGTTTTCACAAACTGAACTCCATGAGCTGGCAAAACAATACAAACAAAGGTCTGGGGAGCCCCTATTGGGTTGGCTCCTACGCTTATGGGATGAAGGGGCGGACAGTGTTGTTTTGTCAGGTAAGGAAGCAGTGGCTATGGGAGTGTTAACCCATGATCCACAATTGCGTCAGGCAATGCGAAAAGCCCGAGAGTTTAGCGTGAATTTTTCACTGTTAGACCTTGTGAGAGATGGAATAGTCCGAGTATACGCCAGTCCTACTGACCTGGAAAATACCTACTCCTGGAGATCAATAGGAGAGGGTATTTCCAGGTTACGTGAGATGGGCTGTATAACCGGATTAAATACATTTCCAGAATGGATAGGTCCAGATATGGAACCCTTTACATCTGCTCTACGCTCTAAGCTGATGAAGTCTGCGCCATTTAATCTCAGGGCTCCATTATTGTCCTTGTTGGGAGGCCTGGGATTAAACAGCAAGATTCATGAAGCCACAACCCTTTTAAGCCAGTTGGGGGAGATAGAGGAGACTAAAACAAAACCTGTCAGGGCAGTAGATAAGGTCAAGGCCAGACAGGAAGAATACAAGCAGAAAATAACAGAGAAGAAACGGAATGGGGTAGAGAAGACAGAAGGTGGAGAGAAAACCAGGCTAGTTGTTTCTAGGAAAGAAATGTGGGTGGATCTATTAAAGGCAGGAGTACCTAGAGATGAGATAGATGGCATTCCTACTGCAGAAATGCTGAAGAGGTGGAAACATTTAGTAGGTAAAACTGTCAGGGTTAGAAACACTACTCCTAGTGAAGATAACATCAGCCTAGACTTAGAGGAAACAGAACAGACCCCTCCTGTTAGCCCCAAACCAATTCCCAAAAGTGAACATGAACCCAAACCCAAATCCCTTTATCCTGGGGCGGAGTTAGAGAGAATCAGAAAAGGGGATTGGGAGGTTCAATATCCTTTATGAAGGGAAGGTGAGTCTCCTGTAATAGCAGCAAGGGCAGTGACAGCAGGAGACCGACGCCCATATGCACCTGTCACTGTATGGTGGGGGAAGTCATCTTCTCCTACACATGTAATGGCTTTAGTTGATAGTGGAGCTGAAGTTACACTTTTGCAAGGAAATCCTTCCCATCACAAAGGAGAATTGATTTATGTAGAAGGCTTGGGAGGGCAAACTACACCAGCAGTTAGGATACGGGTGAAATTGGCTATTGGCAAGGGATCAGGATTTATGACAAATGTTTTAATATCAGAGTTACCCGAAAATATTCTTGGGATGGATGTACTTCAAGGTCAGTCAATTCAGACTGAAAGAGGTACATTCACATTCGGGTATCCTGATAAAGCGTATCTGGTAAGGGCGGTGAAGGCTGTGGTCAGAGGTCATGCAAAATGGACTCCTGTCTACATTCCTCCACCAGAGAAGCCAGTCTGTCTCAAGCAGTACAGACTTCCTGGAGGCCACAAAGAAATTGGGGAGACTATTCAAGAACTGTTGAGAGTAGGGATCCTTAGACCTGCTGTAAGTCCTTTCTCGTCTCCGGTGTTCCCAGTAAAGAAGCCTGATGGGACATATAGAATGACTGTGGATTATAGAGGTCTAAACAAAGTGGCACCTCCATTGAAGTCAGCTGTACCAGATATGATCTCAATTGTTGAGAAAATTGCTAAAGATGCAGGAGAATATCATGCTGTGATAGACCTGGCTAATGCTTTCTTTTCAATTTTGATAGACCCAGATTGTCAAGACCAGTTTGCTCTGGTGTGGGACGGCCGCCAGTACACTTTCACTGTCCTTCCGCAAGGCTATCTTCATTCTCCAACGTTTTGTCATGGACTGATTGCCCGAGATTTAAGTACCCTAAATTTGAAAGTCGCTGTGTTTCACTACATTGATGACATCATGATCTCTGGGACAAAAGAAGATGTAACTGAAGCACTGCACCTGCTGATACAACACTTGGAGAACAGAGGGTGGGCTATCAACAGAGACAAAGTCCAAGGACCTGCCACAGAGGTGAAATTCCTAAGAATGATGTGGACTGGGCCACAGAGGAAGATTCCAGAGACAGTTGTGCAAACTATCCAGTAGGGGTGTTGAATTTAATCGGTGCATCGCGATTCGGGCGTCCCCGATGCGGCACCGATGCAGGGAAACCTATTAATCGATTATGCCGATGTCTAGCCCCGCCCCCTCCTCTCGGGAGAGCTGTTACCTTTTTTTTTCCTCTGCTGCGCTCATGTGACTGCCCTCTCTCCTCTCTGCTTTCACGTCTCACGTCTCTCCTGGCGTCAGACGTGGAAGCAGAGAGGAGAGAGGGCAGTCACATGAGCGCGTCATGTAGACAGCACTGTTCCCCCGCCGGATTCTGTTCTCTGTCACTCGGCTATCGGAACTCCGCCCCCCCCTCAGCCTGTACATTGCCGCTCTCTCCTAGTACACTACTCACGAATGCAAATTCTTCTAATACAGCCCCGCCTCTCCAGCGCCGCTCACGCCTATGCCTCACGAATGCTAATGAGCAGAGGGCTGGAGAGGCGGGGCGGTATTAGGAGCATTTGAATTCGTGAGGAAGAGTAGGAGGGAGCAGCAATGTACAGCGCAGAGGGGGCGGAGTTCCGATAGTAGCCGAAAGACAGGGGAGAACAGAATCCGGCGGGGGAACCATTCTGAATCTCGGCACAACAGGTATTTTTTTATACTTACCTGCTGATCTCCTGTATTATGTCCGCAGTCTGACCATCTCATGTATTATGTCCGCAGTCTGACCATCTCATGTACTATGTCCGCAGTCTGACCATCTCATGTACTATGTCCGCAGTCTGACCATCTCATGTACTATGTCCGCAGTCTGACCATCTCATGTAGCATGTCCGCAGTCACTGACCATCTCATGTAGCGTGTCCGCAGTCTGACCATCTCATGTAGCGTGTCCGCAGTCTGACCATCTCATGTAGCGTGTCCGCAGTCTGACCATCTCATGTAGCGTGTCCGCAGTCTGACCATCTCATGTAGCGTGTCTGCAGTCTGACCATCTCATGTACTATGTCCGCAGTCTGACCATCTCATGTACTATGTCCGCAGTCTGACCATCTCATGTAGCGTGTCCGCAGTCTGACCATCTCATGTACTATGTCCGCAGTCTGACCATCTCATGTAGCATGTCCGCAGTCACTGACCATCTCATGTAGCGTTTCCGCAGTCACTGACCATCTCATGTAGCGTGTCCGCAGTCTGACCATCTCATGTAGCGTGTCCGCAGTCTGACCATCTCATGTAGCGTGTCCGCAGTCTGACCATCTCATGTACTATGTCCGCAGTCTGACCATCTCATGTACTATGTCCACAGTCTGACCATCTCATGTAGCGTGTCCGCAGTCTGACCATCTCATGTACTATGTCCGCAGTCTGACCATCTCATGTAGCATGTCCGCAGTCACTGACCATCTCATGTAGCATGTCCGCAGTCTGACCATCTCATGTATTATGTCTGCAGTCTGACCATCTCATGTAGCGTGTCCGCAGTAGCTGATCATCTGTAGCATTTCCGCAGTCTCTGATCATCTCCTGTACTAGGTCTGCACTCTCTGACCATCTCCTGTACTATATACAAGTTGTTGTCTGCTTTGTTTAGACTTTGCTACATGCAGGGAGTGTTGTCTTTTGTTTTTAAAAGAACAGATATAATAAAAAAAAATGGAGTTCTCCTGACTGCTTAAATTTTTTTGGTGAAAACCATGCGCACTTGCGCTGTAATCGTGATGCATCATGATGCATCGCGGAATCGAATCAAATCGAATCGTTGACCTGATAATCGTAATCGAATCGAATCGTGAGGCCAGTAAAGATGCGCACCTCTACTATCCAGGCGCTGTTGCCCCCTACTACCAAAAAGGAGGCACAGAAGTTCATTGGAGTTGTGGGATTCTGGAGATCGTTCATTCCACATCTTGGACTGATTCTGAGGCCTATATACAATGTTACCAGAAAAAAGACTGAGTTCTCATGGGGTTCAGAGCAGCGGACTGCATTCCTGGCTGCTAAAGAAGCTATTTTGCAGCATCAGGGATTGGGACCCATGAGACAAGGAGTACCATTTCAGCTGGGTGTAGTGGAGCAGAATGGTACCATATCTTGGAGTCTGTGGCAGCCAAATGAAAAGAAAGGACTGAGAGCAATACCTATTGGATTTTGGTCCAAACAACTGACAGGGGCACAGACGAGATACACGCCCTTAGAGAAGTACCTGTTTGGGGCCTACACAGCACTTCAACATGTAGAGACCATTACAGGAAAGGACACAGTCACCATCCATACTGCATTGCCAATAGCAGGATGGGTGAGAGATAATGGACTGACCACTAGGGCAGCTGTAGCCCAGAACCAGACACTGATGAAATGGAAGTGGTACCTTCAAGAAAGAGGGGGTATTGCAGCTGGGGATGTTAGAGACATTTCAAAACAGTTGGCAGGGCTTGTTACTTTTACCAGCACCCGGCCAGAAGAAGAAATTCCTGTGCTGCAGTCATCCCCCATTCAAGAGGCTCCACCCTTTGAGTCTTTGTCAGAAGACATGAAGGAGTCAGCGTGGTTCACTGATGGTTCAGCCATAATCACCTCGTCTGGGCGTAAATGGACAGCAGCAGCCTACAACCCAAGTACAGACACAGTCCTGTAGGAGTCCGGAATCGGAGGGTCCAGTCAGTATGCAGAGTTGAAAGCTGTAGTAATGACTCTTCAGGAGGTTCCTTCTTCCCATGTCACTATCTACACTGACAGCTGGGCGGTTTTTAAAGGACTGACAACTTGGATGCCCACGTGGAAGCCCAATGAATGGATGATTCATGGAAAGGTGGTGTGGGGAGGCAAGGAAGTCTGGGACTACATCTGGAAGGAAGCTCACTCCCGCACCATAAAAGTGGGGCACGTTGATGCACATGTGCCCCTAGTACCAGACTTTGAGAACTATAACAGAGTTGCAGATGAAATCGCAAAAGTGAAGGCAGTTGTGCCAATTGATCCTGTTTTGATGAACTTGGCCAACTGGGCCCACAAACAATCTGGACATTTGGGGCAGAAAGCAACATATGAATGGGCACAGCAGAGAGGATTGCCTATATCCATGGACATGATAAAGACTGTAATAGGGAACTGTACAGTGTGTGGAGAAGTGCGACAATGGCCATTGCAAAAGTACTCCACTGGGTCGATTAAGAGGGGTGAGAGGCCTGCAGAGATCTGGCAGATTGACTTCATCGGTTCCCTGCCCCGGGGAAACAATGGACTGAGATATTGTTGCACTGCAGTGGACACCTATTCAGAACTTATGCTTGTTCATCCTTGCAAACGTGCAGATCAAGCCGCAACGCTTCAACTGCTTCAGAAACTTGTCGTTGCTTATGGTTGTCCCAAACAAGTCCAAAGTGATAATGGCTCACACTTCACCGGATTAACAGTACAGCAGTGGGCCAAAGTTTCTGGAGTGTACTGGTTGTGCCACATCCCATACCATCCACAGGCAGCTGGTTTGATTGAAAGATACAACGGGCTATTGAAGGACCAGATACGCAAAATTACACCCACACATACACTAAGGGGGTGGGATCGGGTCCTCACACAGGCAGTCATGTTGTTAAATTCTAGGCCAATAGCCGAAAGCACACCATATGAGAGGATGGTAGGGGCTTAGGCACAGGTTCCACAGCTGGAGTGCAGAGTTCAGTATTTATGTAAGGTTCCTGAAAGAACAGGGTTTAACAGATACCATGTTACTGCTTCCCATGACATAGAAACCAAGAGTGACGTATCTGAAGCTGAAGCCTATCTAGGAATGAGAGGTAATCTGGCAGGAAGGTTTGAAGTTATATTTGCATTGGCAGATGAGCTTCAAGACAGTGGCTGGGACTCTGACTGGTTAGTGGAAACTTCTCAGCAAGAGTGGAAAGTGAGGCTACATAACATCAAACCTTCCAAAATAAACAGCAGTGATTTTCTGGGAAATATCAGTATATTTCCTCTCCTCCCTATTGATGTTCTTTGGGAGGGTCAGAGGTGCATACAGGCAGGTGGCAAAGTATTGGTCAGATATCCAGGCAAGAAGCCATTTAGAGGAGAGATTGTAGCTGAAGGGCCAGGATCTACTGTTTATCTATTGTTAGAAGGAACAGATAATCCGCTTTGTTTTCCACTCCACAGGCTGTCTCCGATTTGATCCATAGGAAGACTAGAGAAAAAGTGGTTACATGATGGAAAGAATGATGGTAGATCGCAAGAGCTGTGGAGAACAAGGCCTTTGATGTATTCCAAGCCTGGACTTGTTTCTAAAGAACTTTAGAATGGACTTTCTAATGAACTTTTATCCAAAGACTGAAAACACCTTCCCAGTGACAGAAATATGGGAGGGGTTGCATTTGAGGAAAATTCACGTGTATATTGAGTTTTTAGTAATGAAGAGATTTTCTGTGTGTGGTCTGAGAGAGAAAAAATAAAAATCATAGGGCGGAATGTATTGCGTTTGTTAAAAATATGATTTTTATTATATTAATCAGACATAGGATACATGGGACAATTTTACAATAGTCAGATTACCTGTCAGCATTTGGTTTAAGTAGATCTCTCAAACAAATGACAATGGTATTAGATACCATTGTTGTATTTTAGTACATTACCTGTTTGAGATTTCTTTCAGCTCTCAAACTGAAAAGAATTACAGGTTTCGTTTTGAGTAGACAATAGGTTAGATACCATTGTTGTATCCAATATGCTAATGTCTCTATAGCCACAGTAAACATTACCTGTTTGAGATTTCTTTCAGCTCTCAAACTGAAAGAAATCACAGTTTAGATTACAGGTTCGTTTTTTGAGTAGACAATAGGTAGATAGCATTGTTGTATTCAATGCTATTGTTGAAATACAGCTACAGTTTTGATAATGGTAAACAGCCTGACACACATAAAAAAGCAGGACAGAAAGGTACACGGACAGACACCATGTTGCTGTAAGATCATGAAGAAGAACAGGACCTGATATCCAAGAAGAATCATTGCCAATGGAGATCATGAACAAAGCGTAATCCAAGTTAAGTAACCTTTAAATGTATTTGTAGTTATAGACCATAGGCTGTTCTATTTTCTAGGCATTTTGCTTGTTATAGATATATGTCAGTCTTGTATTTTAGTCCTAATATTGTAATAGTTTTGTATGTACAGCATCTTGTATAGTAAAAGCAAATTTACACACTGCAGAAGTCTTAGCTTCCTTGTTATACCACAGAGTAACCTTGATAGATAAACGCAAAGCAAAACAGCCATGGATTTTTTGGGGTTTATTGTAAGTCCCGAAATCACTGCAAATTTATCTAAAACGGATAGAAGATTAGGTCCAGAGACTTGTGGGGATGATAGAAATAGGAGTATGTCATCCGCAAATAGGCATAATTTATGATGGTATCCAGCTAATTCGATGCCTGTGATTGTCGGATCTGTGCGGATTCGTTGAGCTAGGGGTTCTATTAGGAGGGCGAATAGGAGGGGGGAGAGTGGACATTCCTGGCGCGTTCCTCTTTCTATATTAAAGGAATTAGATTTATAGCCTGCGTATTTTATATATGCAATTGGTTTGTTATAGAGTGCTTCTATCCATGTTAAGAAGTGAGGGCCAAAACCCCATTTTTGTAATGTGTAATTAAGGTACGGCCAGGCTATGGAGTCAAAGGCCTTTTTTATATCTAGGGACAGAAAACAGGAGGGTATACGTCGTTTTTTGGCTATGTGGGCTAGCAATACAGCCCGACGGACATTGTCTCCCGCCTGCCGCTTTGGCATGAATCCTACTTGATCCTTATGGATGAGCTTGCCTATTATTCTATTTAGTCTTTTGGCCAATATTTTGGCTAAGAGTTTGATATCTAGGTTCAGAAGGGAAATTGGGCGAAAGTTTGTACATAGGGTATCATCCGTGAGAGGTTTTGGGATCATACAAATAATGGCGGTCAGGGTTTCCTGTCTAAAGGATTCTCCTTTCAATAGTACATTGAAGGCATCTGCTAATATTGGTGATAATATGTCTGTATAGGTTCTGTAATATAAAGCTGAGTAGCCATCTGGGCCTGGTCTCTTGTTTATTTTTAATTCTTTTATAGCCTTGGCGACATCTTCTGGTGAAATAATTTTTTCTAGGATTTTATTTTGGTCAGGGGAAAGTCCTGGCAAATGTAAGTTGGAGAAAAATGTATCTGCAGCTAGCGGGTCAAAGTTATTAGATGAAGCATATAATGAGGATAGGTGGGAATGAAATTTTTTGACTATTTTGTGAGGGTTGCATGTGTAGACTTCCTTTGCTAGTTTTAGCCGAATTGGTTTAAAGGGTTTGTTCAGGGAGTTGAGTGTTCTTGCAAGGTATGTCCCGGGCTTATTAGCTTTCATGAAGCGGTTAAATCTTGAGCGTTTATAGGATTTTTCTACGGCTTCTGTGAGAAATAAGTTGTATGCAGTACGGGTCTTGTCTAATCGGGATTTAGTTAATGTGGATGGATTTTCTTGATGGGATATAAAGGCCGTGTTAAAATCCATTTCCAGTTTACGGGCAAGGGTTTTCCGTTCTCGTTTAAATATAGCTGATTGTTTCTGGATTGTGTTGCGTATCACTGGTTTATGGGCTTCCCATAGAGTTAGCATACAAATTTCTGGGCTAGAGTTAAGGGTAATGTATTCTTTTATGTCTTGTTCAATAGTTTGGCGATAAGCTGGGTGTTTGAGTAGAATGTCTGGGAGATTCCAAGTATGATCATGGCCTTTGGATAATAATGATTTAATGGAGGTGAGTACAGCATTATGGTCGGACCATGGAATGGGGACTATGTCTGCAGCAATGATTTCAGGGAGCATGCCTATAGTTAGAAATATATGATCAATCCTTGAAAATGTTTTGTGAGGATGGGAATAGTATGTGTATTTCCGTGTAGTGGGGTTGGCTTCTCTCCATGAATCTACTAAATTATGTTTGGATAGGATTTGTGAGAAGGACTTATTGACATTTGTTTGTGATGGTGTGTACGGGGATTTATCCAGAAATGGGAGGAGGACCTGGTTGGAGTCACCACATAGCATAACTGTTCCTATTTTATGATCATTCACTACTTGTAATAAATGTGACATAAATGGATTAGGTTGTTTATTTGGTGCATAATAAGAAACTACAGTTATTGCGGTATCCACTATGTGGCCCGTAAGAATTAAGTATCGTCCTTCCGGATCTTTTATTTGTGATTGGAGTGTAAATGGGGTAGAACGATGGAAGGCTATGAGAGTACCCCGTTGCTTGGAGGCAGCCTAGGCCGTGTAGGTTTGCGGATAGAAATGGGATATAAATTTGGGTGTGGTGGTTTTTGTGAAGTGAGTTTCTTGTAAACAAACTATGTGTGCCTTTTTGGCATGAAATACGCGGAAGGCCTTGGTTCGTTTTTGAGGAATGTTCAGTCCCTGAACATTCAGGGACAAAATGTTTAATGGTGCCATGGTAGTAGGGTGGGTAAGGAGGACTTACCTGTTGCCAAGTTATTTGTGTTACTCAATGCGATCCGAGTTGACTCGAAGAGGGGGAAGGAAAGCAGATAGAAGATGAATACTAGAGTGATAGAATGGAATAAAATTTGACTGATTAGACAAAATAATACATATACTAACATAAAGACACATTTAAGTGTTTTCCGCAAGTGGGGGCAAAAATCCCCCACTGGGGAAATAGCGCCTCCGTCAGACTTCCACATGTTTTATGTGGTCGAATGAGGGGGGCAAAGTAGGGCGCACGGATCTCCCGTTCAAAGGGGGGGAGAGCCATCTAAAAAGAATAATACGATAAAGAATAATTCGTTAACCTAATAATTCATATGAAAACTGTTAATATTATAGGTAAATACTCCAGGGGAGAAAATTGGAAAAGGGGTGCCCCTGGGATTATGTGGATTGGAGTAAATTATGGATTGCCACCAAGTATATATAAAAAAATATAAAGAATTTTATTTATACATAATACACTTATATATCAAAAATGGTTTAAAATCAAAGAGAGGAACAGACATATACAGTCATTGAAAAACAATTGCATGAGGACACCTTACTACTTGAGACATATAAGTCATATAGCTAGTGGTGACACAACCGACATGTTTCGGATACTCGAGCTATATCTGTGATAGCCTCCATTATTTCCTTCTTCAAGGTTCATGCAATAGTTTGAAGACAATTTAGTCTCTATATAAGAGAAAAAACAACATAGTATGTGATAGCTATATAATACACAACAGTGTATTGACATGATTAAATTATTTTGAATTTCTCCCATATGTGGGCAGCTAGAAGATAGACATTGTTGCAGAGAGAAAATAAAATAAACTAAAATAAACAATAAGAGAAAAAGAAAAAGGCGGGGAAGAGAAACAAAGGAAGAGAAAAAGAAAAAGAAGAATAAATATACATGGAGGTTCATTTAAGAATACATGAATGCATATATACATTGTATAATTGTATGTCTATAGGATACAGTACATCTATATCAAATAGTGTTGCATACATACATTTCCAATGGTGATATAAACATCAGCCGTTTGGAGGAATTATCCCGGTGATATAAGGCCCAAACGTATATGGTGCGAGTTTGCTGGTCGCATAAAGACAAATACAGCGGCCAAAGAAACACTGCAGGCAAGATGACAGAGCCACGGGGAAATATGTAGGAGGACCAACCCAAAAACGCCCCTCAAAGCTCACAGGGAAGCCTCAAATTGCAGCGGAAAGACTGCCACGGCCTCTCTGTAAAAACATACACAAATGGATTATAGTTTATAGGTCGCAGACTAGCCCTGTAACTAGGCATCCCATAACTATGATGAAGTGTTTGAAAAAAAGGGCTTGGTACCTGTCAATGTGGCGCAAGGACATCCACACTCTGGCTGTGCAGCAATTGGCCAAGTCAGGTGGGACTTTTTATAGAGCTGTCGCTGGTGTTGCAGCCAATCAGCTTAAATGGCGCCAAGGGTGAAGCTGTAAAAGGAAGGAATTCAGCCAATGAGGTAGAGCGTGGGAGGCCACAACAGGGCTAGACTGTGCGTCCGGGTAGAAACCCAATTAACTACGTATTGAAAATGAATAGAGAGGCTCTTACCGGACAGGCACCGCATACAGAGGCCGCCCTCGATCCCGGCGGCGTCCGGCGTCATCGCGCACCCACACAAATGTGAAGGACGTCCACGACGCCGGCGCGGTGACGTCAGACGTCGACCCGACCGCCAGCACAACGAAAAGGGCGGAAGTGCTAAAAGAAAGATCACTCCGTTGCCCGCACCAGACCCAAAAAGGTCAGCGCAAAGGCAGCACAATTGTGTGTGCTGCGCCAAACGGCGCCATCGGAGGAATGGGGAAAAAATGACTAATCCAAAACCCCATGGGTAGTAAACAGTGTAACATGAATGCCCTCCGTCCCATATGTGTGTGATTCTTAGGACAGGGAGAGAAATGTATTTATATGCACATAGCCGTCCATTTGCTCAAATATGAGCAATCAGCCCCCGATTATCAAAATAGCCGGGGGCTGTTTTTGTGCTGGGGAGCGTCAGTGGGCCCAATGGGTGGTCCCCAAATCCCCGGGCTCCAATATGTCAAAAAGTGCAGGATACAATTATCGTTTGATTAATTTCTAAATAATGAACAATGATCAACAATATAATAAATAAGCACTAATCTCCAGTGGGCAAATCATCAGGTAAAGTTCCACCAATTGGATCCAATCTTGTTTACTTAAAAGGATTTTTTAGTTTTTACATGAATATCTAACCGGCATACATCAGAAACATTAGTACACATGTTATACAGCTGGCATAATTCATACATATTTATTTATTTTTCCTTCAAAAAAAAAAAAAAAAAAAAAAAATACAAACTAGGTATAAACAGCTTGTTGAGCTCAATTTAGCAGATCCCTATCAAACTTAGCAGATGTAAAACCTGGTAGGAAGGGTTTAAAGTTAATTGCCTGGTTCAAGCCAGGGGGTGAGGTGGCGTTGAGGATCGAGATCCATCTCAGCTCCCTTTGAAGAAGGTGCTTGTTAAGGTCACCTCCGCGGGGGCTGCGGTGGACCCTGTCCAAAACTAACACCTCAAGGTTTGGTACGCAATCTCCATGAACTTGGGCAGCATGTCTGCCAAGAGGGAGATCAGGATTTTGTTCCTTCATCCCTTTTAGATGCCGGTAAATTCTCTGCCACAATTTTTGTATAGTTTTCCCTACATAGAAGCAGTTACAACTGCAAATAATGAGATATACTACGTCCGTAGTTTGACAGTTTGCATAGTGTTTTGGTCGAAATTTTTGGCCATTCGGTAACCGAATGTTCTTTCTAGTGTTCATATATTTACAATATGTGCAATTACCACATTGGAAAGTTCCCAGGTCCTTACATGGATCTCCCCTATTGGTGTTCTCAAATTCACTCTGCACTAGCATGTCCTTCAGGGACGTTGCTCGTCTATAGGTAATATTTGGCCTGGGGGGTACTAGTGGTCCTATCACAGGATCTGCTGTAAGTAGATGCCAGTGCTTTTGGTAGATTTTAAGAAGTTCAGCGTGATCATCAGAATAAGTGTTGATAATACGATGATCACTTTCACTTTTTTTAGATTTAGATATTAGTAACTCGTGTCGATTTAAATTTGAAGTGCGTTTAAAGGCCTTTTTGAGGCATTTATGGCTATATCCCCTTGCTAGAAGTCTTTGCCTTAAGTTATTGGCTTCTCTTTTATAATCGACCTCGTTAGAGCAATTTCTTTTTATTCTCAAATATTGTCCATAGGGAATAGATTCAACTAGGGATTTAGGGTGAAAGCTAGAAGAATGTAAGATTGTATTGCCTGCACTTGGTTTGCGGAACAGCTTACATGATAACATGTTTTGCTTGTCTCTGAAGATCTCCACATCAAGGAAGGTTATGGTATTTGGGTCCGATATCATTGTAAACTTAAGATTAAAAGTATTTAAGTTTAGGGCGATGAGACACTCATCCAAACATTGCTGGGAGCCCGTCCATACGATGAAGATGTCATCAATGTACCTGTGCCATAGAGCTACATGGCACAGGTACATTGAGAGATCCCCGCTGGAGAAGATTGCATGCTCCCATTCCCCCAGGTACAGGTTGGCGTAGCCAGGGGCACAACTGGTGCCCATGGCTACGCCCTGTACCTGGAGGAAACATTGACCATCGAAAGTGAAGACATTGTGTCTCAGTATGAAATCCAAAGACTGGATTATAAATTCATTGAACAAACGTTCATGGTGGCTGGTTTGTGATAGAATATGTCTAATACAAGCAATACCTAAAGAATGAGGAATCGAGCTGTAAAGTGCCTCCACGTCGATACTGACAAGTATCGAATCTATAGGAATTTGTACTCCCTCGATGATGCGTAATAAGTGAGGTGTATCTTTAACATAAGAGGGGATGCTCTGAACAAAAGGTTTTAGATGCTCATCAATGAGTCGTGAAAGATTTTCAATAATGGCTCCGTTTCCAGATATAATAGGACGTCCTGGGGGATTTAGGGGATCCTTGTGGATTTTGGGGAGTGAGTAGAATGTTGGTGTGCGGGGAAAGGAAGTGCGAACAAATTCCCAAGTTTGTTTAGAAATGACATTATTTTGAAAAGCTTCATCTACCAAAGTGTAGAATTTTTTATTAAAGGCATCTACAACACCCCTACTGACAGGGCGATACCACTCATGATTTCTTAATATGTTGAAGCACATTTCAAGATATTGGGGGTTGTCCATAATGACAATGTTTCCTCCTTTATCCGATAATTTAATCGTAATTTGATGATTTTTGGATAGATTTTTTAAGGCCATCTTTTCAGTAGGAATAAGATTTGTATGTCTAGGTGTTATAGGTACTAGGTTATTTATTTCTTGGCTGATATTTTTAAGAAAATTAGATACACCTGGATTTGAGCTAGGCACTGGGTAAAAAGTTGATGTTTTTTTAAGGGAAGTTTGTTTTAGGGTACTGGGGATCTCGGTGTCAATTGTGCTGGCATTAGCCAAAAGTAAGTCAAGGTCCAGGGTGTCGATGAGGTCTTTGGATTCATTTTCCTCAAGTAAAGATTTGAGATTACCCAGAGCTTGACGTTCACTATACGTGTGAAATTCCCGTGTATCTGGGTCGCTCTTTTCAAAAATGCTTTTGAGTAGCAATTTGCGGGCGTATAAATGAAGATCTTTAATGGTCTCAAATTTGTCTATAGGTTTATTAGGGCAGAAAGTTAATCCTTTTGAGAGGACTGAGATCTCATCGACACTCAGGACATATGATGACAAATTTATAATATTAAAAGCCGAGGCTATGTCGTAGTCGGGTTGTGGGGAGTGAGTGAGTTTCCCGAGTTCTTAGAGAACATCAAGGGAACCTTAGGCGTGACAAAAGTGCCCATATTTTCAAGTGATTCATGTGCACTGACGGTGACATCCGAGGCCGTCAATGTGGAAGTGTTGGGGACTGATGAGAGCAGAGTACGAGGGTACTGTTTAGGGGGACGTTTTTTAGTAGTATTACTATTGGAGGAATTTTCAAAGTCACGATTTCTTTTAGATGGTTTTGTGCGTTTTCCTTTCATCGGTGCATATGACATGTTAGACGAAACCGAAGAGGTATCAGACGTGTCCAACTGTGTGGAACGATGATTGTCGTTCTTATATTGGACTCTAGGTCTAGTTGAAAAAGCCCATCTATATGCTCTGCCTTCTTCGAAGGCTTGTTTATCCCGCATATATTTAAACTCTTTTTTTGCTAAGATCGATTTGTTGAATAGTTCAATATGGATTTTAAGTTTCTCATTTAGATCTTTGTATGAGGAATGGGCTTGTAGGGGTTTAATTCTAGAATAGATTTTTTCAATGTTCGTGTTGATATAGACGAGACGTCTCCGATATTCATCAGAAAGAAGCCTCATCATACCAGCCGAGCATGATTTTAAATTCGTTTCCCATGCTTGTTTGAACGTCGGGTCCAGATCCTCAAAAGTTGGGAAGATCTGGACTCGAAGTCCAAGTGGGTTTAAATCATCTCTTATGTACTCATCAAACGTTTTTATATGCCAATGCATGGAAGATTTCCTCTCCAACCATTTAGTTAGGTTGGAGAAAAGAAAGGTTAGCTCAGATTCCAAGGATTCATTTTTACCATAGTTTGATTGTAATTGTTCAGTGAAAACCTCCCATGATTCACTGTAAAGTTCAGCCATGATGATGGTGTCACTGAGCTCTACACAAATGGGTATACCAACACAATAAGACAATAACAAAAATAACAAAAAAAAAAAAAAAAAAGAATTGCAGCAATGCGTTTTCAAAATAATTGCTCATACAATAGGGAGCAAGCAAAAAATTAATTCAGTAAATTGTTTATGTAGATAACGCTGGAAAGCTTCAAATATGGATGGGGACTAAGGGGTATTTGCTACCCAAAAATAGAATATATTAATTAGGGGAAGATGAAGCCATTAGCCAGCAGATACAGGGCAAGTTACCATTTTTACCAATCACATCCCGGTAATTTTGAAAAAATTGGAAAAGGGGTGCCCCTGGGATTATGTGGATTGGAGTAAATTATGGATTGCCACCAAGTATATATAAAAAAAAATATATAAAGAATTTTATTTATACATAATACACTTATATATCAAAAATGGTTTAAAATCAAAGAGAGGAACAGACATATACAGTCATTGAAAAACAATTGCATGAGGACACCTTACTACTTGAGACATATAAGTCATATAGCTAGTGGTGACACAACCGACATGTTTCGGATACTCGAGCTATATCTGTGATAGCCTCCATTATTTCCTTCTTCAAGGTTCATGCAATAGTTTGAAGACAATTTAGTCTCTATATAAGAGAAAAAACAACATAGTATGTGATAGCTATATAATACACAACAGTGTATTGACATGATTAAATTATTTTGAATTTCTCCCATATGTGGGCAGCTAGAAGATAGACATTGTTGCAGAGAGAAAATAAAATAAACTAAAATAAACAATAAGAGAAAAAGAAAAAGGCGGGGAAGAGAAACAAAGGAAGAGAAAAAGAAAAAGAAGAATAAATATACATGGAGGTTCATTTAAGAATACATGAATGCATATATACATTGTATAATTGTATGTCTATAGGATACAGTACATCTATATCAAATAGTGTTGCATACATACATTTCCAATGGTGATATAAACATCAGCCGTTTGGAGGAATTATCCCGGTGATATAAGGCCCAAACGTATATGGTGCGAGTTTGCTGGTCGCATAAAGACAAATACAGCGGCCAAAGAAACACTGCAGGCAAGATGACAGAGCCACGGGGAAATATGTAGGAGGACCAACCCAAAAACGCCCCTCAAAGCTCACAGGGAAGCCTCAAATTGCAGCGGAAAGACTGCCACGGCCTCTCTGTAAAAACATACACAAATGGATTATAGTTTATAGGTCGCAGACTAGCCCTGTAACTAGGCATCCCATAACTATGATGAAGTGTTTGAAAAAAAGGGCTTGGTACCTGTCAATGTGGCGCAAGGACATCCACACTCTGGCTGTGCAGCAATTGGCCAAGTCAGGTGGGACTTTTTATAGAGCTGTCGCTGGTGTTGCAGCCAATCAGCTTAAATGGCGCCAAGGGTGAAGCTGTAAAAGGAAGGAATTCAGCCAATGAGGTAGAGCGTGGGAGGCCACAACAGGGCTAGACTGTGCGTCCGGGTAGAAACCCAATTAACTACGTATTGAAAATGAATAGAGAGGCTCTTACCGGACAGGCACCGCATACAGAGGCCGCCCTCGATCCCGGCGGCGTCCGGCGTCATCGCGCACCCACACAAATGTGAAGGACGTCCACGACGCCGGCGCGGTGACGTCAGACGTCGACCCGACCGCCAGCACAACGAAAAGGGCGGAAGTGCTAAAAGAAAGATCACTCCGTTGCCCGCACCAGACCCAAAAAGGTCAGCGCAAAGGCAGCACAATTGTGTGTGCTGCGCCAAACGGCGCCATCGGAGGAATGGGGAAAAAATGACTAATCCAAAACCCCATGGGTAGTAAACAGTGTAACATGAATGCCCTCCGTCCCATATGTGTGTGATTCTTAGGACAGGGAGAGAAATGTATTTATATGCACATAGCCGTCCATTTGCTCAAATATGAGCAATCAGCCCCCGATTATCAAAATAGCCGGGGGCTGTTTTTGTGCTGGGGAGCGTCAGTGGGCCCAATGGGTGGTCCCCAAATCCCCGGGCTCCAATATGTCAAAAAGTGCAGGATACAATTATCGTTTGATTAATTTCTAAATAATGAACAATGATCAACAATATAATAAATAAGCACTAATCTCCAGTGGGCAAATCATCAGGTAAAGTTCCACCAATTGGATCCAATCTTGTTTACTTAAAAGGATTTTTTAGTTTTTACATGAATATCTAACCGGCATACATCAGAAACATTAGTACACATGTTATACAGCTGGCATAATTCATACATATTTATTTATTTTTCCTTCAAAAAAAAAAAAAATACAAACTAGGTATAAACAGCTTGTTGAGCTCAATTTAGCAGATCCCTATCAAACTTAGCAGATGTAAAACCTGGTAGGAAGGGTTTAAAGTTAATTGCCTGGTTCAAGCCAGGGGGTGAGGTGGCGTTGAGGATCGAGATCCATCTCAGCTCCCTTTGAAGAAGGTGCTTGTTAAGGTCACCTCCGCGGGGGCTGCGGTGGACCCTGTCCAAAACTAACACCTCAAGGTTTGGTACGCAATCTCCATGAACTTGGGCAGCATGTCTGCCAAGAGGGAGATCAGGATTTTGTTCCTTCATCCCTTTTAGATGCCGGTAAATTCTCTGCCACAATTTTTGTATAGTTTTCCCTACATAGAAGCAGTTACAACTGCAAATAATGAGATATACTACGTCCGTAGTTTGACAGTTTGCATAGTGTTTTGGTCGAAATTTTTGGCCATTCGGTAACCGAATGTTCTTTCTAGTGTTCATATATTTACAATATGTGCAATTACCACATTGGAAAGTTCCCAGGTCCTTACATGGATCTCCCCTATTGGTGTTCTCAAATTCACTCTGCACTAGCATGTCCTTCAGGGACGTTGCTCGTCTATAGGTAATATTTGGCCTGGGGGGTACTAGTGGTCCTATCACAGGATCTGCTGTAAGTAGATGCCAGTGCTTTTGGTAGATTTTAAGAAGTTCAGCGTGATCATCAGAATAAGTGTTGATAATACGATGATCACTTTCACTTTTTTTAGATTTAGATATTAGTAACTCGTGTCGATTTAAATTTGAAGTGCGTTTAAAGGCCTTTTTGAGGCATTTATGGCTATATCCCCTTGCTAGAAGTCTTTGCCTTAAGTTATTGGCTTCTCTTTTATAATCGACCTCGTTAGAGCAATTTCTTTTTATTCTCAAATATTGTCCATAGGGAATAGATTCAACTAGGGATTTAGGGTGAAAGCTAGAAGAATGTAAGATTGTATTGCCTGCACTTGGTTTGCGGAACAGCTTACATGATAACATGTTTTGCTTGTCTCTGAAGATCTCCACATCAAGGAAGGTTATGGTATTTGGGTCCGATATCATTGTAAACTTAAGATTAAAAGTATTTAAGTTTAGGGCGATGAGACACTCATCCAAACATTGCTGGGAGCCCGTCCATACGATGAAGATGTCATCAATGTACCTGTGCCATAGAGCTACATGGCACAGGTACATTGAGAGATCCCCGCTGGAGAAGATTGCATGCTCCCATTCCCCCAGGTACAGGTTGGCGTAGCCAGGGGCACAACTGGTGCCCATGGCTACGCCCTGTACCTGGAGGAAACATTGACCATCGAAAGTGAAGACATTGTGTCTCAGTATGAAATCCAAAGACTGGATTATAAATTCATTGAACAAACGTTCATGGTGGCTGGTTTGTGATAGAATATGTCTAATACAAGCAATACCTAAAGAATGAGGAATCGAGCTGTAAAGTGCCTCCACGTCGATACTGACAAGTATCGAATCTATAGGAATTTGTACTCCCTCGATGATGCGTAATAAGTGAGGTGTATCTTTAACATAAGAGGGGATGCTCTGAACAAAAGGTTTTAGATGCTCATCAATGAGTCGTGAAAGATTTTCAATAATGGCTCCGTTTCCAGATATAATAGGACGTCCTGGGGGATTTAGGGGATCCTTGTGGATTTTGGGGAGTGAGTAGAATGTTGGTGTGCGGGGAAAGGAAGTGCGAACAAATTCCCAAGTTTGTTTAGAAATGACATTATTTTGAAAAGCTTCATCTACCAAAGTGTAGAATTTTTTATTAAAGGCATCTACAACACCCCTACTGACAGGGCGATACCACTCATGATTTCTTAATATGTTGAAGCACATTTCAAGATATTGGGGGTTGTCCATAATGACAATGTTTCCTCCTTTATCCGATAATTTAATCGTAATTTGATGATTTTTGGATAGATTTTTTAAGGCCATCTTTTCAGTAGGAATAAGATTTGTATGTCTAGGTGTTATAGGTACTAGGTTATTTATTTCTTGGCTGATATTTTTAAGAAAATTAGATACACCTGGATTTGAGCTAGGCACTGGGTAAAAAGTTGATGTTTTTTTAAGGGAAGTTTGTTTTAGGGTACTGGGGATCTCGGTGTCAATTGTGCTGGCATTAGCCAAAAGTAAGTCAAGGTCCAGGGTGTCGATGAGGTCTTTGGATTCATTTTCCTCAAGTAAAGATTTGAGATTACCCAGAGCTTGACGTTCACTATACGTGTGAAATTCCCGTGTATCTGGGTCGCTCTTTTCAAAAATGCTTTTGAGTAGCAATTTGCGGGCGTATAAATGAAGATCTTTAATGGTCTCAAATTTGTCTATAGGTTTATTAGGGCAGAAAGTTAATCCTTTTGAGAGGACTGAGATCTCATCGACACTCAGGACATATGATGACAAATTTATAATATTAAAAGCCGAGGCTATGTCGTAGTCGGGTTGTGGGGAGTGAGTGAGTTTCCCGAGTTCTTAGAGAACATCAAGGGAACCTTAGGCGTGACAAAAGTGCCCATATTTTCAAGTGATTCATGTGCACTGACGGTGACATCCGAGGCCGTCAATGTGGAAGTGTTGGGGACTGATGAGAGCAGAGTACGAGGGTACTGTTTAGGGGGACGTTTTTTAGTAGTATTACTATTGGAGGAATTTTCAAAGTCACGATTTCTTTTAGATGGTTTTGTGCGTTTTCCTTTCATCGGTGCATATGACATGTTAGACGAAACCGAAGAGGTATCAGACGTGTCCAACTGTGTGGAACGATGATTGTCGTTCTTATATTGGACTCTAGGTCTAGTTGAAAAAGCCCATCTATATGCTCTGCCTTCTTCGAAGGCTTGTTTATCCCGCATATATTTAAACTCTTTTTTTGCTAAGATCGATTTGTTGAATAGTTCAATATGGATTTTAAGTTTCTCATTTAGATCTTTGTATGAGGAATGGGCTTGTAGGGGTTTAATTCTAGAATAGATTTTTTCAATGTTCGTGTTGATATAGACGAGACGTCTCCGATATTCATCAGAAAGAAGACTCATCATACCAGCCGAGCATGATTTTAAATTCGTTTCCCATGCTTGTTTGAACGTCGGGTCCAGATCCTCAAAAGTTGGGAAGATCTGGACTCGAAGTCCAAGTGGGTTTAAATCATCTCTTATGTACTCATCAAACGTTTTTATATGCCAATGCATGGAAGATTTCCTCTCCAACCATTTAGTTAGGTTGGAGAAAAGAAAGGTTAGCTCAGATTCCAAGGATTCATTTTTACCATAGTTTGATTGTAATTGTTCAGTGAAAACCTCCCATGATTCACTGTAAAGTTCAGCCATGATGATGGTGTCACTGAGCTCTACACAAATGGGTATACCAACACAATAAGACAATAACAAAAATAACAAAAAAAAAAAAAAAAAAGAATTGCAGCAATGCGTTTTCAAAATAATTGCTCATACAATAGGGAGCAAGCAAAAAATTAATTCAGTAAATTGTTTATGTAGATAACGCTGGAAAGCTTCAAATATGGATGGGGACTAAGGGGTATTTGCTACCCAAAAATAGAATATATTAATTAGGGGAAGATGAAGCCATTAGCCAGCAGATACAGGGCAAGTTACCATTTTTACCAATCACATCCCGGTCATTTTGAAAAAATTGGAAAAGGGGTGCCCCTGGGATTATGTGGATTGGAGTAAATTATGGATTGCCACCAAGTATATATAAAAAAAAAAATATAAAGAATTTTATTTATACATAATACACTTATATATCAAAAATGGTTTAAAATCAAAGAGAGGAACAGACATATACAGTCATTGAAAAACAATTGCATGAGGACACCTTACTACTTGAGACATATAAGTCATATAGCTAGTGGTGACACAACCGACATGTTTCGGATACTCGAGCTATATCTGTGATAGCCTCCATTATTTCCTTCTTCAAGGTTCATGCAATAGTTTGAAGACAATTTAGTCTCTATATAAGAGAAAAAACAACATAGTATGTGATAGCTATATAATACACAACAGTGTATTGACATGATTAAATTATTTTGAATTTCTCCCATATGTGGGCAGCTAGAAGATAGACATTGTTGCAGAGAGAAAATAAAATAAACTAAAATAAACAATAAGAGAAAAAGAAAAAGGCGGGGAAGAGAAACAAAGGAAGAGAAAAAGAAAAAGAAGAATAAATATACATGGAGGTTCATTTAAGAATACATGAATGCATATATATACATTGTATAATTGTATGTCTATAGGATACAGTACATCTATATCAAATAGTGTTGCATACATACATTTCCAATGGTGATATAAACATCAGCCGTTTGGAGGAATTATCCCGGTGATATAAGGCCCAAACGTATATGGTGCGAGTTTGCTGGTCGCATAAAGACAAATACAGCGGCCAAAGAAACACTGCAGGCAAGATGACAGAGCCACGGGGAAATATGTAGGAGGACCAACCCAAAAACGCCCCTCAAAGCTCACAGGGAAGCCTCAAATTGCAGCGGAAAGACTGCCACGGCCTCTCTGTAAAAACATACACAAATGGATTATAGTTTATAGGTCGCAGACTAGCCCTGTAACTAGGCATCCCATAACTATGATGAAGTGTTTGAAAAAAAGGGCTTGGTACCTGTCAATGTGGCGCAAGGACATCCACACTCTGGCTGTGCAGCAATTGGCCAAGTCAGGTGGGACTTTTTATAGAGCTGTCGCTGGTGTTGCAGCCAATCAGCTTAAATGGCGCCAAGGGTGAAGCTGTAAAAGGAAGGAATTCAGCCAATGAGGTAGAGCGTGGGAGGCCACAACAGGGCTAGACTGTGCGTCCGGGTAGAAACCCAATTAACTACGTATTGAAAATGAATAGAGAGGCTCTTACCGGACAGGCACCGCATACAGAGGCCGCCCTCGATCCCGGCGGCGTCCGGCGTCATCGCGCACCCACACAAATGTGAAGGACGTCCACGACGCCGGCGCGGTGACGTCAGACGTCGACCCGACCGCCAGCACAACGAAAAGGGCGGAAGTGCTAAAAGAAAGATCACTCCGTTGCCCGCACCAGACCCAAAAAGGTCAGCGCAAAGGCAGCACAATTGTGTGTGCTGCGCCAAACGGCGCCATCGGAGGAATGGGGAAAAAATGACTAATCCAAAACCCCATGGGTAGTAAACAGTGTAACATGAATGCCCTCCGTCCCATATGTGTGTGATTCTTAGGACAGGGAGAGAAATGTATTTATATGCACATAGCCGTCCATTTGCTCAAATATGAGCAATCAGCCCCCGATTATCAAAATAGCCGGGGGCTGTTTTTGTGCTGGGGAGCGTCAGTGGGCCCAATGGGCCCACTGACGCTCCCCAGCACAAAAACAGCCCCCGGCTATTTTGATAATCGGGGGCTGATTGCTCATATTTGAGCAAATGGACGGCTATGTGCATATAAATACATTTCTCTCCCTGTCCTAAGAATCACACACATATGGGACGGAGGGCATTCATGTTACACTGTTTACTACCCATGGGGTTTTGGATTAGTCCTTTTTTCCCCATTCCTCCGATGGCGCCGTTTGGCGCAGCACACACAATTGTGCTGCCTTTGCGCTGACCTTTTTGGGTCTGGTGCGGGCAACGGAGTGATCTTTCTTTTAGCACTTCCGCCCTTTTCGTTGTGCTGGCGGTCGGGTCGACGTCTGACGTCACCGCGCCGGCGTCGTGGACGTCCTTCACATTTGTGTGGGTGCGCGATGACGCCGGACGCCGCCGGGATCGAGGGCGGCCTCTGTATGCGGTGCCTGTCCGGTAAGAGCCTCTCTATTCATTTTCAATACGTAGTTAATTGGGTTTCTACCCGGACGCACAGTCTAGCCCTGTTGTGGCCTCCCACGCTCTACCTCATTGGCTGAATTCCTTCCTTTTACAGCTTCACCCTTGGCGCCATTTAAGCTGATTGGCTGCAACACCAGCGACAGCTCTATAAAAAGTCCCACCTGACTTGGCCAATTGCTGCACAGCCAGAGTGTGGATGTCCTTGCGCCACATTGACAGGTACCAAGCCCCTTTTTTTCAAACACTTCATCATAGTTATGGGATGCCTAGTTACAGGGCTAGTCTGCGACCTATAAACTATAATCCATTTGTGTATGTTTTTACAGAGAGGCCGTGGCAGTCTTTCCGCTGCAATTTGAGGCTTCCCTGTGAGCTTTGAGGGGCGTTTTTGGGTTGGTCCTCCTACATATTTCCCCGTGGCTCTGTCATCTTGCCTGCAGTGTTTCTTTGGCCGCTGTATTTGTCTTTATGCGACCAGCAAACTCGCACCATATACGTTTGGGCCTTATATCACCGGGATAATTCCTCCAAACGGCTGATGTTTATATCACCATTGGAAATGTATGTATGCAACACTATTTGATATAGATGTACTGTATCCTATAGACATACAATTATACAATGTATATATGCATTCATGTATTCTTAAATGAACCTCCATGTATATTTATTCTTCTTTTTCTTTTTCTCTTCCTTTGTTTCTCTTCCCCGCCTTTTTCTTTTTCTCTTATTGTTTATTTTAGTTTATTTTATTTTCTCTCTGCAACAATGTCTATCTTCTAGCTGCCCACATATGGGAGAAATTCAAAATAATTTAATCATGTCAATATACTGTTGTGTATTATATAGCTATCACATACTATGTTGTTTTTTCTCTTATATAGAGACTAAATTGTCTTCAAACTATTGCATGAACCTTAAAGAAGGAAATAATGGAGGCTATCACAGATATAGCTCGAGTATCCGAAACATGTCGGTTGTGTCACCACTAGCTATATGACTTATATGTCTCAAGTAGTAAGGTGTCCTCATGCAATTGTTTTTCAATGACTGTATATGTCTGTTCCTCTCTTTGATTTTAAACCATTTTTGATATATAAGTGTATTATGTATAAATAAAATTCTTTATATTTTTTTATATATACTTGGTGGCAATCCATAATTTACTCCAATCCACATAATCCCAGGGGCACCCCTTTTCCAATTTTTTCAAAATTACCGGGATGTGATTGGTAAAAATGGTAACTTGCCCTGTATCTGCTGGCTAATGGCTTCATCTTCCCCTAATTAATATATTCTATTTTTGGGTAGCAAATACCCCTTAGTCCCCATCCATATTTGAAGCTTTCCAGCGTTATCTACATAAACAATTTACTGAATTAATTTTTTGCTTGCTCCCTATTGTATGAGCAATTATTTTGAAAACGCATTGCTGCAATTCTTTTTTTTTTTTTTTTTGTTATTTTTGTTTTTGTCTTATTGTGTTGGTATACCCATTTGTGTAGAGCTCAGTGACACCATCATCATGGCTGAACTTTACAGTGAATCATGGGAGGTTTTCACTGAACAATTACAATCAAACTATGGTAAAAATGAATCCTCGGAATCTGAGCTAACCTTTCTTTTCTCCAACCTAACTAAATGGTTGGAGAGGAAATCTTCCATGCATTGGCATATAAAAACGTTTGATGAGTACATAAGAGATGATTTAAACCCACTTGGACTTCGAGTCCAGATCTTCCCAACTTTTGAGGATCTGGACCCGACGTTCAAACAAGCATGGGAAACGAATTTAAAATCATGCTCGGCTGGTATGATGAGGCTTCTTTCTGATGAATATCGGAGACGTCTCGTCTATATCAACACGAACATTGAAAAAATCTATTCTAGAATTAAACCCCTACAAGCCCATTCCTCATACAAAGATCTAAATGAGAAACTTAAAATCCATATTGAACTATTCAACAAATCGATCTTAGCAAAAAAAGAGTTTAAATATATGCGGGATAAACAAGCCTTCGAAGAAGGCAGAGCATATAGATGGGCTTTTTCAACTAGACCTAGAGTCCAATATAAGAACGACAATCATCGTTCCACACAGTTGGACACGTCTGATACCTCTTCGGTTTCGTCTAACATGTCATATGCACCGATGAAAGGAAAACGCACAAAACCATCTAAAAGAAATCGTGACTTTGAAAATTCCTCCAATAGTAATACTACTAAAAAACGTCCCCCTAAACAGTACCCTCGTACTCTGCTCTCATCAGTCCCCAACACTTCCACATTGACGGCCTCGGATGTCACCGTCAGTGCACATGAATCACTTGAAAATATGGGCACTTTTGTCACGCCTAAGGTTCCCTTGATGTTCTCTAAGAACTCGGGAAACTCACTCACTCCCCACAACCCGACTACGACATAGCCTCGGCTTTTAATATTATAAATTTGTCATCATATGTCCTGAGTGTCGATGAGATCTCAGTCCTCTCAAAAGGATTAACTTTCTGCCCTAATAAACCTATAGACAAATTTGAGACCATTAAAGATCTTCATTTATACGCCCGCAAATTGCTACTCAAAAGCATTTTTGAAAAGAGCGACCCAGATACACGGGAATTTCACACGTATAGTGAACGTCAAGCTCTGGGTAATCTCAAATCTTTACTTGAGGAAAATGAATCCAAAGACCTCATCGACACCCTGGACCTTGACTTACTTTTGGCTAATGCCAGCACAATTGACACCGAGATCCCCAGTACCCTAAAACAAACTTCCCTTAAAAAAACATCAACTTTTTACCCAGTGCCTAGCTCAAATCCAGGTGTATCTAATTTTCTTAAAAATATCAGCCAAGAAATAAATAACCTAGTACCTATAACACCTAGACATACAAATCTTATTCCTACTGAAAAGATGGCCTTAAAAAATCTATCCAAAAATCATCAAATTACGATTAAATTATCGGATAAAGGAGGAAACATTGTCATTATGGACAACCCCCAATATCTTGAAATGTGCTTCAACATATTAAGAAATCATGAGTGGTATCGCCCTGTCAGTAGGGGTGTTGTAGATACCTTTAATAAAAAATTCTACACTTTGGTAGATGAAGCTTTTCAAAATAATGTCATTTCTAAACAAACTTGGGAATTTGTTCGCACTTCCTTTCCCCGCACACCAACATTCTACTCACTCCCCAAAATCCACAAGGATCCCCTAAATCCCCCAGGACGTCCTATTATATCTGGAAACGGAGCCATTATTGAAAATCTTTCACGACTCATTGATGAGCATCTAAAACCTTTTGTTCAGAGCATCCCCTCTTATGTTAAAGATACACCTCACTTATTACGCATCATCGAGGGAGTACAAATTCCTATAGATTCGATACTTGTCAGTATCGACGTGGAGGCACTTTACAGCTCGATTCCTCATTCTTTAGGTATTGCTTGTATTAGACATATTCTATCACAAACCAGCCACCATGAACGTTTGTTCAATGAATTTATAATCCAGTCTTTGGATTTCATACTGAGACACAATGTCTTCACTTTCGATGGTCAATGTTTCCTCCAGGTACAGGGCGTAGCCATGGGCACCAGTTGTGCCCCTGGCTACGCCAACCTGTACCTGGGGGAATGGGAGCATGCAATCTTCTCCAGCGGGGATCTCTCAATGTACCTGTGCCATGTAGCTCTATGGCACAGGTACATTGATGACATCTTCATCGTATGGACGGGCTCCCAGCAATGTTTGGATGAGTGTCTCATCGCCCTAAACTTAAATACTTTTAATCTTAAGTTTACAATGATATCGGACCCAAATACCATAACCTTCCTTGATGTGGAGATCTTCAGAGACAAGCAAAACATGTTATCATGTAAGCTGTTCCGCAAACCAAGTGCAGGCAATACAATCTTACATTCTTCTAGCTTTCACCCTAAATCCCTAGTTGAATCTATTCCCTATGGACAATATTTGAGAATAAAAAGAAATTGCTCTAACGAGGTCGATTATAAAAGAGAAGCCAATAACTTAAGGCAAAGACTTCTAGCAAGGGGATATAGCCATAAATGCCTCAAAAAGGCCTTTAAACGCACTTCAAATTTAAATCGACACGAGTTACTAATATCTAAATCTAAAAAAAGTGAAAGTGATCATCGTATTATCAACACTTATTCTGATGATCACGCTGAACTTCTTAAAATCTACCAAAAGCACTGGCATCTACTTACAGCAGATCCTGTGATAGGACCACTAGTACCCCCCAGGCCAAATATTACCTATAGACGAGCAACGTCCCTGAAGGACATGCTAGTGCAGAGTGAATTTGAGAACACCAATAGGGGAGATCCATGTAAGGACCTGGGAACTTTCCAATGTGGTAATTGCACATATTGTAAATATATGAACACTAGAAAGAACATTCGGTTACCGAATGGCCAAAAATTTCGACCAAAACACTATGCAAACTGTCAAACTACGGACGTAGTATATCTCATTATTTGCAGTTGTAACTGCTTCTATGTAGGGAAAACTATACAAAAATTGTGGCAGAGAATTTACCGGCATCTAAAAGGGATGAAGGAACAAAATCCTGATCTCCCTCTTGGCAGACATGCTGCCCAAGTTCATGGAGATTGCGTACCAAACCTTGAGGTGTTAGTTTTGGACAGGGTCCACCGCAGCCCCCGCGGAGGTGACCTTAACAAGCACCTTCTTCAAAGGGAGCTGAGATGGATCTCGATCCTCAACGCCACCTCACCCCCTGGCTTGAACCAGGCAATTAACTTTAAACCCTTCCTACCAGGTTTTACATCTGCTAAGTTTGATAGGGATCTGCTAAATTGAGCTCAACAAGCTGTTTATACCTAGTTTGTATTTTTTTTTTTTTTTTTTTTGAAGGAAAAATAAATAAATATGTATGAATTATGCCAGCTGTATAACATGTGTACTAATGTTTCTGATGTATGCCGGTTAGATATTCATGTAAAAACTAAAAAATCCTTTTAAGTAAACAAGATTGGATCCAATTGGTGGAACTTTACCTGATGATTTGCCCACTGGAGATTAGTGCTTATTTATTATATTGTTGATCATTGTTCATTATTTAGAAATTAATCAAACGATAATTGTATCCTGCACTTTTTGACATATTGGAGCCCGGGGATTTGGGGACCACCCATTGGGCCCACTGACGCTCCCCAGCACAAAAACAGCCCCCGGCTATTTTGATAATCGGGGGCTGATTGCTCATATTTGAGCAAATGGACGGCTATGTGCATATAAATACATTTCTCTCCCTGTCCTAAGAATCACACACATATGGGACGGAGGGCATTCATGTTACACTGTTTACTACCCATGGGGTTTTGGATTAGTCATTTTTTCCCCATTCCTCCGATGGCGCCGTTTGGCGCAGCACACACAATTGTGCTGCCTTTGCGCTGACCTTTTTGGGTCTGGTGCGGGCAACGGAGTGATCTTTCTTTTAGCACTTCCGCCCTTTTCGTTGTGCTGGCGGTCGGGTCGACGTCTGACGTCACCGCGCCGGCGTCGTGGACGTCCTTCACATTTGTGTGGGTGCGCGATGACGCCGGACGCCGCCGGGATCGAGGGCGGCCTCTGTATGCGGTGCCTGTCCGGTAAGAGCCTCTCTATTCATTTTCAATACGTAGTTAATTGGGTTTCTACCCGGACGCACAGTCTAGCCCTGTTGTGGCCTCCCACGCTCTACCTCATTGGCTGAATTCCTTCCTTTTACAGCTTCACCCTTGGCGCCATTTAAGCTGATTGGCTGCAACACCAGCGACAGCTCTATAAAAAGTCCCACCTGACTTGGCCAATTGCTGCACAGCCAGAGTGTGGATGTCCTTGCGCCACATTGACAGGTACCAAGCCCCTTTTTTTCAAACACTTCATCATAGTTATGGGATGCCTAGTTACAGGGCTAGTCTGCGACCTATAAACTATAATCCATTTGTGTATGTTTTTACAGAGAGGCCGTGGCAGTCTTTCCGCTGCAATTTGAGGCTTCCCTGTGAGCTTTGAGGGGCGTTTTTGGGTTGGTCCTCCTACATATTTCCCCGTGGCTCTGTCATCTTGCCTGCAGTGTTTCTTTGGCCGCTGTATTTGTCTTTATGCGACCAGCAAACTCGCACCATATACGTTTGGGCCTTATATCACCGGGATAATTCCTCCAAACGGCTGATGTTTATATCACCATTGGAAATGTATGTATGCAACACTATTTGATATAGATGTACTGTATCCTATAGACATACAATTATACAATGTATATATGCATTCATGTATTCTTAAATGAACCTCCATGTATATTTATTCTTCTTTTTCTTTTTCTCTTCCTTTGTTTCTCTTCCCCGCCTTTTTCTTTTTCTCTTATTGTTTATTTTAGTTTATTTTATTTTCTCTCTGCAACAATGTCTATCTTCTAGCTGCCCACATATGGGAGAAATTCAAAATAATTTAATCATGTCAATACACTGTTGTGTATTATATAGCTATCACATACTATGTTGTTTTTTCTCTTATATAGAGACTAAATTGTCTTCAAACTATTGCATGAACCTTGAAGAAGGAAATAATGGAGGCTATCACAGATATAGCTCGAGTATCCGAAACATGTCGGTTGTGTCACCACTAGCTATATGACTTATATGTCTCAAGTAGTAAGGTGTCCTCATGCAATTGTTTTTCAATGACTGTATATGTCTGTTCCTCTCTTTGATTTTAAACCATTTTTGATATATAAGTGTATTATGTATAAATAAAATTCTTTATATTTTTTTATATATACTTGGTGGCAATCCATAATTTACTCCAATCCACATAATCCCAGGGGCACCCCTTTTCCAATTTTTTCAAAATTACCGGGATGTGATTGGTAAAAATGGTAACTTGCCCTGTATCTGCTGGCTAATGGCTTCATCTTCCCCTAATTAATATATTCTATTTTTGGGTAGCAAATACCCCTTAGTCCCCATCCATATTTGAAGCTTTCCAGCGTTATCTACATAAACAATTTACTGAATTAATTTTTTGCTTGCTCCCTATTGTATGAGCAATTATTTTGAAAACGCATTGCTGCAATTCTTTTTTTTTTTTTTTTTTTGTTATTTTTGTTATTGTCTTATTGTGTTGGTATACCCATTTGTGTAGAGCTCAGTGACACCATCATCATGGCTGAACTTTACAGTGAATCATGGGAGGTTTTCACTGAACAATTACAATCAAACTATGGTAAAAATGAATCCTCGGAATCTGAGCTAACCTTTCTTTTCTCCAACCTAACTAAATGGTTGGAGAGGAAATCTTCCATGCATTGGCATATAAAAACGTTTGATGAGTACATAAGAGATGATTTAAACCCACTTGGACTTCGAGTCCAGATCTTCCCAACTTTTGAGGATCTGGACCCGACGTTCAAACAAGCATGGGAAACGAATTTAAAATCATGCTCGGCTGGTATGATGAGGCTTCTTTCTGATGAATATCGGAGACGTCTCGTCTATATCAACACGAACATTGAAAAAATCTATTCTAGAATTAAACCCCTACAAGCCCATTCCTCATACAAAGATCTAAATGAGAAACTTAAAATCCATATTGAACTATTCAACAAATCGATCTTAGCAAAAAAAGAGTTTAAATATATGCGGGATAAACAAGCCTTCGAAGAAGGCAGAGCATATAGATGGGCTTTTTCAACTAGACCTAGAGTCCAATATAAGAACGACAATCATCGTTCCACACAGTTGGACACGTCTGATACCTCTTCGGTTTCGTCTAACATGTCATATGCACCGATGAAAGGAAAACGCACAAAACCATCTAAAAGAAATCGTGACTTTGAAAATTCCTCCAATAGTAATACTACTAAAAAACGTCCCCCTAAACAGTACCCTCGTACTCTGCTCTCATCAGTCCCCAACACTTCCACATTGACGGCCTCGGATGTCACCGTCAGTGCACATGAATCACTTGAAAATATGGGCACTTTTGTCACGCCTAAGGTTCCCTTGATGTTCTCTAAGAACTCGGGAAACTCACTCACTCCCCACAACCCGACTACGACATAGCCTCGGCTTTTAATATTATAAATTTGTCATCATATGTCCTGAGTGTCGATGAGATCTCAGTCCTCTCAAAAGGATTAACTTTCTGCCCTAATAAACCTATAGACAAATTTGAGACCATTAAAGATCTTCATTTATACGCCCGCAAATTGCTACTCAAAAGCATTTTTGAAAAGAGCGACCCAGATACACGGGAATTTCACACGTATAGTGAACGTCAAGCTCTGGGTAATCTCAAATCTTTACTTGAGGAAAATGAATCCAAAGACCTCATCGACACCCTGGACCTTGACTTACTTTTGGCTAATGCCAGCACAATTGACACCGAGATCCCCAGTACCCTAAAACAAACTTCCCTTAAAAAAACATCAACTTTTTACCCAGTGCCTAGCTCAAATCCAGGTGTATCTAATTTTCTTAAAAATATCAGCCAAGAAATAAATAACCTAGTACCTATAACACCTAGACATACAAATCTTATTCCTACTGAAAAGATGGCCTTAAAAAATCTATCCAAAAATCATCAAATTACGATTAAATTATTGGATAAAGGAGGAAACATTGTCATTATGGACAACCCCCAATATCTTGAAATGTGCTTCAACATATTAAGAAATCATGAGTGGTATCGCCCTGTCAGTAGGGGTGTTGTAGATGCCTTTAATAAAAAATTCTACACTTTGGTAGATGAAGCTTTTCAAAATAATGTCATTTCTAAACAAACTTGGGAATTTGTTCGCACTTCCTTTCCCCGCACACCAACATTCTACTCACTCCCCAAAATCCACAAGGATCCCCTAAATCCCCCAGGACGTCCTATTATATCTGGAAACGGAGCCATTATTGAAAATCTTTCACGACTCATTGATGAGCATCTAAAACCTTTTGTTCAGAGCATCCCCTCTTATGTTAAAGATACACCTCACTTATTACGCATCATCGAGGGAGTACAAATTCCTATAGATTCGATACTTGTCAGTATCGACGTGGAGGCACTTTACAGCTCGATTCCTCATTCTTTAGGTATTGCTTGTATTAGACATATTCTATCACAAACCAGCCACCATGAACGTTTGTTCAATGAATTTATAATCCAGTCTTTGGATTTCATACTGAGACACAATGTCTTCACTTTCGATGGTCAATGTTTCCTCCAGGTACAGGGCGTAGCCATGGGCACCAGTTGTGCCCCTGGCTACGCCAACCTGTACCTGGGGGAATGGGAGCATGCAATCTTCTCCAGCGGGGATCTCTCAATGTACCTGTGCCATGTAGCTCTATGGCACAGGTACATTGATGACATCTTCATCGTATGGACGGGCTCCCAGCAATGTTTGGATGAGTGTCTCATCGCCCTAAACTTAAATACTTTTAATCTTAAGTTTACAATGATATCGGACCCAAATACCATAACCTTCCTTGATGTGGAGATCTTCAGAGACAAGCAAAACATGTTATCATGTAAGCTGTTCCGCAAACCAAGTGCAGGCAATACAATCTTACATTCTTCTAGCTTTCACCCTAAATCCCTAGTTGAATCTATTCCCTATGGACAATATTTGAGAATAAAAAGAAATTGCTCTAACGAGGTCGATTATAAAAGAGAAGCCAATAACTTAAGGCAAAGACTTCTAGCAAGGGGATATAGCCATAAATGCCTCAAAAAGGCCTTTAAACGCACTTCAAATTTAAATCGACACGAGTTACTAATATCTAAATCTAAAAAAAGTGAAAGTGATCATCGTATTATCAACACTTATTCTGATGATCACGCTGAACTTCTTAAAATCTACCAAAAGCACTGGCATCTACTTACAGCAGATCCTGTGATAGGACCACTAGTACCCCCCAGGCCAAATATTACCTATAGACGAGCAACGTCCCTGAAGGACATGCTAGTGCAGAGTGAATTTGAGAACACCAATAGGGGAGATCCATGTAAGGACCTGGGAACTTTCCAATGTGGTAATTGCACATATTGTAAATATATGAACACTAGAAAGAACATTCGGTTACCGAATGGCCAAAAATTTCGACCAAAACACTATGCAAACTGTCAAACTACGGACGTAGTATATCTCATTATTTGCAGTTGTAACTGCTTCTATGTAGGGAAAACTATACAAAAATTGTGGCAGAGAATTTACCGGCATCTAAAAGGGATGAAGGAACAAAATCCTGATCTCCCTCTTGGCAGACATGCTGCCCAAGTTCATGGAGATTGCGTACCAAACCTTGAGGTGTTAGTTTTGGACAGGGTCCACCGCAGCCCCCGCGGAGGTGACCTTAACAAGCACCTTCTTCAAAGGGAGCTGAGATGGATCTCGATCCTCAACGCCACCTCACCCCCTGGCTTGAACCAGGCAATTAACTTTAAACCCTTCCTACCAGGTTTTACATCTGCTAAGTTTGATAGGGATCTGCTAAATTGAGCTCAACAAGCTGTTTATACCTAGTTTGTATTTTTTTTTTTTTTTTTGAAGGAAAAATAAATAAATATGTATGAATTATGCCAGCTGTATAACATGTGTACTAATGTTTCTGATGTATGCCGGTTAGATATTCATGTAAAAACTAAAAAATCCTTTTAAGTAAACAAGATTGGATCCAATTGGTGGAACTTTACCTGATGATTTGCCCACTGGAGATTAGTGCTTATTTATTATATTGTTGATCATTGTTCATTATTTAGAAATTAATCAAACGATAATTGTATCCTGCACTTTTTGACATATTGGAGCCCGGGGATTTGGGGACCACCCATTGGGCCCACTGACGCTCCCCAGCACAAAAACAGCCCCCGGCTATTTTGATAATCGGGGGCTGATTGCTCATATTTGAGCAAATGGACGGCTATGTGCATATAAATACATTTCTCTCCCTGTCCTAAGAATCACACACATATGGGACGGAGGGCATTCATGTTACACTGTTTACTACCCATGGGGTTTTGGATTAGTCATTTTTTCCCCATTCCTCCGATGGCGCCGTTTGGCGCAGCACACACAATTGTGCTGCCTTTGCGCTGACCTTTTTGGGTCTGGTGCGGGCAACGGAGTGATCTTTCTTTTAGCACTTCCGCCCTTTTCGTTGTGCTGGCGGTCGGGTCGACGTCTGACGTCACCGCGCCGGCGTCGTGGACGTCCTTCACATTTGTGTGGGTGCGCGATGACGCCGGACGCCGCCGGGATCGAGGGCGGCCTCTGTATGCGGTGCCTGTCCGGTAAGAGCCTCTCTATTCATTTTCAATACGTAGTTAATTGGGTTTCTACCCGGACGCACAGTCTAGCCCTGTTGTGGCCTCCCACGCTCTACCTCATTGGCTGAATTCCTTCCTTTTACAGCTTCACCCTTGGCGCCATTTAAGCTGATTGGCTGCAACACCAGCGACAGCTCTATAAAAAGTCCCACCTGACTTGGCCAATTGCTGCACAGCCAGAGTGTGGATGTCCTTGCGCCACATTGACAGGTACCAAGCCCTTTTTTTCAAACACTTCATCATAGTTATGGGATGCCTAGTTACAGGGCTAGTCTGCGACCTATAAACTATAATCCATTTGTGTATGTTTTTACAGAGAGGCCGTGGCAGTCTTTCCGCTGCAATTTGAGGCTTCCCTGTGAGCTTTGAGGGGCGTTTTTGGGTTGGTCCTCCTACATATTTCCCCGTGGCTCTGTCATCTTGCCTGCAGTGTTTCTTTGGCCGCTGTATTTGTCTTTATGCGACCAGCAAACTCGCACCATATACGTTTGGGCCTTATATCACCGGGATAATTCCTCCAAACGGCTGATGTTTATATCACCATTGGAAATGTATGTATGCAACACTATTTGATATAGATGTACTGTATCCTATAGACATACAATTATACAATGTATATATGCATTCATGTATTCTTAAATGAACCTCCATGTATATTTATTCTTCTTTTTCTTTTTCTCTTCCTTTGTTTCTCTTCCCCGCCTTTTTCTTTTTCTCTTATTGTTTATTTTAGTTTATTTTATTTTCTCTCTGCAACAATGTCTATCTTCTAGCTGCCCACATATGGGAGAAATTCAAAATAATTTAATCATGTCAATACACTGTTGTGTATTATATAGCTATCACATACTATGTTGTTTTTTCTCTTATATAGAGACTAAATTGTCTTCAAACTATTGCATGAACCTTGAAGAAGGAAATAATGGAGGCTATCACAGATATAGCTCGAGTATCCGAAACATGTCGGTTGTGTCACCACTAGCTATATGACTTATATGTCTCAAGTAGTAAGGTGTCCTCATGCAATTGTTTTTCAATGACTGTATATGTCTGTTCCTCTCTTTGATTTTAAACCATTTTTGATATATAAGTGTATTATGTATAAATAAAATTCTTTATATTTTTTTATATATACTTGGTGGCAATCCATAATTTACTCCAATCCACATAATCCCAGGGGCACCCCTTTTCCAATTTTTTCAAAATTACCGGGATGTGATTGGTAAAAATGGTAACTTGCCCTGTATCTGCTGGCTAATGGCTTCATCTTCCCCTAATTAAAATACTCCAGGGGAGGGACTATAGGGGTGACAAAAATTTAAGAAAATCTGCTGATTGCCCCAGGATCTCCTGGTGAGGAAGCTACCTAAACTAGAGGGGTGGTAATAAAGGGTGAGGATAGAGCAGAAATTGGGGTCCTCCTTTACACACTAGGAGTAATAACTAAACTGTCGGCTAGGGGAAATAATAAAAAAAAGATCCCCAAAGGTAAATAATACTGTTGTTCTATTAGTTCCCATTCAGTAATATAAGATCAATCATTTGACTTACAAAGAGGGGGGGATTGGTAAAATAAGTATGACCTATGTTCTGCAATAGTCTAATGAACGTCAGGAGAAACTATATAATGTTCTTCTTCAAGAACCAGAAAATCTAGGATAGCAGGACTTTTGCTTACCCTAAGTTATGCTAAAAAAAAAAAAAAAAAAAAAAAAAAAAAAACTAGATCAAAAAAGACAAAAAAAATAGAAAAAACTTCAACCGTATGCTGGATAGCATTTTTAGTATTTAAGCTTAACTGGAAAACTATGAGCAATCATTATAAGTGAAAAGGGACTGCATCTGGGGCAACACTTATTATTGTGCATTAGTTTGTTAATAAGTGCTATGTGTTGCACAATATGTCTTCAAAAGGTCCATAGCAGGGTAAAAGCGAACAGGTTGATTTCTTTGAGGTTTCTGTCAGTCCATTGAATCTTCTCTTTCCTGAGGAGGAGATGTATAACGACTTCTCTTGTGGGATGGATGATTTCCATTTTCCAAATTGGGTTGGGAGTGATGCCCTTTGGATGAAAGGGGCATTGCTCTACTCTGCAGAGAGGTATTTCTTGGATCTGGATCCATTAAATGTAGATCTATGAGTGTTTGTTGAAGTTCTTCATAGGTTCTGCAAGTGTATCTTTTCCCTTTATAGGCGAATCGTAAAGAGAATGGGAATCCCCATTGATATGGGATATCATGGCTTTGGAGTTCCTGAAGAAGGGGTTTTAATGCTCTTCTCTTAGAAATTGTAGTTTGGGACAAATCAGCAAACAGTTGGTATTCATGTCCTTGAAAATTTAACTGTTTTTTATCTCTGGCTGATGACAGAAGCAGTTCTTTTGTGCGGTAGTAGTGCAGTTTCACTATGATGTCCCGTGGAGGACCGTCAGGTTTTTTAGCAGCAAGTGCTCGATGAATTCTGTCAAATTCCATTCTTTCAATGGGAATGGCTGGTTGCAATTCCTGGAACAGTGCAGTAATTGTAGATTGCAGGTCAAGAATTTCCTCAGGGATACCCCTGATTCGCAAATTGGACCTCCTGTCCCTATTCTCATGGTCTTCTAGCTTGTTGTGAAGCAAGATATTTTCCTCTTTGAGATTTTCAAGTTCCATTGAATGTTCCAGAGAAATCTTTTCTAAGCCCTCAGTTTTTATCTCTAAGGCAGCTGTACGCTTACCAATTTCCCTTATCTCTCTTGTGAGGTTTGAGGTAATTTGGTCAGATGTCTGCTTAATGCTTTATGGAGCATATTTTCAAATTGTTTAAATATGGCTGGAGTTATTTGTGAGGTCTGAGGAGAGTCTTGTATGGTAAATAAATCATTGTCAGAGTCAGCTGAGGATATAGGCTGTGACAGGTTTAACTTGTGTGAGCGCATAGAAGCTGTGAATGAGGCAGAGGATTGTGCCCCTTTAGTCACGGTTCTCCCCTTAGGAGCTTTCATGACAGGATTTTTTAACTTGGTACCGCTCCCTCTCTGAGCCATAATTCTGCCCACAAAATGGACTACAGGGTCCCTGGTACTTGTTCTACCCCTCTGGTATGTAATTATACTTGCGGGTTAACGCCGGATACCGGCTCTCCCCACGAACGGTACGGAGCTCTAGCTCTGCATTACCGCACCGCTAGACTCCGCGCATGCGCCCCGTGCCTACATTTTTCATAAGATATTTTGTTGGCAAAAAACAACAAATGTGTTATGTCCCATGTACACAGGGCATTTAGCGGGCTGAAGACACAGGTGCACTATCCAGCCCAGCTGTCTGCAGCCTATATGAGAGGCAGAAAGCTGCTGCTTCTGGACGATAACCAGAGCTAATATTTCCGGTAATATATACGCTCATACGATGAATGTCTAGAACAAAAATTTCCCAGATGACTGTCTAACCCTTCTTTACTATCCTATCCTTGTTAAAAAATATATATATATATTTTCATACATCATGGGACACAGAGTTAGGCTAATATTCATAACCGCAAAAAGAAATGGAAAGTAAAAAATTCGGCGCTGGAAGCAATGAAGCTACAGAGTGTTATTCTATAAGGAATATAGAACCTTCACTAGAATGTAACTACATTGGAGTAACATCAAATAATAATGCTGGGTGGGTGTATATAAACCAATGTAATCAAAACATGTGATACAAAGATAAAAACCTGTGTCATGAGAAACACTCATGTGTGTCAAACATATAAAATGGTAAAAACTGGAAACAAAAGTCTCTAATGTACAATTGCAATAAGCGTGCTGGATGAGCTGTGTTAAAACATAAGGATCACACTTGATGTATACTCCAACATCCAAGACGTAGGGGAGAGTAATGGGTACTCTTACCATAAACCAGGGACAAATAGGCTTGGACGGGAACTCCTAGGCAGGACCTCCGATGAAAACAATCATGACACGACTTCTGGGTACCACAAGGGACGTTGTCACGGACCAATGCTGACGATCCCAGATAGGAGATGTAGAACAAAATAGAACAGATCCTCAGCAGACCGGAACATAAGATATCCTCTTGAAAAAGGTGTCATGAAAAAAAGCAGAGGTGGCTCCAGGATAGGTAAAAAAAGAGGCCTTTATTGGCATAAAATCATAAGTATAGCTCGAAACATGTCGGGTTTTTAGCTTGCTACCATCCTTGTCACTACGCTTATTCATCGTTCCATCTTGTGATCACTTTTTTTACATGCATCCTTCAAGCTGCTTGTAACGCAATTTTTAATTATGATTTTATGCCAATGAAGGCCTCTTTTTTTACCTATCATGGAGTTATTTACACTATGTGGAGCCACCTCTGCTTTTTTTCATGACACCTTTTTCAAGAGGATATCTTATGCTCCGGTCTGCTGAGGATCTCGTCCATTTCGTTCTACATCTCCTATCTGGGATCGTCAGCATTGGTCCGTGACAACGTCCCTTGTGGTACCCAGAAGTCATGTCATAATTTGTTTTCATCGGAGGTCCTGCCTAGGAGTTCCTGTCCAAGCCTATTTATCCCTGGTTTATGGTAAGAGTACCCATTATTTACCCCTACGTCTTGGATGTTGGAGTATACATCAAGTGTGATCCTTATATTTTAACACAGCTCATCCAGCACGCTTATTGCAATTGTACAATAGAGATTTTGGTTCCAGTTTTTAACATTTTATATGTTTGACACACATGAGTGTTTCTCATGACACGGGTTTTATCTTTGTATCACATGTTTTGATTACATTGGTTTATATACACCCACCCAGCATTATTATTTGATGTTACTCCAATGCAGTTACATTGTAGTGGAGGTTCTATATTCCTTATAGAATAACACTCTGTAGCTTCATTGCTTCCAGCGCCGCATTTTTTTTACTTTCCATTTCTTTTTGCAATACTGTCTTATTGTTTATGTCGGCAGCTTCACTTGTTTTGTCTAAATTTCTCACTGGTAGTGCAACACTTTCTCCTTATTTTGAGAGTTTAATATTCATTACCTACTCGGTTAAACGCCATCTCTAGGTGAATGGTGCTGGTAGACAAAGTCTTAGACAGGAAGTGATCCCCTATATAACCCCTCCCATACAGGAAGTACATCCGTTTTTTTTTTTTAACAGTGTCTGCAAGGTGGATGGACATGTTTGTTTGAGGTCTCTAGTCCCACAAATGGTTCTTAAATGAATCAAGGGATTGACCGATCGGATCCATTTGACACAGGCTCTATATGCTTAGATAAATGGTACCTGAGTCTCGCAAAGAAGACACCAGATCCTTTAAGGTTTTGCCTGTAATGCAACCTCTGGACCCTGCAAAGTGGAATCCTGGACACCACAGCGCTAAGGCATTCCTGCAGGGTGCTGTACAGGTCCAAGGGAGTGGACCCTAAACATGAAAAGGGTACCCAGTCCTTGAAGGTCCTCAAGTGAAAGGAACCTGATGTGATGGGTGAAAATTGGGCTCTTCATTTCTAAGCAGTCCTGCGCCTGGATGGGTAAGCGAAACCCCCTTATTTACTTATTGTGGGGTGTCCCAGTGATTGGAACGATCAGTCAAGTTAGAGACTGGACACCTGTGTGCGGGGGAGTTTTGGGCTAGCTGTGGGTGTTTGCAAAGTGTACCTTTTTTTGCTTGTGTCTGGCTGTTTTGTACCTGTATAATGGTTCACAATGGTGCGCCATTTCTCCTTGGTTCGCCATGGTGCATTTGCATTTGCAAGAGCGCTGCTGTGCTCAGCAGTTTGTTTTGTTTGGCGGCCATGGCAAACGTGGCTTCGCCATAGGCATTGTGTGCACTCGGAGCCGTGCCGTAGCCTAAGCTGGGTGCACTGAGATTTGCGTCATATGCGAATACAGCCGCGCCCGTTTGCCGGGACCATGCACGTGTGTTTGCACGCATGTGCATAACATCCAGGGGCACAGCGAGCTTATTTAGGCTGTGTATGCCAAGCATGAGGTGCTTTCAGAAGGCAGCTGTGGGACACAGAGCAGTTTATGAACCAGGCATTTGCAGTGGTTAATTTCTCCTTACCCGGGTCACGTGAGTCTCCAGTGGTTGCTTAACAGGCTAAGGTGCCTAGCAGGATTGTTGCATAGGGGCTTGTTGAGCCCTATCAAAGGGTCTCCCTTCTGAGGTGTGTTAATACTACACCCAGGTACTCTCTTTTTGTGGCTTGTAAATGTCTTCAAAAAAGAGAAGCGGGACTAACACTACAGGGAAGGGCACATCTATGTCCTCAGTAGCTCCTGATGAACCTAGTCGTATCCCTAGTGTTGTATCCCCTGAAAAAACAGAGGCTTGCGAGCCGCTGCACCTATCTGGTATTGTGCCTACAGTCAACGCTGTTGCTTCACCCTTTATCACCAAGGATGAACTTTCCTCAGCTCTAGCCAGGTTGGAGCACAGGATTGCTGGCATGATTGCCTCCATACCGCAGGGTGGCAAGAAGCGTGACAGATCCCCCTCTCCTGAGCCTCCTAGTTTGGAGCAGGAATTGGTTGAGGATGGGGAAGAGCTAAAAGCTCAGGATTCTGTGGAGGGCCCTGGCGGATGAGTCTGCTTCTGAGCAATCTGGACAAGAAGATATCTAGTTGGTGTCTGCCTCTCAGTCGCAGAGGCTTTTTATCCAGACTCTTACCGAGATGGTTCATTCTGCCTTTAAGATGCCTCTTGCAGAGGTTACTGAGCCCCAATGGTCCTCTTTGGGGTCCCTGAGGTCTTTTTAGGCCACACAGGCTTTCCCCTTACACCCACTGTTGGAACAGGCAGTGTATGCTGATAGGAGGAACAAAAATCCTGTCAGGATGTTCCCAAAGAGGTTTTCCCTTTTTATATCCCATGAATGAAAGGTTCATTAAGAAGTGGAGCATGCCAGCCGTAGATGCAGCAGTCTCTTCCTTAAACAAGAACTTAACGTGTCCGGTGGATAATGCACAGGCTTGAAAGACCCTATTGACAAACTGGAGTCATTATTAAAGGCTTCTTTTTCTTTGGCCAGTTCAGCTATTCAGACAGTTGTTGCAGCAATTGGTATCTGCCAGTCCATAAAGGATCAGGTCAGATGGCCTGATAGGCATAACCAGGAGGATGATCTTGCTGAAAATAAGACAGATATTCCAAACAGAGACAGAGCAGACCTCTTAAGAGAAAAGCCGCCTTGTAATGAGAAGACCTTTACGGTTCCTTTTTTAACCACATACTCTGTCCAACATAATAGTATAAAGAAACTTGGTAAGGAAGCACTGACACATTCTGGGCAATGATCCAATCTTGGGCTCAGTGTTACCAGATAGGCCTCAAGTGATTTATAGAGGGGTGTCTTCACTGAAAGGTAGGTTGGCACCGAACGTTTTGGATCCTCCACCTATCAGGAGAGGCTTTTTTGAGAATCTTTCAGGCTTTTACCAATGTAGAAGATGTCGTGTGTGCTCCCTCAACAGATGCACACACAGACGTACACAAAGGTTCACCTTTACCAGTATATTGCAAGAATATGAGATAGAACCCTTCATTACTTGCTCCACAGAGGGGGTTGTCTATTTTCTCCAATGCCCTTGTGGGCTTCAATATGTGGGCAGGACGAAAAGACCCCTCTCGGTAAGACTCAATGAGCATATTACCAACATCAAAGCTGGCTTTCCTAAACACTCAGTTTACAAACACTATCTCCTGGCTCATAACAAGTACCGCCAACAATGGCGAGGTAGTTCTTTGGTTAGAAGCATATCTAGGCTCGAAATGTCGTGGATACATAGGATAAAATGCTATACACCTTTTGATCTAAACATAGACGTTGATGTTAACGCATTCATAGACAATTCATAGTTTCATCTTTTAATTGTTTCATATGTATTTTTCTTATTTATATATGATTTTTCTGTGCCCATATATGGTGTAAACTTGATCTGAGTCAGAGTTGGGGCATCTCCAACATGCCAACCCTGGTTGCTGGGGTGGGGGGCGGTTAAATCTAGTTTGGCCTAATCTGACTAGGCTCGCCAATTTGGACATATTTTTCGCCATTTAGCTTATCCTAATACATACCAGGAGGCTTCATTTATTGGAGTGACATCAATATGAGTTCCTTATTAATCACTATTTTTAACCCTGTGGTTCAATTAAATTTGTCCATTCTATACCTCATCTCCTCGGCTAGTTGGCTATCATTTTGGCCCATACTTCAGAGGTCCAGGTACCTCGCAACTAGATTCACTCACCATAGAAACTTGTTTAAGGGGATTTATTATTGTTTCCCTTCTTTTTAAACCCATATTATATTTGGTTTATTACCCAAGGATTAGTTCTATAAATATTAATGAGTTGTACGAACGCTAGTCGTTTTTTAATACTTTCTTTGTGGTATCTTTATTCAAATAAAGCCTGTCCTTAACTCAGGTTATTGTATACAAAATATATACATTTAACTATTTTAGTAATTTTTCATCTATGGTCATATGCAATACATGCCAATTTGCCTATGGGAGATGTCCATAGACTTTCTAATTAGTTACCACTAGATGGAGCCATTCCCGATTCAAGGGTGATTCATTCCGATCCCAAGATATTAATTATAATATTTTACTTTATTTGTTTTTTAGGTTCTCATCCTCCACATTAGAGATCTAGTTTAGACAGACTGTTCTTTGATGGTTTTAGTTGTTTGCTAGTTCTAATTGAGCTGATTCGTTTTCCGGGTCCTTGTGTTGATGTTTCCGGCCCTAACTCAGATCGAGGCTTGGTTTCGATGGTTTTGTATGTAACGTGATGCGTCAGTGCATCGCCAGTGCCGCAAATCGATGTAATTTTATGACGAAAAGCGCATAGGGAGTAGTTGACGTGCTGACGTCATCGCGTTTTCCAGTCTGAGCGGATGGGCCTTCGCCAGCCGGCCTGTTACTTGTTGCTATTCGTTGCTTTTACCTACTATATTGATGTAAGTGTTTTTAACCATATTAAATACCTTTTATATATCGGATTTACGCTATGGTGAGCCTTTTTTCCCTTCTTGGTAACCATTGACCTATCCCCATGATACCTGAATCATTGAAAGTATCCAGTCATCCGCTACCTTTGATCATTTGAAGCTGCCGCCCCAGCGATTTCCTGGATAAGGGCCCTGGCTAGGGTTTACAGACGCAAGCTCACCTTGCTTGCCATGTGGTAAGTGCGCAATCCATGTGGTGCTGGCACTTTTCGGTGGTGGAACTTATTGTCAATATAATTTCACCTATGCACAATATCTGCTTAGGACCTTCACTTAATACTGGACATTTATTTGATATCAATTTATTCATGCACATCACTTGTTTATGAACTCTTATTCAATATTGGTCATTTATTACTATTTGTCAATTGAATAATGGTGCAATCCAACACCTTGTGCAATACTAATTGTGTTTAACCTTATCCCAATCATTGATCACCATTTCTATATATGTGGTTCACTTCATCATTTAGGTTGGGCTAGCGCGGCTACAACCCATTTCTTGTATATTAGTGTGTATTTCACTTTTTAGCTGCTGCTTATTTATGTGTTATTTTAGTTTCTGTTAGCGCGGTATTTTCCTTTACCATTCCTTGAGCACTGTGTTTTGCTGTTGATGCCTTAAAGGATTCAATACAGGTTTCTCGTTTGGCTCTCTTGTCTGTACATATGCACAGACTTTTGTGGCTTAAGAACTGGTCAGCCGAGCTTCCTTGCAAGAAGTTATTGGCAGGTTATTGGCAGGTTTCCCCTTTCATGGGGAATGTTTTGTTTGGTGATTTGGACAAATATATCCAAAAGATTTCCGGAGGGAAGAGCTGTCTACTTCTGGTGAAGAGAAGCACCAGGCATCCCCTGTTTAAAACCTCAGGGACTGCTTCGTCAGGTGTCTCAGCGCCAGGGCGGTTCCGCCGCCAACAGGGGCAAGCCGCAGGGCCAGGACCAGAAAAAGCCCTGGGTCCAAAGATCTTCTAAACCCGACACCAAGCCCTCCTTTTGAGGGGAAGACTGCTGCACATTGCGGACATTTGGAGAACAGTGGTTCAGGCCGAGTGGGTCATCTCAGCTTATTCCTGCTGTTACAAGCTGGAGTAACGGGGGGTTCCCCCTCAGAGGTTTCTAAGATCCGTATTTACACGTACCACCTATCTTTCAGCCTCATCAGAGGTTCCTGCGTTTTGCAGTAGAGGAACATCATTTTCAGTTTGTGGCTCTACCATTCGGGCTTGCCACAGCTCCCCGGGTGTTCACAAAGGTCCTAGAACCAGTACAGGGTCTTTTAGGGGCCCAAGGAATCTTGGTGCTCGGGTATCTGGACGACCTCCTGCTCAGAGATCACTCACTATGGGCTCTAGAACAGAGCATAGCCTGCACAGTGCGGTATTTGGAAAGCTTAGGCTGGGTCATAAATACCGAAAAGTCAGCCTTGAGACCAGCTTAAATTCTGAAGTATTTAGGTCTGATCCTAGATACGGTCCAAGAAAGGGTATTTTTGCCACCCGTAAGGATCTGTGCCCTGAAGGATCAGGTGCGTCAGATAAGGGGCACCAGACAACTCTCCAATCTACTTTGTATGAGTCTCCTAGGAGTCTCCTTCGAGGCAGTGCCCTATGCCCAGTTCCATTCCAGGCCTATACAACAAGACATCTTGTTGGTTTGGAACAGGAGAGGACAAGCCCTGGATTATCTAATGTTCTCATTTCCTCAGGCACGTTTAAGCCTAAACTGGTGGTTGCAGGATCAGAACCTGCGAAAGGGAAGATCCTTCCTCCTGGTACCTTGGAGAGTACTGACCACAGATGCCAGTCTCTCAGGCTGGGGAGTGACCCTAGAGGGGCTCACAGCTCAGAGCAAATGGTCAAGGACAGAACAGATCCTGCCCATTAACGTCCTGGAGTTACTGGCAGTATGTCTGTCCCTACGGTCCTGGACGGTGGAGCTTCAGGACTGCCTATCAGGGTCCAATCCGACAATGCCACTGCAGTGGTTTATATAAACCACCAATGCAGTACCAGGAATCATTCAGCTCTGAAGGAGGTGAACCACATACTAGCCTGGGCAGGAGGACATGTGCCGATTCTATCGGCAGTCAATATCCCAGGAGTCGAGAACTGGAAGGCAGATTATCTCCGCTGCCAGCAGATCTGCCCGGGGGAATGGTCCTACACCCAGGGGTGTTCTAGGAAATTTGCCAGCGTTGGGGGTGGCCAGAGGTTGACCTATTGGCACCCAGGTTCAACAACAAGCTACAGCAGTTTGTGTGCCAAACAAGGGATCCTCTGGCAATCGGAGCAGATGCTCTGGTAGTTCCATGGAGCCAGTACTCCCTCCTTTATGCTTCCCCCCCCCCCCATCCATCTCCTTCCACATTTGTTGCGCAGGATTCGGAGAGAGGGGGTTCCAGTCATTCTGGTGGCACCAGCCTGGCCCAGAAGACCCTGGTTCCTGGAGATTGTGAGACTGACAATAGATGGGCCATGGATTCTTCCACGTCGCCCTGATCTACTGTCTCAAGGTCCTATATTCCACCCCAATTTACAGTCTCTAAATTTGACAGCATGGCTATTGAAGCCAGGGTGTTGAAGGACCGTGGCATCTCGGGACCAGTTGTATCTACCCTAGTGAATGCTAGAAAAGCTGTCACTAGGAAGATCTATCATAAGGTCTGGAAGACTTAGATTGCTTGGCGTGAAGCCAGAAAATGGCATCCTCGAAAATACGTGATTGGAAGAATTCTCTCTTTTCTACAGTCAGCTGTGGAAATCAGATTGGCTTTGAGTACAATCAGAGGTCAGATTTCGGCCCTGTCAGTATTCTTCCATAGGCCTTTAGCCTCCCATTCAATAGTCTGAGCCTTTATGCAGGGGGCAGCTCGTTTTCTTCCACCATTAGGTCACCTATAGGTCCTTGGGATTTGAACTTGGTGCTGTCTGTGTTACAGAAACAACCATTTGATCCTATCAAGGAAATTCCATTAGACTTGCTGTCACGCCAGCTAGAATGGCCATCATCTCAGCTAGAAGGGTGTCGGAGTTGGCGGCCCTTTCATGCAGGGAACCATAATTGATCCTTCACCACGACAGGGTTGTGTTGCGACCTGTTCCATCTGTAGCGGCACCCCCTTTACCCGCTTCTCCCTCTCTCTCTCTTTGCGGCTGGCTGACTCGTCTAGGGGTACCAGGGAGAAGAATGGGGGGGGGGACGCACCACCAGCTCGTGCCCTCTGATGTGTGTTATGCAGAGGTGTGAGCTAAACCTTTTACCTTCAAGTCTGTGTTCACATCCGGAGCCTCAGTTTCTCTTGTGGAGGATGATTGCCACTGTTGCAGACAGGGCACTTAGCTTCCAGTAACTTGAGTTCCACACCAAATAAAGTCCAACAATTATTTATTCTGTTTGAGCAATAAATAGTCCTAGAAGAGCAGACTGGTTGAACTTGAAGAACAGACAGGTGTGGGAAGGAGAAGGTCCAGGTACAATCAAAGAATTAAAGTTCTCTCCTGTTCCGTATAGCGCAAACAGGCTTGGCGCACAGTCACTGCCACCGACTGTGAATTTGGTTTCTGCCACAAACCTTAGTGAAAGTAGAGGCCTCTGCCACAGACTTTGATAATAGGTCTCTGCCACCGACCTGGTTCAGTTGGATCCCCGCCACTGACCATAAGAACATAGAATACCTCCGTTAGGATAAATGGCCCCTGTCAGGGAAAGACATCCATCCGGACGGTCTCCAGAGGCCCACACCGTCATCGGCATTATGCTGTACCAGCTCTTCGGGAGGGTCACATCTCTGGTCCCTTATGCCCTGGATTCGGGCACCCAATTCCGGGGGCACCCTAGGAATACTTCATCCCTCGCGGGACCCAGTGGAAGGTACTGGGCCCTAGGCCTTCTTGCAAAGTACCTCACCCCAGGCTTAAGGTGCCTGGGATGGAACTCGACTCCACGTGCCCAGACCAAGGGCACCTGGACATGGACGAACAGACAGCAGCCCCCAGGCTGAAGGTGCCTGGGGCTCGGACCTCGTGCGCAAGATGTCCGCCCCCTTTATACCCTCTCCCAACAGGCACAGCGGGTTCCTCACCCCGCCGTACTACTGCCGCGAGAGGACAAAAAGGGCACGGCCCTACAATGGTGGTTCAACCCCAGCCCAAGGCGACAGCACCACCCAGGGGCCTCAGGGAACTGGACACCATTGATATCTTCCACGAACCAAAACAGCCATAAGACCCTAGTAATTAGTGCATCTGGGCCATGCTACCGCCCAGACACTTCCCCTAAATATTGATACCCACTACACATCCTTTTTGCCAAAAGTGGTGTCAGCCTTTCATTTAAATCAGGACATTATTTTGCCTTTTTTCTCTCAGCCTCGTTCGGCAGAATTCTTTGGACGCTGTCCGGGCAGTCAAGGTTTATTTGTCTCGATCTGCAGTGAAAGAAAGACAGAGAGAGAGAGAGATAGTGTCATTTTGTTTGAGTTAGAGCAGGCGAGTGAGTTGGCTGCAGTTACAGTGTGTAGAGGATATACATGCATCCCAGGTGTTGTGTATGTGTGTATATGTGTGTGTGTATGTGTATATATATATATATATATATATATATATATACACTGTATTCAGTTTAGCTAGATCCGTTCCTGTTATTCTCTTCCTAACATACTGACAGGCAGGCAGGTGATTGTGGTAGCTGCAGTATTTTCAGTTAGTGTACTGTGTCCTTTGCACAGTGTGCACCTAAAGCTACCTGAATACAATTGCTGGTGTTCTCATACTAATACCACAGGCAGGGAGCTGCAAGTTTTTTCAGTTAGTGTACTGTGTCCTTTGCACAGTGTGCACCTAAAGCTATCTGAATACAATTGCTGATGTTCTCATACTAATACCACAGGCAGGGAGCTGCAGTATTTTCAGTTAGTGTACTGTGTCCTCTGCACAGTGTGCACCTAAAGCTACCTGAAGACAATTGCTGGTGTTCTCATACTAATACCACAGGCAGGGAGCTGCAGTATTTTCAGTTAGTGTACTGTGTCCTGTGCACAGTGTGTAACTAAAGCTAACTGAAGACAATTGCTGGTGTTCTCATACTAATAATACTACAGGCAGGCAGTTTATTCTGCTAGCTGCAGTATAATCAGTATATATATACATCCCAGCTTTGTGCAGCTACATCTCACTGCAGGCCATTAGTATGTCTGGAAGGACAACAAGGAGAGGCAGACAGTCACGAACCAATAAAAGAGGACAAGCAGGCTCTGTGTCTAGAGGCAACAGTGCTGGTCGTGGACACGGTGCATCCTCATCAGCACGTGGCCGTGGGACACGCTTGTCCTTCTTTTTGGCAGCTGGCCATGTTGAGCCGCAACATGCCGAAGACTTGGTAGAGTGGATGACCAAGCCGTCCTCATCCTCTCTCACCCAGGTATAGGGCACTTTGTCTGGCAAGGCAGCTGCCAAAGTGGCCTCTTCCCTCGGCTCAATGGCATCAGTTACTACTTCCCTAGCCCCACCATGTCCTCCTGAGGAGTCCCCCGAACTGTTTGAACACAGTGTTGGGTACATGCTCCAGGAGGATGCCCAGCGTTTTGAAGGCTCCGATGATGGTACCCAGCTAGAGGAAAGCAGTAACGTGAGCCCAGAGAGAGGGGGTGCCCAAGAAGGACAGCAATCTGGCAGTCATGTTCCCCCAGCTGCAGCATACTGCCAGGTTTGCTACAGTGATGAGGAGGGAGGGGATGATGAGGTCACGGACTCTACATGAGTGCCTGATAGGAGGAGGAGGCACATCTCCAATGAGGCAGAATGCCCTCCAGGGGCCAGCTTAAGGGCAGCACACCGACAGCATCACACCGCAGAGCTCCGCATGTGCAGGCCGCTTCTGTCTTTGCGTGTTATTCCAAAAGTTTTTTGGTGTGGGCCGTTTTTGAGATGAGTGCATTAGATCACAGCACTGCTATTTGCAACATGTCTCAGGCGAATCTCGCGTGGCCAAAACATCACCCGCTTGTGCACCACATGCTTGATCAGACATATGGTTATAAAAAGTAAAAATTCGCGCTAGGTGCAAAGTGATTTAAAAAAATATATAAATGAATATGTCCCTTAAGGAAACCTGCTGCTAAACACCAAAAAAACCTTTGATATAAGGTACAAACAAAATGAGTATACAAAAATAGTGTAGCGCTGGAAAGAACTGTATATATCTATACAGTTAAAATTAAATACGTGAAAAAAGTATCAAAAACACTAATAAAACAATGCAAATAAACCAATCAAGTTCATAAGTGCCCATGAAGAAAGAAGATTATCAAATAAATGTGTAGAGGATTTCCTCTATATTGATGATAAGAGTTCCACAGAGAAGATATCCGATGAAGCTGGTAAGTGCTATTCCAACAATAAGTGAAGATCCCGCCACCAAAGTGAGAAATGAAGGCTTACCAAACAGCCTGCGACCGCCCTTCTCAGGGGGGGCAAAACAAGCTTAGTAGAGCGATGTTCACTCCATGGAAGGCAGAGAAATTCCAGTGAAGACACTTCATCCACAATAGGCGAGTCTCCAGAGACGTGTCTGCACAGCTGATCCAAATCGGAGATGAAAAACACTCTTGATTGATCAGAGTGAATAATCCTCAGCAGTTAAAACGATGTCCAAAGAGAAGAAAGAAAAACTTTCCATAGTGTAGCATTCATCAGGGAAGTTTTATTAGAAATGAACAGGAGAGAAAACAGCTCTCACATAGGTATAAAAATAATGATAAAACGAGAAAATCCTTGCAAAGAAATAAAAAAGCTCAGAGTTTCTGTCAAAGGCTGATTCGCGCGTGCGCAATGCATGTGCGTGTCACCCTACGCCGTTTCGTCAAATGTGACATCATCAGGGGCACGCCCACATGAGCACGCACATGCTATTTGTAGCCAAAGGGCCCACTCGGGGTTCTCTCATTGGCTACATGTCAAATTGGCAGACGGAGCAGAAAATTGTACTAGCCTCTGCATTGATCTCTCAATGGAGAGGTCTTGACATAAAACACAGTTGCACCATCACCCCCAGTGGAACTTACAGATATTGCACCAATTTTTAAAAAATTGATTTTCAAAATAATCTCCACACTGACATCTTGTGGATCATGGTGCAACTGTTATTAAACCATTTTTTCTTCAAAAAAAAACATTCTTTTTCCAAAAAACATTCTCTTTTTTTTTAAAAACATTCCTTTAAAACATTCTTTTTTTTTTTTTTTTTAAATATTTTTTTCAAAAAATGAATCCTAAGCAGATTTACACTTAACCAATATAGAAATACTTAAAAAACTTTTTATATTAAAATAAAGCTTATGATATACTTAGTTAGTCAGGCCCAAACAAAACACTGGACCAAAATTGCACAGGAAGAAAAATGGGAACAAATTGCTTATGAGGGGAACAAATAATATGTCACCCATTGTTGATAAAGCAATTTATATCCCATTCAACGTTGAGGCCACCCGGTGTGTGACAACCCAATTTATGTATCCAACTGGTTTCGGATCTAGAGATGCTTCTTTTGCCATTGCCCCCTCTCCAGTTGGGCACATATTTCTCCAAACCAATGAAAATGGTACCTTTTGGGTTTCTGTTATGCACAAGATCATAGTGCTTAGACACACTATGTTTGTCAAAACCACTTTTTATGTTGGTGATGTGCTCACCTAATCTGGTACTCAATTTTCTAATGGTCCGGCCCACATATTCCAAACCGCATGGGCATCGCAAAAGGTACACCACGCACTTTGTAGCACATGTTATAAGGGACCTGATAGGATATGTGGCTCCTGTTCCTGATGAAGTAAACTCCATAGTTCTTCTACCTTGGAGGGCATTCACCCTGCAGACTTTACATCGTCTACACGGGTAAAATCCCTTCAAGTCCCCAAAAAAAGAAGGACGAGTTGGGGGATCTGGTACATTAGGTGCTAGTAGATGTCTGAAGTTAGAAGCACCCCTAAAGAGTACTCTTGGGGTGTTAGACAATAAAGGGCCCAATACTCGGTCGTTCTTTAGCACCGACCAGTGTTTTTTAATGATCCTTTTTATAGCCCAATGCTGACTTGAGTACGTGGTCAGAAAGGCTAAGCCAAAGTCCTCCCTATTTTCCACTTCTGGAGGTCTGTCACACAGAAGTGTCTGTCTATCTCTAAGGCCCACATCTGTAATAGCAGAGTCCAGTTTGGCAATGTCATACCCCTTGGCTATAAATCTTAATTTAAGGATTTCTGCCTCTTTGTGATATTGTTCCAAGTCAGTGCAATTTCGCTTTAGACGTAAAAATTGACCCTTCGGGACCGCCGACAGCCAGGAACTATGGTGGCATGAATCCAAAGGAATATAGCCGTTCCTGTCTGTCAGTTTGAAGAAAGTGGATGTGACTATACTACTGTCCTTTATTGAGACATTAAGGATTATTAATCTCAGCACAAAGGAGCTATCTAAGGACGAATTAACTACCTTGAATAAAGGGTTAAAATTTGCCCCCCCACGGAATCTTAACAAATTCCAAACCTTCATAGACATCCAAAAATACACCAGAAAGTTAAATATCAAAAGATATATCATGAGCAATCCCACTAGGCAATCAGATAGGGAGGCTTCAGTTATCTTACATTCAGGGATGTCCAATGCATCCCTTTTTAACCCCCCTATTCATCAGGCGCCAAATTTAACCGTATTCCGTGATCTAGTGCTAGGGGATTTAAATAATTTGAATGTGAAACCGGCACGAACCCAACAGAATCTTAGATTGGGCATGGAGTCCCTATGTAATAGGAGGGATGTGGTTGTGCGACCAGCTGATAAAGGGGGCGCCATAGTTGTTCTTGACAAGGACTCCTATTTTGAAGAAATGTCGAGGATAGTTATGGACCCTCTGACATATTTAAGTTTACCCATGGATCCCACTGTGGAATATAAGAAGGACCTGAGAGCCCTAATTGATAAGGGACATTATATGGGTATTTTAAATTTGAAGGAAAGGGAACATCTAGTACCACTGGCACCCAGATTGCCAGTGATGTATATATTACCCAAGATCCACAAAACCCTGATCAATCCCCCGGGAAGGCCCATCATCAGTGGTATCGATTCTATCACCTCACGGATCGGCAAATACATCGATCATTACTTGCAACCACTGGTCTTGGGCACCCCGTCTTTTCTTAAGGACACTAAGCACGTCATTAACCTTCTTGGTCAGATTGAATGGAAGGCCTCCTATCTACTTATTACAGCTGATGTCGCATCCCTTTACACGGCCATCTCTCATGATTTGGGGTATGAGGCGGTGCGTCATTTTCTTTATCGCGACTCCAGCATCTCCGTCACGAAGCGCAACTTCGTGATGGAGTTGCTGGATTTCGCGATGAAACATAACTATTTCTGGCATAGTGGTAAACACTATCTCCAGATTAGGGGCGTGGCCATGGGGGCAAAATTTGCCCCCAGTATGGCCAACCTTTTTATGGCTAAGTGGGAGGAAGATGTAGTACTTTGTGAAAGCCCACCTAATTTAATCTTTTGGAAAAGATTTATTGATGACATTTTGTTTATTTGGGATGGTGATGTAGAATCAGTTAATTCTTATCTATCCCTCCTAAACAGTAACGATAGGGGCATTATTCTCAGTCATGAGATTAGCCCCATCCAGATTCACTTTCTGGACCTTAATGTCTCAATAAAGGACAGTAGTATAGTCACATCCACTTTCTTCAAACCGACAGACAGGAACGGCTATATTCCTTTGGATTCATGCCACCATAGTTCCTGGCTGTCGGCGGTCCCGAAGGGTCAATTTTTACGTCTAAAGCGAAATTGCACTGACTTGGAACAATATCACAAAGAGGCAGAAATCCTTAAATTAAGATTTATAGCCAAGGGGTATGACATTGCCAAACTGGATTCTGCTATTACAGATGTGGGCCTTAGAGATAGACAGACACTTCTGTGTGACAGACCTCCAGAAGTGGAAAATAGGGAGGACTTTGGCTTAGCCTTTCTGACCACGTACTCAAGTCAGCATTGGGCTATAAAAAGGATCATTAAAAAACACTGGTCGGTGCTAAAGAACGACCGAGTATTGGGCCCTTTATTGTCTAACACCCCAAGAGTACTCTTTAGGGGTGCTTCTAACTTCAGACATCTACTAGCACCTAATGTACCAGATCCCCCAACTCGTCCTTCTTTTTTTGGGGACTTGAAGGGATTTTACCCGTGTAAAGTCTGCAGGGTGAATGCCCTCCAAGGTAGAAGAACTATGGAGTTTACTTCATCAGGAACAGGAGCCACATATCCTATCAGGTCCCTTATAACATGTGCTACAAAGTGCGTGGTGTACCTTTTGCGATGCCCATGCAGTTTGGAATATGTGGGCCGGACCATTAGAAAATTGAGTACCAGATTAGGTGAGCACATCACCAACATAAAAAGTGGTTTTGACAAACATAGTGTGTCTAAGCACTATGATCTTGTGCATAACAGAAACCCAAAAGGTACCATTTTCATTGGTTTGGAGAAATATGTGCCCAACTGGAGAGGGGGCAATGGCAAAAGAAGCATCTCTAGATCCGAAACCAGTTGGATACATAAATTGGGTTGTCACACACCGGGTGGCCTCAACGTTGAATGGGATATAAATTGCTTTATCAACAATGGGTGACATATTATTTGTTCCCCTCATAAGCAATTTGTTCCCATTTTTCTTCCTGTGCAATTTTGGTCCAGTGTTTTGTTTGGGCCTGACTAACTAAGTATATCATAAGCTTTATTTTAATATAAAAAGTTTTTTTAAGTATTTCTATATTGGTTAAGTGTAAATCTGCTTAGGATTCATTTTTGAAAAAAAGATTAAAAAAAAAAAAAAAAAAAGAATGTTTTAAAGGAATGTTTTTAAAAAAAAAAGAGAATGTTTTTTGGAAAAAGAATGTTTTTTTTGAATAAAGAATGTTTTTGAAAAAATGGTTTAATAACAGTTGCACCATGATCCACAAGATGTCAGTGTGGAGATTATTTTGAAAATCAGTTTTAAAAATTGGTGCAATATCTGTAAGTTCCACTGGGGGTGATGGTGCAACTGTGTTTTATGTCAAGACCTCTCCATTGAGAGATCAATGCAGAGGCTAGTACAATTTTCTGCTCCGTCTGCCAATTTGACATGTAGCCAATGAGAGAACCCCGAGTGGGCCCTTTGGCTACAAATAGCGTGTGCGTGCTCATGTGGGCGTGCCCCTGATGATGTCACATTTGACGAAACGGCGTAGGGTGACACGCACATGCATTGCGCACGCGCGAATCAGCCTTTGACAGAAACTCAGAGCTTTTTTATTTCCTTGCAAGGATTTTCTCGTTTTATCATTATTTTTATACCTATGTGAGAGCTGATTTCTCTCCTGTTCATTTCTAATAAAACTTCCCTGATGAATGCTACACTATGGAAAGTTTTTCTTTCTTCTCTTTGGACATCGTTTTAACTGCTGAGGATTATTCACTCTGATCAATCAAGAGTGTTTTTCATCTCCGATTTGGATCAGCTGTGCAGACACGTCTCTGGAGACTCGCCTATTGTGGATGAAGTGTCTTCACTGGAATTTCTCTGCCTTCCATGGAGTGAACATCGCTCTACTAAGCTTGTTTTGACCCCCCTGAGAAGGGCGGTCGCAGGCTGTTTGGTAAGCCTTCATTTCTCACTTTGGTGGCGGGATCTTCACTTATTGTTGGAATAGCACTTACCAGCTTCATCGGTTATCTTCTCTGTGGAACTCTTATCATCAATATAGAGGAAATCCTCTACACATTTATTTGATAATCTTCTTTCTTCACGGGCACTTATGAACTTGATTGGTTTATTTGCATTGTTTTATTAGTGTTTTTGATACTTTTTTCACGTATTTAATTTTAACTGTATAGATATATACAGTTCTTTCCAGCGCTACACTATTTTTGTACATTTTGTTTGTACCTTATATCAAAGGTTTTTTTGGTGTTTAGCAGCAGGTTTCCTTAAGGGACATATTCATTTATATATTTTTTTAAATCACTTTGCACCTAGCGCGAATTTTTACTTTTTATAACCATTTTTCTATTTTGATATACCTAATTTGCAGCTGGTGTATCCGTCATGGATATTTTTGACTATAGGTCACAGGTGGTATTTAACACTGCGGGCGTATTTGATGGTAATGACGACCCCAGAGATGATTTAGCAGGTTGCTTTCTTAGACTAAAAAACCTTACCATCACTGAAGTTCATACTAAATGGGATGTAGCATATTTAGAGGAATATGTGAAAGCCGAAATGGTCCCTAGGAGCCTCAGGTGGGATGTTAATCGCCAAAAGGAAGATAATGAGCTGGCCGAATGGTTCAAATATTTTAATGAGGCAGGGGTCAACTTTTTGCAGTTCCTTATAGCAAAAAAGAAACGCAAGTTGGCAATTTTGGATAATGAGATCAATATCATTAAAAACAAATTAATTCCTTTTAAAGCTGAACAGGATTACCTGCACAGGTCTGAGGCTCTTAAGGTAATATTAATTAAAGAAGAATCTGAACAAAAATCTAAGAAAAAGAAAAAGTATAATAGAGATGTAAAAGATTATAGAGAGAATATCGTTTTTAAATGGCAGGTTACACCACCTTCTGACCCAATGGTGGGTGACAACACAGTTGGTTCACAACCAATTGGAGCTGTCCAAAGGAATGGTGTATTGAGGAATGAACAAAATGCGCTCTATAGCGCATCTCAAATGCCCCGCCCCTCTCCTGATTTACGGGGAGGGCGTACTAATTCACAACAACATTATCAACAAGGTAGAGGTAAGGGCAGGAGAAGGAATCCCTCCCCTCATCCCAAGTATCACTCCCCTCCACCCTGGTGTCACCGTGATGTATATCACAATCAACAGAATCATGGGAACCATCACCCCCCTCGTGTTGACAATAGAGGCAACAATATTGTAAACACTAACAATAGATTTGCCTCACTAGCTGGGAATGAAGGGGAACCCACTTTGGATGTCAATCACGGAGCTTCCTGCTCCTTCCAGAATCAACAACCAGAGGGCCGCTCGGTTTGGGATTTTCGGCAGGCCGGCAGGAACAGGAACAAAAGAAATGGGGACGCAAGAGTGGGTGCAGAGGGGGGAGGAAGTCTCACTCCAAAGAGAAGGAAGTTTTAGATTGTGCTGGGATTATTAATCTCAGCACAAAGGAGCTATCTAAGGACGAATTAACTACCTTGAATAAAGGGTTAAAATTTGCCCCCCCACGGAATCTTAACAAATTCCAAACCTTCATAGACATCCAAAAATACACCAGAAAGTTAAATATCAAAAGATATATCATGAGCAATCCCACTAGGCAATCAGATAGGGAGGCTTCAGTTATCTTACATTCAGGGATGTCCAATGCATCCCTTTTTAACCCCCCTATTCATCAGGCGCCAAATTTAACCGTATTCCGTGATCTAGTGCTAGGGGATTTAAATAATTTGAATGTGAAACCGGCACGAACCCAACAGAATCTTAGATTGGGCATGGAGTCCCTATGTAATAGGAGGGATGTGGTTGTGCGACCAGCTGATAAAGGGGGCGCCATAGTTGTTCTTGACAAGGACTCCTATTTTGAAGAAATGTCGAGGATAGTTATGGACCCTCTGACATATTTAAGTTTACCCATGGATCCCACTGTGGAATATAAGAAGGACCTGAGAGCCCTAATTGATAAGGGACATTATATGGGTATTTTAAATTTGAAGGAAAGGGAACATCTAGTACCACTGGCACCCAGATTGCCAGTGATGTATATATTACCCAAGATCCACAAAACCCTGATCAATCCCCCGGGAAGGCCCATCATCAGTGGTATCGATTCTATCACCTCACGGATCGGCAAATACATCGATCATTACTTGCAACCACTGGTCTTGGGCACCCCGTCTTTTCTTAAGGACACTAAGCACGTCATTAACCTTCTTGGTCAGATTGAATGGAAGGCCTCCTATCTACTTATTACAGCTGATGTCGCATCCCTTTACACGGCCATCTCTCATGATTTGGGGTATGAGGCGGTGCGTCATTTTCTTTATCGCGACTCCAGCATCTCCGTCACGCAGCGCAACTTCGTGATGGAGTTGCTGGATTTCGCGATGAAGCATAACTATTTCTGGCATAGTGGTAAACACTATCTCCAGATTAGGGGTGTGGCCATGGGGGCAAAATTTGCCCCCAGTATGGCCAACCTTTTTATGGCTAAGTGGGAGGAAGATGTAGTACTTTGTGAAAGCCCACCTAATTTAATCTTTTGGAAAAGATTTATTGATGACATTTTGTTTATTTGGGATGGTGATGTAGAATCAGTTAATTCTTATCTATCCCTCCTAAACAGTAACGATAGGGGCATTATTCTCAGTCATGAGATTAGCCCCATCCAGATTCACTTTCTGGACCTTAATGTCTCAATAAAGGACAGTAGTATAGTCACATCCCCTTTCTTCAAACCGACAGACAGGAACGGCTATATTCCTTTGGATTCATGCCACCATAGTTCCTGGCTGTCGGCGGTCCCGAAGGGTCAATTTTTACGTCTAAAGCGAAATTGCACTGACTTGGAACAATATCACAAAGAGGCAGAAATCCTTAAATTAAGATTTATAGCCAAGGGGTATGACATTGCCAAACTGGACTCTGCTATTACAGATGTGGGCCTTAGAGATAGACAGACACTTCTGTGTGACAGACCTCCAGAAGTGGAAAATAGGGAGGACTTTGGCTTAGCCTTTCTGACCACGTACTCAAGTCAGCATTGGGCTATAAAAAGGATCATTAAAAAACACTGGTCGGTGCTAAAGAACGACCGAGTATTGGGCCCTTTATTGTCTAACACCCCAAGAGTACTCTTTAGGGGTGCTTCTAACTTCAGACATCTACTAGCACCTAATGTACCAGATCCCCCAACTTGTCCTTCTTTTTTTGGGGACTTGAAGGGATTTTACCCGTGTAGACGATGTAAAGTCTGCAGGGTGAATGCCCTCCAAGGTAGAAGAACTATGGAGTTTACTTCATCAGGAACAGGAGCCACATATCCTATCAGGTCCCTTATAACATGTGCTACAAAGTGCGTGGTGTACCTTTTGCGATGCCCATGCAGTTTGGAATATGTGGGCCGGACCATTAGAAAATTGAGTACCAGATTAGGTGAGCACATCACCAACATAAAAAGTGGTTTTGACAAACATAGTGTGTCTAAGCACTATGATCTTGTGCATAACAGAAACCCAAAAGGTACCATTTTCATTGGTTTGGAGAAATATGTGCCCAACTGGAGAGGGGGCAATGGCAAAAGAAGCATCTCTAGATCCGAAACCAGTTGGATACATAAATTGGGTTGTCACACACCGGGTGGCCTCAACGTTGAATGGGATATAAATTGCTTTATCAACAATGGGTGACATATTATTTGTTCCCCTCATAAGCAATTTGTTCCCATTTTTCTTCCTGTGCAATTTTGGTCCAGTGTTTTGTTTGGGCCTGACTAACTAAGTATATCATAAGCTTTATTTTAATATAAAAAGTTTTTTTAAGTATTTCTATATTGGTTAAGTGTAAATCTGCTTAGGATTCATTTTTTGAAAAAAAGATTTAAAAAAAAAAAAAAAAAAGAATGTTTTAACCACTTGACCACTGGGCACTTAAACCCCCTTAATAACCAGACCAATTTTCAGCTTTCGGTGCTCTCACATTTTGAATGACAATTACTCAGTCATACAACACTGTACCCATATGAAATTTTTGTCCTTTTTTTCACACAAATAGAGCTTTCTTTTGGTGGTATTTAATCACTGTTGGGTTTTTTATTTTTTGCGCTATAAGAGAAAAAAGACTGAAAATTTTGTAAAAAAATGATTTTTTTTTCGTTTCTGTTATAAAATTTTGCAAATTACTATTTTTTCTTCATACATTTTGGCCAAAATTTATACTGCTACATATCTTTGGTAAAAATAAGTACAAATTGGTGTATATTATTTGGTCTTTGTGAAAGTTATAGAGTCCACAAGCTATGGTGCCAATATCTGAAAATTTATCACACCTGAAGTACTGACGGCCTATCTCAATTCTTGAGACCCTAACATGCCAGAAAAGTACAAATACCCCCCAAATGACCCCTTTTTGGAAAGAAGACATTCCAAGGTATTCAGAAAGAGGCATTGTGAGTTTTTTGAAGTTGTCATTTTTTCCCACAATTCTTTGCAAAATCAAGATTTTTTTTTTCTCTTTTTTTTTTTTCACAAAATTGTCATATTAGCAGGTTATTTCTCACACACAGCATATGCATTCCACAAATTACACCCCAAAACTCATTCTGCTATTACTCCCGAGTATGGCGATACCACATGTGTGAGACTTTTACACAGCGTGGCCACATACAGAGGCCCAACATGCAGGGAGCACCTTCAGGCGTTCTGGAGCACCCAGGCCAATTCTGACATTTCTCTCCTACATGTAAAAATCATCATTTGTTTGCTAGAAAATTACATAGAACCCCAAAACATTATATATGTTTTTTTTAGCAAAGACCTTAGAGAATATAATGGTGGTTGTTGCAACTTTTTATCTCGCACGATATTTGCGCAGCAATTTTTTTAACGCGTTTTTTACGGAAAAAAAATGTTTTGTGCTTAAAAAAAAAAAAAAACAGTAAAGTTAGCCCAATGTTTTTGCATAATGTGAAAGATGAAGTTACGCCGAGTAAATAGATACCTAACATGTCGCCCTTAAAAATTGCACACACTCGTGGAATGGCGCCAAACTTCGCTACTTAAAAAATCCCCATAGGCGACGCTTTAAATATTTTTACTGGTTACATGTTTTGAGTTACAGAGGAGGTCTAGGGCCAAAATGATTGCTCTCGCTCTAACGTTCGCAGAGATACCTCACATGTGTGGTTTGAAAACCGTTTTCATATGTGGGCGGGACTTACGTATGCGTTCGCTTCTGTATGCGAGCTCACGGGGACAGGGGCGCTTTAAAAAAAAATAAAAATTTATTCTTCATTTTACTTTATTTATTTTAGTTTGGCATGTTTTTCCGCCCTAAACATTTTTTGATCACTTTTATACCTATTACAAGGAACGTAAACATCCCTTGTAATAGGAATATGGCATGACAGGTCCTCTTTACAGTGAGATATGGGGGGGGGGTGTCAATAAGACCCCACATCTCACCTCTAGGCTGGGAAGCCTGAAAAAAATACAAAAAAAAAAACAACAATCCTGGCTTTGATCGTAGCGGTGAGTCGGTAGAAGCACCGGAGGGCGGCGGGGGGGGGGGACATCCCCTCTCGCCTCCCGTAAGAATGATCAAGCGGCGGAACAGCCGCTATGATTGTTCTTATGGTGTAGGGAATCGCCGGCTGAAAAAGCTAATATCTGAATGATGCCTGTAGCTGCTCCCATCATTCAGATATCCCCGCACAAAGTCAAGGACGTCATATGACGGCCGGAGGGCGGGAAGTGGTTATTGCAGAGTATTGCCGGGCATTGCGGAGTATTGCCGGGCATTGCGGAGTATTGCTGGGCATTGCGGAGTATTGCCGGGCATTGCGGAGTATTGCAGGGCATTGCGGAGTATTGCGGACTATGGCAGGGTATTGCGGTGTATGGCAGGGTATTGCGGTGTATGGCAGGGTATTGCGGTGTATGGCAGGGTATTGCATGGGTATTGCACAGGGTATTGTGCAGGGTATTGCACAGGGTATTGTGGAGGGTATTGCAGAGTATTGTGGAGGGTATTGCAGAGTATTGTGCAGGGTATTGCAGAGTATTGTGCAGGGTATTGCAGAGTATTGTGCAGGGTATTGCAGAGTATTGTGCAGGGTATTGCAGAGTATTTTGCAGAGTATTGCGCAGGGTATTGCAGAGTATTTTGCAGGGTATTGCAGAGTATTTTGCAGGGTATTGCAGAGTATTTTGCAGGGTATTGCAGAGTATTGTGCAGGGTATTGCAGAGTATTGTGCAGGGTATTGCAGAGTATTGCACCAGGGTATTGCAGAGTATTGCACCAGGGTATTGCAGACTATTGCACCAGGGTATTGCAGACTATTGCACCAGGGTATTGCAGACTATTGCACCAGGGTATTGCAGAGTATTGCACCAGGGTATTGCAGAGTATTGCACCAGGGTATTGCAGAGTATTGCACCAGGGTATTGCAGAGTATTTCGCAGGGTATTGCAGAGTATTTCGCAGGGTATTGCAGAGTATTGCACCAGGGTATTGCAGAGTATTGCACCAGGGTATTGCAGAGTATTGCACCAGGGTATTGCAGAGTATTGCACCAGGGTATTGCAGAGTATTGCACCAGGGTATTGGCAGGGTATTTTGCAGAGTATTGGCAGGGTGTATTGCAGAGTATTGGCAGGGTATAGCACAGGGATGACTGAGCAGGGATGGATGGATGGCTGGATCTGTGACTGCAATTGTCACAGATCCAGCCCACAGTGCTGCTGCTGCCATCCGCTCCCTCCCCCTCCCCTCTCACACTGTACCGATCGGTACAGAGAGGGGAGGGAGGAACCGGCGTCATCAAATGACGCCGGTCTGTTTACAAGTCATTGCTCCGTCATTTGACGGAGCGATCACGTGGTAAACGGCCGCTATCAGCGCCGATTTACCGCGATTCGTGATCCGCCGGGTCACAGAGTTTCCCGTGTGCGCGCCCCAGGGGGCGCGCGGGAGCGCGATTCTGGGAGGACGTTATATAACGTCCTCCCAGAGTTAAGCAACCACCTTGTTGACGTTATTTGTCGGCAGGTGGTTGTTAAGTGGTTAAAGGAATGTTTTTTTTTTAAAAAAGAGAATGTTTTTTGGAAAAAGAATGTTTTTTTTTGAAAAAATGGTTTAATAACAGTTGCACCATGATCCACAAGATGTCAGTGTGGAGATTATTTTGAAAATCAGTTTTAAAAATTGGTGCAATATCTGTAAGTTCCACTGGGGGTGATGGTGCAACTGTGTTTTATGTCAAGACCTCTCCATTGAGAGATCAATGCAGAGGCTAGTACAATTTTCTGCTCCGTCTGCCAATTTGACATGTAGCCAATGAGAGAACCCCGAGTGGGCCCTTTGGCTACAAATAGCGTGTGCGTGCTCATGTGGGCGTGCCCCTGATGATGTCACATTTGACGAAACGGCGTAGGGTGACACGCACATGCATTGCGCACGCGCGAATCAGCCTTTGACAGAAACTCGGAGCTTTTTTATTTCTTTGCAAGGATTTTCTCGTTTTATCATTATTTTTATACCTATGTGAGAGCTGTTTTCTCTCCTGTTCATTTCTAATAAAACTTCCCTGATGAATGCTACACTATGGAAAGTTTTTCTTTCTTCTCTTTGGACATCGTTTTAACTGCTGAGGATTATTCACTCTGATCAATCAAGAGTGTTTTTCATCTCCGATTTGGATCAGCTGTGCAGACACGTCTCTGGAGACTCGCCTATTGTGGATGAAGTGTCTTCACTGGAATTTCTCTGCCTTCCATGGAGTGAACATCGCTCTACTAAGCTTGTTTTGACCCCCCTGAGAAGGGCGGTCACAGGCTGTTTGGTAAGCCTTCATTTCTCACTTTGGTGGCGGGATCTTCACTTATTGTTGGAATAGCACTTACCAGCTTCATCGGATATCTTCTCTGTGGAACTCTTATCATCAATATAGAGGAAATCCTCTACACATTTATTTGATAATCTTCTTTCTTCATGGGCACTTATGAACTTGATTGGTTTATTTGCATTGTTTTATTAGTGTTTTTGATACTTTTTTCACGTATTTAATTTTAACTGTATAGATATATACAGTTCTTTCCAGCGCTACACTATTTTTGTATACTCATTTTGATCAGACATATGTCGACATGCCATGCAGTTCGTTGGCAAGCATACCTAAAAGACCCACACCAAAGAACAAAGCAGACCTCTCCTTGCTCCTCATCAGCTGGGATCTCCAACCCCACTATACCTTCAGTCCTCTCTGAAACCTGCACTGAGAGGAATGAAGGTGTAGAATTAGGTGTGTCACAGCCAAGTACTTGCGGGCAATCTGCTATCTGTACACCAACGTCAGATTGGGAAAGAAAAGAGCCCTGGACTGCCGCACTCTGTATAAACGATTTATTTTCAAAATTCCAAAATTAAAATCCAAAGTTAATCCATAGATTCAAAAGTCCAAAAACAGACAAAAACAGAAAACTGACATGCAGGGGTGGATAGCTGACACGTTTCACATCAAAGATAGATGCTTACTCATAGTGAGTAGGGATGAGCTCGGTGTTCGAGTCGAACATACGTTCGACTCGAACATCGGCTGTTCGATCGTTCGCCGAACAACGAACGATTTGGGCCGTTCGCGCCTAATTCGCGGCCCACAATGCACTACGCCATCGCAGTGTCATCCAGGCGCTGTGATTGGCCAAGCATGCACTGTGACCCCGCATGCTTGGCCAATCACAGCGCCGGCAGCGAGGAGAGCAATGATTGGCCACAGGCAGGATGCCTGTGGCCAATTATTGCTGAGGGTGTTTAGTACACGCCCCACACTATAAAAGGCCGCCAGCACGGCGGCCTAGTGTAGTGTGTTCCGGAGCAGGGAAAGAGAAGCATAGGCAGGGACAGTGACATTTTTTGTTTCTTGCTTAACCTGGATTCCTTTAGTTTAGGGAAAGAGAAGGATAGGTAGGGAGAGTGTCAGTCTGTTTTACTGTGCTAAACCTTGTTTGTAGGGACAGGGAAGGACAGTGAGGGAAATTCTCATTGTGCTATACTGTGCTAAAGCATTCCTCATCAACCATCTTTAAAAAAAATTTTTTATAGGGACAGAAAACTATAGGTAGGGAGAGTGTCAGTGTGTTTTACTGTGCTAAACCTTGTTTGTAGGGACAGGGAAGGGCAGTGAGGGAAATTCTCATTGTGCTATACTGTGCTAAAGCATTCCTCATCAACCATCTTTAAAAAAAAAAAATTATAGGGACAGAAAACTATAGGTAGGGAGAGTGTCAGTGTGTTTTACTGTGCTAAACCTTGTTTGTAGGGACAGGGAAGGACAGTGAGGGAAATTCTCATTGTGCTATACTGTGCTAAAGCATTCCTCATCAACCATCTTTAAAAAAAAATTTTTTTATAGGGACAGAAAACTATAGGTAGGGAGAGTGTCAGTGTGTTTTACTGTGCTAAACCTTGTTTGTAGGGACAGGGAAGGACAGTGAGGGAAATTCTCATTGTGCTATACTGTGCTAAAGCATTCCTCATCAACCATCTTTTAAAAAAAAAATTTTTATAGGGACAGAAAACTATAGGTAGGGAGAGTGTCAGTGTGTTTTACTGTGCTAAACCTTGTTTGTAGGGACAGGGAAGGACAGTGAGGGAAATTCTCATTGTGCTATACTGTGCTAAAGCATTCCTCATCAACCATCTTTAAAAAAACATTTTTTATAGGGACAGAAAACTATAGGTAGGGAGAGTGTCAGTGTGTTTTACTGTGCTAAACCTTGTTTGTAGGGACAGGGAAGGACAGTGAGGGAAATTCTCATTGTGCTATACTGTGCTAAAGCATTCCTCATCAACCATCTTTAAAAAAAAAAAAATTATAGGGACAGAAAACTATAGGTAGGGAGAGTGTCAGTGTGTTTTACTGTGCTAAACCTTGTTTGTAGGGACAGGGAAGGACAGTGAGGGAAATTCTCATTGTGCTATACTGTGCTAAAGCATTCCTCATCAACCATCTTTAAAAAAACATTTTTTATAGGGACAGAAAACTATAGGTAGGGAGAGTGTCAGTGTGTTTTACTGTACTAAACCTTGTTTGTAGGGACAGGGAAGGACAGTGAGGGAAATTCTCATTGTGCTATACTGTGCTAAAGCATTCCTCATCAACCATCTTTAAAAAAAAAAATTTTATAGGGACAGAAAACTATAGGTAGGGAGAGTGTCAGTGTGTTTTACTGTGCTAAACCTTGTTTGTAGGGACAGGGAAGGACAGTGAGGGAAATTCTCATTGTGCTATACTGTGCTAAAGCATTCCTCATCAACCATCTTTAAAAAAAATAAAAATATAGGGACAGAAAACTATAGGTAGGGAGAGTGTCAGTGTGTTTTACTGTGCTAAACCTTGTTTGTAGGGACAGGGAAGGACAGTGAGGGAAATTCTCATTGTGCTATACTGTGCTAAAGCATTCCTCATCAACCATCTTTAAAAAAAAATTTTTTTATAGGGACAGAAAACTATAGGTAGGGAGAGTGTCAGTGTGTTTTACTGTGCTAAACCTTGTTTGTAGGGACAGGGAAGGACAGTGAGGGAAATTCTCATTGTGCTATACTGTGCTAAAGAATTCCTCATCAACCATCTTTAAAAAAAAAAAAAGTATAGGGAGAGAAAACTATAGGTAGGGAGAGTGTCAGTGTGTTTTACTGTGCTAAACCTTGTTTGTAGGGACAGGGAAGGACAGTGAGGGAAATTCTCATTGTGCTATACTGTGCTAAAGCATTCCTCATCAACCATCTTTGAAATCCTTGTTTTTTGGACAGTCAGGGAAATTGTCATTGTGCTATTCTGTGCGAAAGCAATCATCCTCAACCATATTTAGAAATCCTTAAGTAAAGGGACAGAGAAGGACACCTGAAGGTAGCCCTTATTGCTTTTTTTCCCATCTCCCTGCAGGCCATCCATTAGAATGTCTGGAAGGCAAACAAGGAGAGGCAGACAGTCAGGAGGCAATAAAAGAGGGCAAGCAGGCTCTGTGTCTGGGGGCAACAGTGCTGGTCGTGGACGCGGTGCATTGTCATCAGCACATGGCCATGGGACACGCTTGTCCTTCTTTTCGGCAGCTGGACATGTTGAGCCACATCATGCCGAAGACTTGGTAGAGTGGATGACCAAGCCCTCCTCCTCCTCCTCATCCTCTCTCACCCAGGCTCAGGGTACTGGCAAAGCAGCTGCCAAAGCGTCCTCTTCCCTGGTATCAATGTCAGACTCATCATCAGTCACTCCTTCCCTAGACCCACCATGTCCTCCTCCTGAGGAGTCCCCCGAACTGTTTGAGCACAGTGTTGGGTACATGCTCCAGGAGGATGCCCAGCGTTTCGAAGGGTCTGATGATGAAACCCAGCTAGAGGAAGGCAGTAGCGTGAGAGCAGACAGAGGGGATGCTCAAGAAGGACACCAATCTGGCAGTCATGTTCCAGCAGCTGCAGCATACTGCCAGATTGGCTCCAGTGATGAGGAGGGAGGGGATGATGAGGTCACTGACTCCACGTGGGTGCCTAATAGGAGAGAGGAGGAGGAGGAGGATGAGGAGGAGGCACATCTCCAACGAGGCAGGATGCCCTTTGGTGGCCAGCGTAAGGGCAGTACACCGACAGAATCACACCGCAGAGCTCCGCCTGTGCAGGGCGCTGCCTCTGCCCGTCATTCAAAAAGTTCTTTGGTGTGGGCCTTTTTTGAGGCTAGTGCATCAGATCGCACAGCTGCTGTTTGCAACATATGTCTCAAGCGTATATCGCGTGGCCAAAACATCAGCCGCTTGGGTACCACATGCCTGACCAGACATATGTTGACCTGCCATGCAGCTCGTTGGCAAGCCTACCTCAAAGACCCACACCAAAGAACAAAGCGGACCTCTCCTTGCACAGCATCAGCTGGGATCTCCAACCCCACTATAACTTCAGTCCTCTCTGAAACATGCACTGAGAGGAATGAAGGTGTAGAATTAGGTGTGTCACAGCCAAGTACTTGCGGCCACTCTGCTAGCAGTACACCGACGTCCGATTCTAGCAGGCAAATTTTCCTGCCCCAGCTGCTGGACCGTCGAAAGAAGTTCACTCCCAGCCATCCACATGCCCAGCGGTTGAATGCTAGCTTGGCTAAATTGCTAGCGCTTCAACTGCTGCCTTTTCAGTTGGTAGACTCGGCCCCCTTCCGTGAGTTTCCTCAGTGGCAGGTTCCCAAATGCCACTTTTTCTCACGGAAGGCTATTCCGGCTCTCTACCGGCATGTGGAAGGCAATGTCTTGGCCTCGCTGGACAGGGCGGTCAGCGGTAAGGTGCATATTACCGCTGACTCATGGTCCAGCAGGCATGGACAGGGACGTTACCTTTCTTTCACGGCCCATTGGGTCACTCTTTTGGCAGCTGGGAAGGATGCAGGACAAGGTGCAGTAGTGTTGGAGGTTGTTCCACCGCCACGCCTCCAAAATGCTACTACTGGTTGTGACACACCTCTCTCCTCCACCCCTCCTCTTCTTCTTCCTCCATGGCCTCTTCCTGTGCTTTGTCCTCTGAACCAGCGGTGCTCCGTAGGCGTTCAAGGGGCTACGCAAGTACGCAGGCAAAAAGCTGCCATGCCGTGCTTGCGCTGGTGTGTTTGGGGGACAGAAGCCACACTGGGGCAGAGGTCCTGTCTGCTCTGCAGGGCCAGGCCGATAGGTGGTTGACGCCACGCCAGCTTAAGCCAGGAATGGGGGTTTGCGACAATGGCACCAACCTCCTCTCCGCCCTCCGACAGGGACAACTGACCCATGTGCCCTGTGTGGCTCACGTCCTTAACCTGGTGGTGCAGCGGTTCTTGGGCAGGTACCCGGGCTTACAGGATGTCCTGAGGCAGGCCAGGAAAGTCTGTGTGCATTTCCGCAGATCTTATAATGCCAGTGCTCGCCTGGCTGAGCTGCAAAAGGAGTTGAACCTGCCCAAGAACCGCCTTATATGTGACATGCCCACCAGGTGGAACTCAACGTTGGCCATGCTGCAGCGGCTGCACACGCAGCAGAGGGCCATCAATGAGTACCTGTGCGACTACGGCACCAGGACAGGGTCAGGGGAGCTTGGTTTTTTTTCTCCACGCCAGTGGGGCATGATCAGGGATGCATGCACTGTCCTGGCACCATTTGAGGAGGCCACGAGGATGGTGAGCAGTGACAGTGCATGCATCAGTGACACTGTACCTCTTGTCCACCTGTTGGAGCACACGCTGCGTGGAATAATGGACAGGGCACTTGAGGCAGAACAGAGGCAGGAAGAGGAGGACTTCCTTGCCTCTCAAGGCCCCCTTTACCCAGACAGTGTTCCTTCTGTCCCACCCATCGCACAGGAAGAGGATGAGGAGGAGGAGGAGGAGGAGGATTGTGTCAGCATGGAGGTGGAGCCTGGCACTCAGCAGCATCAACAGCAGCAGTCTTTTAGGGATGATTTACAGTCCCAAGAAACCCGTGGACTTGTACGTGGCTGGGAGGAGGTGGCTGCGGATCATGTCGTCCTTAGTGACCCAGAGGACTCCGGACCGAATGCCTCAGCTAACCTACGCTGCATGGCCTCCCTGATCCTGCAAAGTCTGCGGAAGGATCCTCGTATTCTTCGGATCAAGGAGAGGGACCATTACTGGCTGACCACTCTCCTTGATCCACGGTACAAGGGTAAGGTTGCGGACCTTATGTTACCGTCGCAGAGGGAGCAGAGGATGAGACAACTCCGGGAGGCCTTGCAGAAAGGTCTGTGCAACGCGTTCCCAGAGACTGGGAGGTTACAAACTCCTGGTCCTGGACAACGAGTTGCTGAGGCTTCGGCCAGTCAAAGAAGGAGCGGTGGGGAAGGTGGCCGTCTGACCGATGCGTTCAGACAATTCTTTAGTCCGCAGCCCCAAAGTATGATCGGTTCCAGCAACCATCGCCAGCGTCTGATATACATGGTGCAGGAATATCTAGGGGCAAGGTCAGACTTGGACACCTTCCCCACCGAAAATCCTCTGGCTTACTGGGTCTTGAGGATGGATCACTGGCCAGAGCTTGCACAGTATGCAATTGAGCTACTGGCCTGTCCTGCATCCAGCGTTCTTTCGGAACGCACATTCAGTGCTGCTGGAGGATTTATCACGGATCACAGGGTGCGCCTGTCCACCGACTCGGTTGATCGACTGACTTTCATCAAGATGAACCAGTCTTGGATCACCACCAGCTACCACACACCTGATGCTGATATAACAGACTAATTGATTTTAACATGTCACATCCCTTCAAGACTGATGCTGATGCTGAGTGCCTGTGCTGTTATGTTGACTGGCTATCCTCCTCCTCCGAGTCCTCAATGATACGATTGATGATGATAGCTTGGAAGATCATTTTTGTTTATGGGTGCCGCCACCAGTGCCTAACGCCCAATTTTTCAGCCCCTGTTTAACAGGGGCGTGTAATTAAAATTTTTGAAGCAATACTTTGCAACAGGGCTCATTGCTGTGCTCCAAGTACAGTATCTGTGAGGGGTTGCAGTGTTGTGCCACCAGTGCCTAAGGCCCAATTTTTCAGCCCCTGTTTAACAGGGGCGTGTAATTACAATTTTTGAAGCAATACTTTGCAACAGGGCTCATTGCTGTGCTCCAAGTACAGTATCTGTGAGGGGTTGCAGTGTTGTGCCACCAGTGCCTAAGGCCCAATTTTTCAGCCCCTGTTCAACAGGGGCATGTAATTACAATTCTTGATCTAATAATTCACAGCAGGGCCCATTGCTGCACCCACCAAGAGTAACTCTGAGGGCTTACAGTGTTGTGGCAACGCCACCACCACCACCACCACGAAAGGCCCAATTTTTCAGCCCCTGTTCAAAAGGGGCATGTAATTACAATTCTTGATCTAATAATTCACAGCAGGGCCCATTCCTGCACCCACCAAGAGTAACTCTGAGGACTTACAGTGTTGTGGCAACACCACCACCACCACCACCACCACGAAAGGCCCAATTTTTCAGCCCCTGTTCAACAGGGGCATGCAATTACAATTCTTGATCTAATAATTCACAGCAGGGCCCATTGCTGCACCCACCAAGAGTAACTGTCAGGGCTTACAGTGTTGTGGCACCAGCACCACCATCAAAGGCCCAATTTTTACTACCACTGTTCAACAATTATATGTAATTACAATTCCTGATATAATAGTTGACAGCAGGGCGTTCCAGCACCAACCAAGAGTAACTGTGAGTGCTTACAGTGTTGTGCCAACACCAACAACTAAGGGGCCTATTTCTGCAGAGTATATACGGCAGGTCCCTACTTTCAAACATTCAACTTACAAATGACTCCTACTTGCAAACGCAAGAAGACAACAGGAAGTGAGAGGAAATCTACCCCTAGGAAGGAAAATTCTCTCCTGTAAGAATTAATATGGGAGAAAGGTGTCTCCTCTGTACTGATGCTTTATCACCAATCCTTGTTTCAAGAAAAACACCACATTTCAAAAACAGTTGTCATTGGGACGGAAAGTGAGGTGAAATGTTCTGAACAGGGGCACAGACAGCAAAACAAATGTTACAGGGGTGATAACCCTTACCTATGTTTTCCAAAAAGTTTAAAAATAGATTTTTGGGCTGGAGCTACACTTAAACAATGTACCTGTTCAAAATTACAAACAGATTCTACATAAGAACAAACCTACAGTCCCTGTCTTGTATGCACCGCCTGTATACGGCTGTTCAGAGTATATAGGGCCTTTTTTATTTTATGTGCGGGGTTCCCCTTAATATCCATACAAGACCCAAAGGGGCTGGTAATGGGCTGGGGTAGGGGGGGGGGGGGTCATGGGGTAGCTATGCCATTTTTCTTAAAGATTTTCATCCATATTACCGGGACCAGACATTACATTAAAGCCACAAGCAGTTTTAAATGGCTTTTTTTTCCTTTAGAAGTGTCATTTTGTGCAGGGACAGTTCTAAACACGGGAAACACGTGGCACTTCACAGGCATACTTTAGACACCCCCCAGGTACGATATTTAAAGGAATATTTGACTTTTTTTTTTCACTTTATGCATCATTAAAATGACTGCTCCCGAAAAACGACCGTTTTTAAAACTTCTTTTTGCATTGATACATGTCCCCTGGTGCAGAACCCGGGTTCCCAAACCCTTTTTAGGACAATAACATGCATATTAGTCGTTATAATTAGCACTTTAGAATTCGAACGTTCGCATCCATTGTATTTAATAGGGTTCTAATGTTCGTACGAACTTTCGGTCCGTTCGCGGGTTCTGGTGCGAACCGAACCCGGGGGTGTTCGGCTCATCACTAATAGTGAGTAAGTACCAGGCAAATTTCCCTGCCCCAGCTGCTGCACCGCCGAAAGAAGTTCGCTCCCAGCCATCCACATGCCCAGCGGTTGAATGCTAGCTTGGCTAAATTGGCTAAATTGCTAGCACTTCAACTGCTGCCTTTTAAGTTGGTAGACGCTGCCCCCTTCTGTGAGTTTGTGGAATGTGCGGTTCCTCAGTGGCAGGTTCCCAAACGCCACTTTTTCTCACGGAAGGCGATTCCGGCATACCTATCTTTCACGGCGTATTGGGTGACTCTGCTGGCAGCTGGGAAGGATGCAGGACAAGGTGCAGTAGTGTTGGAGGTTGTTCCGCCACCACGCCTCCAAAATGGTACTACTGGTGATTCTGACACACCTCTCTCCTCCACCCCCTCCTCTTTTTCTTCCTCCATGGCCTCTTCCTGTGCTTTGTCCTCGGGACCAGCGGTGCTCCGTAGGCGTTCAAGGGGCTATGCAAGTACGCAGGCAAAGAGATGCCATGCGTTGCTTGAACTGGTGTGCTTGGGGGACAGGAGCCACACTGGGGCAGAGATTCTGTCAGCTCTGCATGGGCAGGCTCAGAGGTGGTTGATGCCACGCCAGCTTAGGCTAGGAATGGTGGTTTCCGACAATGGCACCAACCTCCTCTCCGCCCTTCGACAGGGACACCTGACCCATGTGCCCTGTTTGGCTCACGTCCTTAACTTGGTGGTGCAGCGGTTCTTGGGCAGGTACCCGGGCTTACGGGATGTCCTGAGGCAGGCCAGAAAAGTCTGTGTGCATTTCCGCCGGGCATATAATGCCAGGGCTCGGCTGGCTGACCTACAAAAGGAATTTAACCTGCCCAAGAACCGCCAAATCTGTGACATGCCCACCAGATGGAACGTTGGCCATGCTGCAGCGGCTGCACACACAGCAGAGGGCCATCAATGAGTATATGTGCCAATATGGCACCAGGACAGGGTCAGGGGAGCTTGGTTTTATTTTGCCATGCCAGTGGTTCATGATCAGGGATGCATGCACTGTCCTGTCACCATTTGAGGAGGCCACGAGGACAGTAAGCTGTGACAGTGCATGCATCAGTGACACTGTCCCTCTTGTCCACCTGTTGGAGCACACGCTGCATGGAATAATGGACAGGGCACTTGAGGTAGATCAGAGGGAGGAAGAGGAGGACTTCCTTACCTCTCAAGGCCCCCTTTATCCAGACAGTGTTCCTGCAGGCCCGCCTATCACACAGGAAGAGGAGGAGGAGGAGGATTGTGTCAGTATGGAGGTGTAGCCTAGCACTCAGCATCAGCAGCAGTCTTCAAAGGATCAATTACAGTCCCAAGAAACCCATGGACTTGTACGTGGCTGGGAGGAGGTGGCTGCGGATCATGTTGTCCTCAGTGACCCAGAGGACTCCGCACCGAATGCCTCAGCAAACCTACACTGCATGGCCTCCCTGATCATGCAAAGCCTGCAGAAGGATCCTCGTATTCGTGTGATCAAGGAGAGGGATAATTACTGGCTGGCAACCCTCCTTGATCCACGTTACAAGGGTAAGGTTGCGGACCTTATCTTGCTGTCGCAGAGGATGAAACATCTTCGGGAGGCCTTGCAGAAAGGTCTGTGCAACGCGTTCCAAGAGACTGGGAGGTTACAAAATCCTGGTCCTGGACAACGTGTTGCTGAGGCTTCGGTCTGCCAAAGAAGGAGCGGTGGAGAAGGTGGATGTCTGATCGATGGGTTCAAACTATTTTTTAGTCCGCAGCCTCAAGGTATGATCATTTCCAGCAACCATCGCCAGTGTCTGTTTTACATGGTGCAGGAATACCTAGGGGCAAGATCAGACTTGGACACCTTTCCCACCGAAAATCCTCTGGGTTACTGGGTCTTGAGGATGGATCCCTGGCCAGAGCTTGCACAGTATGCAATTGAGCTACTGGCCTGTCCTGCATCCAGTGTTCTTTCGGAATGCACATTCAGTGCTGCTGGAGGCTTTGTAACCAATCACAGGGTGCGCCTGTCCACCGACTCGGTCGGTCGATCGGCTGACCTTCATAAAAATGAATCTTGGATCACCAGCTACCAAGCACCTAATGCTGATGTAACCGAATATTTTTTTTTGAATGGGAGATCCCTTCAAGACTGCCTATTCTGATGCTGAGTGACTATCCTGTTATGCTGAGTGACTATCCTCTTCCTCCTCAATGTTCATGCTGATAGCTTGTAAGAACATTTTTGTTTCTGGGCACGCCAACAGTGGCTAAGGCCCAATTTTTCAGCCCCTGTTTAACAGGGGCATGTAATTACAATATTTGATGCAATACTTTGCAGCAGGGCTCATTCCTGCACTCCAACTATAGTATCTGTGAGGGGTTGCAGTGTTGTGGCACCAGTGCCTAAGGCCCAATTTTTCTGCCCCTGTTCAACAGGGGCATGTAATTACAATTCTTGATCTAATATTTCACAACAGGGCCCGTTCCAGCGCCCACCAAGAGTAAATGTGAGGGCTTACAGTGTTGTGGCAACACCAACACCTAAGGCCCAAATTTAGTACATAGGGCAGGCCCCTATGTTCAAACATCCGACTTACAAACTACTCCTACTTACAAACGGAGGGAGACAACAGGAAGGGAAATTCTCTCCTGTAAGAGTTAATATGGGAAAAAGGTGTCTCCTCTCCACTGATACTTTATCACCAATCCTTGTTTCCCTAAAACCCCCAAATTTTCTAAATCCAATTGTCATTGGGACAGAAAGTGAGGTGACATCTTCTGAACAGGTGCACAGACAGCAAAACAAATGTTACAGGAGTGATAACCCTTTCCTATGTTTTACAAAAAGCTTAAAAATAGATTTTTGGGCTGGAACTACACTTTAAAAATGTACCAGTTCAAAACTACATACAGATACTACTTAAGAATAGGGATGAGCTTCGTGTTCGAGTCGAACATACGTTCGACTCGAACATCGGCTGTTCGATCGTTCGACGAAGATCGAACGATTTGGGCCGTTCGCGCCAAATTCGAGTGACGCGAACGGCCCACAATGCACTACGCCATCGCAGTGTCATCCAGGCGCTGTGATTGGCCAAGCATGCACTGTGACCCCGCATGCTTGGCCAATCACAGCGCCGGCAGCGAGGAGAGCAATGATTGGCCACAGGCAGGATGCCTGTGGCCAATTATTGCTGAGGGTGTTTAGTACACGCCCCACACTATAAAAGGCCGCCAGCACGGCGGCCTAGTGTAGTGTGTTCTGGAGCAGGGAAAGAGCAGCATAGGCAGGGACAGTGACATTTATTTATTTCTTGCTTAACCTGGATTCCTTTAGTTTAGGGAAAGAGAAGGATAGGTAGGGAGAGTGTCAGTGTGTTTTACTGTTCGAGTCCTTGTTTCTAGGGACAGGGAAGGACAGTGAGTGAATTCTCCTTGTGCTATAGTGTGCTTTAAAAAAACATTTTTTCTAGGGACAGAAAACTCTAGGTAGGGAGAGTGTCAGGCCTCGTACACACGGCCGAGATTCTCGTTGAGAAAAACATGTCGTTTTTTTCGACGAGATTCTTGGACAAGAAACTTGTCCCGGCCAAGTGTACACACGCTCGTTTCAAAGAACCCGCGGTTCTTTGAAAGGAGTGTACGCGGTGACGTCATCGACTACGTCGAGCATGCGCTCGTCACATTCGATGCCGTCGCCGCCATCTTGGTATACCCTACGTATGCCTAGGAAGCTACCGCGCATGCGTCGAATTCATTTCGAACATGCGCGGGCTTCCGGGCGGACAGGTAAGTGTACACACACTCACTTTTCTCGTCGAGAAACACGCCGAGGAGAATCTCGACGAGAAAATAGAGAGCAGGTTCTCTATTTTCTCGTCGAGGTTTCTTGTCGGTTTTCTCGACGAGAAACACGCTAGCAGCGTACACACGACCGATTTACTCGGCAAGACCTCTCTGCCAGCAAGTTTCTTGCTGGTTCTTGCCGAGAAAATCGGTCGTGTGTACGAGGCCTCAGTTTCTTTCACTGTGCAAGTCCTTGTTTCTAGGGACAGGGAAGGACAGTGAGTGAATTCTCTTTGTGCTATAGTGTGCTTTAAAAAAACATTTTTTCTAGGGACAGAAAACTCTAGGTAGGGAGAGTGTCAGTTTCTTTCACTGTGCAAGTCCTTGTTTCTAGGGACAGGGAAGGACAGTGAGTGAATTCTCCTTGTGCTATAGTGTGCTTTAAAAAAACATTTTTTCTAGGGACAGAAAACTCTAGGTAGGGAGAGTGTCAGTTTCTTTCACTGTGCAAGTCCTTGTTTCTAGGGACAGGGAAGGACAGTGAGTGAATTCTCCTTGTGCTATAGTGTGCTTTAAAAAAACATTTTTTCTAGGGACAGAAAACTCTAGGTAGGGAGAGTGTCAGTTTCTTTCACTGTGCAAGTCCTTGTTTCTAGGGACAGGGAAGGACAGTGAGTGAATTCTCCTTGTGCTATAGTGTGCTTTAAAAAAACATTTTTTCTAGGGACAGAAAACTCTAGGTAGGGAGAGTGTCAGTTTCTTTCACTGTGCAAGTCCTTGTTTCTAGGGACAGGGAAGGACAGTGAGTGAATTCTCCTTGTGCTATAGTGTGCTTTAAAAAAACATTTTTTCTAGGGACAGAAAACTCTAGGTAGGGAGAGTGTCAGTTTCTTTCACTGTGCAAGTCCTTGTTTCTAGGGACAGGGAAGGACAGTGAGTGAATTCTCTTTGTGCTATAGTGTGCTTTAAAAAAACATTTTTTCTAGGGACAGAAAACTCTAGGTAGGGAGAGTGTCAGTTTCTTTCACTGTGCGAGTCCTTGTTTCTAGGGACAGGGAAGGACAGTGAGTGAATTCTCCTTGTGCTATAGTGTGCTTTAAAAAAACATTTTTTCTAGGGACAGAAAACTCTAGGTAGGGAGAGTGTCAGTTTCTTTCACTGTGCAAGTCCTTGTTTCTAGGGACAGGGAAGGACAGTGAGTGAATTCTCCTTGTGCTATAGTGTGCTTTAAAAAAACATTTTTTCTAGGGACAGAAAACTCTAGGTAGGGAGAGTGTCAGTTTCTTTCACTGTGCGAGTCCTTGTTTCTAGGGACAAAGAAGGAAAGTGAGGGGAATTCTCCTTGTGCTATAGTGTGCTAAAGCATTCCTCATCAACCATCTTTGAAATCCTTGTTTTTTGGACAGTCAGGGAAATTGTCGTTGTGCTATTCTGTGCAAAAGCAATCATCCTCAACCATATTTAGAAATCCTTAAGTAAAGGGACAGAGAAGGACACCTGAAGGTAGCCCTTATTGCTTTTTTCCCATCTCCCTGCAGGCCATCTATTAGAATGTCTGGAAGGCAAACAAGGAGAGGCAGACAGTCAGGAGGCAATAAAAGAGGGCAAGCAGGCTCTGTGTCTGGGGGCAACAGTGCTGGTCGTGGACGCGGTGCATTGTCATCAGCACATGGCCATGGGACACGCTTGTCCTTCTTTTCGGCAGCTGGACATGTTGAGCCACATCATGCCGAAGACTTGGTAGAGTGGATGACCAAGCCCTCCTCCTCCTCCTCATCCTCTCTCACCCAGGCTCAGGGTACTGGCAAAGCAGCTGCCAAAGCGTCCTCTTCCCTGGTATCAATGTCAGACTCATCATCAGTCACTCCTTCCCTAGACCCACCATGTCCTCCTCCTGAGGAGTCCCCCGAACTGTTTGAGCACAGTGTTGGGTACATGCTCCAGGAGGATGCCCAGCGTTTCAAAGGGTCTGATGATGAAACCCAGCTACAGGAAGGCAGTAGGGTGAGAGCAGACAGAGGGGATGCTCAAGAAGGACACCAATCTGGCAGTCATGTTCCAGCAGCTGCAGCATACTGCCAGATTGGCTCCAGTGATGAGGAGGGAGGGGATGATGAGGTCACTGACTCCACGTGGGTGCCTAATAGGAGAGAGGAGGAGGAGGAGGATGAGGAGGAGGCACATCTCCAACGAGGCAGGATGCCCTTTGGTGGCCAGCGTAAGGGCAGTACACCGACGGAATCACACCGCAGAGCTCCGCCTGTGCAGGGCGCTGCCTCTGCCCGTCATTCAAAAAGTTCCTTGGTGTGGGCCTTTTTTGAGGCTAGTGCATCAGATCGCACAGCTGCTGTTTGCAACATATGTCTCAAGCGTATATCGCGTGGCCAAAACATCAGCCGCTTGGGTACCACATGCCTGACCAGACATATGTTGACCTGCCATGCAGCTCGTTGGCAAGCCTACCTCAAAGACCCACACCAAAGAACAAAGCGGACCTCTTCTTGCACCGCATCAGCTGGGATCTCCAACCCCACTATAACTTCAGTCCTCTCTGAAACATGCACTGAGAGGAATGAAGGTGTAGAATTAGGTGTGTCACAGCCAAGTACTTGCGGCCACTCTGCTAGCAGTACACCGACGTCCGATTCTAGCAGGCAAATTTCCCTGCCCCAGCTGCTGGACCGTCGAAAGAAGTTCACTCCCAGCCATCCACATGCCCAGCGGTTGAATGCTAGCTTGGCTAAATTGCTAGCGCTTCAACTGCTGCCTTTTCAGTTGGTAGACTCGGCCCCCTTCCGTGAGTTTGTGCAATGTGCGGTTCCTCAGTGGCAGGTTCCCAAACGCCACTTTTTCTCACGGAAGGCTATTCCGGCTCTCTACCGGCATGTGGAAGGCAATGTCTTGGCCTCGCTGGACAGGGCGGTCAGCGGTAAGGTGCATATTACCGCTGACTCATGGTCCAGCAGGCATGGACAGGGACGTTACCTTTCTTTCACGGCCCATTGGGTCACTCTTTTGGCAGCTGGGAAGGATGCAGGACAAGGTGCAGTAGTGTTGGAGGTTGTCCCACCGCCACGCCTCCAAAATGCTACTACTGGTTGTGACACACCTCTCTCCTCCACCCCCTCCTCTTCTTCTTCCTCCATGGCCTCTTCCTGTGGTTTGTCCTATGAACCAGCGGTGCTCCGTAGCCATTCACGGGGCTACGCAAGTACGCAGGCAAAAAGATGCCATGCCGTGCTTGCGCTGGTGTGTTTGGGGGACAGAAGCCACACTGGGGCAGAGGTCCTGTCTGCTCTGCAGGGCCAGGCCGAGAGGTGGTTGACGCCACGCCAGCTTAAGCCAGGAATGGTGGTTTGCGACAATGGCACCAACCTCCTCTCCGCCCTTCGACAGGGACAACTGACCCATGTGCCCTGTGTGGCTCACGTCCTTAACCTGGTGGTGCAGCGGTTCTTGGGCAGGTACCCGGGCTTACAGGATGTCCTGAGGCAGGCCAGGAAAGTCTGTGTGCATTTCTGCAGATCTTATAATGCCAGTGCTCGCCTGGCTGAGCTGCAAAAGGAGTTGAACCTGCCCAAGAACCGCCTTATATGTGACATGCCCACCAGGTGGAACTCAACGTTGGCCATGCTGCAGCGGCTGCACACGCAGCAGAGGGCCATCAATGAGTACCTGTGCGACTACGGCACCAGGACAGGGTCAGGGGAGCTTGGTTTTTTTTCTCCACGCCAGTGGGGCATGATCAGGGATGCATGCACTGTCCTGGCACCATTTGAGGAGGCCACGAGGATGGTGAGCAGTGACAGTGCATGCATCAGTGACACTGTACCTCTTGTCCACCTGTTGGAGCACACGCTGCGTGGAATAATGGACAGGGCACTTGAGGCAGAACAGAGGCAGGAAGAGGAGGACTTCCTTGCCTCTCAAGGCCCCCTTTACCCAGACAGTGTTCCTTCTGTCCCACCCATCGCACAGGAAGAGGAGGAGGAGGAGGAGGAGGAGGATTGTGTCAGCATGGAGGTGGAGGCTGGCACTCAGCATCATCAGCAGCAGTCTTTTAGGGATGATTTACAGTCCCAAGAAACCAGTGGACTTGTACGTGGCTGGGAGGAGGTGACTGCGGATCATGTCGTCCTTAGTGACCCAGAGGACTCCGGAGCAAATGCCTCAGCAAACCTACGCTGCATGGCCTCCCTGATCCTGCAAAGTCTGCGGAAGGATCCTCGTATTCTTCGGATCAAGGAGAGGGACCATTACTGGCTGGCCACTCTCCTTGATCCACGGTACAAGGGTAAGGTTGCGGACCTTATGTTACCGTCGCAGAGGGAGCAGAGGATGAGACAACTCCGGGAGGCCTTGCAGAAAGGTCTGTGCAACGCGTTCCCAGAGACTGGGAGGTTACAAACTCCTGGTCCTGGACAACGAGTTGCTGAGGCTTCGGCCAGTCAAAGAAGGAGCGGTGGGGAAGGTGGCCGTCTGACCGATGCGTTCAGACAATTCTTTAGTCCGCAGCCCCAAAGTATGATCGGTTCCAGCAACCATCGCCAGCGTCTGATAAACATGGTGCAGGAATATCTAGGGGCAAGGTCAGACTTGGACACCTTCCCCACCGAAAATCCTCTGGCTTACTGGGTCTTGAGGATGGATCACTGGCCAGAGCTTGCACAGTATGCAATTGAGCTACTGGCCTGTCCTGCATCCAGCGTTCTTTCGGAACGCACATTCAGTGCTGCTGGAGGATTTGTCACGGATCACAGGGTGCGCCTGTCCACCGACTCGGTTGATCGACTGACTTTCATCAAAATGAACCAGTCTTGGATCACCACCAGCTACCACACACCTGATGCTGATATAACAGACTAATTGATTTTAACATGTCACATCCCTTCAAGACTGATGCTGATGCTGAGTGCCTGTGCTGTTATGTTGACTGGCTATCCTCCTCCTCCGAGTCCTCAATGATACGATTGATGATGATAGCTTGGAAGATCATTTTTGTTTATGGGTGCTGCCACCAGTGGCTAAGGCCCAATTTTTCAGCCCCTGTTTTACAGGGGCGTGTAATTACAATTTTTTTAGCAATAATTTGCCATAGGGCTCATTGCTGTGCTCCAAGTACAGTATCTGTGAGGGGTTGGAGTGTTGTGGCACCAGTGCCTAAGGCCCAATTTTTCAGCCCTTGTTTAACAGGGGCGTGTCATTACAATTTTTGAAGCAATACTTTGCAACAGGGCTCATTGCTGTGCTCCAAGTACAGTATCTGTGAGGGGTTGTAGTGTTGTGCCACCAGTGCCTAAGGCCCAATTTTTCAGCCCCTGTTCAACAGGGGCATGCAATTACAATTCTTGATGTAATAATTCACAGCAGGGCCCATTGCTGCACCCACCAAGAGTAACTCTGAGGGCTTACAGTGTTGTGGCAATGTCACCACCACCACCACCACGAAAGGCCCAATTTTTCAGCCCCTGTTCAAAAGGGGCATGTAATTACAATTCTTGATCTAATAATTCACAGCAGGGCCCATTCCTGCACCCACCAAGAGTAACTCTGAGGGCTTACAGTGTTGTGGCAACACCACCACCACGAAAGGCCCAATTTTTCAGCCCCTGTTCAACAGGGGCATGCAATTACAATTCTTGATCTAATAATTCACAGCAGGGCCCATTGCTGCACCCACCAAGAGTAACTCTGAGGGCTTACAGTGTTGTGGCAACGCCACCACCACCACCACCACGAAAGGCCCAATTTTTCAGCCCCTGTTCAAAAGGGGCATGTAATTACAATTCTTGATCTAATAATTCACAGCAGGGCCCATTGCTGCACCCACCAAGAGTAACTCTGAGGGCTTACAGTGTTGTGGCATCGCCACCACCACCACCACCACGAAAGGCCCAATTTTTCAGCCCCTGTTCAAAAGGGGCATGTAATTACAATTCTTGATCTAATAATTCACAGCAGGGCCCATTGCTGCACCCACCAAGAGTAACTGTCAGGGCTTACAGTGTTGTGGCACCAGCACCACCATCAAAGGCCCAATTTTTACTACCACTGTTCAACAATTATATGTAATTACAATTCCTGATATAATAGTTGACAGCAGGGCGTTCCAGCACCAACCAAGAGTAACTGTGAGTGCTTACAGTGTTGTGCCAACACCAACAACTAAGGGGCCTATTTCTGCAGAGTATATACGGCAGGTCCCTACTTTCAAACATCCAACTTACAAACGACTCCTACTTGCAAACGCAAGAAGACAACAGGAAGTGAGAGGAAATCTACCCCTAGGAAGGAAAATTCTCTCCTGTAAGAATTAATATGGGAGAAAGGTGTCTCCTCTGTACTGATGCTTTATCACCAATCCTTGTTTCAAGAAAAACACCACATTTCAAAAACAGTTGTCATTGGGACGGAAAGTGAGGTGAAATGTTCTGAACAGGGGCACAGACAGCAAAACAAATGTTACAGGGGTGATAACCCTTACCTATGTTTTCCAAAAAGTTTAAAAATAGATTTTTGGCCTGGAGCTACACTTAAACAATGTACCTGTTCAAAATTACAAACACATTCTACATAAGAACAAACCTACAGTCCCTGTCTTGTATGCACCGCCTGTATACGGCTGTTCAGAGTATATAGGGCCTTTTTTATTTTATGTGCGGGGTTCCCCTTAATATCCATACAAGACCCAAAGGGGCTGGTAATGGGCTGGGGTAGGGGGGGGGGGGGGTCATGGGGTAGCTATGCCATTTTTCTTAAAGATTTTCATCCATATTACCGGGACCAGACATTACATTAAAGCCGCAAGCAGTTTTAAATGGCTTTTTTTTCCTTTAGAAGTGTCATTTTGTGCAGGGACAGTTCTAAACACGGGAAACATGTGGAACTTCACAGGCATACTTTAGACACCCCCCAGGTACGATATTTAAAGGAATATTTGACTTTTTTTTTTTCACTTTATGCATCATTAAAATGACTGCTCCCGAAAAACGACCGTTTTTAAAACTTCTTTTTGCATTGATACATGTCCCCTGGTGCAAAACCCGGGTTCCCAAACCCTTTTTAGGACAATAACATGCATAATAGTTGTTATAATTAGCACTTTAGAATTCGAACGTTCGCATCCATTGTATTTAATAGGGTTCTAATGTTCGTACGAACTTTCGGTCCGTTCGCGGGTTCTGGTGCGAACCGAACCCGGGGGTGTTCGGCTCATCACTACTTAAGAACAAACAGTCAGTCTTGTTTGCACCGCCTGTATACTGCTGTACAGAGTATATAGGCCTGGGGGCCCCACGCCTTTCCTTATTTTAATTTGGAAGCGGGGTTCCCCTTAATATCCAAACAAGACCCAAATGGGCTGGGGGGAGGGGTACCCATGCCGATTTTCTCAATGATTTTCATCCATATTCCCGGGACCACACATTACATTAAAGCCGCAAGCAGTTTTAAATGACTTTTTTTCCTTTTAGAAATGTCATTTTGTGCAGGGACAGTTCTAAACACGGGAAACACGTGCCACTTCACAGGAATACTATAGACACCCCCCAGGTACGATATTTAAAGGAATATTTCACTTTTTTTTTCCACTTTAAGCATCATTAAAATCACTGCTCCCGAAAAAACTGACATTTTTAAAGCTTTTTTTTGCATTGATACATGTCCCCTGGGGCAGGACCCGAGCCCCAAACCCTTTTAAGGACAATAACTTGCATATTAGCCTTTAAAATTAGCACTTTTGATTCCGAACGTTCGAGTCCCATAGACTTTAACGGGGTTCGATAGTTCGCGCAAACTTTCAGTCCGTTCGCAGGTTCAGGTGCGAACCGAACCATGGGGTGTTCGGCTCATCCCTACTCCAAACCCAGTAAACCAGTGAATGCTCTGTTGGAAAGGTCTCCAAGTCTGCTCTCGCCCCTAGATATTCCTGCACCATGTAATGCAGATGCTGGCGATGGTTGCTTGATCCGATCAGACCTTGGAGCTGAGGACTAAAAAATTGTTTAAAGGCGTCGGTCAGCCGGCCACCTTCTCCACCGCTCTTCCTCTGAACGAAGCCTCAGCACTAACAAATTGTAACCTCCCAGGGTCTGGAAATGCGTTGCACAAACTTTTCTTCAAGGCCTCCTGAAGATGTTTCATCCTCTGCTCCCTCTGCGAATGCAGGATGAGTTCTGCAACTTTACCCTTGTAACGTGGATCAAGAAGGGTTGCCAGCCAGTAATGATCCCTCTCCTTGATACCACAAATCCTAGGGTCCTTTCACAGGCTTTGCAGATTTAGGGAGGCCATGCAGCGTAAGTTTTAAGAGGCATTTGATTCTGAGTCACTAAGGATCACATGATCCGTAACTACCTCCTCCCAGCCACGTACAACTCCTTGGGTTTCTGGGGACTGAAAACCATCCCTTGAAGACTGCTGCTGCGTGTTATCCTCTACATCCATGCTGAGATAATCCTCATCCTGCTCTTCTTCCTGTGTGCTTGGCGGGCTGGAGAAAGGAGGTCCTTGCGAGGTAAGAAAGTCCTCCTCTTCCTCCCACTCTTTTGCCTCAAGTGCCCTGTCCATGATTCCACAAGCGTGTGCTCCAGCAGGAAGACGAGAGGGACAGTGTCATTGATGCATGCATTGTAGCTACTCACCATCCTTGTAGCCTCCTCAAATGGTGACAGGACAGTGCATGCATCCTTGATCAGTAGCCACTGGCGTGGCGAAAAGATGCCAAGCTCCCCTGACCCTGTTCTGGTCCCATACTCGCACAGGTACTCATTGATGACCCTCTTATGTGTGTTCAGCCGCTGCAGCATTGCCAACGTTGAGTTGGCATGTCACAAATGAGGAGGTTGGTGGGCAAGTTGCATTTTATGACCGGCGGAAATGACCACAGACTTTTCTGGCCTGCCTCAGGAGATCCTGTAAGCCTGGGTACCTCCTCAAGAACCGCTACACCACCAAATTCAGGACATGTGCCAAACATGGAACATAGGTCAAGTGTCCCTGTCGGAGGGTGGAGAGAAGGTTGGTGCCATTGTCGCATACAACCATTCCTGGCTGAAGCTGCCATGGCGTCAACCATCTCTGAGCCTGCCCCTGCAGAGCTGACAGAATCTCTGCCCCAGTGTGGCTCCTGTCCCCTAAGCAGACCAACTCAAGCACCGCATGGCATCTTTTTGCCTGACTGCTTGCTTAGCCCCTTGAACGCTTACAGAGCACTGCTGGTTCAGAGGACAAATCTGCAGAAGAGGCCATAGAGGATAAAGAAGAGGGGGGGTGAAGGAGAGAGCTGTGGTAGAACCACCACTAGCATTTTGGAGGCGAGTTGGCTGAACAAGCTTCAATAGCACTGAATCCTATCCTGCATCCTTCCCAGCTGCCAGCAGAGTTACCCAGTGCGCCGTGAAGGAAAGGTAACGTCCCTGCCCATGCCTGTTGGACCATGAGTCAGTGGTAATATGAACCTCACTGCTGACCGCCCTGTCCAACGAGGCCAAAACATTGCCTTCCACATGGCGGTAGAGAGCTGGAATGGCCTTCCGTGAAAAGAAATGGCGTTTTGGAACCTGCCACTGAGGTACAGCACATTCCACAAATTCACAAAAGGGGGTAGAGTCTACCAGCTGAAAAGTCAGCAGTTGCAGTGCTAGCAATTTGGCCAAGCTAGCATTTAGATGCTGAGCATGTGGATGGCCGGGAATTTATTTTTATGGTTCAGTAACTGGGGTAGGGAAATTGGCCTGCTAAAATCAGATGGTGGTGTACTGCTAGCAGATTGGTTGCAAGAACTTGGGACACCTATTGCTATACCTTCATTCCTCTCAGTGCAGGTTTTTGAGAGGACTGGAGGTAGGGTTGGAGAGCCCAGATGTGTCTTCTTGCTGTCCTATATTTCCGGGTCTGCGGTGCGCGTTCATAACAGCCACATCACGGCCTATTGGGAACTACAGTTCCCATTAGGCTTAGCGGCATCGCGCATGCACAGTGCGTTTTTTTTTATCACAGAACGAGAACGAGCAAAGTTCTCGTGTACACACGGCGCCCCTATTAGACACACGCCACCCCTTTTTTACACACGCCACCCCTATTATGCACCCATTCCCGCCTCCCCAGCCTACGCTGCAACATTATTTTCAGCACAATGGTAAAGTTTTATAATAGGCATATTATATATGAACAGTAATGTAAATGCATGTCAAACATTTGAAGATTCATTTGTATGTCACAAAAAGGGCATAGTTGATGAAATAAAAAATACAATTAAAAATAGATACTAATAATAAAATAAAATAAAAATAAAATAAAATAAAACTTTAAAAATTACCATAAATAATGCTGATTACTGGATTTAATTTAAGGGCATAGATGATGAAATATGGGTAATAAATCGCTAATAATAATGAAAAAAACATTAAATAAAAAAACAATAAAGTATTGTAAATAATGACGATGACCATTGATTGATAAAAATTATTAATTTGTATAGTGTAAATTATATTCAGATAATTCAAATGCATAACATTTATGCATCTGCACAATCAATATTAATTTCAATCTATAGATATTGTGTTTAAAAAAAAAAAAATGTTAGTTATTTATTAAATGTCAATAATAAAAATGTTGTGAATTTCTTACTAAATAAAAGTATATACCTAAATAAAAAATATAATTTAATATAAGATTATTTACTCAAAGAATGTTTTAATATATTTATATCATTTATTTTTTTACAGTATTGGTTAGTTAAAAAATAATTTTAGTTATTTTAAATCCATAATATATATATATATATATATATATATATATATATATATATATATAGTTACTTTACTATAAATTGTTAATAATTAAATACATTTCACAGGAATCCCAGAATTTAGATGACGTAGAGTACTCTATTTTTGAAGAAGAAATATCATTTACCTTAAGCTCTCAGGTTGGTTTTATATACAAATTTTATTATACATCTTTAATTTTTATTTTTTTAATTCATATAATATGTACGGTACATTAGAAATATATATATATATTTTTTAAAAGGACACCGTTGAGAGTGTGCATATTAATGTTACAGATGATGATGACAATGAAATTTATGCATCATCTGTTCCCAGCGAAATCGGTGAGGTAAACATTTCAATCATATATAGTTTAAATTAATTAAATTGTTTTACTTACTATTTTTTTTTTTTTTTGTATGTTTTTTATGTGATGCAGCCAGCACAGCTGCAAGAAAACTATTTTCAAAAGTTGAGAGGTGCACTACATAAAGAGTGTTTATTTTAAAGGTGTGCTACATACAAGGATGAAGGTTGCACTATGTACAGGATTCTGCATTCAGGGATACGCATATCTACAGAGTGCCTGGATGTACTATTTAGAGAGTGAAGGGATTGGTGGTGTGTGCTAGGTTCAGAGTGCAAGGTTGAGGGGTGCGCTATGTGCTGAATGCTGGTTTGAGGGGTACGCAAAGTGCAGAGTGCACGGTTAAGGGGCAACACTATGTGCAGAGTGCAGGGTTCATTGGTACGCTACATACAGAGTGCAGGGTGCTATGGTTACCTATATACAAAGTGCAGGGTTAAGGGGTGCACTAGTTGTCGGGGGTGAGGTGGATGAACAGTGCGCTGACGTCACTAATACGTGACCCCGCTAGCACGGGCGAACGCTTTCTTTTATGCCGGCAATTTTTAAATTATTGTAATCTTTTTGTTATTTACTTGTATACCTCTGGAATCGGAAATTAATTTTTTTTTTTACTGAGGTAATACACTATCCGAGTCCCTCTCCTTTTTCATGTAATCCACAAACCTGGAGGTTTGTTTGTTTCTTAATATCTGGGGAGATCAATCAGCAGCAGCTTCAGTGAGTGAATCTGCAAAACGGATGTCAAGAATCTACACCGCGACTTCAACTTAGTGGAATTTGGTGAACCCACCCTGGTACACCGCAGAGGGTGATATCTGCAGGCTCAATAGACCTTGCCATAGTGGAGGTCCACCATTTCTGGTAACGTACCCACCTTTATAGTTTTCACTCACTGTGGTGGATGTGACTCCTTTCTGGACTTTGGTGGATCCTCTGGGACATTTCTCTGGTATCATTATCCTTTGTTGAATCATCTTTCAGAGCCTCCTGTTTTTCAGTGTGACAGAAATTTATCTCTACCTGTGTTGGACTTTATTTTTTCTCTGCAACTATATGGTTGTTTTGAGCTAAGTTACAGGGACTTTCTCTCAGCACTTCTTCACATATGCATGGAACTTTACATGTTTATTATCATTAATAATTTGTGATATTATTTAATCCAATTGACTGATTGATTTGTATATGTTATTTAATTTGTGTCAGATCAAAATTATTTATTTAAATCAATTCACAGTTTATTGTGTGGATGAAGTTGGATCCACAAGTGTTTTAGGTTTGTGTCACTTGTGGATGTCACTGTTTTTCTGAGTATTTATTCATATTATTTGATTTTTCACATATTAGGGCGCGATAATTTTTAATTTTTCATTTATAGTAGATTCACTGCAGCGAAAGCCATTGGCTGGACATGAAGAGTTGAGAAAACCATGCCTAGATCAAGCGCATTATCAACGCTTGACTTACAATTACTCTGCTATGTAACCCTGGTGTGCGTGGGGGCAGTAAATCATGAAATATTTTTTCACCAATAAAGGTGTTCTAAATCTTGTAGTTTTTTTAACTTGATACATCCAATGCTTTCCCCAGTCCCCAGTTTTACTTACAGAAACCATGGCACTCCTGGTCTCGTTCACGCAATGCTTTTTCCCTTGGTTGAGGCAGCTCGTCATTTCCAATAATAAAATGTAACTGAGATTATTTTTTTTGGTTAGGAAATTTATGTTATCATGTTTTTTTCATTTCAATTTAGGATCTTACTAATCTTCGAGAAAGATTATGTCACAAATATCAACAGCCTGGCACTGAGGAGCCACCAGCATTTCCTATAAATCCCTGAAAAAGGAAAAGAACGATTGAAAGTTTAGAAGAGGAAGATCAATCAGAGATTCTAATTGGTCATAACAGGTGGTGTTTATGTGGAGAATGTAGGCCCATGCCAACAACAGAAGAATCAAAATGCTGCAAGTCATTAATTGATGTTCAGCCTTTCTTGATGCATGGACTTACATGTGTAAAAAACAACGAAGAATTTAAGGAAAGATGTCTGACGAAAAGAATTCTTCTTTACCAAATCCAGATAGAATCTGCAAATGCTCACAAAGAGTAGGGATGAGCTCGGTGTTCGAGTCGAACATAAGTTCGACTCGAACATCGGCTGTTCAAGCGTTCGGCGAACAACGAACGATTTGGGCCGTTCGCACCAAATTCGAGTGACGCGAACGGCCCACAATACACTGCGCCATCGCAGTGTAATCCCGGCGCTGTGATTGGCCAAGCATGCACTGTGACCCTGCATGCTTGGCCAATCACAGCGCCGGCAGCGAGGAGAGCAATGATTGGCCACAGGCAGGATGCCTGTGGCCAATTATAGCTGAGGGGGTTTAGTACACGCCCCACACTATAAAAGGCCGCCAGCGCGGCGGCCTCGTGTAGTGTGTTCCGGAGCAGGGAAAGTGAAGGATAGGCAGGGACAGTGTCCAATCTATTCTTTGCTAAACCTTGTGTGTAGGGACAGAGAAGGATAGGCAGGGAGAGTGTCAGTGTCATATTCTTTGCTAAACCTTGTGTGTAGGGAGAGAGAAGGATAGGCAGGGAGAGTGTCAGTGTCATATACTTTGATAAACCTTGTGTGCAGGGAGAGAGAAGGATAGGCAGGGGACAGTGTCAGTGTCATATTCTTTGCTAAACCTTGTGTGTAGGGACAGAGAAGGATAGGCAGGGAGAGTGTCAGTGTCATATACTTTGATAAACCTTGTGTGCAGGGAGAGAGAAGGATAGGCAGGGGACAGTGTCGGTGTCATTGTTGCTAAGCCTCCTGCACATTATACACCTGAAGTTAGCCTGTATTGCTGCTTTTTCCTGGTGTGTTACACCAACAGGCATTTGCGGCACTTACAGTGGGCGGAATGTGCCTCCTGATCATATTACACCTGAAGTTAGCCTGTATTGCTGCTTTTTCCTGGTGTGTTACACCAACAGGCATTTGCGGCACTTACAGCGGGCGAAGTGTGCCTCCTGATCATATTACACCTGAAGTTAGCCTGTATTGCTGCTTTTTCCTGGTGTGTTACACCAACAGGCATTTGCGGCACTTACAGCGGGCGGAGTGTGCCTCCTGATCATATTACACCTGAAGTTAGCCTGTATTGCTGCTTTTTCCTGGTGTCTTACACCAACAGGCATTTGCGGCACTTACAGCGGGCGGAGTGTGCCTCCTGATCATATTACACCTGAAGTTAGCCTGTATTGCTGCTTTTTCCTGGTGTGTTACACCAACAGGCATTTGCGGCACTTACAGCGGGCGGAGTGTGCCTCCTGATCATATTACATCTGAAGTTAGCCTGTATTGCTGCTTTTTCCTGGTGTGTTACACCAACAGGCATTTGCGGCACATACAGCGGGCGGAGTGTGCCTCCTGATCATATTACACCTGAAGTTAGCCTGTATTGCTGCTTTTTCCTGGTGTGTTACACCAACAGGCATTTGTAGCACCTACAGCAGGCGTAGTGTGATTCCTGCAAAATATACTCCTGAAGCTAGGCCTTATTGCTGGTTTTCCCATTTCCCTGCAGGCCATTAGAATGTCTGGAAGGCAAACAAGGAGAGGCAGACAGTCAGGAGCCAATAAAAGAGGGCAAGCAGGCTCTGTGTCTAGAGACAACAGTGCTGGTCGTGGACGCGGTGCATCGCCATCAGCACGTGGCCATGGGACACGCTTGTCCTTCTTTTCGGCAACTGGACGTGTTGAGCCGCATCATGCCGAAGACTTGGTAGAGTGGATGACCAAGCCCTCCTCATCCGCCTCATCCTCTCTCACCCAGGCTCAGGGTACTGGCAAAGCAGCTGCCAAAGCGTCCTCTTCCCTGGTATCAATGTCATCATCAGTCACTCCTTCCCTAGACGAACCATGTCCTCCTGAGGAGTCCCCCGAACTGTTTGAGCACAGTGTTGGGTACATGCTCCAGGAGGATGCCCAGCGTTTCGAAGGGTCTGATGATGATACCCAGCTAGAGGAAGGCAGTAGCGTGAGAGCAGAGAGAGGGGATGCTCAAGAAGGACACCAATCTGGCAGTCATGTTCCAGCAGCTGCAGCATACTGCCAGATTGGCTCCAGTGATGAGGAGGGAGGGGATGATGAGGTCACTGACTCCACGTGGGTGCCTAATAGGAGAGAGGAGGAGGAGGATGAGGAGGAGGCACATCTCCAACGAGGCAGGATGCCCTCGGGGGGCCAGCGTAAGGGCAGCACAACGACGGAATCACACCGCAGAGCTCCGCCTGTGCAGGGCGCTGCCTCTGCCCGTTATTCAAAAAGTTCTTTGGTGTGGGCCTTTTTTGAGTCGAGTACATCAGATCGCACAGCTGCTGTTTGCAACATATGTCTCAAGCGTATATCGCGTGGCCAAAACATCACCCGCTTGGGCACCACATGCTTAATCAGACATATGTTGACCTGCCATGCAGCTCGTTGGCAAGCCTACCTTAAAGACCCACACCAAAGAACAAAGCGGACCTCTTCTTGCACCGCATCAGCTGGGATCTCCAACCCCACTATACCTTCAGTCTTCTCTGAAACCTGCACTGAGAGGAATGAAGGTGTAGAATTAGGTGTGTCACAGCCAAGTACTTGCGGGCACTCTGCTAGCAGTACACCAACGTCCGATTCTAGCAGGCAAATTTCCCTGCCCCAGCTGTTGGACCGTCGAAAGAAGTTCACTCCCAGCCATCCACATGCCCAGCGGTTGAATGCTAGCTTGGCTAAATTGCTAGCGCTTCAACTGCTGCCTTTTCAGTTGGTAGACTCGGCCCCCTTCCGTGAGTTTGTGCAATGTGCGGTTCCTCAGTGGCAGGTTCCCAAACGCCACTTTTTCTCACGGAAGGCGATTCCGACTCTCTACCGGCATGTGGAAGGCAATGTCTTGGCCTCGCTGGACAGGGCGGTCAGCGGTAGGGTGCATATTACCGCTGACTCATGGTCCAGCAGGCATGGACAGGGACGTAACCTTTCTTTCACGGCCCATTGGGTCACTCTTTTGGCAGCTGGGAAGGATGCAGGACAAGGTGCAGTAGTGTTGGAGGTTGTTCCACCGCCACGCCTCCAAAATGCTACTACTGGTTGTGACACACCTCTGTCCTCCACCCCCTCCTCTTCTTCTTCCTCCATGGCCTCTTCCTGTGCTTTGTCCTCGGAACCAGCGGTGCTCCGTAGGCGTTCAAGGGGCTACGCAATTACGCAGGCAAAAAGATGCCATGCCGTGCTTGCGCTGGTGTGTTTGGGGGACAGGAGCCACACTGGGGCAGAGGTTCTGTCTGCTCTGCAGGGTCAGGCCGAGAGGTGGTTGACGCCACGCCAGCTTAAGCCAGGAATGGTAGTTTGCGACAATGGCACCAACCTCCTCTCCGCTCTCTGACAGGGACAACTGACCCATGTGCCCTGTGTGGCTCACGTCCTTAACCTGGTGGTGCAGCGGTTCTTGGGCAGGTACCCGGGCTTACAGGATGTCCTGAGACAGGCCAGGAAAGTCTGTGTGCATTTCCGCAGATCTTATAATGCCAGTGCTCGCCTGGCTGAGCTGCAAAAGGAGTTGAACCTGCCCAAGAACCGCCTTATATGTGACATGCCCACCAGGTGGAACTCAACGTTGGCCATGCTGCAGCGGCTGCACATGCAGCAGAGGGCCATCAATGAGTACCTGTGCGACTACGGCACCAGGACAGGGTCAGGGGAGCTTGATTTTTTTTCACCACGCCAGTGGGGCATGATCAGGGATGCATGCACTGTCCTGGCACAATTTGAGGAGGCCACGAGGATGGTGAGCAGTGACAGTGCATGCATCAGTGACACTGTACCTCTTGTCCACCTGTTGGAACATACGCTGCGTGGAATAATGGACAGGGCACTTGAGGCAGAACAGAGGCAGGAAGAGGAGGACTTCCTTGCCTCTCAAGGCCCCCTTTATCCAGACAGTGTTCCTTCTGTCCCACCCATCGCACAGGAAGAAGAGGAGGAGGAGGAGGATTGTGTCAGCATGGAGGTGGAGCCTGGCACTCAGCATCATCAGCAGCAGTCTTTTAGGGATGATTTGCAGTCCCAAGAAACCAGAGGACTTGTACGTGGCTGGGAGGAGGTGGCTGCGGATCATGTCGTCCTTAGTGACCCAGAGGACTCCGGACCGAATGCCTCAGCTAACCTACGCTGCATGGCCTCCCTGATCCTGCAAAGTCTGCGGAAGGATCCTCGTATTCTTCGGATCAAGGAGAGGGACCATTACTGGCTGGCCACTCTCCTTGATCCACGGTACAAGGGTAAGGTTGCGGACCTTATCTTACCGTCGCAGAGGGAGCAGAGGATGAGACAACTCCGGGAGGCCTTGCAGAAAGGTCTGTGCAACGCGTTCCCAGAGACTGGGAGGTACAAACTCCTGGTCCTGGACAACGAGTTGCTGAGGCTTCGGTCAGTCAAAGAAGGAGCGGTGGGGAAGGTGGCCGTCTGACCGATGCGTTCAGACAATTCTTTAGTCCGCAGCCCCAAGGTATGATCGGTTCCAGCAACCATCGCCAGCGTCTGATATACATGGTGCAGGAATACCTAGGGGCAAGGTCAGACTTGAACACCTTCCCCACCGAAAATCCTCTGGCTTACTGGGTCTTGAGGATGGATCACTGGCCAGAGCTTGCACAGTATGCAATTGAGCTACTGGCCTGTCCTGCATCCAGCGTTCTTTCAGAACGCACATTCAGTGCTGCTGGAGGATTTGTCACGGATCACAGGGTGCGCCTGTCCACCGACTCTGTTGATCGACTGACCTTCATAAAGATGAGCCAGTCTTGGATCACCACCAGCTACCAAACACCTGAAGCTGATATAACAAACTAATTTATTTTCAAATGTCACATCCCTTCAAGACTGATGCTGATGCTGAGAGACTGTCCTGTTATGTTGACTGACTTTCCTCCTCCTCCTCAATGATCCGATTGATGATGATAGCTTGGAAGAACATTTTTGTTTTTGGGTGCCGCCACCAGTGGCTAAGGCCCAATTTTTCAGCCCCTGTTTAACAGGGGCATGTAATTACAATTTTTGATTCAATACTTTGCAACAGGGCTCATTGCTGTGCTCCAAGTACAGTATCTGTGAGGGGTTGCAGTGTTGTGGCACCAGTGCCTAAGGCCCAATTTTTCTGCCCCTGTTTAACAGGGGCATGTAATTAGAATTCTTGATCTAATAATTCACAGCAGGGCCCATTCCTGCGCCCACCAAGAGTAACTGTGAGGCCTTACAGTGTTGTGTCAACACCACCACCAAAGGCCCAATTTTTCAGCCCCTGTTCAACAGGGGCATGCAATTAGAATTCTTGATCTAATAATTCACAGCAGGGCCCATTCCTGCACCCACCAAGAGTAACTGTGAGGCCTTACAGTGTTGTGTCAACACCACCATCACCACCACCAAAGGCCCGAATTTTCAGCCCCTGTTCAACAGGGGCATGCAATTACAATTCTTGATCTAATAATTCACAGCAGGCCCCATTCCTGCGCCCACCAAGAGTAACTGTGAGGCCTTACAGTGTTGTGTCAACACCACCACCACCACCACCAAAGGCCCAATTTTTCAGCCCCTGTTCAACAGGGGCATGCAATTACAATTCTTGATCTAATAATTCACAGCAGGGCCCATTCCTGCGCCCACCAAGAGTAACTGTGAGACCTTACAGTGTTGTGTCAACACCACCACCACCACCACCAAAGGCCCAATTTTTTAGCCCCTGTTCAACAGGGGCATGCAATTACAATTCTTGATCTAATAATTCACAGCAGGGCCCGTTCCTGCGCCCACCAAGAGTAACTGTGAGGCCTTACAGTGTTGTGTCAACACCACCACCACCACCACCAAAGGCCCAATTTTTCAGCCCCTGTTCAACAGGGGCATGCAATTACAATTCTTGATCTAATAATTCACAGCAGGGCCCATTCCTGCGCCCACCAAGAGTAACTGTGAGACCTTACAGTGTTGTGTCAACACCACCACCACCACCACCAAAGGCCCAATTTTTCAGCCCCTGTTCAACAGGGGCATGCAATTACAATTCTTGATCTAATAATTCACAGCAGGGCCCATTCCTGCGCCCACCAAGAGTAACTGTGAGGCCTTACAGTGTTGTGTCAACACCACCACCAAAGGCCCAATTTTTCAGCCCCTGTTCAACAGGGGCATGCAATTACAATTCTTGATCTAATAATTCACAGCAGGGCCCATTCCTGCGCCCACCAAGAGTAACTGTGAGGCCTTACAGTGTTGTGTCAACACCACCACCAAAGGCCCAATTTTTCAGCCCCTGTTCAACAGGGGCATGCAATTACAATTCTTGATCTAATAATTCACAGCAGGGCCCATTCATGCGCCCACCAAGAGTAACTGTGAGGGCTCACAGTGTTGTGGCAACACCAACATGTAAGGGGCAAATTTCAGCTGAGTATATACGGCAGGCCCCTACTTTCAAACATCCAACTTACAAACGACTCCTCCTTGCAAACGGAAGGATACAACAGGAAGTGAGAGGAAATCTACCCCTAGGAAGGCAAATTCTCTCCTGTAAGAGTTAATATGGGAAAAAAAGTGTCTCCTCTCCACTGATGCTTTATCACCAATTCTTGTTTCAATAAAAAACCCAAATTTTCAAAAAACATTTGTCATTAGGACGGAAAGTGAGGTGAACTGTTCTGAACAGGTGCACACTGCACAGACAGCAAAACTAATGTTACAGGGGTGATAACCCTTCCCTATGTTTTCCAAAAAGCTTAAAAATAGATTTCTTGGCTGGAGCTACACTTAAACAATGTACCTGTTCAAAATTACAAACAGATTCTACATAAGAACAAACCTACAGTCCCTGTCTTGTATGCACCGCATGTATACGGCTGTTCAGAGTATATAGGGCCTTTTTTATTTTGTGTGCGGGGTTCCCCTTAATATCCATACAAGACCCAAAGGGGCTGGTAATGGGATGGGGTAGGGGGGGGGGGGGTGATGGGGTAGCTATGCCATTTTTCTTAAAGATTTTCATCCATATTACTGGGACCAGACATTACATTAAAGCCGCAAGCAGTTTTAAAAGGCTTTTTTTCCTTCAGAAATTTAATTTTGTGCAGGGACAGTTCTAAACACGGGAAACACGTGGCACTTCACAGGCATACTTTAGACACCCCCCAGGTACGATATTTAAAGGAATATTTGACTTTTTTTTTTCACTTTAAAATGACTGCTCCCGAAAAACGGCCGTTTTTAAAACTTTTTTTTGGATTGATACATGATACCCCTGGTGCAGAACCCGGGTTCCCAAACCCTTTTTAGGACAATAACATGCATAATAGTCGTTATAATTAGCACTTTCGATTTCGAACGTTCGCATCCATTGTATTTAATAGGGTTCTAAAGTTCGTGCGAACTTTCGGTCCGTTCGCGGGTTCTGGTGCGAACCGAACCCGGGGGTGTTCGGCTCATCACTAACAACGAGTATATTCGTGATGCTAATAGGTATATATATATATATATATATATATATATATATATATATATATATTGTGACAGCAGGAAGGTAAAGTCACCTGGTTGCATCCAGGGGGGTAGATATATTTCGCCCAGATTCAGGCTTTACGCCGACTTATACAACTAGGTGGAGAGTTGTATAAGCCCAGCTGAGGCTAGTGGGCTCATGGATGACTCATACCTCTAGGGAGAGTGTGGGGCGTCGTGCAGACAGGGAGTTGATGAGACCAGCTGAAGCTTGTCAGCTCATTTAGGCCTCTATAAGAACTCCCAGCTTCATTAGATGTTAGCTCATGCCTGGACCCAGACCTGTGTGGACTGTCTAGGGAGAGTGAACCCCTGTGCGGTGAGACAAAGCCTGTGTGGCTATTTGCTTGGACATTTAAAACCAGGGACTTAGGGACTAGGACAGCACTAGGCTGATCCCAGTTGTTAGTTAGGAAACCTGTATGTTTAGTCAGAGGTCAAGTTGACCAGGATTTATTTTGTTTATGTTTCTTTTGCTTTGCTGTGTTTTGTCACTGTAAATAGAAAATAAACCGCACCTTTTTGATTTTGAAAACCACAACCTCCGTTTGCTGGGCCTGTTTTTGTGTGGGGAGCCCATCTCGGGGGTCACACACACCCGCTGCCGAGCTAACCCCCTCACAGTTGGTGGAGAACCAGTGGCAGTTTTTTTTTAAGCCAGCATGGAGGAGATACTGAAGCAGCTGGCTCTAGCAAATGCCAATCAACAGCAGACAAATGCAGGTTTGCAAAAGAGCCTTGCAGCTCATCAACAGAGCCTTGCAGCTCAACAACAGAACTTTGCAGCCCAGCAGCAAGCTCATCAACAGAGCCTTGCAGCCCAGCAGCAGACAAACGCAACTTTGCAACAGAGTCTGGAGGCTCAGCAACAAGCCCAGCAGCAATCTGAGGCCCGCTTCATAGACCTGTTGCAGAAGCAAGAGCAGAGACTACAACAACAGATGGAAGCAGTAATGCAGCAACGTCCGCAGACCAGTGAGGAAAGCCGTCCCACTAATACCGCGTCCTTTGGGGTGAGTCGTTTATTGACAAAAATGACTGGAGAGGATGATCCAGAGGTATTTTTGACCACATTTGAAAGGACCGCTGAAAGAGAAAAGTGGCCTGAGGAGCAGTGGGCTGGACTGGTGGCTCCTCTGTTAACTGGTGAATCGCAGAAAGCTTACTATGACCTAGAGCCTAACCAAGCAAAAGACTATGTGATGCTAAAAGCTGAAATATTGGCAAGGCTGGGTGTCACCCAGGCTGTCCGGGCTCAGTGTGTGCATAACTGGACTTTCCAGCTTGGAAAACCCCCCAGGTCTCAAATGTATGATCTCATTCACCTGAGCAGAAAGTGGCTACAGCCAGAGACTTTGTCCGCACCAAAGATTGTGGAACGTGTTGTAATGGATCGGTTTTTGAGAGCTCTTCCTACTGCCATCCAAAAGTGGGTAAGCCATGGAGACCCAGAGACGGCCGATGGTCTTGTGGATCGTGTGGAGAAATACTTGGCTACAGAGAACCTGACGGCCTCTTCCAGAGACACTCGGACTTTCCACCCTAAGACCAGACCATCCCCAGGGGCGGATAAGAGGATTCCAAGGGGTGAGGGTGGAGAGAGTGAGAGGGTGGGAGCTCTACCCCAAGTTTGGCGAGAACAGCCTGGGAAATCAGCGGCTCAAGAGGCCGCAAGAAGGATCGTTTGCTACCGCTGCCGGCAAGCGGGACATATTGCAGCCAATTGCCCGGTTGTGGAGGAACCCATGCAGTGTGACTTTCTGACGGGCAGACGTCAGTCGCTGTGTGCGACAGTCGCATGCACTGCCATTCGAGGAACTGAGAAACATTTATGCAAAATGTGTGTTAATGGTAGAAATGTTGTGGTATTGCTGGATTCAGGTAGCCTTGTGACCCTGATAAAGGCTGAGTTAGTTAAAACAGAGGTCTCTGGGAATAGCAAGGTAGCTGTTATTTGTGTGCATGGGGACACCCGAGAGTATCCAGTGACTACAGTGTGTTTCGAGACCCCCAAAGGTACCCTCTCTCATCCAGTGGGCTTAGTATCTCAGTTAACGCATGACGCCATTGTGGGAAGGGATTTTCCGAAGTTCTGGGAACTGTGGGATGATCCTGAGCCCCCCACTGGTGCCCCTATGTACCAGGAATGTGATAGCCAGAACTCCCCTGAGAGTGGTGAGGACTCTCCGGAATTTCCCTTATCAGTATTGGCAGGGGAGACTCAAGAAACTGGAGAGGAGCCCACCTCCTCAGACGAAAACCTACCGTCTGTGGAGTTTTCTGATCTTGAGGTTCACAGGGAAAACTTTGCCACAGAACAGTTGAAAGACCCCGCCCTAATAAAGGCACGGGAAAACGTAGTGAAAATAGATGGCGAGTTAGTGAACCCAGATAATACCTGCACTTACCCATACTTCAGCGTAGAGAAGGACCTACTGTATCGGGTGGCAAAAAGGGCAGAAGAAACCGTTGAGCAGCTTGTGGTGCCCAAACCTTACAGGAAGTTGGTGTTGGAGTTGGCCCATGGGCACATTCTTGGAGGTCATCTGGGGACAGAGAAAACCCGAGAGAGGGTATTACAGAGATTCTATTGGCCGGGGGTGATGAAGGACATAGAAAATTATTGTTCCTCCTGCCCTGTGTGTCAGAGGTCGGCCCCGATGCCACATTTCCGTAGCCCGCTGGTCCCTCTACCCATCATTGAGGTCCCGTTTGAGAGGATCGCCATGGATTTGGTAGGTCCTATAATCAAGTCCGCTAGGGGGCACCAGTACATATTAGTTATAATGGACTATGCCACCCGTTATCCAGAAGCGATCCCTCTCCGAAATACCTCGGCCAAAACCATAGCCAAAGAGCTATCTCTTGTGTTTAGCCGGGTGGGTATTTGTAAAGAACTGCTTACGGACCAAGGTACACCCTTTATGTCCCGGGTTATGAAGGAGCTGTGTAAATTGTTCAAAGTGACGCAATTACGTACATCTGTGTATCACCCCCAAACCGATGGGCTGGTTGAAAGATTCAACAAAACCCTAAAACAAATGTTGAAGAAAGTGGTGGATAGAGATGGAAAGGATTGGGACTGTCTACTTCCTTATCTGATGTTTGCTATTAGGGAGGTGCCCCAATCCTCTACGGGATTCTCCCCCTTTGAGTTACTGTATGGGAGACACCCAAGAGGGCTGTTGGATATTGCCAAGGAAACTTGGGAAAGTGAGAGTTCTCCCCACAGGAGTGTGATTGAGCATGTCGCCCTGATGCAAGACCGAATTGCACAGGTAATGCCCATCGTGAAGGAACATTTGGCCCAAGCGCAGTTAGCACAGCAGAGAGTGTACAACCGTGGAGCCAAGACCCGTACCTTTTCCCCGGGGGATAGGATACTGGTACTTGTCCCTACGGTTGAAAGTAAATTCCTTGCCAAATGGCAAGGCCCCTACGAGATAATGGAAAAAGTGAGCGAAGTGAATTACAAGGTCAGACAACCAGGAAGGCGAAAGCCCGAACAGATCTATCACGTTAATCTGTTGAAAGCCTGGAGGGATAGAGAGTCCCTAGTCGCAGACACTTGGTCACCAGCTCAAACTGGTTGCGTGATTCCTGAGGTTGGAATAGCAGCCACCTTGTCACAACCCCAACAACAGGAGGTTAAGGAGTTTGTGCTTCGCAACAAGGAGGTATTCTCTGAGCTGCCGGGACAAACATCTGGGGTAGAGCATGACATCATTACCCCGCCCGGTGAAAGGGTGAAGTTAAAACCCTATCGGATCCCAGAGGCCCGACGAGAGGCAATACGGGAGGAAGTACAGAAAATGCTGAACTTAGGGGTGATAGAGGAGTCCCAAAGTGATTGGTCTAGTCCCATTGTGTTGGTGCCTAAACCGGATGGGAGCTGGCGATTTTGTAACGATTTTCGTCAGTTGAACAAAGTTACAAAATTTGACACCTACCCCATGCCACGTATAGATGAGTTGATCGACCGGCTGGGAACAGCCCGATACAAGACGACTCTTGACCTCACAAAAGGGTATTGGCAAATCCCCCTGGCCAAGTCGGCCAAAGAGAAAACCGCATTTGTAACCCCAGACGGGGCGTTCCAATATAAAAGAATGCCGTTCGGGTTACAGAATGCGCCGGCCACATTCCAGCGGAAAATGGACCAGATGCTGAGGCCCCATCGGAAGTATGCTGCGGCTTACCTGGATGACGTAATTGTCCATAGCACAGATTGGGCCTCACATCTGCCAAAAGTGCAAGCAGTCCTGGACTCTGTTCGGGAAGCGGGGTTTACGGCTAACCCCAAGAAGTGTACCATTGGGCAGGAGGAGGCCAAATATCTTGGGTACACCATTGGGAGGGGAGTAATAAAACCCCAACTCAACAAAGTCGAGGCCATCCAGAGTTGGCCACGTCCCAACAGCAAGAAGCAGGTACGAGCCTTTCTGGGAATCGCTGGGTATTATCGGCGATTCATTCCCCACTTTGCTTCTAAGGCTGTGCCCCTAACCAACCTGACGAAGGGGAAAGGGTCGGTCATGATTAAATGGACCCCCGAGGCTGAGGCAGCATTCCAATTCTTGAAACAAGCCTTATGTAGCCAGCCAGTGTTGTACTCACCCGACTTCTCTAAAGACTTTGTCGTACAAAGTGATGCGTCAGATGTGGGGTTAGGAGCAGTATTGTCCCAGGTCTGGAACGGGGAAGAGCACCCAGTCATTTACCTCAGCAGGAAGTTGAAGTCCCATGAGGTAAATTACGCCACCGTTGAAAAGGAGTGTTTAGCGGTGAAGTGGGCTCTAGATTCCCTTCGGTACTACCTGCTAGGTAGGCACTTTGACATGGTTACGGATCACGCTCCGTTAAAGTGGATGGCTCAAAACAAGGAAACAAATAGAAGAGTGAATAGGTGGTTCCTGGCCCTCCAGGAATTCAACTTCACAGTAAAGCATCGCCCTGGCGTTCAAATGGGGAATGTGGATGCTTTGTCTCGAGTACATGAATGCCTGATTGCTGGTGTTCCAACCCCGAGGTTAAAACAAGAGGGGGGGGTATGTGACAGCAGGAAGGTAAAGTCACCTGGTTGCATCCAGGGGGGTAGATATATTTCGCCCAGATTCAGGCTTTACGCCGACTTATACAACTGGGTGGAGAGTTGTATAAGCCCAGCTGAGGCTAGTGGGCTCATGGATGACTCATACCTCTAGGGAGAGTGTGGGGCGTCGTGCAGACAGGGAGTTGATGAGACCAGCTGAAGCTTGTCAGCTCATTTAGGCCTCTATAAGAACTCCCAGCTTCATTAGATGTTAGCTCATGCCTGGACCCAGACCTGTGTGGACTGTCTAGGGAGAGTGAACCCCTGTGCGGTGAGACAAAGCCTGTGTGGCTATTTGCTTGGACATTTAAAACCAGGGACTTAGGGACTAGGACAGCACTAGGCTGATCCCAGTTGTTAGTTAGGAAACCTGTATGTTTAGTCAGAGGTCAAGTTGACCAGGATTTATTTTGTTTATGTTTCTTTTGCTTTGCTGTGTTTTGTCACTGTAAATAGAAAATAAACCGCACCTTTTTGATTTTGAAAACCACAACCTCCGTTTGCTGGGCCTGTTTTTGTGTGGGGAGCCCATCTCGGGGGTCACACACACCCACTGCCGAGCTAACCCCCTCACAATATATATATATATATATATATATATATATATATATATATATTTTGTAAATTTAGAAAACCCCTTTCACACTGTTGGCGTATTGGAGGCGCTATAGCGTTAAAAATAGTTCCTCAAACAGCTGATCCATTGTCTCCAGTGTGAAGGCCTGAGGGCTTTCACACTGGAGCATTGCGCTAACAGGACGGTAAACACAGTACTGCTAGCACCATTTTTGGAGCCTTGAAGGAGTGGTGTGTTTACCACTCCTCCACCGCTCCTGCCCATTGAATTCTATGGGACAGTGCGACCATACCGCTGAAAATGAACTGCTGCAGAAGCGCATTACGGTTGTATTAAACACTTTCTCATCCGCTTCAGCCACCCCGCTAGCGACCAAAATGCGCCTCATATCCGCCAAGAATGTAGCCGTCACAAATAACGTAGTTTTAACAAGTACACTATGGGTGGCTCAGTGTGAGTGATACAGTGAGCGGCAATAGCCGCTGGCTGTATCACTGGAGCGTGCCCGCAATCACTCACCACCATGTGAGCTCGCTCGCAAATTGGATGGTTAGTGATTGCGGGGAGGAGCCAAGACAGCCGCCGAGGGACCCCAGAAGACCAGGTTCGGGGCCACTCTGTGCAAAACGAGCTGCACAGCGGAGGTAAGTATAACAATTTTGTTATTTAAAAAAAAAAATTCTTTAGTGATCCTTTAATCTTCTTTTTAAATTTTTTACAATTACAAATCAAATAATAAAATATATAATTTTAACCACTTCAAGCTTGCTCTTGCTGTATGTAGAAATACGTCAGGGTTAGGGATGAGCTTCGTGTTCGAGTCGAACATACGTTCGACTCGAACATCGGCTGTTCGATCGTTCGACGAAGATCGAACGATTTGGGCCGTTCGCGCCAAATTCGAGTGACGCGAACGGCCCACAATGCACTACGCCATCACAGTGTCATCCAGGCGCTGTGATTGGCCAAGCATGCACTGTGACCCCGCATGCTTGGCCAATCACAGCGCCGGCAGCGAGGAGAGCAATGATTGGCCACAGGCAGGATGCCTGTGGCCAATTATTGCTGAGGGTGTTTAGTACACGCCCCACACTATAAAAGGCCGCCAGCACGGCGGCCTAGTGTAGTGTGTTCCGGAGCAGGGATAGAGCAGCATAGGCAGGGACAGTGACTGTTATTTCTTTCTTGCTTAACCTGGATTCCTTTAGTTTAGGGAAAGAGAAGGATAGGTAGGGAGAGTGTCAGTGTGTTTTGTGCTTGTGCTATAGTGTGCTTAAAAAAAACATTTATTCTAGGGACAGAAAACTGTAAGTAGGGACAGTGTCAGTTTCTTTCACTCTGCAAGTCCTTGTTTCCAGGGACCTGGAAGGACAGTGAGTGAATTGTCCTTGTGCTATATTGTGCTTAAAAAAACATTTATTCTAGGGACAGAAAACTGTAGGTAGGGAGAGTGTCAGTTTCTTTCACTCTGCAAGTCCTTGTTTCCAGGGACCTGTAAGGACAGTGAGTGAATTGTCCTTGTGCTATATTGTGATTAAAAAAAACATTTTTTCTAGGGACAGAAAACTGTAGGTAGGGAGAGTGTTTTTTTTCTTTCACTCTGCAAGTCCTTGTTTCCAGGGACCTGGAAGGACAGTGAGTGAATTGTCCTTGTGCTATATTGTGCTTAAAAAAAACATTTTTTCTAGGGACAGAAAACTGTAGGTAGGGAGAGTGTTTTTTTTCTTTCACTCTGCAAGTCCTTGTTTCCAGGGACCTGGAAGGACAGTGAGTGAATTGTCCTTGTGCTATATTGTGCTTAAAAAAAAACATTTTTTCTAGGGACAGAAAACTGTAGGTAGGGAGAGTGTTTTTTTTCTTTCACTCTGCAAGTCCTTGTTTCCAGGGACCTCTAAGGACAGTGAGTGAATTGTCCTTGTGCTATATTGTGCTTAAAAAAAACATTTATTCTAGGGACAGAAAACTGTAGGTAGGGAGAGTGTCAGTTTATTTCACTCTGCAAGTCCTTGTTTCCAGGGACCTGGAAGGACAGTGAGTGAATTGTCCTTGTGCTATATTGTGATTAAAAAAAACATTTTTTCTAGGGACAGAAAACTGTAGGTAGGGAGAGTGTTTTTTTTCTTTCACTCTGCAAGTCCTTGTTTCCAGGGACCTCTAAGGACAGTGAGTGAATTGTCCTTGTGCTATATTGTGCTTAAAAAAAACATTTATTCTAGGGACAGAAAACTGTAGGTAGGGAGAGTGTCAGTTTATTTCACTCTGCAAGTCCTTGTTTCCAGGGACCTGGAAGGACAGTGAGTGAATTGTCCTTGTGCTATATTGTGATTAAAAAAAACATTTTTTCTAGGGACAGAAAACTGTAGGTAGGGAGAGTGTTTTTTTTCTTTCACTCTGCAAGTCCTTGTTTCCAGGGACCTGTAAGGACAGTGAGTGAATTGTCCTTGTGCTATATTGTGATTAAAAAAAACATTTTTTCTAGGGACAGAAAACTGTAGGTAGGGAGAGTGTTTTTTTTCTTTCACTCTGCAAGTCCTTGTTTCCAGGGACCTGTAAGGACAGTGAGTGAATTGTCCTTGTGCTATATTGTGCTTAAAAAAAACATTTATTCTAGGGACAGAAAACTGTAGGTAGGGAGAGTGTCAGTTTATTTCACTCTGCAAGTCCTTGTTTCCAGGGACCTGTAAGGACAGTGAGTGAATTGTCCTTGTGCTATATTGTGATTAAAAAAAACATTTTTTCTAGGGACAGAAAACTGTAGGTAGGGAGAGTGTTTTTTTTCTTTCACTCTGCAAGTCCTTGTTTCCAGGGACCTGTAAGGACAGTGAGTGAATTGTCCTTGTGCTATATTGTGATTAAAAAAAACATTTTTTCTAGGGACAGAAAACTGTAGGTAGGGAGAGTGTCAGTTTATTTCACTCTGCAAGTCCTTGTTTCCAGGGACCTGTAAGGACAGTGAGTGAATTGTCCTTGTGCTATATTGTGATTAAAAAAAACATTTATTCTAGGGACAGAAAACTGTAGGTAGGGAGAGTGTCAGTTTATTTCACTCTGCAAGTCCTTGTTTCCAGGGACCTGTAAGGACAGTGAGTGAATTGTCCTTGTGCTATATTGTGATTAAAAAAAACATTTTTTCTAGGGACAGAAAACTGTAGGTAGGGAGAGTGTTTTTTTTCTTTCACTCTGCAAGTCCTTGTTTCCAGGGACCTGTAAGGACAGTGAGTGAATTGTCCTTGTGCTATATTGTGATTAAAAAAAACATTTTTTCTAGGGACAGAAAACTGTAGGTAGGGAGAGTGTCAGTTTATTTCACTCTGCAAGTCCTTGTTTCCAGGGACCTGTAAGGACAGTGAGTGAATTGTCCTTGTGCTATATTGTGATTAAAAAAAACATTTTTTCTAGGGACAGAAAACTGTAGGTAGGGAGAGTGTTTTTTTTCTTTCACTCTGCAAGTCCTTGTTTCCAGGGACCTGGAAGGACAGTGAGTGAATTGTCCTTGTGCTATATTGTGCTTAAAAAAAAACATTTTTTCTAGGGACAGAAAACTGTAGGTAGGGAGAGTGTTTTTTTTCTTTCACTCTGCAAGTCCTTGTTTCCAGGGACCTCTAAGGACAGTGAGTGAATTGTCCTTGTGCTATATTGTGCTTAAAAAAAACATTTATTCTAGGGACAGAAAACTGTAGGTAGGGAGAGTGTCAGTTTATTTCACTCTGCAAGTCCTTGTTTCCAGGGACCTGGAAGGACAGTGAGTGAATTGTCCTTGTGCTATATTGTGATTAAAAAAAACATTTTTTCTAGGGACAGAAAACTGTAGGTAGGGAGAGTGTCAGTTTATTTCACTCTGCAAGTCCTTGTTTCCAGGGACCTGTAAGGACAGTGAGTGAATTGTCCTTGTGCTATATTGTGATTAAAAAAAACATTTTTTCTAGGGACAGAAAACTGTAGGTAGGGAGAGTGTTTTTTTTCTTTCACTCTGCAAGTCCTTGTTTCCAGGGACCTGTAAGGACAGTGAGTGAATTGTCCTTGTGCTATATTGTGCTTAAAAAAAACATTTTTTCTAGGGACAGAAAACTGTAGGTAGGGAGAGTGTTTTTTTCTTTCACTCTGCAAGTCCTTGTTTCCAGGGACCTGGAAGGACAGTGAGTGAATTGTCCTTGTGCTATATTGTGCTTAAAAAAAAACATTTTTTCTAGGGACAGAAAACTGTAGGTAGGGAGAGTGTTTTTTTTCTTTCACTCTGCAAGTCCTTGTTTCCAGGGACCTGGAAGGACAGTGAGTGAATTGTCCTTGTGCTATATTGTGCTTAAAAAAAAACATTTTTTCTAGGGACAGAAAACTGTAGGTAGGGAGAGTGTTTTTTTTCTTTCACTCTGCAAGTCCTTGTTTCCAGGGACCTCTAAGGACAGTGAGTGAATTGTCCTTGTGCTATATTGTGCTTAAAAAAAACATTTATTCTAGGGACAGAAAACTGTAGGTAGGGAGAGTGTCAGTTTATTTCACTCTGCAAGTCCTTGTTTCCAGGGACCTGGAAGGACAGTGAGTGAATTGTCCTTGTGCTATATTGTGATTAAAAAAAACATTTTTTCTAGGGACAGAAAACTGTAGGTAGGGAGAGTGTTTTTTTTCTTTCACTCTGCAAGTCCTTGTTTCCAGGGACCTGTAAGGACAGTGAGTGAATTGTCCTTGTGCTATATTGTGCTTAAAAAAAACATTTATTCTAGGGACAGAAAACTGTAGGTAGGGAGAGTGTCAGTTTATTTCACTCTGCAAGTCCTTGTTTCCAGGGACCTGGAAGGACAGTGAGTGAATTGTCCTTGTGCTATATTGTGATTAAAAAAAACATTTTTTCTAGGGACAGAAAACTGTAGGTAGGGAGAGTGTTTTTTTTCTTTCACTCTGCAAGTCCTTGTTTCCAGGGACCTGTAAGGACAGTGAGTGAATTGTCCTTGTGCTATATTGTGATTAAAAAAAACATTTTTTCTAGGGACAGAAAACTGTAGGTAGGGAGAGTGTTTTTTTTCTTTCACTCTGCAAGTCCTTGTTTCCAGGGACCTGTAAGGACAGTGAGTGAATTGTCCTTGTGCTATATTGTGCTTAAAAAAAACATTTATTCTAGGGACAGAAAACTGTAGGTAGGGAGAGTGTTTTTTTTCTTTCACTCTGCAAGTCCTTGTTTCCAGGGACCTGTAAGGACAGTGAGTGAATTGTCCTTGTGCTATATTGTGATTAAAAAAAACATTTTTTCTAGGGACAGAAAACTGTAGGTAGGGAGAGTGTCAGTTTATTTCACTCTGCAAGTCCTTGTTTCCAGGGACCTGTAAGGACAGTGAGTGAATTGTCCTTGTGCTATATTGTGATTAAAAAAAACATTTATTCTAGGGACAGAAAACTGTAGGTAGGGAGAGTGTCAGTTTATTTCACTCTGCAAGTCCTTGTTTCCAGGGACCTGTAAGGACAGTGAGTGAATTGTCCTTGTGCTATATTGTGATTAAAAAAAACATTTTTTCTAGGGACAGAAAACTGTAGGTAGGGAGAGTGTTTTTTTTCTTTCACTCTGCAAGTCCTTGTTTCCAGGGACCTGTAAGGACAGTGAGTGAATTGTCCTTGTGCTATATTGTGATTAAAAAAAACATTTTTTCTAGGGACAGAAAACTGTAGGTAGGGAGAGTGTCAGTTTATTTCACTCTGCAAGTCCTTGTTTCCAGGGACCTGTAAGGACAGTGAGTGAATTGTCCTTGTGCTATATTGTGATTAAAAAAAACATTTTTTCTAGGGACAGAAAACTGTAGGTAGGAAGAGTGTTTTTTTTCTTTCACTCTGCAAGTCCTTGTTTCCAGGGACCTGGAAGGACAGTGAGTGAATTGTCCTTGTGCTATATTGTGCTTAAAAAAAAACATTTTTTCTAGGGACAGAAAACTGTAGGTAGGGAGAGTGTTTTTTTTCTTTCACTCTGCAAGTCCTTGTTTCCAGGGACCTCTAAGGACAGTGAGTGAATTGTCCTTGTGCTATATTGTGCTTAAAAAAAACATTTATTCTAGGGACAGAAAACTGTAGGTAGGGAGAGTGTCAGTTTATTTCACTCTGCAAGTCCTTGTTTCCAGGGACCTGGAAGGACAGTGAGTGAATTGTCCTTGTGCTATATTGTGATTAAAAAAAACATTTTTTCTAGGGACAGAAAACTGTAGGTAGGGAGAGTGTCAGTTTATTTCACTCTGCAAGTCCTTGTTTCCAGGGACCTGTAAGGACAGTGAGTGAATTGTCCTTGTGCTATATTGTGATTAAAAAAAACATTTTTTCTAGGGACAGAAAACTGTAGGTAGGGAGAGTGTTTTTTTTCTTTCACTCTGCAAGTCCTTGTTTCCAGGGACCTCTAAGGACAGTGAGTGAATTGTCCTTGTGCTATATTGTGCTTAAAAAAAACATTTATTCTAGGGACAGAAAACTGTAGGTAGGGAGAGTGTCAGTTTATTTCACTCTGCAAGTCCTTGTTTCCAGGGACCTGGAAGGACAGTGAGTGAATTGTCCTTGTGCTATATTGTGATTAAAAAAAACATTTTTTCTAGGGACAGAAAACTGTAGGTAGGGAGAGTGTTTTTTTTCTTTCACTCTGCAAGTCCTTGTTTCCAGGGACCTGTAAGGACAGTGAGTGAATTGTCCTTGTGCTATATTGTGATTAAAAAAAACATTTTTTCTAGGGACAGAAAACTGTAGGTAGGGAGAGTGTTTTTTTTCTTTCACTCTGCAAGTCCTTGTTTCCAGGGACCTGTAAGGACAGTGAGTGAATTGTCCTTGTGCTATATTGTGCTTAAAAAAAACATTTATTCTAGGGACAGAAAACTGTAGGTAGGGAGAGTGTCAGTTTATTTCACTCTGCAAGTCCTTGTTTCCAGGGACCTGTAAGGACAGTGAGTGAATTGTCCTTGTGCTATATTGTGATTAAAAAAAACATTTTTTCTAGGGACAGAAAACTGTAGGTAGGGAGAGTGTTTTTTTTCTTTCACTCTGCAAGTCCTTGTTTCCAGGGACCTGTAAGGACAGTGAGTGAATTGTCCTTGTGCTATATTGTGATTAAAAAAAACATTTTTTCTAGGGACAGAAAACTGTAGGTAGGGAGAGTGTCAGTTTATTTCACTCTGCAAGTCCTTGTTTCCAGGGACCTGTAAGGACAGTGAGTGAATTGTCCTTGTGCTATATTGTGATTAAAAAAAACATTTTTTCTAGGGACAGAAAACTGTAGGTAGGGAGAGTGTTTTTTTCTTTCACTCTGCAAGTCCTTGTTTCCAGGGACCTGTAAGGACAGTGAGTGAATTGTCCTTGTGCTATATTGTGATTAAAAAAAACATTTTTTCTAGGGACAGAAAACTGTAGGTAGGGAGAGTGTCAGTTTATTTCACTCTGCAAGTCCTTGTTTCCAGGGACCTGTAAGGACAGTGAGTGAATTGTCCTTGTGCTATATTGTGATTAAAAAAAACATTTTTTCTAGGGACAGAAAACTGTAGGTAGGGAGAGTGTTTTTTTTCTTTCACTCTGCAAGTCCTTGTTTCCAGGGACCTGGAAGGACAGTGAGTGAATTGTCCTTGTGCTATATTGTGCTTAAAAAAAAACATTTTTTCTAGGGACAGAAAACTGTAGGTAGGGAGAGTGTTTTTTTTCTTTCACTCTGCAAGTCCTTGTTTCCAGGGACCTCTAAGGACAGTGAGTGAATTGTCCTTGTGCTATATTGTGCTTAAAAAAAACATTTATTCTAGGGACAGAAAACTGTAGGTAGGGAGAGTGTCAGTTTATTTCACTCTGCAAGTCCTTGTTTCCAGGGACCTGGAAGGACAGTGAGTGAATTGTCCTTGTGCTATATTGTGATTAAAAAAAACATTTTTTCTAGGGACAGAAAACTGTAGGTAGGGAGAGTGTCAGTTTATTTCACTCTGCAAGTCCTTGTTTCCAGGGACCTGTAAGGACAGTGAGTGAATTGTCCTTGTGCTATATTGTGATTAAAAAAAACATTTTTTCTAGGGACAGAAAACTGTAGGTAGGGAGAGTGTTTTTTTTCTTTCACTCTGCAAGTCCTTGTTTCCAGGGACCTGTAAGGACAGTGAGTGAATTGTCCTTGTGCTATATTGTGCTTAAAAAAAACATTTTTTCTAGGGACAGAAAACTGTAGGTAGGGAGAGTGTTTTTTTCTTTCACTCTGCAAGTCCTTGTTTCCAGGGACCTGGAAGGACAGTGAGTGAATTGTCCTTGTGCTATATTGTGCTTAAAAAAAAACATTTTTTCTAGGGACAGAAAACTGTAGGTAGGGAGAGTGTTTTTTTTCTTTCACTCTGCAAGTCCTTGTTTCCAGGGACCTGTAAGGACAGTGAGTGAATTGTCCTTGTGCTATATTGTGCTTAAAAAAAACATTTATTCTAGGGACAGAAAACTGTAGGTAGGGAGAGTGTCAGTTTATTTTACTCTGCAAGTCCTTGTTTCCAGGGACCTGTAAGGACAGTGAGTGAATTGTCCTTGTGCTATATTGTGATTAAAAAAAACATTTTTTCTAGGGACAGAAAACTGTAGGTAGGGAGAGTGTCAGTTTCTTTCACTGTGAAAGTCCTTGTTTCAAGGGACAGAGAAGGACACCTGAAGGTAGCCCTTATTGCTTTTTTCCCATCTCCCTGCAGGCCATCTATTAGAATGTCTGGAAGGCAAACAAGGAGAGGCAGACAGTCAGGAGGCAATAAAAGAGGGCAAGCAGGCTCTGTGTCTGGGGGCAACAGTGCTGGTCGTGGACGCGGTGCATTGTCATCAGCACATGGCCATGGGACACGCTTGTCCTTCTTTTCGGCAGCTGGACATGTTGAGCCACATCATGCCGAAGACTTGGTAGAGTGGATGACCAAGCCCTCCTCCTCCTCCTCATCCTCTCTCACCCAGGCTCAGGGTACTGGAAAAGCAGCTGCCAAAGCGTCGTCTTCCCTGGTATCAATGTCAGACAAATCATCAGTCACTCCTTCCCTAGACCCACCATGTCCTCCTCCTGAGGAGTCCCCCGAACTGTTTCAGCACAGTGTTGGGTACATGCTCCAGGAGGATGCCCAGCGTTTCGAAGGGTCTGATGATGAAACCCAGCTAGAGGAAGGCAGTAGCGTGAGAGCAGACAGAGGGGATGCTCAAGAAGGACACCAATCTGGCAGTCATGTTCCAGCAGCTGCAGCATACTGCCAGATTGGCTCCAGTGATGAGGAGGGAGGGGATGATGAGGTCACTGACTCCACGTGGGTGCCTAATAGGAGAGAGGAGGAGGAGGAGGATGAGGAGGAGGCACATCTCCAACGAGGCAGGATGCCCTTTGGTGGCCAGCGTAAGGGCAGTACACCGACGGAATCACACCGCAGAGCTCCGCCTGTGCAGGGCGCTGCCTCTGCCCGTCATTCAAAAAGTTCTTTGGTGTGGGCCTTTTTTGAGGCTAGTGCATCAGATCGCACAGCTGCTGTTTGCAACATATGTCTCAAGCGTATATCGCGTGGCCAAAACATCAGCCGCTTGGGTACCACATGCCTGACCAGACATATGTTGACCTGCCATGCAGCTCGTTGGCAAGCCTACCTCAAAGACCCACACCAAAGAACAAAGCGGACCTCTCCTTGCACCGCATCAGCTGGGATCTCCAACCCCACTATAACTTCAGTCCTCTCTGAAACATGCACTGAGAGGAATGAAGGTGTAGAATTAGGTGTGTCACAGCCAAGTACTTGCGCCCACTCTGCTAGCAGTACACCGACGTCCGATTCTAGCAGGCAAATTTCCCTGCCCCAGCTGCTGGACCGTCGAAAGAAGTTCACTCCCAGCCATCCACATGCCCAGCGGTTGAATGCTAGCTTGGCTAAATTGCTAGCGCTTCAACTGCTGCCTTTTCAGTTGGTAGACTCGGCCCCCTTCCGTGAGTTTGTGCAATGTGCGGTTCCTCAGTGGCAGGTTCCCAAACGCCACTTTTTCTCACGGAAGGCTATTCCGGCTCTCTACCGGCATGTGGAAGGCAATGTCTTGGCCTCGCTGGACAGGGCGGTCAGCGGTAAGGTGCATATTACCGCTGACTCATGGTCCAGCAGGCATGGACAGGGACGTTACCTTTCTTTCACGGCCCATTGGGTCACTCTTTTGGCAGCTGGGAAGGATTCAGGACAAGGTGCAGTAGTGTTGGAGGTTGTCCCACCGCCACGCCTCCAAAATGCTACTACTGGTTGTGACACACCTCTCTCCTCCACCCCCTCCTCTTCTTCTTCCTCCATGGCCTCTTCCTGTGGTTTGTCCTATGAACCAGCGGTGCTCCGTAGCCATTCACGGGGCTACGCAAGTACGCAGGCAAAAAGATGCCATGCCGTGCTTGCGCTGGTGTGTTTGGGGGACAGAAGCCACACTGGGGCAGAGGTCCTGTCTGCTCTGCAGGGCCAGGCCGAGAGGTGGTTGACGCCACGCCAGCTTAAGCCAGGAATGGTGGTTTGCGACAATGGCACCAACCTCCTCTCCGCCCTCCGACAGGGACAACTGACCCATGTGCCCTGTGTGGCTCACGTCCTTAACCTGGTGGTGCAGCGCTTCTTGGGAAGGTACCCGGGCTTACAGGATGTCCTGAGGCAGGCCAGGAAAGTCTGTGTGCATTTCCGCAGATCTTATAATGCCAGTGCTCGCCTGGCTGAGCTGCAAAAGGAGTTGAACCTGCCCAAGAACCGCCTTATATGTGACATGCCCACCAGGTGGAACTCAACGTTGGCCATGCTGCAGCGGCTGCACACGCAGCAGAGGGCCATCAATGAGTACCTGTGCGACTACGGCACCAGGACAGGGTCAGGGGAGCTTGGTTTTTTTTCTCCACGCCAGTGGGGCATGATCAGGGATGCATGCACTGTCCTGGCACCATTTGAGGAGGCCACGAGGATGGTGAGCAGTGACAGTGCATGCATCAGTGACACTGTACCTCTTGTCCACCTGTTGGAGCACACGCTGCGTGGAATAATGGACAGGGCACTTGAGGCAGAACAGAGGCAGGAAGAGGAGGACTTCCTTGCCTCTCAAGGCCCCCTTTACCCAGACAGTGTTCCTTCTGTCCCACCCATCGCACAGGAAGAGGAGGAGGAGGAGGAGGAGGAGGAGGAGGATTGTGTCAGCATGGAGGTGGAGGCTGGCACTCAGCATCATCAGCAGCAGTCTTTTAGGGATGATTTACAGTCCCAAGAAACCAGTGGACTTGTACGTGGCTGGGAGGAGGTGGCTGCGGATCATGTCGTCCTTAGTGACCCAGAGGACTCCGGACCGAATGCCTCAGCAAACCTACGCTGCATGGCCTCCCTGATCCTGCAAAGTCTGCGGAAGGATCCTCGTATTCTTCGGATCAAGGAGAGGGACCATTACTGGCTGGCCACTCTCCTTGATCCACGGTACAAGGGTAAGGTTGCGGACCTTATGTTACCGTCGCAGAGGGAGCAGAGGATGAGACAACTCCGGGAGGCCTTGCAGAAAGGTCTGTGCAACGCGTTCCCAGAGACTGGGAGGTTGCAAACTCCTGGTCCTGGACAACGAGTTGCTGAGGCTTCGGCCAGTCAAAGAAGGAGCGGTGGGGAAGGTGGCCGTCTGACCGATGCGTTCAGACAATTCTTTAGTCCGCAGCCCCAAAGTATGATCGGTTCCAGCAACCATCGCCAGCGTCTGATAAACATGGTGCAGGAATATCTAGGGGCAAGGTCAGACTTGGACACCTTCCCCACCGAAAATCCTCTGGCTTACTGGGTCTTGAGGATGGATCACTGGCCAGAGCTTGCACAGTATGCAATTGAGCTACTGGCCTGTCCTGCATCCAGCGTTCTTTCGGAACGCACATTCAGTGCTGCTGGAGGATTTGTCACGGATCACAGGGTGCGCCTGTCCACCGACTCGGTTGATCGACTGACTTTCATCAAGATGAACCAGTCTTGGATCACCACCAGCTACCACACACCTGATGCTGATATAACAGACTAATTGATTTTAACATGTCACATCCCTTCAAGACTGATGCTGATGCTGAGTGCCTGTGCTGTTATGTTGACTGGCTATCCTCCTCCTCCGAGTCCTCAATGATACGATTGATGATGATAGCTTGGAAGATCATTTTTGTTTATGGGTGCCGCCACCAGTGCCTAACGCCCAATTTTTCAGCCCCTGTTTAACAGGGGCGTGTAATTACAATTTTTGAAGCAATACTTTGCAACAGGGCTCATTGCTGTGCTCCAAGTACAGTATCTGTGAGGAGTTGCAGTGTTGTGCCACCAGTGCCTAAGGCCCAATTTTTCAGCCCCTGTTTAACAGGGGCGTGTCATTACAATTTTTGAAGCAATACTTTGCAACAGGGCTCATTGCTGTGCTCCAAGTACAGTATCTGTGAGGAGTTGCAGTGTTGTGCCACCAGTGCCTAAGGCCCAATTTTTCAGCCCCTGTTTAACAGGGGCGTGTAATTACAATTTTTGAAGCAATACTTTGCAACAGGGCTCATTGCTGTGCTCCAAGTACAGTATCTGTGAGGAGTTGCAGTGTTGTGCCACCAGTGCCTAAGGCCCAATTTTTCAGCCCCTGTTTAACAGGGGCGTGTCATTACAATTTTTGAAGCAATACTTTGCAACAGGGCTCATTGCTGTGCTCCAAGTACAGTATCTGTGAGGAGTTGCAGTGTTGTGCCACCAGTGCCTAAGGCCCAATTTTTCAGCCCCTGTTTAACAGGGGCGTGTCATTACAATTTTTGAAGCAATACTTTGCAACAGGGCTCATTGCTGTGCTCCAAGTACAGTATCTGTGAGGGGTTGCAGTGTTGTGCCACCAGTGCCTAAGGCCCAATTTTTCAGCCCCTGTTCAACAGGGGCATGTAATTACAATTCTTGATCTAATAATTCACAGCAGGGCCCATTGCTGCACCCACCAAGAGTAACTGTCAGGGCTTACAGTGTTGTGGCACCAGCACCACCATCAAAGGCCCAATTTTTACTACCACTGTTCAACAATTATATGTAATTAAAATTCCTGATATAATAGTTGACAGCAGGGCGTTCCAGCACCAACCAAGAGTAACTGTGAGTGCTTACAGTGTTGTGCCAACACCAACAACTAAGGGGCCTATTTCTGCAGAGTATATACGGCAGGTCCCTACTTTCAAACATCCAACTTACAAACGACTCCTACTTGCAAACGCAAGAAGACAACAGGAAGTGAGAGGAAATCTACCACTAGGAAGGAAAATTCTCTCCTGTAAGAATAAATATGGGAGAAAGGTGTCTCCTCTGTACTGATGCTTTATCAGCAATCCTTGTTTCAAGAAAAACACCACATTTCAAAAACAGTTGTCATTGGGACGGAAAGTGAGGTGAAATGTTCTGAACAGGGGCACAGACAGCAAAACAAATGTTACAGGGGTGATAACCCTTACCTATGTTTTCCAAAAAGTTTAAAAATAGATTTTTGGTCTGGAGCTACACTTCAACAATGTACCTGTTCAAAATTACAAACAGATTCTACATAAGAACAAACCTACAGTCCCTGTCTTGTATGCACCGCCTGTATAGGGCTGTTCAGAGTATATAGGGCCTTTTTTATTTTATGTGCGGGGTTCCCCTTAATATCCATACAAGACCCAAAGGGGCTGGTAATGGGCTGGGGTAGGGGGGGGGTCATGGGGTAGCTATGCCATTTTTCTTAAAGAATTTCATCCATATTACCGGGACCAGACATTACATTAAAGCCGCAAGCAGTTTTAAATGGCTTTTTTTTCCTTTAGAAGTGTCATTTTGTGCAGGGACAGTTCTAAACACGGGAAACACGTGGCACTTCACAGGCATACTTTAGACACCCCCCAGGTACGATATTTAAAGGAATATTTGACTTTTTTTTTTTCACTTTATGCATCATTAAAATGACTGCTCCCGAAAAACGACCGTTTTTAAAACTTCTTTTTGCATTGATACATGTCCCCTGGTGCAGAACCCGGGTTCCCAAACCCTTTTTAGGACAATAACATGCATAATAGTTGTTATAATTAGCACTTTAGAATTCGAACGTTCGCATCCATTGTATTTAATAGGGTTCTAATGTTCGTTCGAACTTTCGGTCCGTTCGCGGGTTCTGGTGCGAACCGAACCCGGGGGTGTTCGGCTCATCACTAGTCAGGGTAATGGTTATGTTATGCTGACTGGACGTCTATTGACGTACATCATGATAACATAATGGGCACGCAGCGCAGCAAAAGCAAGTGCGGATTGTCAGTGGGACAACCCGCTTCTCAAATTGTGATAAGAAGCCTCTGTCCTAGCCTTATTTTCACGTGATCAGCTGTGACAAAGCACAGTTGATCATCTCGTGGACCATGAGGTACCTTTAACCACTTAAGGACCGGACCAATACGCAGCATAATGACCAGGCCCCTTTTGGCGATTCGGCACTGCGTCGCTTTAACTGACAATTGCGCGGTCGTGCGATGTGGCTCCCAAACAAAATTGGCGTCCTTTTTTTCCCACAAATACAGCTTTCTTTTGGTGGTATTTGATCACCTCTGCAGTTTTTATTTTTTGCGCTATAAACAAAAATAGAGCGACAATTTTGAAAAAAATGAAATTTTTTACTTTTTGCTATAGTAAATATCTGCAAAAAATATATAAAAAAATATTTTTTTTCCTCAGTTTAGGCCGATACATATTCTTCTACATATTTTTGGTAAAAAAAATCGCAATTGCCATTTATTGATTGGTTTGCGCAAAAATTATAGCGTTTACAAAATAGGGGATAGTTTTAAGGCATTTTTAGTAATTTTTTTTTTTTACTAGTAATGGCGGCGATCAGCAATTTTTTTCGTGACTGCGACATTATGGCGGACACATCGGACACTTTTGACACATTTTTGGGACCATTGTCATTTTTACAGCGATCAGTGCAGTAAAAATGCACTGGTTACTGTAAAAATTACACTGGCAGTGAAGGGGTTAACCGCTAGTGGCGCTTGAGGGGTTAAGTGTGCCTAGGGGCGTGTTTCTAACTGAGGGGAGGTGTGGCTACAAGTGACACGTCACCGATCTCCGCTCTGATTACACGGAGTGGAGATCGCTAACAGTGTCAGTAGAGGAGCGGGGAGATGTTGTGTTTACACTAACATCTCCCCGCTCCATGCCTCCGTGAGACGATCGCGGGGATCCCCACGGCGATCGAGTCCGCGGGCCCCGCGGTCCAACTCACGGGGAAGGCAGGGGGGGTCGCGAGCGCGCCGCCGGCGGCGCGTGCACGACCCCGACGTCGGCAGTTAAAGGGCCAGGTACGTGATTGTGCCTGTACGAGCCATTCTGCCAACGTATATGTACAGTGAGGGGTCCTTAAGTGGTTAAACGGCATTTATCTTTTCACACTGACAGGGAGAGCAAATCGCTTGCTCTCCCTATATGAGGGGTGTTCTCTGATGATAATCAGCACATTGACTATCAGCACAGTCCCCTCCTATGTTGCACACCCCCTTTTAAAGTTGTCAGTCATTGGCCAACCAACACACTGCTAAAAGTGTCCATCAAAGTGCCAATCAGTGCCCACCATAGTGACTGTAATTGGCCCTCTCAGTGCCCTGCAGAAAAACATGTCAGTACTTCAACATCAATGATGGCTATTAGTGATACCTGTCAGTGTAAGTCAGTACCGCCTATCTGTCAATCAGTGCCGCCTGTCATTGCCCATCATAGCTGCCTGTCAGGACCCATGAGTGCCACCAGTCATTGCTCATCAGTGCAGCCAGTCAGTGCCCACCAGTGCCATCTATCATTGCCAATCTCTGTCGCCTATCAGTGGCCATCAGTTCTGCATAACATTGTCGGCTATTGGTGACCATCAGTGCAGATTATCAGTGCTCCTGTATTCTACTTATCAGTGCCAACTCATCATTGCCCATCCTTGCTGCCTCATCATTGCCCATCAGTATCGCCTCATCGGTTACCGTTATTGAACGTGAAATCAACTTTTTTTATCCATAACAAATAAAATAGATTTTTTATTTTACGATTATTAAAATTTTAAAATTTTATCTAAAAATAAAACCATTAAAGGTGATCAAGTACCATCATAAAATAGCTATCTTTGTGAGTAATAACATGATGAAATTTTGATTGTGTAGAGCATTCCATGAGCGCGCAATTGACATTTGAACTGCGACAGAACTGAAACCATAAAATTGTCATGTGTGTGAATGATCGAAAGTTACTGGTATATAACTGGTTAATTTAAAAAATATTAATTTACCTCACAAGAATCTTCTATTACAATAGAAAATATAAAAATATATATTTTTTTGATATGTAAAATTTATAATATTTTTATTTTTAAAGATGCCTGAGAAAAGGAGCCAACAGATCTTTCACCAACATGGTGCACGGTTTTCTGGGGAAGAATAGGAGAATTCCGATACCCTCATGTGTTGTCTGGGCCATCAGAAATATGTATCCTGATGCCGATAATGAATACACTGGATTCAAATGGTCGTCAGACTATAATGCTTCAGATATGGCATTAGAATAATTTTTGGTTCATAAATGTGATTTGCTAGTACATTCTTTCTTTGGTTTACAAACAGTTAAAATTATTTAAATGTTAATCTATTTTGAATTATATATATTTTTTTTAATGACCGTTTTTGTTAATATTTAAAAATTGTGTTTATCTTTTTTTTTTACAATAAATATATTTAATTTCCAAAAAATTATACTGCTTCTTTTTTCCTTTAGAAATTTTAAATTTGTAAAAATAAAAGGTTCGATACACTGTGCCCCTCTATTTCCACCCAGTGTCCACCAAAAAAACCTTATGTCTTACCCCTTCAGGTCTTCCCCCCATTACATAACCAACACAGGTAAGACACTCTACCGTAGTGTTATTTTACGTTTAAGTTTATGAAGCAGAGTTGATCGCTTCACCCTTGGAGGAGTGAAGCGATCTACCAACGCTTCCAACACTGGAGAACGGCCCCTAATACTGGAATCTCGTGAGACTTTACGAGATTACAGTATCAGAAATTCACTGAAACACCGAGATATAATTTTAACAACCACTTAACGACCGCCCACTGTAATTATACGTCGGCAGAATGGCACCGACAGGCAGAATCACGTATATGTACGTGATCGCCTTTGTATAGTTGGGGGGTCCGATCGGACCCCCCTTCTGTACAGTGAGCGGTGGTTAAGTGTTCGGGAGCGATCCGGCATGAGGGGACGGCCGTTAGATTCCGGCCACCCCCTCTCGATCGCTCCCGGCGAATGAGAGAGCTTCCCCTGCCTGTGTAATGTAAACACAGGCAGAGAAAGTGATGTCATCTCTCCTCGTGTCGGTCTTTTCGATCCGGCGCGAGGAGTGAAGACATCTCACAGTAAGTGCACCAACAGCCCACTGACACCAGTACACGTAGGCACACAAATCACCCCCCAGATCACCCCCAGTACCCCCAGTCACAGTGCACCGTTTGCAGTGATCATTTTTTTTACTGATCACTGCAATCAGTGTCATTTGTGACTGTAAAAAGTTGCAGGGCAGTTAGGATTAGGCCCCTTTAGGTCCAAGGTAGCCCCCTAACCCCCCCTAATAAAGGTTTAACCCCTTGATCGCCCCCCAGGTAACCCTTTCACCCCCTAACGCCAGCGTCACTAAGCGATCGTTTTTCCGATCGCTTTTTTCTTGTCGCTGGTGTCCTAGATAGCCAGTTAATTATTTTTAGGTTCGCCGCAGGTTTTTATTAGCGTCAGGTACCCCCATATATTATTTTAACCCCCTGATTGCCCCTAGAGTTAACCCTTTCACCAGTGATCACCGTATAAGCGTCACTGGTGACACTGGTTACACAGTTAGTTATTTAGTTATTTAGGTAACCCGTCAGGTTTTTATATAGCGTCGGGTACCCCCATATTTAACCTAATAAAGGTTTTAACCCCCTGATTGCCCCTAGTTAACCCTTTCACCAGTGATCACCATATAAAGGTTACAGGTGACGCTGGTTGGTTAGTTTGCTTTTTATAGCATCAGGGCACCCGCCGTATATAACCCAATAAAGGTTTAACCCCCTGATCGCCCGGCGGGTGATATCAATTAGGTTTTAGCGCCAGAGAGGGTCTGCGTCACCCCAGGCAGCTTTAGGTTAGTGCCAGTAACGCTAACACCCACGCGCAAAGCATACACCTCCCTTAGTGGTATAGTATCTGATCAGATCTATACTAGCGTCCCCAGCGGTTTAGGGTTCCCAAAAACGCAGTGTTAGCGGGATCAGCCCAGATACCTGCTAGTACCTGCGTTTAGCCCCTCCGCCCAGCCCAGCCCAGCCCACCCAAGTGCAGTATCGATCGATCACTGTCACTTACCAAACACAACACACATAACTGCAGCGTTCGCAGAGACAGTCCTGATCCCTGCGATCGCTAACAGTTTTTTTGGTAGCGTTTGATAAATTTGGTGACAGTCAGGTGCTTTTTTTACCTGTGAATCTTACTAGTGTACCCCTAAATTTAGAGCCCAAAATGGCAAGACGAAGGTACACTAGTAAAGAGGCCTACGAGATTCTGAGCATGACAGATAGTGAAGAGGAGGTCACGTATCTGTCAGATTCAGGCTCAGAATATCTTCCCGTAGAAGACAGTGACGTCAGCGGCCCCACGTCAGATAGCTCTGACGACGAAGTTGAGGTCCCTGCTAAGGTCAGGTGTACCCGATCCCGATCTTCTGAGGTTGTTGAGGAGCAAGAACCGCAGGGCTCTCGTATCATGGAGCAGAGTAGTACTAGCACCGCTATTCCTTCTGGTGAATTGGCAAGCACCAGCGGCCTAGTACAGCCTGGGCGTACATCCAGCACTGCAGTATCACGTGGTGACGTGGCGAGTCCCATAAGTGCAGTTCAAGCTGGCGAGGTGGCAAGCACAAGTAGTGTCCCGCTGCCACCAAGAAGACAAAGGCAGGCCCGTCGTGCCCATAGTGCCCTTCCTGCAGAATTCGCCTATCCTGATTGGGTCCCCACCACTTCTGCAGAACCCGTACTTCCCCCATTCACTGCCCAACCCGGTATTCAGGTGGAAACAGCTGATTTTATACCAATCGATTATTATTCGCTGTTTTTCACGGAAGATCTCTATAGATCTATTGTGGACCAGAGTAATTTGTATGCTGGTCAATTCATCGCCGCTAACCCCCAGTTGCCTAAAATTGCCAAAGATTGGAAACCAATTACGGTTTCCGAATTTAAGACCTTTCTGGGCCTTTACCTCAACATGGGCACACATAAATTCCCGTCATTGCGTGCTTATTGGTCCACGCACCCAATTGACCACATGCCCGTGTTCTCTGCCTCCATGCCCAGGACACGATACGAGCAGATTTTGCGGTTCATGCACTTCAACGACAATGAACTTTGTCGTCCACGTGGGGACCCTGAGTATGACCGGCTCTATAAAATTCGGCCCCTCATAAACCACTTCAACGAACGTTTTGCAGCCTTGTTTATTCCCGATCAAGTTGTCTGCGTTGATGAGTCCCTGATTAAATTTTCTGGCCGCTTGGCTTTCAAGCAGTACCTTCCCAGCAAGCGTGCCAGATACGGGGTCAAGCTCTATAAGTTCTGTGACAGGGCAACAGGCTATGTATGGAACTTTATGGTTTATGAGGGAAAAGATAGTCAGGTTGAGCCGGTCAACTGCCCGGATTACATAGGGAGCGCTGGCAAGATAGTGTGGAAATTGGTGTCACCCTTATTCGGAAAGGGGTACCACTTGTATGTGGACAATTATTACACGAGCGTGCCACTGTTTAGTCACTTGTTTGATCATCAGATTGGAGCATGTAGCACCGTGCGACCTAATCGCCGGGGCTTTCCCCAGCGGCTTGTAGATGCCCATCTTAGGCTGGGGGAGAGAGCCTGCGTGAAGTGTAATAACTTGCTCGCTATGAAGTGGAGGGACAATAAGAATGTTTTCCTTCTTACCTCCCTTCATGCAGACACGACAGTCCAAATTCGTACGGCGACTGGTGTTGTGGAGAAACCCCTCTGTGTCCACGAATATAACAAAAATATGGGAGGGGTGGACCTCAACGACCAGTTGATGGCGCCGTATCTAATTGACCGTAAGGCGAGACGCTGGTACAAAAAAGTGTCTCTATCCTTATTCCAATTGGCTTTGCTGAACGCTCATGTGCTATACAGAGCTTCAGGCGGGACGTTATCTCTTCTAAAATTCCAGAATGAGATAGTCACAGAACTCCTGTATCCAGGCGGTTCTGCACCTCACCATTCCCAACCAAATGCAGTAAGCCGGCTGCATGAGAGGCATTATCCGTATGCCCTCCCGAGTACCTCTACCCAACGAACCCCCCAAAAAAGATGTCGTGTCTGTAGCAAGCGCAGATTTAGGCGTGACACCCGTGTTTTTTGTCCACTCTGTCCTGACAAACCTGGTCTTTGCCTTGGTGAATGTTTTGATCGCTACCACTCAAAAGTGAAGTTTTAGCGTAGGGTACAGCATTTCACAGACTAGGACACACTTACACAGGGTCTCCCAAGATGCCATTACATTTTGAGAGACCCGAACCATTACAGTTGTTAAAGTTACAAAAAAAAGTGTAAAAAAGAAAAAAAAAAAAACGTAAAAAACAAAACACAAAAATATAAAATAAAAAAAACAAAAATTGTTGTCGTTTTATTGTTCTCTCTCTCTCTCTATTTTCTCTCTATTGTTCTGCTCTTTTTTACTGTATTCTATTCTGCAATGTTTTATCATGCTTGCTTTTCAGGTATGTAATTTTTTGTTTTCAGGTACGCCATTCAGTTGCAGCGTGGATCTATTTATCTTGACAGCAACAGCATTTGCTCCCACGATACATAAAGCCGTGACTCCAACGCTGTAGGAGGTGATTTCACCACCACAGTTTAAAAAAAGAGCATATATGCCGAAGCATGGGGGCAGCAGGGGCGGAGGAGCGATTTTGCTCCTAATGCCGCGTATATACGGTCGAAATTCCGACGGAGGCTTGCCCGTGGAAAAGTCCGACCGTGTGTACGCGGCATAACTTTTTTGCGGGAGGATGCCCCCATGCTTCGGCATATATATATTTTAGGCACAGGTTGCGTTAAAAATTTTTTTTTATTTTTTACTAGGTTTTGTTTTGGTATTTGCTTTGCAGGTATGGTATGGTCTTACTGTTGTACTGTAATGTTACTTTGTTTTAATGTTAACCATCATTTGCTTAGCAGGTACGCCATTCAGTTGCATCGCGGATTTATTTATCTTGACAGCAACAGCGTTTGCTCCCACGATACATAAAGCCGTGACTCCAACGCTGTAGGAGGTGATTTCACCACCACAGTTAAAAAAAGAGCATATATGCCGAAGCATGGGGGCAGCAGGGGCGGAGGAGCGATTTTGCTCCTAATGCCACGTATATACAGTCGAAATTCCGACGGAGGCTTGCCCGTGGAAAAGTCCGACTGTGTGTACGCGGCATAACCTTTTATGCCGCGTACATACGGTCGAAATTCCGACGAAGGCTTGCCCGTGGAAAAGTCCGACCGTGTGTACGCAGCATAACTTTTTTGCGGGAGGATGCCCCCATGCTTCGGCATATATATATTTTAGGCAAAGGTTGCGTTAAAAAAAAATTGTATTTTTTACTAGGTTTTGTTTTGGTATTTGCTTTGCAGGTATGGTATGGTAAGGTCTTACTGTTGTACTGTAATGTTACTTTGTTTTAATGTTAACCATTAGGGATGAGCCGAACACCCCCGGGTTCGGTTCGCACCAGAACCTGCGAACGGACCGAAAGTTCGTACGAACATTAGAACCCTATTAAATACAATGGATGCGAACGTTCGAATTCTAAAGTGCTAATTATAACGACTATTATGCATGTTATTGTCCTAAAAAGGGTTTGGGAACCCGGGTTCTGCACCAGGGGACATGTATCAATGCAAAAAGAAGTTTTAAAAACGGTCGTTTTTCGGGAGCAGTCATTTTAATGATGCATAAAGTGAAAAAAAAAAGTCAAATATTCCTTTAAATATCGTACCTGGGGGGTGTCTAAAGTATGCCTGTGAAGTGCCACGTGTTTCCCGTGTTTAGAACTGTCCCTGCACAAAATGACACTTCTAAAGGAAAAAAAAGCCATTTAAAACTGCTTGCGGCTTTAATGTAATGTCTGGTCCCGGTAATATGGATGAAAATCTTTAAGAAAAATGGCATAGCTACCCCATGACCCCCCCCCCCCCCTACCCCAGCCCATTACCAGCCCCTTTGGGTCTTGTATGGATATTAAGGAGAACACCGCACACAAAATAAAAAAGGCCCTATATACTCTGAACAGCCGTATACAGGCGGTGCATACAAGACAGGGACTGTAGGTTTGTTCTTATGTAGAATGTGTTTGTAATTTTGAACAGGTACATTGTTTAAGTGTAGCTCCAGGCCAAAAATCTATTTTTAAACTTTTTGGAAAACATAGGTAAGGGTTATCACCCCTGTAACATTTGTTTTGCTGTCTGTGCCCCTGTTCAGAACATTTCACCTCACTTTCCGTCCCAATGACAACTGTTTTTGAAATGTGGTGTTTTTTTTGAAACAAGGATTGGTGATAAAGCATCAGTACAGAGGAGACACCTTTCTCCCATATTAATTCTTACAGGAGAGAATTTTCCTTCCTAGGGGTAGATTTCCTCTCACTTCCTGTTGTCTTCTTGCGTTTGCAAGTAGGAGTCGTTTGTAAGTTGGATGTTTGAAAGTAGGGACCTGCCGTATATACTCTGCAGAAATAGGCCCCTTAGTTGTTGGTGTTGGCACAACACTGTAAGCACTCACAGTTACTCTTGGTTGGTGCTGGAACGCCCTGCTGTCAACTATTATATCAGGAATTGTAATTACATATAATTGTTGAACAGTGGTAGTAAAAATTGGGCCTTTGATGGTGGTGCTGGTGCCACAACACTGTAAGCCCTGACAGTTACTCTTGGTGGGTGCAGCAATGGGCCCTGCTGTGAATTATTAGATCAAGAATTGTAATTGCATGCCCCTGTTGAACAGGGGCTGAAAAATTGGGCCTTTCGTGGTGGTGGTGGTGGTGGTGGTGTTGCCACAACACTGTAAGCCCTCAGAGTTACTCTTGGTGGGTGCAGGAATGGGCCCTGCTGTGAATTATTAGATCAAGAATTGTAATTACATGCCCCTTTTGAACAGGGGCTGAAAAATTGGGCCTTTCGTGGTGGTGGCGTTGCCACAACACTGTAAGCCCTCAGAGTTACTCTTGGTGGGTGCAGCAATGGGCCCTGCTGTGAATTATTAGATCAAGAATTGTAATTACATGCCCCTGTTGAACAGGGGCTGAAAAATTGGGCCTTAGGCACTGGTGGCACAACACTGCAACCCCTCACAGATACTGTACTTGGAGCACAGCAATGAGCCCTGTTGCAAAGTATTGCTTCAAAAATTGTAATGACACGCCCCTGTTAAACAGGGGCTGAAAAATTGGGCCTTAGGCACTGGTGGCACAACACTCCAACCCCTCACAGATACTGTACTTGGAGCACAGCAATGAGCCCTGTTGCAAAGTATTGCTTCAAAAATTGTAATTACACGCCCCTGTTAAACAGGGGCTGAAAAATTGGGCCTTAGCCACTGGTGGCGGCACCCATAAACAAAAATGATCTTCCAAGCTATCATCATCAATCGTATCATTGAGGACTCGGAGGAGGAGGATAGCCAGTCAACATAACAGCACAGGCACTCAGCATCAGCATCAGTCTTGAAGGGATGTGACATGTTAAAATCAATTAGTCTGTTATATCAGCATCAGGTGTGTGGTAGCTGGTGGTGATCCAAGACTGGTTCATCTTGATGAAAGTCAGTCGATCAACCGAGTCGGTGGATAGGCGCACCCTGTGATCCGTGACAAATCCTCCAGCAGCACTGAATGTGCGTTCCGAAAGAACGCTGGATGCAGGACAGGCCAGTAGCTCAATTGCATACTGTGCAAGCTCTGGCCAGTGATCCATCCTCAAGACCCAGTAAGCCAGAGGATTTTCGGTGGGGAAGGTGTCCAAGTCTGACCTTGCCCCTAGATATTCCTGCACCATGTTTATCAGACGCTGGCGATGGTTGCTGGAACCGATCATACTTTGGGGCTGCGGACTAAAGAATTGTCTGAACGCATCGGTCAGACGGCCACCTTCCCCACCGCTCCTTCTTTGACTGGCCGAAGCCTCAGCAACTCGTTGTCCAGGACCAGGAGTTTGTAACCTCCCAGTCTCTGGGAACGCGTTGCACAGACCTTTCTGCAAGGCCTCCCGGAGTTGTCTCATCCTCTGCTCCCTCTGCGACGGTAACATAAGGTCCGCAACCTTACCCTTGTACCGTGGATCAAGGAGAGTGGCCAGCCAGTAATGGTCCCTCTCCTTGATCCGAAGAATACGAGGATCCTTCCGCAGACTTTGCAGGATCAGGGAGGCCATGCAGCGTAGGTTTGCTGAGGCATTCGGTCCGGAGTCCTCTGGGTCACTAAGGACGACATGATCCGCAGCCACCTCCTCCCAGCCACGTACAAGTCCACTGGTTTCTTGGGACTGTAAATCATCCCTAAAAGACTGCTGCTGATGATGCTGAGTGCCAGCCTCCACCTCCATGCTGACACAATCCTCCTCCTCCTCCTCCTCCTCCTCTTCCTGTGCGATGGGTGGGACAGAAGGAACACTGTCTGGGTAAAGGGGGCCTTGAGAGGCAAGGAAGTCCTCCTCTTCCTGCCTCTGTTCTGCCTCAAGTGCCCTGTCCATTATTCCACGCAGCGTGTGCTCCAACAGGTGGACAAGAGGTACAGTGTCACTGATGCATGCACTGTCACTGCTCACCATCCTCGTGGCCTCCTCAAATGGTGCCAGGACAGTGCATGCATCCCTGATCATGCCCCACTGGCGTGGAGAAAAAAAAACAAGCTCCCCTGACCCTGTCCTGGTGCCGTAGTCGCACAGGTACTCATTGATGGCCCTCTGCTGCGTGTGCAGCCGCTGCAGCATGGCCAACGTTGAGTTCCACCTGGTGGGCATGTCACATATAAGGCGGTTCTTGGGCAGGTTCAACTCCTTTTGCAGCTCAGCCAGGCGAGCACTGGCATTATAAGATCTGCGGAAATGCACACAGACTTTCCTGGCCTGCCTCAGGACATCCTGTAAGCCCGGGTACCTGCCCAAGAACCGCTGCACCACCAGGTTAAGGACGTGAGCCACACAGGGCACATGGGTCAGTTGTCCCTGTCGGAGGGCGGAGAGGAGGTTGGTGCCATTGTCGCAAACCACCATTCCTGGCTTAAGCTGGCGTGGCGTCAACCACCTCTCGGCCTGGCCCTGCAGAGCAGACAGGACCTCTGCCCCAGTGTGGCTTCTGTCCCCCAAACACACCAGCGCAAGCACGGCATGGCATCTTTTTGCCTGCGTACTTGCGTAGCCCCTTGAACGGCTACGGAGCACCGCTGGTTCAGAGGACAAAGCACAGGAAGAGGCCATGGAGGAAGAAGAAGAGGAGGGGGTGGAGGAGAGAGGTGTGTCACAACCAGTAGTAGCATTTTGGAGGCGTGGCGGTGGAACAACCTCCAACACTACTGCACCTTGTCCTGCATCCTTCCCAGCTGCCAAAAGAGTGACCCAATGGGCCGTGAAAGAAAGGTAACGTCCCTGTCCATGCGTGCTGGACCATGAGTCAGCGGTAATATGCACCTTACCGCTGACCTCCCTGTCCAGCGAGGCCAAGACATTGCCTTCCACATGCCGGTAGAGAGCCGGAATAGCCTTCCGTGAGAAAAAGTGGCGTTTGGGAACCTGCCACTGAGGAACCGCACATTGCACAAACTCACGGAAGGGGGCCGAGTCTACCAACTGAAAAGGCAGCAGTTGAAGCGCTAGCAATTTAGCCAAGCTAGCATTCAACCGCTGGGCATGTGGATGGCTGGGAGTGAACTTCTTTCGACGGTCCAGCAGCTGGGGCAGGGAAATTTGCCTGCTAGAATCGGACGTTGGTGTACTGCTAGCAGAGTGGCCGCAAGTACTTGGCTGTGACACACCTAATTCTACACCTTCATTCCTCTCAGTGCATGTTTCAGAGAGGACTGAAGTTATAGTGGGGTTGGAGATCCCAGCTGATGCGGTGCAAGGAGAGGTCCGCTTTGTTCTTTGGTGTGGGTCTTTGAGGTAGGCTTGCCAACGAGCTGCATGGCAGGTCAACATATGTCTGGTCAGGCATGTGGTACCCAAGCGGCTGATGTTTTGGCCACGCGATATACGCTTGAGACATATGTTGCAAACAGCAGCTGTGCGATCTGATGCACTAGCCTCAAAAAATGCCCACACCAAAGAACTTTTTGAATGACGGGCAGAGGCAGCGCCCTGCACAGGCGGAGCTCTGCGGTGTGATTCCGTCGGTGTACTGCCCTTACGCTGGCCACCAAAGGGCATCCTGCCTCGTTGGAGATGTGCCTCCTCCTCATCCTCCTCCTCCTCCTCTCTCCTATTAGGCACCCACGTGGAGTCAGTGACCTCATCATCCCCTCCCTCCTCATCACTGGAGCCAATCTGGCAGTATGCTGCAGCTGCTGGAACATGACTGCCAGATTGGTGTCCTTCTTGAGCATCCCCTCTGTCTGCTCTCACGCTACTGCCTTCCTGTAGCTGGGTTTCATCATCAGACCCTTCGAAACGCTGGGCATCCTCCTGGAGCATGTACCCAACACTGTGCTCAAACAGTTCGGGGGACTCCTCAGGAGGAGGACATGGTGGGTCTAGGGAAGGAGTGACTGATGATGAGTCTGACATTGATACCAGGGAAGAGGACGCTTTGGCAGCTGCTTTGCCAGTACCCTGAGCCTGGGTGAGAGAGGATGAGGAGGAGGAGGAGGGCTTGGTCATCCACTCTACCAACTCTTCGGCATGATGTGGCTCAACATGTCCAGCTGCCGAAAAGAAGGACAAGCGTGTCCCATGGCCATGTGCTGATGACAATCCACCGCGTCCACGACCAGCACTGTTGCCCCCAGACACAGAGCCTGCTTGCCCTCTTTTATTGCCTCCTGACTGTCTGCCTCTCCTTGTTTGCCTTCCAGACATTCTAATAGATGGCCTGCAGGGAGATGGGAAAAAAGCAATAAGGGCTACCTTCAGATGTCCTTCTCTGTCCCTTTACTTAAGGATTTCTAAATATGGTTGAGGATGATTGCTTTCGCACAGAATAGCACAACGACAATTTCCCTGACTGTCCAAAAAACAAGGATTTCAAAGATGGTTGATGAGGAATGCTTTAGCACAGTATAGCACAAGGAGAATTTCCCTCACTGTCCTTCCCTGTCCCTAGAAACAAGGATTATCACAGTGAAAGAAACTGACACTCTTCCTACCTATAGTTTTCTGTCCCTAGAAAAAATGTTTTTTTAAAGATGGTTGATGATCAATGCTTTAGCACACTATAGCACAAGGAGAATTTCCCTCACTGTCCTTCCCTGTCCCTAGAAACAAGGATTATCACAGTGAAAGAAACTGACACTCTTCCTACCTATAGTTTTCTGTCCCTAGAAAAAATGTTTTTTTAAAGATGGTTGATGATCAATGCTTTAGCACACTATAGCACAAGGAGAATTTCCCTCACTGTCCTTCCCTGTCCCTAGAAACAAGGATTATCACAGTGAAAGAAACTGACACTCTTCCTACCTATAGTTTTCTGTCCCTAGAAAAAATGTTTTTTTAAAGATGGTTGATGATCAATGCTTTAGCACACTATAGCACAAGGAGAATTTCCCTCACTGTCCTTCCCTGTCCCTAGAAACAAGGATTATCACAGTGAAAGAAACTGACACTCTTCCTACCTATAGTTTTCTGTCCCTAGAAATTTTTTTTTTTAAAGATGGTTGATGATCAATGCTTTAGCACACTATAGCACAAGGAGAATTTCCCTCACTGTCCTTCCCTGTCCCTAGAAACAAGGATTATCACAGTGAAAGAAACTGACACTCTTCCTACCTATAGTTTTCTGTCCCTAGAAAAAATGTTTTTTTAAAGATGGTTGATGATCAATGCTTTAGCACACTATAGCACAAGGAGAATTTCCCTCACTGTCCTTCCCTGTCCCTAGAAACAAGGATTATCACAGTGAAAGAAACTGACACTCTTCCTACCTATAGTTTTCTGTCCCTAGAAAAAATGTTTTTTTAAAGATGGTTGATGATCAATGCTTTAGCACACTATAGCACAAGGAGAATTTCCCTCACTGTCCTTCCCTGTCCCTAGAAACAAGGATTATCACAGTGAAAGAAACTGACACTCTTCCTACCTATAGTTTTCTGTCCCTAGAAAAAATGTTTTTTTAAAGATGGTTGATGATCAATGCTTTAGCACACTATAGCACAAGGAGAATTTCCCTCACTGTCCTTCCCTGTCCCTAGAAACAAGGATTATCACAGTGAAAGAAACTGACACTCTTCCTACCTATAGTTTTCTGTCCCTAGAAAAAATGTTTTTTTAAAGATGGTTGATGATCAATGCTTTAGCACACTATAGCACAAGGAGAATTTCCCTCACTGTCCTTCCCTGTCCCTAGAAACAAGGATTATCACAGTGAAAGAAACTGACACTCTTCCTACCTATAGTTTTCTGTCCCTAGAAAAAATGTTTTTTTAAAGATGGTTGATGATCAATGCTTTAGCACACTATAGCACAAGGAGAATTTCCCTCACTGTCCTTCCCTGTCCCTAGAAACAAGGATTATCACAGTGAAAGAAACTGACACTCTTCCTACCTATAGTTTTCTGTCCCTAGAAAAAATGTTTTTTTAAAGATGGTTGATGATCAATGCTTTAGCACACTATAGCACAAGGAGAATTTCCCTCACTGTCCTTCCCTGTCCCTAGAAACAAGGATTATCACAGTAAAACACACTGACACTCTCCCTACCTATAGTTTTCTGTCCCTAGAAAAAATTATTTTTTAAAGATGGTTGATGATCAATGCTTTAGCAAACTATAGCACAAGGAGAATTTCCCTCACTGTCCTTCCCTGTCCCTAGAAACAAGGATTCGCACAGTAAAACACACTGACACTCTCCCTACCTATCCTTCTCTTTCCCTAAACTAAAGGAATCCAGGTTAAGCAAGAAAAAAAAAAATGTCACTGTCCCTGCCTATGCTTCTCTTTCCCTGCTCCGGAACACACTACACTAGGCCGCCGTGCTGGCGGCCTTTTATAGTGTGGGGCGTGTACTAAACACCCTCAGCAATAATTGGCCACAGGCATCCTGCCTGTGGCCAATCATTGCTCTCCTCGCTGCCGGCGCTGTGATTGGCCAAGCATGCGGGGTCACAGTGCATGCTTGGCCAATCACAGCGCCTGGATGACACTGCGATGGCGTAGTGCATTGTGGGCCGTTCGCGTCACTCGAATTAGGCGCGAACGGCCCAAATCGTTCGATCTTCGTCGAACGATCGAACAGCCGATGTTCGAGTCGAACGTATGTTCGACTCGAACACTGAGCTCATCCCTATTAACCATCATTTGCTTAGCAGGTACGCCATTCAGTTGCATCGCGGATTTATTTATCTTGACAGCAACAGCGTTTGCTCCCACGATACATAAAGCCGTGACTCCAACGCTGTAGGAGGTGATTTCACCACCACAGTTAAAAAAAAGAGCATATATGCCGAAGCATGGGGGCAGCAGGGGCGGAGGAGCGATTTTGCTCCTAATGCCGCGTATATACGGTCGAAATTCCGACGGAGGCTTGCCCGTGGAAAAGTCTGACCATGTGTACGCGGCATAACCTTTTATGCCGCGTACATACGGTCGAAATTCCGATGAAGGCTTGCCCGTGGAAAAGTCCAACCGTGTGTACGCGGCATAACTTTTTTGCGGGAGGATGCCCCCATGCTTCGGCATATATGCCCATCATTAGAAGTGGGTGGATGAAGGGAGGTATTCTAATGGTGGGCATACCCACCGATCAATCTCTTTTTTTCGTTCAGCCAACAGGCTGCATGAAAAAAAAGATTACAATACATGTCCAACAAGGACCAGCAACGTACTGGTATGTTGCTGGACTTTGAATGTTTATACCAGAATGATGCCTGCGGGTTTAGGTATCATCTTGGTATCATTCTTTTCAGCCAGTGGCCGGCTTTCATGTAAAAGCAATTCTAGCAGGTAATTAGCCTCTAGACTGCTTTTACAAGCAGTGGGAGGGAATGTCCCCCCCCCCCCGGATATAAACAGCGCCATTGGGAAATTGGGAAAGCATTTTATCACACCGATCTTGGTGTGGTCAGATGCTTTGAGGGCAGAGGAAAGATCTAGGGTTTAACCCCCCAATTTTTTTCAAAAAAAGAGTACCTGTCACTACTTATTGCTATCATAGGGGATATTTACATTCCCTGAGATAACAATAAAAATGGTAAAAAAAATAAATAAATATGGAAGAAACAGTTTAAAAATAAAATAAAAAAGCAAAATAAATAATAATAAAAAAAAAAAAGCACCGCTGTCCCCCCCTGCTCTTGCGCAAAGGCGAACGCAAGCGTCGGTCTAGCGTCATATGTAAACAGCAATTGCATCATGCATGTGAGGTATCACCGCGAAGGTCAGCTCGAGGGCAGTAATTTTAGCAGTAGACCTCCTCTGTAAATCTAACGTGGTAACCTGTAAAGGCTTTTAAATGCTTTTAAAAATGAATATAGTTTGTCGCCGCTGCGCGTTTGTGCGCAATTTTAAAGCATGTCGTGTTTGGTATCCATGTACTCAGCCTAAGATCATCTTTTTTATTTCATCAAACATTTGGGCAATATAGTGTTTTTTAGTGCATTAAAAATAAAAAAAGTGTGTTTTCCCCCCAAAAAATGCGTTTGAAAAATCGCTGCTCAAATACTGTGTGGAAAAAAAAAATGCAACACCCACTATTGTAATCTGTAGGGCCTTTGCTTTAAAAAAATATATAATGTTTGGGGGTTCAACATAATTTTCTTGCAAAAAAAAAAATGTTTTCATGTAAACAAAAAGTGTCAGAAAGGGCTTTGTCTTCAAGTGGTTAGAAGAGTGGATGATGTGTGACATAAGCTTCCTAATGTTGTGCATAAAATGCCAGGACAGTTCAAAACCCCCCCAAATGACCCCATTTTGGAAAGTAGACACCTCAAGCTATGTGCTGAGAGGCATGTTGAGCCCATTGAATATTTATTTTTTTGTCCCAAGTGATTGAATAATGACAAAAAGAAAAAAAAAAAATGAACAAAAAGTTGTCACTAAATTATATATTGCTCAAACATGCCATGGTTATATGTGGAATTGCACCCCAAAATACATTCTGTTTCTTCTCCTGAGTACGGGGATACCACATGTGTGAGACTTTTTGGGAGCCTAGCCGCGTACAGTACCCCGAAAACCAAGCACCGCCTTCAGGATTTCTATGGTTGTAAATTTTTGATTTCACTCCTCTCTGCCTATCACAGTTTCGGAGGCCATGGAATGCCCAGATGGCACAAAACCCCCCCAAATGACCCCATTTTGGAAAGTAGACACCCCAAGCTATTTGCTGAGAGGTATGTTGAGTATTTTGCAGATCTCGCTTTTTGTCACAAAGTTTTGAAAATTGAAAAAAGAAAAAAAAAAATGTCTTTGTTCATTTTCAAAAACAAATGAGAGCTGTAAAATACTCACCATGCCTCTCAGCAAATAGCTTGGGGTGTCTACTTTCCAAAATGGGGTCATTTGTGGGGGTTTCGGGCTATCTTAGCATTTTATGGCCTTCAAAACTGTGATAGGCAGTGAGGAGTGAAATCAAGAATCAAGCCCTTAGAAATCCTGAAGGCGGTGCTTGGTTTTCAGGGCCCCGTACGCGGCTAGGCTCTCAAAAAGTCCCACACATGTGGTATCCCCGTACTCAGGAGAAGCAGCAAAATGTATTTTGGGGTGCAATTCCACATATAACCATGGCATGTTTGAGCAATATATCATTTAGTGACAACTTTTTGTAAATTTTTTTTTCTTTTTGTCATTATTCAATCACTTGGGACAAAAAAAAAAATATTCAATGGGCTCAACATGCCTCTCAGCAAATAGCTTGGGGTGTCTACTTTCCAAAATGGGGTCATTTGGGGGTTTTTTTTTCAATACATACAACATTTAAAGTAGTGTATTTCAACAGTCTAATCTTATATTTATCTAATTACATACAAAAAAAACAAGTACCGTATTTATCGGCGTATAACACGCGCCGGCGTATAACACGCACCCCAAGTTTAGGAGGGAATTTTAGGGAAAAAACTTTTAGGAGGGAAGTTTAAGGAAATTTTTTTTACATTTAAACTTACATTTAAATGCAGCCTTACCAGTGTCCATTGCAGCCTTGTCAGTGCAGCCTTGCCAGCAGTGTCCATTGCAGCCTTTCCCCAGTGTCCAGTGCAGCCTTGCCTCAGTGCCAAGTACAGCCTTGCCTCAGTGCCCAGCACAGCCTTGCCTCAGTGCCCAGCACAGCCTTGCCTCAGTGCCCAGTACAGCCTTGCCCGCGTTTCAAAAATGGCGCCACCGAGATCGCCGCAGAGACTGGGCGGAGCGGGACGCCGCCGCCGAGAACGCAGGGACTGGGCGGAGCCGAGATACACATAGCCGAGTGTACTCGGCTCTAGTCGGCTCTTCTCGGCTCCGCTCACAGTCACGCCGAGTCCCGCCCTATGATGGACATAACACAGGTCCAATGGCGGGACTGGGCGTGACTGTGAGTGGAGCCGAGAAAAGCCGAGTACACTCGGCTTTGTGTATCTCTGCGGCGATCGCTGCGCTCCGCTCAGTCAGCGGAGATTCGACGGGGGATAGGTGAGTATCGGCGTATAACACGCACCCACAATTTTCCCCTGATTTTACGGTATATATTTTTAGTCAAAACGAGAAAGATATTTAGAGAGCAGTTCATGTTTTTCCGGACGTGGAAATGCTGCAATGTTTTCAGAAACATTGACCTGTCTTGAATGCCATGTAAAATGTTTGATTCCGGCAGCATGGTCAATGACATCACTGATGATCTCTTTCATGAAAGCTTGACTTGTTGGTTCATATACTTTCGCGACAACCCAGTCTTTTTTTGCCTTACTGAAGCCATACCTGTAATGCAAAGCCCCCTTATTTTCAGATTTTTTTTTTGGTTTATGAATAACAGTTTGCAACCTGTTTATGTTCTTATTGTGGTCGAGGGCAGCAAGTTGTGTTCTTGCAACCATGCCGTCCATAGAGAAGTGATGCCGTTTTGATCGATATTTCAACACCATACTATGAAAAACTTCAACCTCACCTGTATGGTAAAATCCAGAAATATGATCCATGTCCTTTAACAGTCTCTGGTCTTGAATTATGGCATTTAGGTTATGGTGATCCTTGTGTAAGCCACTCATATTCCCTCTCTTCATCAGTAGGTATTGGCGTATGCGAACACTGATGGTATAGGGAATTTCCATGCCATTCATGTACATTTGCTGCATGAAAACTCATTGAAAGACATTTTTTTTTTAGTAAAATAGGATCATCATGACAAGTACTGGATGACCACCATAAATGATTTTTAGCTAAAGGAACCCAGCCAGCAAGTTCTCTACTGTTACTTTTTTTACTTGCAGCCATCAATTTTGCTCCAATCGATTTCACCAGATGCCATACATCAAATTCGTGCCTAATTTCTGTGTATTTCTCCCTTATTATTTTTCGTATAGAGACATGTCTGTCTGTTGCAATTAATTTTACCTGCACTTGATCCCTTAAAACACGCTCTAATGCCTCCACAAAAGCGAATTTTTCAAGTGACACTGAGGTACGACCAGTTTGCAGTTGCTCCACTTGAAAATCTAAGATTAAATCAGTTTCTGCATCCATTAACGTATAGGTGCAGTACTTTGCATTGAAGCCAGGTGAATCACATTGTCCATCACCAATCAATGCTACAGTGTTTTCAGCAATTTTTTGAATGTTCTTTGTTCGTCCATTTAACCAATGATATTCAATAGTTGGAAATATGTAATTTTTTTGGTTATTATAATGTGTCGTCGTGGAAATACCATGCATTTGTAAAATTGAAAAAAAAAATGTAATCTTCAAAAAATTGGACCCGCTGCATACTATTGCGGATGAAATAAGCACGTTTCCAGCTGGCATTCGCCCTAAAAAGGGTTGGCTTCTCCATAATTCAAATCTATGGTGTTGACTGCACTCCGCATGTACTATTAAAGCAAACCCTTGAATGATTTTTTTAAGAGTAATTATACTACCAGTGCAATGAGGTACTTGTAAGCAATGAGATTGCATCAATAATTTATCAAGGCATTGTTCAAACACTAAATATTTATTCTGACCTGCCACATTGGCAGGTTCGTTTTCTTTGTGCACACTTAAATATGAAATATCTGGTACCTTTAAATCAAAATGTAATTGTTCTTCCTCCGATTCTTCGGAATACATTTCCTCCTCTTCTTCTTGAGACGGACGATAAGATTTGTCTTGATCTTTTTTATTTTTTTGGGGAGTGAACGAGATATCTAAATCAATGTTTTCAATGTCAGGCAATGGTAGAGGTTCTGGTACAGTACTTTTAATTGGTGATAATCCAAGAAGAAAAACATTAGGATCCTGATGTATTGTGGGCACATTACTTTTTTTTTAAATGATCGAATTCACTAATAGTTTTTGGTGTACAAGTTTCAGAAAATGATGATTGTAGAATATCAATCAAGGTGATATTCTCTGAAATATTGCCTGTGCCATGCGCAACACAGGAAAGGCAGGGGGAGATTAGAGAGCTGAATGCATGGCTAAAGACCTGGTGTAGGGAGGAGGGATTTGGGTTTCTAGAGCACTGGGCTGACTTTTCATTGGGGTGCAACCTATATGCTAAAGACGGTTTGCACTTGAATGGAAGGGGGTCTGCTGTGCTGGGGGAGAGGTTTATGGGAAGGCTGGAGGAGTATTTAAACTAGGTTTGAGGGGGGAGGGTGAACTAGAATTACATCGGGCACACAGGTCAGTTAGTGGTCAGACATTAATGGAGAGTGGAATGGGGATAGATGGGGGGAGGGTTATGGCAGGTGACAAGAAAGTTCCCATGTTGCAAACAGCCATTGGAAACTATAGTGCCATTTGTACTACTAAAAATTATATGAAAAATACCAGAGAAAAATGTAATACATTAAAGTGTTTGTTCACCAATGCCAGAAGTCTGCCAAGCAAAATAGGTGAGTTGGAAGCTCTGGTGCATGAGGAGAGCTATGACGTAATCGGTATTGCTGAAACGTGGCTTCAATCCTCACATGACTGGATTATTAATATTCCTGGCTATGCACTCTTTCGGAGAGACAGGGCAAAAAGGAAAGGTGGCGGGGTCTGTCTCTATGTGAGAAGTGATCTCAAAGCGAGTGTGAAAGAGGACCTGGTTGATGGAGAGTGTGATGAGGCTGAAGCATTATGGGTGGAACTGCATACAGATGTGCGTAGTTCAAAGTTAATCATTGGAGTTTGTTATAGACCACCCAATGTTAATGAGGAGGTGGAGACTCAGCTCCTTGCACAGATGGAAAGGGCTGCAAGGGCTGGGACGGTGGTAATAATGGGGGATTTTAACTACCCAGAAATTGACTGGAGTAATGGCACTGCTGGGACAGTTAAAGGGCAAAAATTTATAAGCCTATTGCAGGACAATTTTATGGTCCAGTTTATTGAGGCCCCAACTAGGAATGATGCTCTGTTGGACCTGGTAATCTCAAACCATGCAGAGCATATTACTAATGTTCAGATAAAGGAACACCTGGGTAGCAGTGACCATAACATGATTTCATTTGATGTTAGCTGTAAGCAAGAAATACATGCAGGAAGGATAAAAACACTTAATTTCAATAAAGCAAATTTTCCAAGGATGAGGGCTGCTCTCCAGGACTTAGACTGGGAGAGAATATTGGCATCAATGGGCACAGAACAGAAATGGGAATTCTTCAAAAAGACTGTTTGTGAACTCACTGCAAAGTATATTCCCATGGGCAATAAGTTTAAAAGGCTAAAAATAAAACCTATGTGGCTCACAGTTAAAGTTAAAAAAGCTATAAACAATAAGAAAAGCGCTTTTAAAAAATATAAAAATGAAGGAACACTAGTGTCGTTTAAATGTTACAAAGAATATAACAGGATATGTAAAAAGGAAATCAAGGATGCAAAAATTCAAAACGAACGACAGATTGCAAAAGATAGTAGGACAAACCCCAAAAAATTCTTCAAATATATTAATAGTAAAAAGGTCAAGTCTGAGCATGTAGGCCCTTTACAAAATAATCTAGAGTGGGTGACTGGGGACAAAGAGAAGGCTAATTTATTAAATACTTTCTTCAGCTCTGTGTATACAATGGAGCATGGGGGAGCTCATGTCCATAATGGGGGTGGTAGTGACACAGCCTCAAATCCACAATGGCTCAAAAGTGATATGGTCCAGAAATATTTAGACAGAATAAAGGTGGATAAAGCACCTGGACCAGATGGCATACACCCACGGATCCTAAAAGAATTGAGCTCTGTAATTTCAAAGCCATTGTATCTAATTTTTAGGGACTCATTAATGACAGGAATAGTACCACTGGATTGGCGCAGGGCCAATGTGGTGCCTATATTTAAAAAGGGAACAAAGTCTTTACCAAGTAACTATAGACCTGTTAGTTTAACTTCCATAGTTGGGAAGATACTGGAGAGATTAATAAAAGACCACATAGATGAGTTCTTGCTGGAAAAAAACTATTTAAGCAACAGACAGCATGGATTCATGAAAGACAGAAGTTGTCAGACAAACCTGATTTCTTTTTATGAAGAGGTAAGTAAAACCTTGGACAGAGGTGTGGCTGTGGACGTGGTATACTTGGATTTTGCAAAAGCGTTTGATACAGTTCCCCACACACGGCTCATGTGTAAGGTAAAGTCTACAGGATTGGAAATATCAGTTTGTAAATGGATAGAAAACTGGCTAAAAGACAGAATTCAGAGAGTAGTAGTTAATGATTCTTACTCTGAATGGTCTAAGGTTATCAGTGGTGTACCCCAAGGTTCAGTGCTGGGACCCTTACTTTTTAATATCTTTATAAATGATATTGGGTCTGAGATCAAAAGTAACATTTCTGTCTTTGCAGATGACACCAAGCTATGCAGTGGAATAACGTCCTTACATGATGTCTCCAATTTACAAGCCGACCTCGATGCCCTGTCTAATTGGGCGACTATGTGGCAGATGAGGTTTAATGTTGATAAATGTAAAGTTATGCACTTGGGGGCTAAGAATATGAATGCATCATACATATTAGGGGGAATACAACTGGGGGGATCCGTAGTGGAGAAGGATCTGGGGGTTTTGGTAGATCATAAGCTCAATAATGGCATGCAATGCCAAGCTGTGGTTTCCAAGGCGAGCAAAGTCCTTTCTTGTATTAAGAGAGGTATGGACTCCAGAGAGAGAGATATCATTTTGCCCCTGTTCAAATCATTAGTAAGGCCTCATCTGGAATGCGCAGTTCAGTTTTGGGCACCAGTTCTCAAAAAGCATATCGGGGAACTGGAGAAAGTGCAGAGAAGGGCAACCAAACTGATAAGAGGCATGGAGGAGCTCAGCTATGAAGAAAGATTAGAGGAACTGAATTTATTCACTCTTGAGAAGAGGAGAATAAGGGGGGATATGATTAACATGTACAAATATATAAGGGGTCCATATAGTGAACTTGGTGATGAGTTATTCACTTTACGGTCAACACAGAGAACAAGGGGGCACTCTTTACGTCTAGAAGAAAAAAGATTTCATCTCCAAATGCGGAAAGGTTTCTTCACAGTAAGAGCTGTGAAAATGTGGAACAGACTCCCTGCAGAGGTGGTTCTGTCCAGCTCAGTAGATTGCTTTAAGAAAGGCCTGGATACTTTCCTAAATGTACATAATATAACTGAGTACTAACAGTTCTTGGTAAAGTTGATCCAGGGTAAATCCGATTGCCTCTCGGGGGATCAGGAAGGAATTTTTTTCCCCTGCTGTAGCAAATTGGATCATGCTCTGCTGGGGTTTTTTGCCTTCCTCTGGATCAACTGTGGGTATAGAATTGGGTATATGGGAGTGCACGATATTTTTATTTTATTTTATTTTAGTTATTTTTTTTATGGTTGAACTGGATGGACTTTGTCTTTTTTCAACCTGACTAACTATGTAACTATGTAACTATGTAACTATCTTCTTCAATTTGTCCAGGTTCGAAAAAACCTCACATACTAGTTTGTAAAGGTGATATTAGAGTCAATTGAGGGAGTTGAACCAAAGAGCACTGTATAGCAACAGAAACTGTAGACAGAGGTATGCATACCTGTGTCTTCTTGGGTCTTACTTTCTTTTTTCAGGTGACATTGGACGCCTCGATGAATTATCTGATATCTTGGTTTCTGTTTTATTTTCTGAGAATACAAGTAAATAGTTCCGGTATTTGATATTTCTACTTCATTAGCAGATAGATCGATAAACTCCGTCGGTTCATTAGCAGCAGAAGTTCAAATTACACTGTCAACCAATGTAGAGTCCGCAGACTGACACATTACCAGTTCACTGTCACTGACTTCTGATAAAGAAGCACTCGACGTATTATTTTGTTCAGAAATAGATTCCATTGATCTTCGAGTTGATGCAGAGCTCATATCTACAAAATTTATAGATTGCGAAAGCACATCAGTTTCGGTTCTTCTACGTTTACTGTAGTTGTGTTCAAATTCCACATGACACATTTGTATTTGTTTTTCTAAGAGCAGAGAAGGGTAAGCTGTATTCTTCAAATGTTTTTGTGTACCTCTTAGTTCATAATCTTCTTCAGAAAAATGTCTTGAACAAATTTGGAATTGGGAGAGTTTTGTTTTAAAAATTGTTTCAACCAACGATTCTAAATCACCACTTGGAATTTTTAGTTTTTCAAGCCATGTTTTTATCCTCTCTCGATTGCGGGGAAATTAATGTAGTTTAATATTCTCATTTCTCGGGTTCAAAGAACAAGATTTTACAAAACAACTGGGCATTCTGAAAAATAAATTGTTTAGTTTTTGATTAACCACTTCCCGCCCAGTCAATAGGAGATTGACGTCCGGGAAGTGGTTGCGTTATCCACACTGGACGTCTATTGACGTCCTGCAGGATAATGCCTTGCGCGCCCCGCGGTGATCGGGGATGGCATGTGTCCCTCGGACACAGCGCTTCCCCGATCATGGTAAACAGCCAATTTCATTGGCTGTTTACCATGTGATCAGCTGTGTCAAAGTCACAGCTGATCACATGTCACAACAAACGCGGCGGCGCGCTCCGTGCGCGCCGCCAGAGGCTTGCAGAGCGGGGATCGGGGAAGGCGAGTGTCCCTTGGACACAGCGCATCCCCGATCAGGGTAAACAGCCAATAAAATTGGCTGTTTACCACGTGACCGGCTGTGTCCAATCACAGCCGGTCACAAACGTAAACAAACCGCAGGAGTTACTACCTGATCCCTGCTCTCTCCTCACACACCGATCTGTGAGGAGAGAGCAGAGATCAGTAAGTGAGATCAGTGTAGTTTGTCTACATTTGTTTACTGTGCATAACACGCCCCCCCCAATAAAGAGGACCTGTCACACAGCCCAGCACATCAATCAGCCCATCTGTCAATCAGCCCAGCCAATCAGCCCATCTGTCAATCAATCAGCCCATCTGTCAATAAATCAATCAGCCCATCTGTCAATAAATCAATCAGCCCATCTGTCACAGGCCCACCTCCATCGGTACCGCCATTGGTACCGCCACACAGGCTACCAGTACCGCCATCGGTACCACTACCAGTACTGCCACTAGTACTGCCACCAGTACAGCCACTAGTACCGCCATCAGGCCCAGCATCTATACTTCCAGGCCCGCTACCAGTATCGACACTAGTGCCGCCATCGGTACCACCACCTGTACCGCCATCGGTACCACCACCACCCGTACCGCTATCGGTACCACAACCAGCTGTACTGCCATCGTTACCACCACCACCCGTACCGCCATCGGTACCGCCACCACCACCACCTGTACCGCCATCGGTACCACCACCACCCGTACCGCCACCTGTACCACCATCGGTACCGCCACCACCCGTACCGCCATCGGTACCACCACCACCTGTACCGCCATTGGTACAACCACCACCCATACCGCCATCTGTACCACCACACAGGCCCAACACTAATACCTCTGTAGCGGGGTCTTTAAATTTAGTTGGGGTACACCTGGGTGGTAGTATGACCCAGGTGTGTAATTGTGAGAGGTTTTGGACCCCTTTGTATTCGTGGAGGATTGGGTGGTGTATTATTCTCCTTGGCCTGTGGGTGGCGGTGTACCCGCAGGCTCAAGGTAGAATCACTACCACAGTGCTACCCTTTTTGTCCCTTTCTGGAGACGGTACGGCAAGGGCGAGGAACCTGCCGTGGTGTCGATGGGAGGGGATAAAAGGGGAAGACGCCCTCACCACGAGGTCTTCGAGGATCTTCTCTTCACGCACCCAAGCACCTTAGGCCTGGGTGCGGGCGGTTCGGTGTTCCGGCCCAGGCGCCCTAGGCCTGGCCGGAATGGAGTTGGAGTCCATCCCAGGCACCTTCAGCCTGGGGTGAGGTACTAGATCGTAGGCCTGGGGCCCAATAACTTCGACTGGGTCCCGCAAGGGCGAAGTGATCCGAGGGTCCCCGAGGTGGACAGGACCCGCATCTGAGGTGAGGAGGCCGGGGAGGTCACCCGTCCGGAGATTCCGGAGCAGCATCAACCCGGTGACGGATGGGCCTCCGGTAACTCCCTTAGAGGAACATCTTCCCCTGATAGGGGCCACAGCGCAGCGAAGGTACTCCTAAATACGTTCTCTTGAGTTGCTGGTAGAGACTCACAAGTTCCATGTTCTATGCTAAATCAAGGCTACGATAACCGCTGGTGAAATCACAGTGGTTTAGACTGAAATCAGGATAGTGCCTCGACCTGCTCATCCCACCGTATCAGGCTGTTAAAACGTTCCAACCAGTTGGCTACAGAAGCATTGTTTATTGTGGAGTTTACAATAAAGCAAAAGTTGGACCGTGATCGGTGTGTGGACTCTGGTTAATGGCAGCAAAGGAGGGTGCCAGCATAGCAGGACTGAGTTTCATAACTAAAGCACATTGGCCCGAGGAAGATACTGATACTGGCCTTCACCTCACCCACAGTCATGGGGAGGACATGGGCCGTAGCGCATCTCACCCTGTCGTGTGACATACCCCTAGACAAAGGAGACGGGGTGAGGCCGCTACACGTGGGGGCTCGTGAGTCCGTGATGAAATGTGTATTGACTTTGAAATTTGAAATGGCTGTGTCTGGACTTTGCTGCCCAGAGGAGTGCCGAGCAGGTCGGCCATGTGATTGGTCAAAGTGCGTCCCTGTGCTCGAAGTCGTGGGAATGACCCCAAGACGGGAAAGGCCCATGCAGAAAGAGCGGGAAGAGGGAGAAGTCCAGCCGTGTGAAGTACTACATGTGGGGACTTTTGCTGCACTGCGCCATGAGGCACCCCGTGACTGCGCAAGTCGTGGGTGGAGACTGGAGAAAGCCCGCGAAAACGTGCAAGTCGTGGGAGGAGTCTGGTCATGTGAGGAGATACACGTGGAGACTCCGGCGCGTGGTCAGTGCGTGATGGAGCAGCAGATAGTCGGGATGGCCTCAAGCTCCCCGTGGATTCCGGTTCCCTACCCCGCGAAGATGACTGCTTTTGCTGCTCCCCTTACAGACACGGGAATAAGACTCAGGCCCCGAGGGCAGTTGGCTTTGTACTCATGCAGAGACACGGAGGCCCTCGGCGTGATCTGTCCCGGATGCTCGGGACTGGTGGTCCACCTGAAGCCATTTGGGCGTTGCGAAGCATGCAAGGAGTTCCTGTTCGAGGTGGAGCCATCCACAGTAAGGCCCCGGGCCCTTCGCCTCAACAGCCTCACAGGTACCGCTACTCCGGAAGGGGAGATCCAGGCCTTTGCGGAGGTTCCCGTACGCACTGACCAGGGCGACGTGACTGCCCAACCAGAGACTGAGAGAGAAAAATCCGAGGATGCTGCTTCGGTCACCACAGATTCCCTGCTCCCACCTCCGAAGAGGAAAGTTGGCCTGGTGCAGGCCTTCTATGGTCGTGGTCGAGTTTCACCCCGTCGCTGGCCGGGCCTGGATGGATCCAGTTGGAAGAGTCCTGGACATCCCAGTTCTACAAAAGGTCAAGGTGAGCCAGGGGCTGGGACTGTGGTGGTGGTTGGAGGTGTCAGGAGTCCACAGTTGGTGGAGCCCGCAAGGGAGGGTAGTTCCACGTCTACTAGAGACTACCTTCCCGCCGAGATGTATGACACCTCCGACCTGGAATCGCTGTCAGACTGCGGGGATGACGGGGAAATAGATGAACTGTTTCACCGGAAGGGCAGGGACAAACGCCCGTTATCTGTGCTACGTGAACCGCAGGATTCCCCTATGTCTATAGGAGACAGCACGCCCCGGGTGCAGGCCCCGGAGCTTACGAGGAAGTCTAGTCCTCCGGCCAACTTTCCACATTCCACAACATCATCCGTTTTGGTAGCGGGGATGCAGCGTGCTTCATTGCGGGCACCGAGAGCGAAGCTGCCCGAGGTAGTGAAAGTACCTCGGCACCCGGAGGCCATCGTTCAACCAGGAGAAGGTGAGCGGGATGCCATGCCTCCTTTGGCCATATTGCAAAGACTTTTATCCCAGAAAGTCGCCCGTGAGTACGGATGGGAATATCCCTACTTACCTCAGGACTTACTTTACGAAGTTGAGGTCCTGCGACAGAGATGGTACGACAAATTCATTTGGGACAAACTCAAAGTGCCTCATGCCCGGCGATACTTGTCCTGTTCGCCACCAGTGTCGAAAAAGTTCAAAGACTGCAGAGCAGACTGGATGTTGGGGCACCACATTTATGCGGACAAGGTGCTTATCTGCCGGAAGGATAAAGAGGATGTCAACTATTCGATTGAGGTTTTCGATAAGCATCTAAAGCCTTTTTTCTTGCCTGATCCGAAGTTCTATCTGTGAGAAGAGACTCACTTGCTTCCCTGCAGTTTCTGGAAATGAACATTTGAACTGTACCCTGGTTTTTTATTTGGGTTTGTTTTTCTACTCTTTGGAGGAATGAGAGCAGTTTTTGTTGTTTGTTCCCTCTTCTTCCAGAAATCAAAGACTTTTTTTTTGGGGGGTAGAATCAGTGTAGGGACGCAGGAAGAAGGAAGACTTCACCAAGTGTCATTACCGCGGCACTGTCACCAGGTGGCAGTGTTGCGCAACGGTTGTTGGAATTCTACACTTGCATTACTTTGCCATTTGAAGCGAATGGGTTTCTCGGCTGATAGACTCATTCGTTTCAAGTCAACACACAATGTTAGGATGTTTTTCTGTGTTTTTTTTTATTTCCCTCATGCAGGAGATTCGTCCGTCAAGACTACTGAGTATGGGGTGGTTCTTAGACAGTGACGGGAGGGATTGTATATATGTGAATGTTCAGATGGTTTTATGAAAAAGTTTTTGTTATATTCCCCTTCCCCTTGAGCAGGTCTTGGCACAAATAGGGTTTACATTTTTGGGGATAGCCTCTGGGGCCAGGCTTGTGTCACCACTCCATGGGAGACATGGGTTTGCACCAGCGTTAAATCACAGGGGGGAGTATGTAGCGGGGTCTTTAAATTTAGTTGGGGTACATCTGGGTGGTAGTATGACCCAGGTGTGTAATTGTGAGAGGTTTTAGACCCCTTTGTATTCGTGGAGGATTGGGTGGTGTATTATTCTCCTTGGCCTGTGGGTGGCGGTGTACCCGCAGGCTCAAGGTAGAATCACTACCACAGTGCTACCCTTTTTGTCCCTTTCTGGAGACGGTACGGCAAGGGCGGGGAACCTGCCGTGGTGTCGATGGGAGGGGATAAAACGGGGAGACGCCCTCACCACGAGGTCTTCGAGGATCTTCTCTTCACGCACCCAGGCACCTTAGGCCTGGGTGCGGGCGGTTCGGAGTTCCGGCCCAGGCGCCCTAGGCCTGGCCGGAATGGAGTTGGAGTCCATCCCAGGCACCTTCAGCCTGGGGTGAGGTACTAGATCGTAGGCCTGGGGCCCAGTAACTTCGACTGGGTCCCGCAAGGGCGAAGTGATCCGAGGGTCCCCGAGGTGGACGGGACCCGCATCTGAGGTGAGGAGGCCGGGGAGGTCACCCGTCCGGAGATTCCGGAGCAGCATCAACCCGGTGACGGATGGGCCTCCGGTAACTCCCTTAGAGGGACATCTTCCCCTGATAGGGGCCACAGCGCAGCGAAGGTACTCCTAAATACGTTCTCTTGAGTTGCTGGTAGAGACTCACAAGTTCCATGTTCTATGCTAAATCAAGGCTACGATAACCGCTGGTGAAATCACAGTGGTTTAGATTGAAATCAGGATAGTGCCTCGACCTGCTCATCCCACCGTATCAGGCTGTTAAAACGTTCCAACCAGTTGGCTACAGAAGCATTGTTTATTGTGGAGTTTACAATAAAGCAAAAGTTGGACCGTGATCGGTGTGTGGACTCTGGTTAATGGGAGCAAAGGAGGGTGCCAGCATAGCAGGACTGAGTTTCATAACTAAAGCACATTGGCCCGAGGAAGATACTGATACTGGCCTTCACCTCACCCACAGTCATGGGGAGGACATGGGCCGTAGCGCATCTCACCCTGTCGTGTGACATACCCCTAGATAAAGGAGATGGGGTGAGGCCGCTACACCTCCATTAGTACCACCACACAGACCGTCACCACTACCACCAGCAGTACCATTACACAGGCCCACCAATAAGCACTGCCATAATGTCCCAAAGGGTTTACACACCTGAGGAGGCATATGCCATTCTTGCCATGTCGGATGAGGAGAGCAGCGGGGAGCTCCCATTATCCGATTCTGGTTCGGAATACAAGCCAGTGGAGGATAGTGGCTCAGAGTCCGAGTCCCCGGAGGAAACCGTCCCTCCCAAAAGAATGCGATCAGGACCAAGATCAGGTCCAAGATCAGGAGAACTGCCCACCACCAGCAGCGCCATACCCCAGGAAGAGGAGCCCAGTACAAGTAATAGAAATACACGCCCAACCATAAGAATCCAGCCCCAGTCCTACCTTCCTGATGCCCTGGCAAACCCCTTATGGTTGCCTGCCATCTCAGGATCTGCTATCATCCCCCCTTTCACTGCACAGCCAGGTGTGCAGCCGGACACTACAAATTTTTCTAAATTTGATTATTTTTGTTTATTTTTCCCACAAGATTTGCTGCAGAATATAGTGGATCAAACTAATCTGTATGCATCCCAATTTATTGCTGCCAACCCCAATTCTTCCTACGCCCGCATGTTCCAGTGGCGGCGTCTAACATTGGATGAATTTAAATTGTTTTTGGGCCTTACGTTCAATATGGGGCTTACAAAAAAGAACGAAGTCCATGCATATTGGTCCAAACGCCCCATCCAACACATGCCCATATATTCCGCTGTCATGTCCAGGAAAAGATACGACATGATTATGCGTTTTCTCCACTTCAATGACAATTCACAGTGCCCTCCCCGAGATCATCCCAACTACGACAAATTGTACAAGATACGCCCCCTAATCAATGCCTTTTCCCAGCTATTTCAAGAAGTTTTCATCCCAGACCAAAAAATTTGTGTGGACGAGTCCCTCATACATTTCGCTGGCCGACTGCAGTTCAAGCAGTATATACCAAGCAAGAGAGCCAGGTATGGGTTAAAATTAAATAAATTATGTGATTGAGCCACTGGATACATCTTCACATTCAGGATCTACGAAGGCAAAGACTCCCAGCTCCAGCCCCGTGATTGCCCCACATATATTTAAACCAGTGGGAAAATTGTCTGGGAGTTGGCATACCCCCTGTTCAGAAAAGGTTACCATTTATATGTTGACAATTACTATATCAGCCTGCCCCTTTTTCGCCACCTTTACAGTAAGCAAACCCCGGCCTGCGGTACCTTAAAAAAAAAAACGGAAGGGATTCCCACAAAATTTATTGACCAAAAAATTGCGACCTGGAGAATCGGCATTCATGAGGAACGAGGAGGTGTTGGCCATGAAGTGGAGGGACAAGAAAGATGTCCACATCCTCTCTACGATCCACAATGACACCATGGTGGAGATCCAAAGAAGACGCGGCCCCATTGTAAAGCCCGAATGTCTCCACGACTACAATTTGTACATGGGGGGGGTGGATTTAAACGACCAGATGCTACAGCCCTACTTATCAACCAGAAAGTCCCGTTATTGGCACAAAAAAGTTGCGTTACATCTGTTTCACATGGCCCTTTTTAATTCGTTTGTCTGCTACCAAAAAGCAACTCAAAATCAACAACTCCCCTACCTCCATTATATCGAAGATATCATCGATGCCCTCATTTACCAACAAGATCCCGCCCCAGGAAGCATTCGCTCTGATAGTGTGAGTCGGCTTCATGAGCGACACTATCCCTTTAGCACCCCCCCACAGAATCTGGAAGAAGACACCAAAAGAAATGCTGTGTATGCAGCAGAGGAGGAGTAAGAAGAGACACCACCTATTATTGTCCCGATTGTCCCTCCCAACCTGGCCTGTGCATCGGAAATTGCTTCAAAAATTATCATACATCCATTAGTTCCCCTTATTATTAACAGACTGCCATTTCCCCATTTGCCTGCTACCATGTTACTAACTACCTTCCATGTTAATTAACTGACCCTGGCCTGTTTACCGACGATGTCTTTTCTTGCCGATTTAACCACTTGACAACTGGGCACTGTTCTGTCTCAACTACAAAGCGATAAAGTTCATCTCCAGGTTGAAGTAGGCCTTACACAAGCTGGTTTGCTATTATCCCTTGCATCGATACAGGCAGTTTAACTCAATGAATAAACTCACAGTTAGGACGACAGACGATGAATCCTTTCGAATGTTCCGTTTAATGATGGATATTCATAGATAGAAAAACGTTGCAGTTGTAAGCCACATGTAAGATGTTTAGCATGGAAGATATACAGGAGTAATGACCAGAATCAGGAAGTGGAGCAGATATATAAAGAACTACGGTGAGAGAGAGAGTTCAGCTAGAAAGAAGGGGACAGATCTTAAAGACACAGAGCAAGAATAATCACATAGTGTAACACAACACTCCCCGTCTGAAATCTTTAGATTTCATAACCTCAAACTAAAATATATATTTTCAAAAAGTCCAATACTGACGAATGTCCTGGAACCTGTAATGAAAAACATGCAACAAGCAAATAATAAACATAAGTTCAACAGGATGAAGAACATAAAGTCACAGTATGATGTCTTCAAGAATTCCAAAGTTCTGAGTAGAACCTGTAGATGGCAGCAATGTACTCCCCGCCGTGCCAACAGCATGGCTAGTCCTTGCACAAGTCACTCACCTGGCAAAAGGAGTACTAACTCTGTAATTGGTCGACTAAAGGTTCGTGTCGATCCTCCCTTGGTTACCTTGACTTCTACCTTCCGGACTTTGTTATCGTCGCTGGGCATAACTTTAGTAATAAGACCCATAGGCCACTCATTCCGACAAACTTCCTTGTCTTTTAGAAGGATGAGGTCTCCAACCTTAAGATTCGGCTTAGATGCTTGCCATTTGTTACGACCTTGAAGGTGATGAAGATACTTTTTCTTCCAGCGATGCCAGAACACATTGGCTAGATGCTGCACCTGCTTCCATTGATGCCTGTAATGGTGTGACAGCAGCTTCTGTTTTGTACTTACAGAAGTGTGGAGTGAGGTGTTCACAGTTCTTATTTTCTTATCATCTTCAGGGTTTACTAGCCCATAGGTGGTGTCAATAGGGAGTAAGTAAGAGTCCTCACGCAGAAACCTTGGAGGTGACAGCCATAGGCTGTCCTGAAGAGCGGCAGGTGACACGGCTCTGGTCCCACAGTCAGCTGGGTTGAGTTCAGTGGGAACGTGATGCCATTGACTTGGTAGAGAGAATCTCTTGATACGTTTAACCCTGTTGCTGACGTACACATAAAATTGTTTTGTTTGGTTGTTTATGTAACCAAGTACTACCTTACTGTCTGTATAGAAGGTGAAAGAATCAATTCTAGTGTCCATTTCACTTCGTATGACCTCGGCAATTTCTACTGCTAGCACGGCTGCACAAAGTTCAAGTCTTGGTATGGTATGTGCAGGCTTGGGAGTGAGTTTTGCCTTGCCTAGGACAAAACTACAGTGTGATTCTCCATTCAGTTCAGAGGTCTTCAAATAGGCTACTGCAGCAATAGCTTCAACTGATGCATCAGAGAAAATATGAATCTCTCTCCGGTTAGCAGTTGAAGTGGATCCTGGAACATAGCAACGGGGAATCTGAAGTTTTTCTAGTGACTTCAAAGAATATCTCCACCTTTCCCACTTGTGTTGATTCTCACTAGGCAAGGGAGTATCCCAGTCTATGTTCTCAGTAGACAACTGTCTTAGTAAAATCTTACCTTGAATGGTAACTGGAGCAAGGAAACCCAGTGGGTCATAGATGCTATTCACCACGGACAGGACTCCTCTCTTAGTGAAGGGTTTGTCACAAGTTGACACTTGGAAGGTGAATTTGTCTTGCTTGATGTTCCACAACAAACCCAGACTTCGCTGTACAGGAGGCACATCTGTACCTAAGTCAAGGTTTTTTAGACTAGTGGCATAGTCCTCAGAGTGAAAGGCATTCATAAGTTCCTGGCTGTTGGATATAATCTTGTGCAGTCTAAGGTTTGCTACAGACAGCATCTCCTTTGTTCTGGTGAGAAGATCAATTGCTTCTTTAACAGTTGGAAAGGACTTAAGTGCCTCGTCAACGTAGAAGTTTCTTTCAACAAATTGACGGGCATCAGATCCATATTCAACTTCTCCAGTCTGAGCTGTTCTCCTTAGCCCATAAGTTGCCACTGCTGGGGAAGGACTGTTACCGAATCCATGTACCTTCATGCGATAATCTACAACTTCCTTGTTGAGGCCATTGCCCTTGTGCCATAGAAGCCTGAGGTAGTTTCTGTTGTCTTCTCTGACGATGAAGCAGTGAAACATCTGTTGAATGTCGGCCATTACTGCTACAGGCTCTTGTCTGAAACGAATCAAGACTCCTATTAGACTGTTGCTCAAGTTGGGTCCAGTAAGGAGCATGTTGTTAAGAGAAACACCTTCGTGCTGAGCACTGGAATCAAAGACAACTCTGATTTGGTCTGGTTTGCGTGGGTGATACACGCCAAAGGATGGAAGGTACCAGCATTCTTCTCCCTCCTTTAGTGGGGGAGCAGGCTCTGCATGATCTCTGTCAAATACATTTTGCATAAAGTCCACAAAGTGCTTTTGCATCTCTGGTTTCCTGCTTAAGTTTCGCTTTAAGGAGGAGAATCTACTGATGGCCTGCTGTAAGTTGTTGGGCAATCTCTCTCTTGGGAGACGAAAGGGTAGGGGTGCTACCCAGTTATTGGAGTCATCTTGAAAGAACTCATTGTCCATTACCTTGATGAATTCTTTGTCTTCCATTGAAGGAGCCAGTATTTCATCTTCACTGGTTGCATTAAACACTGTAGAGCCGAAGTCGCCATCATGGCAGGAGAAAGGGCTTGTGTCACCTGAGATACCATGTTGCCATTCGTGGCTGGCTATCTTCTCTTTCACCCAGTAGTGATGTGGGCATGGCTCAAAGTAAGTGTTTCGGCCATTTGGCAGAACATTTGTCTTGAATGACGAAATGTTGGTAGGTCTTTTCATTTTGCCTATGCAGACATTGCCTATGATGACCCACCCTAGATCTGTGCGCTGGGCAAATGGGGCATCTGGGGGTCCACTGACTTGTCTGTGTGCCTTGTGAACTCTTAGAATGTCTCTTCCTAACAGAAGAAGGATCTGAGCATCTTTGTCAAGCGGCGGTATCTCATTTGCTATTACCTTGAGGTGAGGGTGATGGAAAGCAGCAGCTGGAGTAGGGATTTCTTCCCTGTTGGCAGGTATCTGATTGCACTCAACAAGTGTAGGTAAGGGTAATTGCAAGTTACCTTTGAGAGAAGATACCATGAGTCCATGAGCCCTTCTTCCAGAAACCTCTATAGTTCCACTACAGGTACCCAAGGTGTAAGGATGAGCTTCGCCTTTTATTTCAAATAGATTGAACAATACCGATTTTGCAAGTGATCGATTGCTCTGATCGTCTAAGATAGCATATGCCTTTAGAGACTTTTCTGGTTGATCCTTGTGGTATATGTTCACCAAACATATCTTAGCACAGGACTTACCACAGCGGTCTTCTCCACAAACTTCAGTGCAGGATGAAGAAATGATGGTAGAATTAGGCACTTGGTCTGTATTCTCCCCGCCATGCGTTAACCTGGGAGGAGCGTTGGCAGGTTGTGCAGAGCTGGGCTCAAGAGGATGGAGGGCTTGCACATGTTCTTCAGAGCCACACTCTATGCACTTGATGGACACATTACAGTCCCTTGCAAAATGTTTTGTAGAAGCACAGCACCTGAAACATACCCTTAATGTCTTTAAAAGCTCCTTGCGCTCTTCCAGAGGCTTTTTCCTAAAGCCGATACATTTATTGAGGGGGTGTGGCTTCTTGTGTATGGGACACTCTCTGTTAGGGTTTTCAATCTTCCTACTCTGTTTGTTCGTGGCCAGAACTGTGGTAGGAGTGGGAAGGATGTCAGTCTTTTTCACGGACACTGGGCCTCTATGGTTTCTGTAGTTGCCCTGAAGACTGGTACTCTTAGGAAAGGGTGAGAAGAGACTGTACTCACCGTAGGAAAAACTTGGATCGTTCTTGGTCTCTGCAATTTTCCTGATGAATTCACAGAAGAAAGAGAATGGAGGGAAGGAAACCTTGTTCTCTCTTTTGTATGATGACCCTAGTGCAGTCCATTTCTCTTGCAAACCATACGGGAGCTTGGAGACAATTGGGTTTACCCCTCTTGGAGTGTCAAGGTAACTGAGTCCAGGTAGTTTTGGGTCTGTCTTGGCTAGCTGAAGCTCAAGGAGAAGGTCACTCAGTCTCTGGAACTCCTTGTTGTCCTTACCGGATATCTATGGGAAAGTTTCCAGACGCATGAACAAAGCATTTTCTATAGCTTCTGGACTGCCATAACTTTGCTCTAGTCGCTCCCATGCAGCTGTGAGGCCTGCAGTAGGATTGTCCATGAAAACCGATCTTAATGGCTTAACACGTGCAGCAGATAGAGGACCAAGCCATTTGATCAGCAGATTCAATTCTTGATCAGCTGTAATGCCAATATTGCTGATTGTAGTTCTGAAGGCACATTTCCAACTTCTGTAGTTCTCAGGTTGGTCATCAAAACTTGTAAGACCAGTCTTTGTGAGCTCTCTGCGAAGCATGTACCTCACAAACTCTTCTGTCTCAGTTGTCTCCGCCTTTATGTGAGATGCTGTTGGCTGTATGGTGCTGATTGCGTTATCTTTGACATTGTTGTTAAAGGACACAGGGAAATATGGTGCAGCAGATGCATCCAGGTGAGTTGCTTGCTTGAAGTCAGTTGTTCCAATGGTACGTTGATTCAAGGCTGTACCGATGACTGGAGATTGATGACTTGCCTGAAGCTTGCGCTGATGCTCTGTGACGTATGAAGGCAGGCAAGGTAGGCAGGTAGGAAATGCAGTGGAGTGATTTTGAGTGCAGGAAGTTGCTGGAACCTTTTTAACTTGAAGCTGTGAAGGAGTCTCTATGTAGTCGGGAGCATTGGAGACAATGGAGTGTGCACTGCAGTGGCTTAGGACATAGTCTTTAGTGCGTTTGAGGGGGTCTTCCATATCTGCTATGTTTAGGTTAATGCTGTCTTTCTCACTTGCACCTTCGTCTGCACTGATAGCTTGCTGTAGGACCCTTAGCTTTGCCATAGCTGCGTCATGTTTACACTGTTCATTTAAGGTTTCCATTGTTGCTCTTTGTCGTGCTGACTGCGCTTCCGACTCTGCTCTCTGAGCTTCCAACTCTGCTCTTTGACGTGCTGACTGCGCTTCCAACTCAGCCCTTTGAGCTGCATATGCCACCTGCACTTTGCTGGCTTCCACTTCAGCGCGGGCATTAATAAGTCGCTCACTGAGTGTTGAGTATCTTGAACTATGGGATCTTGACGAGTTTTTAGAACGTCTGGTGGAAACAGATCTGTGAGATGCAGTGTCCTGTAACAGCTTTATTTTTGCTTCTGCCTTTAATCTGGTTTGCTGGATAAAACTGTCTCTTTCAATATTGAGAGCATTGACGCGCTTTAATTGCATCATCGCATTTTCTGTATTCATGTTTTGCAAGACATTAGTGAATTTGCTGCTGGTAAGCTGATAAAGCTCATATGAGGCAGAAAGTTGTTTAATGGCGCCCTCTAGTGTCAGTGGTTCACGTTCAACAGACACTGTATTGGCTTCAGCAAGGATTTTCTCCCAGACTAATTCCAAGCTATTTGACAATTCAGTCCTTGAAGCTTCATAATTCTCCATTACTTTCCAAGTGGGTTTAACTGAGCGTTTGGGTAACTCAGTTTCTTCAGGAACTTGTGAGGAAGGAGATGTGAGTTCACATGCAGAAGCTTGGTCACTCATGATAGCAGACTGACTGTGAAAGCAGGCAGGATCTGTGTGCTGAAATATGACACTGTGCAGATTGTCTCAGGCTATAAGGCTGCCATGTGCTGCTCTGTCCCTTCTGTCTTGCTATGAGGGCAGTAAATCTTGTCTGTTTCAGTACTGACATGCAGAAATCTTGTAATTAGGCTGTGAACTCCGTTTTTCTACTGTTCTGTCTCAACTACAAAGCGATAAAGTTCATCTCCAGGTTGAAGTAGGCCTTACACAAGCTGGTTTGCTATTATCCCTTGCATCGATACAGGCAGTTTAACTCAATGAATAAACTCACAGTTAGGACGACAGACGATGAATCCTTTTGAATGTTCCGTTTAATGATGGATATTCATAGATAGAAAAACGTTGCAGTTGTAAGCCACATGTAAGATGTTTAGCATGGAAGATATACAGGAGTAATGACCAGAATCAGGAAGTGGAGCAGATATATAAAGAACTACGGTGAGAGAGAGAGTTCAGCTAGAAAGAAGGGGACAGATCTTAAAGACACAGAGCAAGAATAATCACATAGTGTAACACAACAGGCACTTAAATCCCCTTAATAACCAGACCAATTTTCAGCTTTTGGTGCTCTCACATTTTGAATGACAATTACTCAGTCATGCAACACTGTACCCATATGAAATTTCCGTCCTTTTTTTCACACAAATAGAGCTTTTATTTGGTGGTATTTGATCACCTCTGCGGTTTTTATTTTTTTCGCTATAAATGAAAAAAGACCGAAAATTTTGGAAAAAAATGCATTTTTCTTCATTTCTATTATAAAATTTTGCAAATAAGTAATTTTTCCTCATAAATTTGGCCAAATATTTATATTGCTACATATATTTGGTAAAAATAACCCAAATTAGTGGATATTATTTAGTCTGGGTGAAAGTTATAGGGTCTACAAGCTATGGTGCCAATTACTGAAAATTGATCAATTTGATCACACCTGATGTACTGACAGCCTATCTCATTTCTTGAGACCCTAACAAGCCAGTAAAGTACAAATACCCCCCAAATGACCCCTTTTTGGAAAGTAGACATTCCAAGGTAGTTAGTAAGAGGCATAGTTAGTTTTTTGAAGTTGTCATTTTTTCCCACAATTCTTTGCAAAATTAAGATGATTATTATTTTTTATTTTTTTCACACCAAATTATAACAGGTTACTTCTCTCACATGGCATGTACATTCCACAAATGACACCCCAAAATATATTCTGCTGCTCCCCCCGAGTATGGCGATACCACATGTGTGAGACTTTTATACAGCCTGCCCACATACAGAGGTCCAACACTGAAGTAGCAACTTCAGGCGTTCTAGGAGCATAAATTACACATCTAATCTCTCAACCACCTATTACACTTTTGAAGGCCCTGAAGCACCAGGACAATGGAAACGCCCACAAAGTGACCCCATTTTGGAAAGCTAACACCCCAACGTATAATCTATGAGGCATAATGAGTCTTTTGAACTGTTCATTTTTTTCCAGAAGTTTTTGGAAAATGTGGAAAAAAAATGAAAACGCAATTTTTTTACACAAAGTTGTCCATTTATAGGATATTTCCAACACATAGCATGTACACAGCAAAAATGACACCCCAAAATATATTCTGCTGCTCCTCCTGAGTATGACAATACCAAATGTGTGAGACTTTTATACAGCCTGGCCACATACAGAGGTCCAACACTGAAGTAGCAACTTCAGGCGTTCTAGGAGCATAAATTACACATCTAATCTCTCAACCACCTATTACACTTTTGAAGGCCCTGGAGCACCAGGACAATGGAAACGCCCACAAAGTGACCCCATTTTGGAAAGCTAACACCCCAACGTATAATCTATGAGGCATAATGAGTCTTTTGAACGGTTCATTTTTTTCCAGAAGTTTTTGGAAAATGTGGAAAAAAACTGAAAACGCAATTTTTTTACACAAAGTTGTCCATTTATAGGATATTTCCAACACATAGCATGCACACAGCAAAAATGACACCCCAAAATATATTCTGCTGTTCCTCCTGAGTATGACGATACCAAATGTGTGAGACTTTTATTCAGCCTGGCCACATACAGAGGTCCAACACTGAAGTAGCAACTTCAGGCATTCTAGGAGCATAAATTACACATCTAATCTCTCAACCACCTATTACACTTTTGAAGGCCCTGGAGCACCAGGACAATGGAAACGCCCAAAAAGTGACCCCATTTTGGAAAGCTAACACCCCGACGTATAATCTATGAGGCATAATGAGTCTTTTGAACAGTTCATTTTTTTCCAGAAGTTTTTGGAAAATGTGGAAAAAAAATGAAAACGCTATTTTTTTACACAAAGTTGTCCATTTATAGGATATTTCCAACACATAGCATGCACACAGCAAAAATGACACCCAAAAATATATTCTGCTGCTCCTCCTGAGTATGACGATACCAAATGTGTGAGACTGTTATACAGCCTGGCCACAAACAGAGGTCCAACACTGAAGTAGCAACTTCAGGCGTTCTAGGAGCATAAATTACACATCTAATCTCTCAACCACCTATTACACTTTTGAAGGCCCTGGAGCACCAGGACAATGGAAACGCCCAAAAGTGACCCCATTTTGGAAAGCTAACACCCCAACGTATAATCTATGAGGCATAATGAGTCTTTTGAACGGTTCATTTTTTTCCAGAAGTTTTTGGAAAATGTGGAAAAAAAATGAAAACGCAATTTTTTTACACAAAGTTGTCCATTTATAGGATATTTCCAACACATAGCATGTACACAGCAAAAATGACACCCCAAAATATATTCTGCTGCTCCTCCTGAGTATGACAATACCAAATGTGTGAGACTTTTATACAGCCTGGCCACATACAGAGGTCCAACACTGAAGTAGCAACTTCAGGCGTTCTAGGAGCATAAATTACACATCTAATCTCTCAACCACCTATTACACTTTTGAAGGCCCTGGAGCACCAGGACAATGGAAATGCCCACAAAGTGACCCCATTTTGGAAAGCTAACACCCCAACGTATAATCTATGAGGCATAATGAGTCTTTTGAACGGTTCATTTTTTTCCAGAAGTTTTTGGAAAATGTGGAAAAAAAATGAAAACGCAATTTTTTTACACAAAGTTGTCCATTTATAGGATATTTTCAACACATAGCATGTACATAGCAAAAATGACACCCCAAAATATTTTCTGCTACTCCTCCTGAGTATGGCGATACCACATGTGTGAGCTTTTTTAACAGCCTGGCCACATAGAGGCCCAACATCCAAGAAGCACCATCAGGTGTTCTAGGGACATAAATTACACATCCAATTTCCTTACAATCTATCACATTTTTGAAGGCCCTTCATATTTCTAACACAGCATGTACATACCAAGAATTACACCCTAAAATACATTCTGCTGAGTAAACAGTAAAAAAAAGATTACCTGTGGTTTTGGTAGTGCAATTGTCCACAGAAGGAGAGCCCTGATCCAGGCAGCAGGCAGGGACGTGGTCAGTGACAGTGAATTGAATTGTCCAGGCAGCAGACAGGAATATTGTCCATAGTCACTACAGGCAGGAATACTGTCCATATACAGTCCAGGGTCAGTGCAAGTAGAGACATTGCCAGCAGTGCCAAAATATTGGTCCTGGTAATCAGCAGGAACATGGTCCAAGTAGCAGGCCAGGAAAGAATGGGGACAGGGGTAGGGGCTTCTCCCACCCAAATCTCTTTGAAGCCCCCGAGTCTCCAGACCCTAATCCGGGAATGAGAAAACTAAAAAATAGTTTTCTTCATCCAGAAAAACAATTCTGGAGCCCCTCACATATGTGAGACCCCTGTGTTCCCACTAGCATAGCAGGGTAAAAGATCAATCCAAGAGGCAGGCAAAAAACGTGGTCAAACAGTCCAGGGTCAGTTCCAGAGCAGGCAGAGGTAGGTACAGTTAAGCGTTAGGCAGAAGAGTGGTCGTATAACAGGCCAGGGTCAGTTCCAGAGCAGGCAGAGGTAGGTACAGTTTAGCGTTAGGCAGAAGAGTGGTCGTATAACAGGCCAGGGTCAGTTCCGGAGAAAGCAGAGGTATGTTTAGCGTTAGGCAAAAGCGTGGTCGTATAACAGTCCAAGGTCGGTTCCGGAGAAGGCAGAGGTATGTACAGTTCAGTGCAGTGGCATAAGGGGTGTGGAGGAAAATGACAGGAAATGAGAATTGCATTTACCATACTTCCCTAATAGTGTAGAAACGTATGGTAACGGCGGAAACATTCGCCTATACAGAGGCCTGGTTGGGAAGGACAATCGGGACAATAATACATGGTGTCTCTTCGAATTCCTCCTCTGGAGCACACCCGGCATCTCTTCTGACGTCTGTAGCCTGTTTCGCGGGGGGCGGCTTTCTCAGGAAAGTGGCGCTCGTGGAGTCTGCTCATGGAATCAGAGCGAATAGTTTCTGGTGGGCTTTCAGGGTACAAAAGGGCGGAGATAACTTCTTCTTGGTAGAGTAGATAGGATACGGGGTTCTCTGTTGATTTTTTGTAAATAACATAAGTGTTATACATGGCCAAACTAAAAAAATAAAGGGACACTTTCTTATACCAGTGGCGGGATTTTCTTGTGGGAAGATAGGGTTCAATCATCTGATCGTTAAAGTCCACTCCCCCCATAAACAAATTATAATCGTAGACACAAGCTTTCTGGATTGTGCCATTTCTTTTGGGGACTTCCACGTAGGTGTCGTTGTGGATTGATGTGAGCATGTGGACGTTTCGTTTGTCCCTCCACCTGACAGCCAATATCTCCTGGTTCCTCAATGATGCCGCCTCCCCTCGTCGTAGCTTTTCATTGGCGAGTTTTTGTGGGAAGCCTTTTCTATTGGCTCTTATTGTGCCACATGCTGGGGTGTCCCTCCGGTAAAGATTGCGGAACAGGGGCAAGCTGGTATAAAAATTATCCACATAAAGGTGGTATCCCTTTCCAAGGAGTGGATAGATAAGCTCCCAGACCACTTTTCCGCTGACACCGATGTACTCTGGGCATTCAGGGGGATGCAGTTGGGAGTCCTTCCCTTCGTACACCAGAAAGGCGTAGATGTACCCCGTGGCTCGGTCACAAAGTTTGTACATTTTAACCCCATATCGGGCCCTTTTGCTGGGGATAAACTGTTTAATGCTCAGCCTGCCTGAGAATTTTATGAGGGACTCATCCACGGAGATATTCTGTTCAGGGATATATAACTGGGAAAATTTTTCAGAGAAAAAATTTAGGAGTTGCCGAATTTTATATAGTTTGTCAAAAGCTGGGTCATTTCGGGGAGGGCACTGGGTGTTGTCATTATAGTGGAGGAACCGCATAATCATTAGGTATCGGGATCTTGGCATAAGGGATGAGAAGAGTGGCATGTGGTGGATGGGTTTGGTAGACCAGTAGGAGTACAATTGTTTTTTTTTGAGAGTCCCATACTAAAAGTTAGGCCTAGGAAAATTTTGAATTCCTCTACGGTAAGTTCTCTCCACTCAAAGGGACGGGCGTAACTAGACCCAGGGTTGCTTGCTATGTACTGCTGTGCGTAGAGGTTGCACTGGGCCACAATGGAGGATAGTAAGTCTTCAGTGAATACTAAATTGAAAAAATCGAGCATGGAAAATTCATCTGTGTTCACCTGGACACCTGGCTGGGCGGTGAAAGGGGGGATATTTGCTGCTCCGGAATTAGGGGGAAGCCACAGGGGGTTTTGAAGGCCATAGGGAAGGCTGGCATGGCCCCTATCCCTTTGGGGCTGAGATGACACCCTACTGGTGCCTGGCCTTTGTTGCAGTGGCACTGCGCTTGGGGTGGACGGCACTGCGCTTGGGGTGGACGGCACTGCGCTTGAGGTGGACGGTACTGCGCTTGAGGTGGACGGCACTGCGCTTGAGGTGGACGGCACTGTGTTGCTGGTAGTAGGCCGCTTCTCCACGCCAGAACCCCTTGTTTTCACGAGCACACATTCCTCTTCTGATTCTGTATCAGACCCACTGTCTGTAACAGGTTCATAGGCCGAATCCGAATCAGACTGAGACTCCTCGCTGCTCTCATCGGTCATGATTAGACGCTGGTAGGCCTCCTCACAAGTAAAGAATTTTTTTGCCATGTTGGTGGCTGGTGAGGCTGCACTGCAGAGCACTGTGGTGGCACTGGTGGACACTGGCGGGCACAGGCGGCACTGATGTGGCACAGGTAGCACTGGTGTGCACTGTAGTGGCACTGGTGTGGCTCTGGTTGCACTGGTGTGGCTCTGGTTTCACTGGTGTGGCTCTGGTGGCACACAGGCGGCACAGGCGGCACTGGTGGGCACAGGCGGCACTGGTGGGCACAGGCGGCACTGGTGGGGACAGGCGGCACTGATGTGGCACTGCAGTGGCGCTGATGGGCACAGGTGACACTGGGCACAGGTGGCACTGGTGGGCACAGGCGGCACTGATGGGCACAGGTGGCACTGATGGGCACAGGTGTGGCTCTGGTGGGCACTGGTGTGGCTCTGGTGGGCACTGGTGTGGCTCTGGTGGGCACAGGCGGCACTGGTGGGCACAGGCGGCACTGGTGGCACTGGTGGGCACAGGCGGCACTGATGTGGCACTTCAGTGGCGCAGATGAGCACTGATGGGCACAGGTGGCACTGATGGGCACAGGTGGCACTGATGGGCACAGGTGGCACTAGTGTGGCACTGATGTGGCACTGGTGTGGCACTGGTGTGGCACTGGTGACACTGATGTGGCTCTGGTGGCACTGGTGTGGCACTGGTGTGGCACAGGTGGCACAGATGTGGCACAGATGTGGCACAGATGCCACTTTTGGGGCACTTTTGGGGCACTGTTGGGCACTGCTGGGCACAGCTGGGCACAGCTGGGCACAGCTAAAAGTAGTAAAAACTCACTGTGTGGCACAGGGTTGCACTGATGTCTCTCCTCTCCTCTCACGCTGCATCGGTGTGAGGTGAGGAGAGAGATGAACTGCTGCTGACCCTGGTTTGTTTACATTGTGATCGCGCAGTCATTGGACGGCGCGATCACATGGTAAAAGGCCGCTGTCATTGGCCATTCACCCCGATCTGTGTTGCTACGGGTCCGGTGGACCCGGCGAGCACAGTCGTTTGCGTGTGCGCGCCCGCGGGCGCGCGCAGGAACGATTCTAAGGGAGGACTTTAAATAACGTCCTCCCAGAGTTAAGCAACCACCTTGCCGCCGTTATTCGGCGGCAGGTGGTTGTTAAGTGGTTAAACCACGTTTCTGACCTCCATGTGCACCAACCTCAGGCTGTTTACCGACGATGCCTCTTCCTGCTGATTTAAACCACGTTTCTGACTTCCACGTGTACCGACCTTGGCCTGTTAATTGACCATGTTTTTGCCTGCCACTTGGACTGATCTTTTTACCATCTACTTTTAGTACACAGGGGTCTCACATATGTGAGGGGCTTCAGAATAGCGTTCTGAGTAGAGAAAAACAGTTTTTAGTTTTCTGTGCTCCAAGAACAGGGTCTGATTGCCCAGAGGCTTCAAAGCGATTTGGGTGGGAGAAGCCTCTACCCCTGTCCCCCTGGCCCAAAGCTTGATGGTCCTTCCTGCTGCCTGGACCAATACTTTGGCTGTGCTGACCATATTACTGCCTGTAATGACCCATGACATTATGGACCATGTTTCTTCCTGCTGCTTGGACCAATACTTTGGCTGTGTTGAACATATATCTGCCTGCTGCCTCTACTGACAGCATTTCTGTCGGGACACCATTGCCTGCTACCTGGACCTGTGCTTTGGCTGTGCTTTGGCTGTGCTTTGGCTGTGCTGACAGTATCTCTGCCTGTACGAACTATGGACAGTATTCCTGCCTGCTGCCTGGATGATTGCTTTTGCTGTCGCTGACCTCATCCCTGCCTGCTGCCTGGACCGATGCTCTCCTCTGTGGACCACTGCACTTCTAAAACCACAGGTAATCTTTTGTTATTTGGTATGTGATCGGTAGTCAGAAAATTATATGTGCAATTAATGCTGCTAGAATGCCTGGAGGTGCTACTTGGATGTTGGGCCTCTGTATGTGGCCAGGCTGTATAAAAGTCTCACACATGTGGTATCACCATACTCAGGAGGAGTAGCAGAATGCATTTTGGGGTGTAATTTTTTGCTATGTACAAGCTATGTGTTAGAAATATCTTATAAATGGACAACTTTGTGTAAAAAAAAATGCATTTAAATTTTTTCCCACATTTTCCAAAACCTTCTGGAAAAAAATGAACCGTTCAAAAGGCTCATTATGTCCCATAGATTATACTGTAGCGGGTACTTGAATTTAGGGGGAGCATCTGGGTGTTAGTGTAACCCAGGTGCTTTGATTGTTAGGAAATTCAAGGTTCCCTTTGTGAGTCTTGGAGGACTCTGGTGGTGTGAAGTTCTCGCCGGCCTAAAGGTGGCGTTGTTGCCTTGGACCGGGGTTGGGCTTGCACCGCAAAACTGTGCCTTTTTGTCCTCCCCTGGAGCTGGTACAGCGGGGTGGGGAACCCGTTGTGGCGCAAAGGGAGAGGTCATAAAAGGGGTGGACGCCCTGACCTTGGGGTTGAGAGTTGGAAGACGCGGCCGCACCCAGGCACCTTCAGCTTGGGTGCTGGCATTCCGGTGTTCCAGGCCTAGACGCCCTTGGCCTAGCTGGAGCAGAGATGGAGTCCATCTCAGGCACCTTTAGCCTGGGGTGAGGTACTATGGCGGATGCCTGGGGCTCAGTACCTTCGACTGAGTTTCGCGAGGGTGGAGGAATCCGAGGGGGCCCTAACTCCTTGGGTGCCCGTGTCTGAGTTCGTGAGGACTGGTGCGCAGTAACTTCTCCAAAGAGTCCGGCGCAGCATCGCTGGTGACGGAGAGGCCTCCACTTCTCCCTTGGACGGATTTCTTCCTCTGACAGGGGCAAAGTGAGCGAAAGTAATTCACGTTCTATATTACCTAGTCAGTGGCAGTGACTACTCACCACTGGTGACAGCACAGTGGGCAGCAGCAAGAAGGGAAAGGATTGTACCTCGATCTGTCCCCCATTTCCCAAAGAAAAGAGATTGTTTTATTGCTTGGCAAGAAGAATAAAACTGAGTTGTACCTATTCACTGTGTGGAACTTGGGTTACTAAAGCAAAGGAGTCAGGGACGAAGGACTGGACTTGACTCTAGGACACCTACAGAAAAACCCAATTTGCTGGCCTTCACCTCTTAGCTATGGAGGACATGGGCCGTGGTGTGTCTCATCCCTCTCTCCCAGGTACCCTTAAACAACAGCCATATAACCGATAAAGATAGAGAGAGGGGTGAGACCGCTACACGTGGGGGCTCGTCCGGGATATGTGTATGGTGTCTGAAATTGAACTTTGCTGCCCGGAGGAGTTCTGAGTAGGTCGGCCATATTGGCCAACGCGCCACGAGGCAACCCACAACTGTGTAGTTCATGGGCGGGGCAAGGGAAAGGCCCGCGAACAAGTGCAGAAGCTGGGAGGAGTCTGGCCACGTGGACGTACGCACGTGGAGATTTCGGCACAGGTGGGTCAGTGCGCAATGGAGCAGCAAAGAGAGAGGATGGCTTCAAGTGCTCCGTGGATTTCAGTTCCTTCCTTTGCGGATATGTCTTCTCTGGCTGCTCCCATTATGGATACAGGGATAAGACTAAGGCCCCGGGGGCGATTGGCTCTGTATACCTGCAGAGACATGGAGGACCTCGGTGTGATCTGTCCCGGCTGTTTGGGACTGCTGGTCCAGCTGAAGCCGTTCGGGCGCTGTGAGGTCTGCAAAGAATTTCTCTTCGAGGTGGAACCATCCACAGAAAAGCCTCGCACTTTCCACCTCAACTACCTCACAGAGACTGCCACTCCGGAGGGAGAGATCGATGCTGGTGCGTTCCCCGTGCGTGCTGATCCGGGCGAAGTGACTGCTCAAGCGGAAGTGAAAAGAGAGAAATCCAAGGATGCTGCCTCGGTCACCAGCAGCTCCCTGCTCCGGCCGCCGAAGAGAAAAGTCGGCCTAGTGATGGCCTCGTGTGGTCGTGGAAGAGCTTCGCCCCACCGCTTGCCTGACCTGGATGGATTCGGTAGACAACGTCCTGGACATCCCTGCTCGGTTAAAGGTCCAGGTGAGCCAGGGGTTGGGACTGTCTGTGTGTTAGAAAGTGGCGGTAGCCCACAGTCGGTAGAGGTCGTCAAGGGGGATAGTTCTGTGACTGGGAATTATCTGCCCGCTGAGTGCTACGACACCTCTGACCTGGATTCATTGTCTGACAATGGCGATGATGGAGAGATAGACGAAATCTTCCAACAGAAGGGATGGGACAAAATTAAGCTACCCTCGGCCCGTGTCACAAGGGACCTGCCCATGTCTACTGGAGATAGTACACCCCGGGTAGAGGCCTCGGCGCCAAGGGAAGAAGCTGGTCCTCTGTCTGAAGTTCCCCTTCTGGATTCAACATCCATTTCACCTGCTTCTGTTGCGGGAGTGCAACGTCAGTCACTGCGGGCTCCTAGGCCCAGGTCTACCGAGGTGGTAAACGCACCTCGCCACCCAGAAGCGATTGTTCCACCTGGAGAAGGAGACCGAGCTACTATGCCACCTTTGTCAAGGCTGCAGCGTCTCTTTGGCCAGAAGGTTGCTCAGGAATATGGGTGGGAATACCCGTATCTGCCTCGGGAACTGCTCTACGAGGTGGAGGTCTTTCGGCAAAGATGGTATGATACCTTTGTGTGGGACAAACTGAAAGTACAGCAAGCACGGCGGTACCTTTCCTGTTCGCCAACGCTCACCAAGAAATTTCAGGACTGTAAAGCTAAGTGGATGCTGGGAAGACACATTCATGCGGACAAAGTGGTGATCTGCCGTAAGGAAGGAAAAAGTGTTGAGTACCATGTGGAGGCTTTTGATGACCGTCTGAAGCCTGTGTCATTGCCTCATCCAAGGTTTTACCTGTAAACAAAAGAAGAGAGGGAAAGAGACTCCCGTGTGCTTTTCTTTTCATTCCTGGCTGAACTTTCCGGAGTGCCTTTTCCAGAATACAGGGACTGTGCCCTAGTTTTTTTTTGTATTTGGGCAGTTTTACTCGTTGGAGATATGGGAGCTGTTTTTTTTTTTGTTTGTTCTCCCTCTTTCTCATGGCACTCAAAAGAAATCAGTGACTTTGGGTTTTAGTTAGTGTAGGGTCACAGAGAAATGATCAAGAGGAAAGTGATGAGTGTCTTGACCGCGGCGCTGTCACCAGGTGGCAGTGTTGCGCAACGATTGTTTATTTCTTTTATCATGCAGCACTTATTGGAGTGAATGGGTTTCTTCTAGGATAGACTCATTCATTCCAAGCAAACACACATGTTGGTAGGATGTATGTTTCTTTTCTTTCCCTCTGCAGGAGACTCGTCTGTCCAGACTACTGAGAATGGGTGGTCCTTAGATAGTCAAAGGGGAGGAGGGAATGTAATGTGTGAAATGTAAAGTGTCGTTGAAGGTTTTATGGTTATGATTGTTTATGTTTTTTTCCCCAACAGGTCTTGGTACAATTCAGGGCTAAAATGTGTAGTTTGGCTTCTGGGATGAGCTTATGTCGCCACCCTTGTGGGGTGTGGGCTTGTACCAGGCGCTGGGGACCAGCGTTAAATCACCAGGGGGAGTGTGTAGCGGGTACTTGAATTTAGGGGGAGCATCTGGGTTTTAGTGTAACCCAGGTGCTTTGATTGTTAGGAAATTCAAGGTTTCCTTTGTGAGTCTTGGAGGACTCTGGTGGTGTGAAGTTCTCGCCGGCCTAAAGGTGGCGTTGTTGCCTTGGACCGGGGTTGGGCTCGCACCGCAAGACTGTGCCTTTTTGTCCTCCCCTGAAGCTGGTACAGCGGAGCGGGGAACCCGCTGTGGCGCAAAGGGAGAGGTCATAAAAGGGGCGGACGCCCTGACCTTGGGGTTGAGAGTTGGAGGACGCGGCCGCACCCAGGCACCTTCAGCTTGGGTGCTGGCGTTCCGGTGTTCCAGGCCTAGGCGCCCTTGGCCTAGCTGGAGTGGAGATGGAGTCCATCTCAGGCACCTTTAGCCTGGGGTGAGGTACTATGGCGGATGCCTGGGGCTCAGTACCTTCGACTGAGTTTCGCGAGGGTGGAGGAATCCGAGGGGGCTCTAACTCCTTGGGTGCCCATGTCTGAGTTCGTGAGGACTGGTGCGCAGTAACTTCTCCGAAGAGTCCGGCGCAGCATCGCTGGTGATGGAGAGGCCTCCACTTCTCCCTTAGACGGATTTCTTCCTCTGACAGGGGCAAAGTGAGCGAAGGTAATTCACGTTCTATATTACCTAGTCAGTGGCAGTGACTATTCACCACTGGTGACAGCACAGTGGGCAGCAGCAAGAAGGGAAAGGATTGTGCCTCGATCTGTCCCCCATTTCCCAAAGAAAAGAGATTGTTTTATTGCTTGGCAAGAAGAATAAAACTGAGTTGTACCTATTCACTGTGTGGAACTTGGGTTACTAAAGCAAAGGAGTCAGGGACGAAGGACTGGACTTGACTCTAGGACACCTACAGAAAAACCCAATTTGCTGGCCTTCACCTCTTAGTCTCATCCCTCTCTCCCAGGTACCCTTAGACAACAGCCATATAACCGATAAAGATAGAGAGAGGGGTGAGACAGCTACAATACGTTGGGGTGTGTGCTTTCCAAAATGGGGTCATTTTGTGGACAATTCCATTGTCCTGGTGCTCCAGGGCCTTCAAAAATGTGATCGGTAGTCAGAAAATGATATGTGCAATTAATGCTGCTAGAATGCCTGGAGGTGCTAGTTGGATGTTGGGCCTCTGTATGTGGCCAGGCTGTGTAAAAGTCTCAAACATGTGGTATCGCCATACTCAGGAGGAGTAGCAGAATGCATTTTGGGGTGTCATTTTTGCTATGTACATGCTATGTGTTAGAAATATCTTATAAATGGACAACTTTGTGTAAAAAAAAATGCATTTAAATTTTTTCCCACATTTTCCAAAACCTTCTGGAAAAAAATTAAACGTTCAAAAGGCTCATTGTGCCTCATAGATTATACGTTGGGGTGTGTGCTTTCCAAAATGGGGTCATTTTGTGGATAATTCCATTGTCCTAGTGCTCCAGGGCCTTCAAAAATGTAATAGGTGGTTGAGAAAGGATATGTGCGATTTATGCTTGTAGAAGGTCAGAAAGTGCTACTTCAATGTTGGGCCTCTGTATATGGCCAGGCTGTGTAAAAGTCTCACACATGTGGTATCGCTATACTCAGAAGGAGTAGCAGAATGCATTTTGGGGTGTCATTTTTGCTATGTATATGCTATGTGTTAGAAATATCTTATAAATGGACAACTTTGTGTAAAAAAATGCATTTTAATTTTTTCTCCACATTTTCCAAAACCTTCTGGAAAAAAATGAACCGTTCAAAAGACTCATAATGCTTCATAGATTATACGTTGGGGTGTGTGCTTTCCAAAATGGGGTCATTTTGTGGAAAATTCCATTGCCCTGGTGCTCCAGGGCCTTCAAAAGTGTAATAGGTGGTTGAGAAAGAATATGTGCGATTTATGCTTGTAAGTGCTACTTCAATGTTGGGCCTCTGTATATGGCCAGGCTGTGTAAAAGTCTCACACATGTGGTATCGCTATACTCAGGAGGAGTAGCGGAATGCATTTTGGGGTGTCATTTTTGCTATGTATATGCTATGTGTTAGAAATATCTTATAAATGGACAACTTTGTGTAAAAAAAATGCATTTTAATTTTTTCTCCACATTTTCCAAAACCTTCTGGAAAAAAATGAACCGTTCAAAAGACTCATAATGCTTCATAGATTATACGTTGGGGTGTGTGCTTTCCAAAACGGGGTCATTTTGTGGACAATTCCATTGTACTGGTGCTCCAGGGCCTTCAAAAGTGTAATAGGTGGTTGAGAAAGGATATGTAAAATTGAATAAAGTGATTAAGATTGAAGAAAAGACAGAGAATAGTGCATGACCAGGAAATGGGATGAATGGATGGTGAAAGGAGAAATAAGACAGAGCGATGCATGACCAAGGAATGTGACGAATGGATGGAGATGGGAGACATGAGTCAAAGTGATGTGTGAGCAAGGGATGGGATGAATGGATGGAGATGGGAGAAAAAAGAAAAACTGATGTGTAAGCGAGGGATTGGATGAATGTATGGATGGAGATGGAAGAAAAAAGACAAAGTGAAGATTGAGCGAGGGATGGCATGAATAGAGGGATGGAGACGGGAGAAATAAGACAGATAATGCGTGTGCGAGGGATAGGATGAATGGATGGAGATGTGAGAAATAAGAAATACTGTTGCGTGAGCGAAGGATGGGATGAATGGATGGAGACGGGAGAAATAAGATAGAGTGATGCGTGTGAAAGGGATGGGATGAATGGACGGAGATGTGTGAAATAAGAAATACTGTTGCGTGTGCGAGGGATGGGATGAATGGATGGAGATGTGTGAAATAAGAAATACTGTTGCGTGTGCAAGGGATAGGATGAATGGATGGAGATGTGTGAAATAAGATAGAGTGATGCGTGTGCAAGGGATGGGATGAATGGATGGATGGAGACGGGAGAAATTGTGATGAGTGAGCGAGGGATGGGATGAATGGATGGAGATGTGAGAAATAAGGAATACTGTTGCGTGAGCAAAGGATGGGATGAATGGATGTAGACGGGAGAAATAAGATAGAGTGATGCGTGTGCAAGGGATGGGATGAATGGATGGATGGAGATGGTAGAAATAAGAGAAAGTGATGCGTGAGCGAGGGATGGGATGAATGGTTGGAGATGGTAGAAATAAGAGAAAGCGATGCGTGAGCGAGGGATGGGATGAATGGATGGATGGAGATGGTAGAAATAAGAGAAAGTGATGCGTGTGCAAGAGATGGGATGAATGAATGGATGGATGGAGATGGTAGAAATAAGAGAAAGTGATGCGTGTGCAAGGGATGGGATGAATGGATGGATGGAGATGGTAGAAATAAGAGAAAGTGATGCGTGAACGAGGGATGGGATGAATGGATGGAGATTTGTGAAATAAGAAATACTGTTGCGTGTGCGAGGGATGGGATGAATGGATGGAGATGTGTGAAATAAGAAATACTGTTGCGTGAGCGAGGGATGGGATGAATGAATGGATGGAGATGGTAGAAATAAGAGAAAGTGATGCATGAGCGAGGGATGGGATGAATGGATGGATGGAGATGGTAGAAATAAGAGAAAGTGATGCATGAGCGAGGGATGGGATGAATGGATGCAGATGGTAGAAATAAGAGAAAGTGATGCGTGTGCAAGGGATGGGATGAATGGATGGATGTAGATGGTAGAAATAAGAGAAAGTAATGCGTGTGCAAGGGATGGGATGAATGGATGGATGGAGATGGTAGAAATAAGAGAAAGTGATGCGTGAGCGAGGGATGTGATGAATGGATGGAGATGTGTGAAATAATAAAATACTGTTGCATGTGCGAGGGATGGGATGAATGGATGGAGATGTGTGAAATAAGAAATACTGTTGCGTGTGCGAGGGATAGGATGAATGGATGGAGATGTGTGAAATACTGTTGCGTGTGCGAGGGCTGGGATGAATGGAGACGGGAGAAATAGTGATGAGTGAGTGAGGGATGGGATGAATGGATGGAGATGTGAGAAATAAGACAGACTGTTGCGTGAGCGAAGGATGGGATGAATGATGTAGACGGGAGAAATAAGATAGAGTGATGCGTGAGCGAGGGATGGGATGAATGGATGGATGGAGATGGTAGAAATAAGAGAACGTGATGCGTGAGCGAGGGATGGGATGAATGGATGGATGGAGATGGTAGAAATAAGAGAAAGTGATGCGTGAGCGAGGGATGGGATGAATGGAGATGGTAGAAATAAGAGAAAGAGAAAGTGATGCGTGAGCGAGGGATGGGATGAATGGATGGATGAAGACGGGAGAAATAGTGATGAGTGAGCAAGGGATGGAATGGAGATGTGAGGAAAAAGAAATAATGATGCGTGAGTGAGGGATGGGAAGGAGGGATGGACAAGAAAAATATGTGAAGTATAAGAAGTGTGTACAAGAAATGAGACAGAGGGATGGATGAGCATGAAATGGGTTTGAGGGATAGAAAAGGGAGAAATGTGAAGGTGGGAAGCATGAAAAAAAAAATATTACAGTTTAGGCAATGTTGTTGGGGGAGGGGGCGGTTTTGCTGCTATTTTGTAGGAGGAAGAGGCACACAATGCATGCTTTTTATTGCATATAATAAAGGCATCGATATAAATAGACAGTAATAAGTTTGTGTATACATTTTATAATTTACTGTAATTATATAGCCAACTCTAAGGTTTTACCTTACCTTGTTGTTTTTACAAAATTATTTGAGATTGCTGCTGTCCTTTCCAATACACTGTAGACGAGTCTAGGATTTTCAATCTGCAGGCAGCAATGTAGGGAGCGTCCTGACGCTCTCCTGTAGTCCAAGGGAGGGGGCGAGCACGACACTCCGCACCAGGGAGAAAGGCTTGCATTACTGTGTGGAGTTACAGACAGAAGAACAGGAAGTGAGGATTTCTCAGAAGAAATAAGGACATTTACAAGCAAAATCGAAGAATGAGGTAAGTGAAGGAGGACTGCCCTAAGGTAAAGGAAGCTATTTATGAAAAAAAAAATGTAACTTTACAACCCCTTTAAGCTGCCCCCTAGAGAACATCCTGCCTCGTTGGAGTTGTGCCTCCTCCTCCTCCTCCTCCTCTCTTCTCTCAGGCACCCAAGTACAGTCAGTGACCTCATCATGCCCTCCCTCCTTGTCACTGGAGCAAACTTGGCAGTATGTAAGAAAAGAAATGGCTGCACATCCAGGAATTCCGATTGCCTTTTAATGTTCAAAGTGATAACACCAAAGACACCAATACGAGGTCATGTAGACGCATTTCAAACAAACATCTTGTGCTTAATCATTATCTGCTTAATCCTAATGATTAAGCACAAGATGTTTGTGTGAAATGCGTCTACGTGACCTCGTGTTGGTGTCTTTGGTGTTATCACTTTGACATTAAAAGGCAATCGGAATTCCTGGATGTGCAGCCATTTCTTTTCTTACAAGTTTCCCACGGCGGCGGGCCGGGGCTGGCACTCTATGAGACATTCCACCTCAGGTTATCATCATACACCCGGAGCAGCGGCTTTTTTTCTTTAAACTTGGCAGTATGCTGCAGCTGGGGAAACATGACTGACAGTTTATTGTCCTTCCGTGGCAACCCCTCTCTCTCTAGGCTCACGTTACTCCCTTCCTCAACCTGGGAACAAACATTGGAACCTTCAGATCACTGTGCATCCTCCAGCAGCATGTACCCGACACTGTGGTCAAATAATTCTGGGGACTCCTCCTTGCATGATGGTGGGGCTACCAAAGGAGTGACTGTGGAAAAAGAGCCGGTAGAATAGGCCACTTTGGCAGCTGCGTTGGAAAGCAAACTACTCTGTAGCCTCGTACACATGACTGAGTTTCTCGGCAAGAACCAGCAAGAAACTTGCTGGCAGAGATTTCTTGCCGAGAAATTCGTTCGTGTGTATGGTTTCTCGTCAAGAAAACCGACTAGAATCTCGACGAGAAAATAGAGAACCTGCTCTCTATTTTCTCGTCGAGATTCTCGTCAGCCTGTTTCTCGACGAGAAAATTGTGTGTGTGTACACTTACCTGTCCTCCGGGAAGCCCGCGCATGCTCGAAATGACTTCGATGCATGCGCGGTAGCTTCCTAGGCATAGGATAGGGTGTACAAAGATGGCGGCGACGGCATCGAATGTGACAAGCACATGCTCGTCGTATTCAATTACGTCACCGCGTTCGCTCCCTTCAAAGAACCGTGGGTTCTTTGAAATGAGCGTGTGTACACTCGGCCGGGACAAGTTTCTTGTCCAAGGATCTCGTCGAAAAAAACGACGTGTTTTTTACAACGAGATTCTCGGCCGTGTGTACGAGGCTTGAGCCTGGATGACAGAGGATGAGGAGGATGAGGACGGCTTTGTTATCCACTCCACCAACTCTTCTGCATGTTGTGGCTCAATAACACAGCCAGCAGCAGAAAAAAAGGACAAGCGTGCCCCACGTCTACTTGCAGAGGATGCACCATGTCCACAACCACCACTGTTGACTGTAGACACAGAGGCTGCTTGCCCTCTTTTTGTGGCCTGTGAGCGTCTGCCTCTCCTTGATGGCCTTCTGGAGATTATGTATTTTTTTTTTTTTGCAACACCACACTACACTGTATTAGATACTATGTACACCGCCTGAAGTGTATTAGAAACTGTACTACACCTGCACTGTATTGTGTACTGTGTACACCACCAGAAGTGTAGTAGAAACTTGCTGAGCATTGCTAGCAACACCCTGAGAGACCCCGCGTCAAAGGGACATAACAGTGGCGACGAGGATTGTGGATTTTAGCACACATGGCCTTCATAGGGTTTATTCAACCATTTGATCCTGCTGCTGAATCATGGAGCTCCTGGGTGGAGAGGCTGAGCAGTACATGGAAGCAAATAGTGTGGCTGTAGAAAAGAAAGTTGCAGTTTTCCTCACAGCATAGTGAGGCCCGGAGTGACAAAACAAAGTGACAAAATAACGTAGGGCCGGGCATGACTGTGTGTTTAGTAAGCCAACAAGGGGTTAAGAAATCAAATGGAATGGTAAGGGGAGTGGCTGAGGTAAAATGGTGAGGAGGGGAGGAGCAGTATAAATTAAGGAGGAGGGGGCCTCCCGGGATTCAGTCAGCAAGAAAGAACAGGAGGAGGCAGGTTTTTCTCTGCTCCTCCATTTTAGACCTCATGGCAGACATTGATTTAATTTTGTCGCGGCTGCGGTCGGCGGTGGCGACGAGGGGAGTAGACTGGCTGGAAGCACAGGTGGGGGGGTTGTTGCAGGACCAGGCGGGGGGGTCACAGGGTGGGGGGGGAACCATCACCACGCGCTCGGCGGTCCAGGCCGCCGGAGCGGTATTCACCTGGCCCTGCTAGCAGGGCGCAGCGTCACCCCAGGAGCCCCCACGCGAACCCGTCCCCCCCCCAGCCAAACGGGGCCCCGCTTCGGCCGCCGGTGGGGCCGGACGGTCTGTTAGCCAGTGGCGCAGTTTGGGGGGCGGGGCTACAGGCCGCAATGGCGCCCGGTCAACCGCGACGCAGCGAGTGCAGGCAGATGGTGCGGTCCCCTCCTCCTCTTCAGGAACAGCACGGGGGGAGACTCAGCGTGGCAGATGCGGGGATACGGCCGATGGGCCGTCCAGGAACGCGGCCGCTGGCTCAGTGGTGGTGGGAAGGCCTGGAACTACAGGGCGGGAGGTCGGACGGGCTGTGGGACCGGCTAAGGGTCCAGCTCGAGGAGGCACGGGCTCTGCAGCAGCGTCGGCTGGGTCACAACCGAGAGGTCGATCCGGCACTGGGCCGGGATCCGCAGCCGCCAGGCCGACTTCGCCTGGAGGGCTGCTGTCACCGATGACGCCGGCCGATGAAGATCGATCAGAGGGTGAGACGTCTGAGTCGGATGAGGGGGATCGCTGGGAGGTCTCGCCGTCGGTGGAGGTGCCCGCGACGGCTGTGGGGAACGGGCCCAGTCAGCCTGGTAAGTCTGTTCTAGGTTCTTCCAATGATTTGTCTGCTGCATTGTGTAAATTGTTGGGGGTGGGGGGTGGGGGTTTGGGAGTCACTGTGTCTCATGCTGTTACGCCCCCGGGTGCCACCGGGGGGACGGGCACGTTGCCTGCCACCCCGGGTGCAACGGGTGGCATCCAGGATTTATTAGGGGGTTTGAGGGACTTGTTACAACGTTTTGCGGGGGGTCCTAGTGTGCCCCCTCAGGCTGGGCCTTGGGTGGGGGCGGGATCCGGGGTGGCGGATACCCCCTCAGTGGTGGTGGTCGACCCCCTCACTGCTGGGGCAGGTGCTAGCGGAAAGTCGGGGGACAAAGGGGGGGGCAGCCGGCTCCCAGTAGAGCAGATATTGTCCGAATTGCTGATGCGGCCAGGTGTGAGATTTATGTGTGCTATGAAGGGCCGTTGGGGGCGCATTTGAAACAGGAGGTGCGTGAGAAGATGGGAAGGGGTGAGTATGTAGAAATTTTTTCCTTGCTTCCGTTAGAAAAATTCAATTTGGATAGGGTTAAACCCGACGATTCCAAAAAGGAGGATGAGGAGAAGAGGAGGTACAGACTTATTCCCCAGACATTTAGCAACTGGCTGCAGGCATTTGCTATAATGGCCAGTGTCATTGGGGAGAAGAGCCCGGAACATTGTTCTGCGCTTTTCTGCTATATGGATGCTATCGGGGAGGCTTATAGAGTGTATGGGGGTACGAGGTGGCTGCGGTATGACGAACAGTTCCGTCAATGGCGGGCGGTCCGTCCGGCTCTTAGGTGGGACCACAAAGACATCAGTCTGTAGATGCGGCTTATGTCGTCTCCACGGGCACCGTGTCAGTTTCTTCAGGGGGGGGGCGGGGGGTCATCCACCTCAGGACTGCCGGCCGGAAAGAAATGGGGGGTGTGCTGGCAGTTTAACGAGGGCACGTGTAAGTTTGGGGGAGCTTGTCGTTTCAAGCACGAGTGCTCCGGGTGCGGGGGGGGGTCACCCCTTGTCCCGTTGTTTCAAAAAAGGGAAGCGTACCAGGAGCCTTCAAACAAGAGGGAGGACGCCAGTGATGGGGGTAAGGATGCAGCCCTTCCTAGATAGGTATCCGGACAGGGTGGCAGCCAGGTTATTGGCGTCCAGGTTTTCCGAGGGTTTTGTGATACCGTGTTCTTTGACGGAGGTGCCTCCTCTGGCGGGGAATTTACGGTCGGCTTTGGAACACCCGGAGGTGGTTGCTGAAAAATTGGCCAAGGAAGTTGAGCTGGGGTGCATGGGGGGTCCATTTAAAGACAAGCCACTACAGGAGTTGGTGGTCTCTCCTCTGGGGGTGGTGCCCAAGAAGGAACCCGGAAAATTCTGCCTCATTCATCACCTTTTTTTTCCGAAAAGGGGGGTCGATGAATGATGCCATAGATCCCGAAGCATGTACAGTGTCCTACGCATCATTTGACGCCACTGTGCGTTGGGTCAGGCGTTGTGGTCGGGGCAAAAGCTGACATTGAATCTGCTTTCCGCCTGTTGCCAGTACACCCAGACAGCTTCAGGCTGCTGGGATGCTGTTGGCAGGAAGAATTTTATGTGGATAAGTGCTTGCCCATGGGTTGCTCGAATTCGTGCACCCTGTTTGAGACATTTAGTTCCTTTTTGGAATGGGTGGTGCGGGATGTGTCAGGTTTGGATTCGGTCATCCATTATTTGGATGATTTTCTGTGCGTGGGCCCTCCTTCCTCTAATGTGTGTGCGATTCTGCTGGCTACGTTGCAGCACATTGCGGGACGGTTCGGAGTGCCTTTGGCGGCTGACAAGACCGAGGGCCCATCCACAGAGCTGAGTTTCTTGGGGATAGTGATAGATTCCATGGCGATGGAATGCAGGTTGCCCAGGGACAAGGTGGTGAATCTGCGGGAGGAAATTAGGGGGATGTTGGGTCGCAGCAAGGTCCAGCTTAGAGCCCTACAGTCCCTTTTGGGTAAATTAAACTTTGCCTGTAGAATCATTCCTATGGGCAGGGTGTTCTGCCGACAGCCTACATCTGGGGTGAGTGTCCCGACCCATTTCATTAGACTATCTAGTGCACTGAAAGAGGACTTGCAGGTGTGGCACACGTTTCTGGAGGAATATAATGGACGTTCACTTTGGATGGAGGGCCCGGTGAGTAACTTTGACTTGGACTTGGTCACGGACGCGGCACGGTCCACAGGTTTTGGGGCGTTCTTCCAAGGTAGTTGGTGCGCCGGAGCATGGCCCAGCTCCTGGATTGAGGCTGGTTTTGGCAAAAACCTGGTATTACTGGAACTGTTTCCGGTGGTACTGGCGATGGAGCTGTGGGGGGACTCCTGTAGGAATTTGAAGATCCGGCTGAATTGTGACAACATGGGGGTGGTCCAAGTCATCAACCGCATTTCCGCATCTTCCATGCCGGTGGTTCGGTTGCTGCGCCACCTGGTTTTACGCTGTCTGCAGTTAAACATCTTTTTGTATGCGGTGCACATTCCAGGGGTTGACAACAGGCTTGCTGACGCTTTGTCTCGGTTTCAGTGGGACAAGTTCAGAGAGCTGGCTCCGCAGGCAGACAGAGTCAGGGTTCCTTGCCCGGGGTGGATGTGGGACATTGCTTTGGAGTCGCAGCGGGGTGGATCAGGAAGTCGGTGAGTGGACCGACATGGGCGGCGTACGCCAAAGTCTGGGAGGAATGGTCAGAGTTCACACGGCTAGCTGGTGCTGAGCTGGGGGAGGATGAGATGGGTTGGTTGGTGCTGTATTTTGTTGCCAGGCATATGGAAAAAGGGGGGTCGGTTTCGGCCATCGATAAAAAGTTGGCGGGTTTAGCATTTTTGTTCAAATTACAGGGCGGAACGGATCACACAAATGGTTTTTGGGTAAAGCAGGCGGTAAAGCGTTACCGCAAGTGCCACTCCAGCAAGGATACCCGGAGGCCGGTTTCCTTCTCGGTATTACAGGATATTTGTGGGACTCTGGATTCAGTGTGTTCTTCGGGGTATGAGGGGTTCTGTTTCGCACGGCTTTTGTAATGGCATTTTTTGGGGCGTTTCGGGTAGGTGAACTGGTGAGCCCAGCTAAGGCAAGGGCAGCGGGTATGATGCTGGGGGATGTTAAGATTGACGGGGAGAAGGTAGTGTTTAGGTTGTGCCGGTCAAAAACAGACCAGCTAGGGAAAGGGGTTAGTGTGGTGCTATATTCTTTATCGGGTTCGGGGGGTTGCCCGGTGGGAGTGGTGAAGGAGTTCTTGGAGGTACGCCCGTCGGTGGGGGGGGCGTTACTGGTTCACAAGGATGGGTCTATTGTTTCAAGGTTCCAATTCACAGCGATGTTCAGAAAATGTTGGCGCGCAGCAGGGTTCAACGACAAAAGTTTTGCCTCGCACTCCTTCCGCATCGGGGCGGCTACTGAGGCAGCTCGGTGCGGGTTGGATGAGGCGGCAGTTCGAAGGATTGGGCGTTGGGAATCGAGGAGATTCCGTTCTTATATCCATCCACACCTTTTAGGAAACTAAGAGTGTAGGGGTATGCAAGGTGTGGGGGGGGGGGGAAGGTGCAGGTGGCTGCTGGGTTTTTTCCTGATGTTATGTGGAATTTGGTTTGTTAACATTGTTGTTTGTTTAATTTCAGATGGAGGTCAATCACGCCTTGTCTGGATTTTAGGACATTCCTATGTTTATTGGGGGGCCAGGAGAGCGGATATGAGGCCGGATGGTAGGCAGCTGGGCATCACTCGGGGGGAGGCTCGGATTAGATGGATGGGCATACCAGGAATGGGGTGGGGCAGGGTGCTGCCTGAAGTGCAGCACTATGCTCGGCTCGATAGACCTCTGGACATTTTGGTTCTTCACGTGGGAGGGAATGATTTAGGTGTTAGACCGATTGGGGAACTGATGGTGGCCGTTAAGGCGGATTTCTTGACACTTCGCTCGGCTTTTCCGGCCATGTTACTGGTTTGGTCCGACATCATTGCACGGACGACCTGGCGCATGGCAAGGTCGGTAGACAGGCTCAACAAGGCCAGGGTAAAAGTGAATAAGGTGGTGGGTAGATTTGTTGTGAGAAACGGGGGTTTGGTCATTAGGCACACAGATTTGGAGATTAATGTGGGTATGTACCTCCGAGGAGATGGTGTTCACCTATCCGAGGTGGGTATAGATCTGTGGGCGCTGGGTCTCCAGGACGGGATCCAGCGGGCCCTGCGGGTGTGGAGGGGCCCTTAAGGGTAAGGTGTTATCCTTGCGGGCTGTGGCGGTGTCCTTGGTCTTTGATGGTGGCAGATAACAGATGTGATGGAAGTGGTGGGGGGCTCAGCTGTGGTATGGGCCCCTCTGGGGTTATTCCAGTGGAACGGTGTCTGCTGGAATACGGTTATGGTTGCACTGTGGAAAACAGTGGTTGTCTCCGAACTGGTTATACGGCTGGAGGCCTGGTACAGTAAAAAGGTACCGCAGTGCGGTGGTGGTAAAAAGTTTAGCAGGGTTGCCATCAAAGACCAACAGGCTGGTGTTAAAAGAAGTTGTTTGGTTAAAATGTTAAGTTAAAAGTATTGGAAATTATTATTTAATAAATTAATTATTGAAGTTATTTAATAAATAGGCTGTTATGGCCATTTATACTCCAAAACCTGTGTGTCTCTTCATTAATAGAGGTTTAAGGGGGATAAGGTGATGGTAAAGGTCATAGGTAAAGGTGGGGTTATCTGGACTACACTAGTCAAGTGAGGCCGGAGTGACAAAACAAAGTGACAAAATAACGTAGGGCCGGGCATGACTGTGTGTTTAGTAAGCCAACAAGGGGTTAAGAAATCAAATGGAATGGTAAGGGGAGTGGCTGAGGTAAAATGGTGAGGAGGGGAGGAGCAGTATAAATTAAGGAGGAGGGGGCCTCCCGGGATTCAGTCAGCAAGAAAGAACAGGAGGAGGCAGGTTTTTCCCACCCACCCTCCCTGTTGTGTTATGTGTGGTGTTGTGCGTCTGTTTTCTTTTCTTTCAGGTTCCATGGTGGTGGTCGTCATAACAGCGTGTGGCGGTGTCCTTGGTCTTTGATGGTGGCAGATAACAGATGTGATGGAAGTGGTGGGGGGCTCAGCTGTGGTATGGGCCCCTCTGGGGTTATTCCAGTGGAACGGTGTCTGCTGGAATACGGTTATGGTTGCACTGTGGAAAACAGTGGTTGTCTCCGAGCTGGTTATACGGCTGGAGGCCTGGTACAGTAAAAAGGTACCGCAGTGCGGTGGTGGTAAAAAGTTTAGCAGGGTTGCCGTCAAAGACCAACAGGCTGGTGTTAAAAGAAGTTGTTTGGTTAAAATGTTAAATTAAAAGTATTGGAAATTATTATTTAATAAATTAATTATTGAAGTTATTTAATAAATAGGCTGTTATGGCCATTTATACTCCAAAACCTGTGTGTCTCTTCATTAATAGAGGTTTAAGGTGGATAAGGTGATGGTAAAGGTCATAGGTAAAGGTGGGGTTATCTGGACTACACTAGTCATGGGTCAAGCTGCATATGGCACTCTCAGAGACCTAATTTCTCCAGACAAGCCGGCCTCTAAGCCCCTGCCTGAGTTAATTCAGAAGCTACATGAGCACTACAACCCAAAGTCATTAGAAATTGCAGAGCGGTTTAAATTCTACAGTAGAAGGCAGCATGCTGGGGAGGACATAAAGACTTACAGTATATCATTGCTTTCCGTAAACTAGCTGCCACTTGTCAGTTTGGAGACTACCTGCAGACGGCTCTCCGCGACATGTTTGTCATGGGACTCTGCGACCCAGCCATACAGAAACGTTTACTCACAGAACCCGACTTGACTCTAACGAAAGCCACTGACCTTGCTACGGTCATGGAGTTGGCTACACGGGACGATACCCTGCTGAAGGCACCACCTGAAACTCCTGCAGGCCAGGGAGAGGAAATATTCCACACTGCTATCCCCCGACACCCAAGATGGCCATCTCCAAATCAGCCTAAACCTCGCCACCCTAATTCATCTGTCTCTAGGACAGTGTTTCTCAACTCCAGTCCTCAAGGCGCCCTAACAGGTCATGTTTTCAGGCTCTCCATTATTTTGCACAGGTGATTTGATCAGTTTCACTGCCTTAGTAATTACCACAACCGTTTCAGGAAATCCTGAAAACATGACCTGTTGGTGCGCCTTGAAGACTGGAGTTGAGAAACACTAAAAATGGTCATATTGGGCGTGTTTGCCGCAGCTCACGCTCCCCAAACAATACCACAAAAGGTAGAAGTAAACAGACATTTCATGTGGATAATGACAATAACGGCTCCAGCTCTGATGAGGAGACCTGTGTCCAGCATGTTGGACTGTTTCGGGTAGCTGGGAGTACTTCTGCAATAAAAGTGGATGTGACATCAATGGCTGTCCTGTCTCCATGGATGTTGATACAGGGGCGGCTGTGTCTGTCATTTCATGGACTGATTTAAAGGCATCGGGTCTGTCCCTACCGCTCCAACCTACAAATCTCACTGTTAGGACCTGGGCTTGAACCTGGGACCTCTGGTGTGTCTGGTGGTGACTCTACTTGCTAAGCCACCTAGAATGCTGGACAGCTCCTTGGATAGTTCATTAGACAATTCCTTGAATGATCTTTCTTGTCTTGAATCTTGTTTGCCTTGAACCTTGAACCCTTTGCTCCTCCCAGGAACTTCCTGATTTAAGCCATGTCCCTGCACTTCCTGGTTGCCAGAATATTGACTTTTGGCTCGTCCCCGACTACGCTTCTGCTGAATCCCAACCTGCAACTATCTGTTACCGACTTTTGGCTCATCCCCGACTACGCCTCTGCTTGATCCCTACCTGTATTATCTGTTTCTGGACCCCGGCTTGCTCACCCCCTGGTGGGGCTAATCTGAGGACCGCGACCTGGCATTGACACGCAGCGAAGCCCATCTCCACCTTTAGGAGCCCTGGTGAATACCGGTCAGTGCTTAGACCCCGCACCTCAGATGAACCCGTGTCATCAGCCAGGGTGACCTGTGTGAATACCTGCTCTGCTGCTATAGCTACTGGCCTCTGAGCCTGACTCCAGACCGTGACAGAATATTCTGGCCCAAAACATGGAGGCCGTTGTAGCAGCTTCTGTAGCTCCTCTCAGGGTGAAAATCGCTGAGTTGCAGACATTTGGTGTTAACTACCATAAAAAAAATTCTGAGTTACAGATTGAAGTGAAAGCACTACAAGACGAAATCCTTGATCTGAATAAACAATTGCGGGATTTTCATGCCCGAGATACCGCTGCCGTAGATACTAATGCACGAATGCCCCTACCACTTAAGTTTAATGGAGACCGCCGCCATTATAGAGGGTTCCTTAATCAATGTCGTATATACTTTCAGATGCAACCTGCTGCATTTACTTCTGACAGGAAAAAGGTGCTGTTTATTATCAACCTCCTGACTGAGGAAGCTTTAGCCTGGGCCTCCCCTTATGTGGAGAAAGATGATGTCGTCCTGGATGATTTAGATTCTTTTGTGGCTGCGATGAACCAAGTTTTCGATGATCCTAACCGCTGTGCTACTGCTGAGGCAAAATTGCACAATTTACGTCAGGGTAGACGCTCTGTTGCAGAGTACACAACTGAATTCCGACGTTGGATCTCAGATACCAATTGGAATCCAGCAGCACAAAAAAGTCAGTTCCATCAAGGACTCTCAGAGCAAGTAAAAGATGAGCTTGCCAGAGTAGAAAGTCCTGACGACCTCGAGGCTTTTATTAAATTATGTATTCGAATTGATCAGAGACTTACTGAAAGGAGAAAGGAGAGAATGGGAATCCTAGGCAGTAATGGTGGCATGCGTTTTTCTACTACTCAGTATCCTCCTAAGGGTCCAAGAGTTTTTCCTGATTCTGACACTCCTGAACCTATGCAGGTGGATGCTATTAAAAGATCTATTACCACTCAGGAGAAAGAAAGACGACGTTCAGAGAACTTGTGTCTTTATTGTGGAGACTCTGGACATTATGCAGTTAATTGTCCCAATAAATTTAAAAGAACAATTGCAGCAATGGATGTTACAGTATCTGAACAAATAAACTCCATTTCTCAGTCCGTCTCTCCTTTGATTCAGGAAGCAAATAAAGTTAATTCTTTATCAACTCACTTTGTCATCCCAATAAGGCTTATTGTGGAAAGCAATGAAATATCTTGCGCTGCTATGCTGGACTCAGGGGCCGGGGGAAACTTCATGGACATCGAATTTGCCCAAAGTAATAACCTTCAAATAAGAAATAAGCTTGCCCCTATTGATATGGAAACTGTGGATGGCTCACCTTTGTCTTCAGGTCCAGTTACCCACGAGACCATCCCGCTTAAACTCCTAATCGAGACAGCTTTGAGCTGATCACATCACACAATTTTTCTATTATCCTGGGCATCCCTTGGTTCTCTATCCATAATCCCTCCATCATCTGGGAAACACGTTCTTTAAGCTTTACACCTGACCATTGCAAAAGACATTGCAAAGAATCTTATCAAATAAGCCCTCCACCAACCCAAGATTTACAAGCAGTTTTGGCAACTACCAAGCCATACGACAAGCTACCTCCACAATATCTTGAGTTTTGTGACGTTTGTGATAAAAAGAACGCAGATCAGCTGCCTCCTCATCGCTCTTATGATTGTCCCATTGAATTGCTTCCAGGGGCAGAAATACCATTTGGGCACCTTTATTCTTTATCAGAACCTGAACTGAAGGTGCTCAGGGAGTGGATTAATGAGAATCTAGAGAAGGGTTTTATCAGACACTCAACCTCTTCTGCTGGGGCAGCCTTATTCTTCGTGGTGAAAAAGGACTCCACCCTGCGTCCGTGTATTGACTACAGAGATATAAATAGGATCACAATTAAGAATCGCTATCCACTCCCACTGATTCCAGAAATGCTTGAGAGACTCCGCTCCGCCAAGCTCTTTACTAAATTAGATTTACGGGGGGCATACAAGCTTGTCCGCATTCGTCCCGGACATGAATGGAAAATTGCTTTCAGAACCAGATATGGACATTTTGAGTCTTTGGTCATGCCCTTTGGGCTCTGCAATGCTCCTGTAACTTTTCAACATTTTATTAATGATGTTTTTCGAGATTTGCTTGATCAGTTTGTAATAGCATATTTGGATGACATTCTCATTTTCTCTGATACTTTGGAAGAACACCACAAGCATGTCTGTATTGTTTACGAGAGACTAAGGCGGAATCAACTTTACATCAAACTAGAGAAATGCGAGTTTGAACAAACTCAGATCCAGTTCTTGGGATACATAATCTCTTCTGAAGGGGTAAGCATGGATCCTGATAAGATCAAAGCAGTGGGGGATTGGCCTGTCCCTAGGAATGTTAAGGAGATACAGCGATTTGTTGGATTTGCCAACTTTTACAGAAGATTTATAAGGAATTTCTCCAAGGTAATTGCTCCAATTACACAGCTGACAAAGAAAGGGATACCCTTTTTTGGTCACCTGAGGCACAGACTGCCTTTAGTAAACTGAAAACACTCTTCACTTCTGCACCAATACTGGTACATCCAGATCCAGAACTACCTTTCATCCTAGAAGTTGATGCTTCTAATTCTGCTGTGGGAGCTATCCTTTCTCAGCGAATTGGAGAAAAATGCAGCTTCATCCTTGCGCTTATTTCTCTCGAATGATGTCTCCAGCCGAGAAGAATTATGACATTGGAAACAAGGAACTTCTGGCAATTAAGGAAGCATTTTCTGAGTGGAGGCATCTGCTGGAAGGGGCTAAGCACCTGTAACCGTTCTCACCGATCATAGAAATTTAGAATTTATTAGGTCTCCTAAAAGGTTGTCATCTAGACAAGCACGTTGGACCCTTTTCTTCTCCAGGTTCAATTTTGTTATCTCATACCGCCCTGGGTCAAGGAATGGTAAGGCTGATGCCCTATCACGGATGTTGCCTGGGCCTCTCCAGGAAAGCAACTCTGAATGTACAATCCTGTCTCCAAAGAACTTTCTAGGGGCCATGAGTTCAAAGACATTTCTTAATCTCCTCAAGGAGGGGTATGAGAATGACCCGCTTCTTAATAACCCTCCTAAAGACATAAACCTCAAGTACAATAATGGTTTTTGGACTCAAGCGCATTGCCTCTATGTACCTGAATCAGTTCGGGTAGAAGCCCTCAGGTTGGTACACGACTCTAAACTTGCTGGTCATTTTGGGGTTTCTAAGACAGAAGAACTCTTATCACGTTCCTTTTGGTGGCCTGGGTACAAGAAAGATGTAAAGAGATATGTGGCTTCATGTCTAACCTGTGCTCGCAATAAGACACCCCGATCTTCTCCTCTGGGGTTACTTCTACCACAGCCTGTTCCATCTAGGCCATGGGGGTCAATTTCTATGGACTTTGTGGTCGACCTTCCTCTTTCAAAAGGGATGACAACCATTCTGGTAGTCGTTGACAGTTTCACTAAGATGGCTCATTTTATTCCAGTTAAGGGGGTACCCTCCGCCGAACATACTGCTGAGGTAATGGTTAGAGAAGTTTTTAAACTTCATGGAATTCCTGATGATGTGGTGTCTGACAGAGGGGTACAGTTTACCTCAAAATTTTGGAGAAGTTTTTGCTCAGCTTTGGGTGTAACAATTAATCTGTCCTCAGCTTTTCATCCACAGTCTAATGGTCAGACCGAGAGGACCAATCAAACTCTGGAGCAATACCTTTTGATGTTTTGTGAGTTATCTCCAGGATGACTGGGTGGACTACCTTCCTACGGCAGAGTTTGCTTATAAATAACTCTAAACATAGCTCCACTTCCCAAAGCCCATTTTTCTAAAAAACACCGGGTATCATCCAGTTTTTATTCCTGATCTCCCTATCTCAACTTCAGATCCTGCTGTTACCAACAGACTAATTTCATTACATAAGATCCGGGAGAGATTGACTGATACATTGAAGGAGGCGTAGGAATATTACAAGAAGGCCGCTGACAGACACCGTAGGTCTATTCCCATCTTTCAGGTAGGTGACAAAGTTTGGTTATCTACCAAAAATTTAAAGGTTCAGGTTCCATGTGCTAAGTTGGGTCAAAAGTTTATGGGACCTTTTGAGATTTCTGCTCAAATCAACCTGGTCACTTTTCGCCTAAAACTTCCTGACAATATGAAGATTCACCCTGTTTTTCATATATCGCTACTCAAGCAGGTTCATGAAAATACTTTTTCTGGAAGAATTCATCCTCCTCCTCCACCTGTTGAGGTACAGGGTGAAGAAGAATATGTGGTGGGAAAAATTCTTGACTCCAGGATCTCTAGGAACAAATTGCAATATTTGGTTCAATGGGAAGGATATGGGCCAGAAGAAAATTCTTGGGAGCCTGAAAAGAATGTTCATGCCCCTAAAATAACATGGGAATTCCACCAGAGGTTTCCTCAGAAACCTGGTCCTAAGACATCCAGGGGACATCCTGGAAGGAGGGGAGTACTGTTAGGACCTGGGCTTGAACCTGGGACCTCTGGTGTGTCTGGTGGTGACTCTACTTGCTAAGCCACCTAGAATACTGGACAGCTCCTTGGATAGTTCATTAGACAATTCCTTGAATGATCTTTCTTGTCTTGAATCTTGTTTGCCTTGAACCTTGAACCCTTTGCTCCTCCCAGGAACTTCCTGATTTAAGCCATGTCCCTGCACTTCCTGGTTGCCAGAATATTGTGTCTTCACCAGCCAATATCTTGCTCCTGTCTACTGCTGCCGACCGCATCTTTGCTACCACTCACTACCGACTTTTGGCTCGTCCCCGACTACGCTTCTGCTGAATCCCAACCTGCAACTATCTGTTACCGACTTTTGGCTCATCCCCGACTACGCCTCTGCTTGATCCCTACCTGTATTATCTGTTTCTGGACCCCGGCTTGCTCACCCCCTGGTGGGGCTAATCTGAGGACCGCGACCTGGCATTGACATGCAGCGAAGCCCATCTCCACCTTTAGAAGCCCTGGTGAATACCAGTCAGTGCTTAGACCCCACACCTCAGGTGAACCCGTGTCATCAGCCAGGGTGACCTGTGTGAATACCTGCTCTGCTGCTATAGCTACTGGCCTCTGAGCCTGACTCCAGACCGTGACACTCACACTACAAACCTACAGCATGGAACTACTAAAGCCCTTAGGTTATGTGAAACCCCTTGTTACATTAGGCAACCGCAGTCAAAATCTACGCCTTTATGTTGTCAGTAAAGGAGGTCCTCCGCTGTACGGTAGGGACTGGATCAAAGCCCTGGGCATGCCTCCTTTTGCCATTGCCCAATGTACTGTACATTGCTTTCTGAGGTAAACCATTGGGTGGAATCACTGAAGTCACGCTTTAAAGAGGTTTTTGAAGACTCTTTTAGCACAGTAAAAGGAAAAATGGCCCACCTCCTCTTGAAGTCTGGGGCTACAACTCGTTTTTGTAAGGCAAGATCAGTACCTTTTGCCTTGCGGAAGAAAGTGGAAGCAGAGCTGGGCCACCTATTGGCTGGAAAGATCATAACTAAAGTTGATAGAAGTGAATGTGCACCAAATGGTGTTTTAAAAAACGGCCCTCCTAATAAAAACACCGCTCAGCGCTTAAGATACAGTCAGTGAGATAACAGTGAAATAGATAAACAATGAATACTCCAAATAGCAGCTGCTTAAAAAGTTATGATGTATAAAAAAAGACAGTATAGAAAAAACTCTAGATAAATACACAGAGTCCTAAATGATACTGTAGCAGCGCTTCTTTCAAAATAAATTTCTGAAAGTCCTCTATAAAAGTTCAAGTATAGGTAATGACAATGGTGCAGGTGGTTAAAGATGTGACTGCAATAATATTGATTGTGCCAGATTATTCCTTTATCTCCAGTTGTTCACCACGTGGGGGGAAATTTAAATTCCCCTTAAGGGGATGCACTTACCAGAGGTAAGGTTCAAAAAGGCATGAACCAATAGTCCACATCCGACCTGGTCGCTGCAATCTCCACCAGCCACACTGTTATGTTGAGGTCCGTATGACATATAAGGCAAAAATAAATTCTGCATAGGGTAGTACTGTTAAAAAACCTTTATTCAAGTCCCCACAGCCCCCCTTTATACATATGTGCGTACCACAGTGCAGATGTAAATACACAGTGTTTAAGGTGACTAAGTGCCCTCTGAGCAGGAATAGTGAACGGCGGCGCCGTCTGGGTTACCAGTAACCTCGCGTCCTTCTCCTCACTTCCTGGTCTGTGGAGCGCATCTGTCGTCACTTCCGGTGATTGGTTAGAGAGTCAGTTTTTTGATAGAAGTGAATGGGCATCGCCAATTGTGCCTGTCAAGAAAGAGAATGGAGACATTTGAATTTGTGGAGATTTCAGGGTTGCCCTGAACAACCAACTTCTTGTGGATCAATACCCATTGCCGCGACTTGAATATCTATTTGGCTCACTGGCTGGGGGGCAAAAGTTTACAAAAATAGACTTGAAGCAAGCTTACCTGCAACTGCAAGTACACCCAGATTCACGCCATCCGTTGACCAATAATACCCATAAAGGATTATTCCAATAAAACCGCATGGTTTTTGGTATAGCTCCAGCTCCAGCCATCTGGCAGCGAATCATGGATGAGGTCCTGGCAGGCATACCTTTCACCCAATGTCTACTAGATGACATGCTCATCACCGGTCCCACTAATGAAGAACACAGAAAGAATGTTGAAGCGGTGCTAGAGAGACTCCAAAGGTATGGTTTACGTGTCAATCTTTCAAAATGCGACTTTCTAAAGTCTCGACTGGAATTTTGTGCCCACACTGTGGACCGACATGGGTTACACACTACTGAAGAAAAGGTTACCCATGCCCCTACTCCCAGAATGTCACACAGCTCAGGTCCTACCTTGGCCTCTTAAATTACTACCACCGTTTCTTGCCAAACCTAGCACACCTGCTCTACCCGTTACATCGCTTACTGGATGAAGAGCTAAATGGATATGGACAGCCAAATGTAACAAAGCTTTTCAGCTTTCTAAAGAACTCATTCTGTCTTCTCGAGTTCTGGTCCACTATGATTTAAAGAAAGAGGTTACCTTGGCTTGTGATGCCTCGCCTTATGATCTGGGTGCGGTGCTTTCCCATGTCATGCCAGATGGCACGGAGCGCCCCATTTCTTTTGCCTCCAGGTCTTTAACCTCAGCAGAACAAAACTACTCCCAGATAGACAAGGAAGCTTTGGCCATTGTATGGGCCACAAAAAAAATTCACACGTACATCTATGGTCAGGAGTTCACACTTATCACTGACCACAAACCTCTGTTGTCAATACTGAACCCTCAGAAAGGAATTTCTACAACAACCAAATCTCGCTTACAAAGGTACACTTTATTCTTGGGGGCTTATACTTATTCTATCAGATACCGCTCCCATGATGCCCACAGCAATGCAGATGCATTTTCTAGATTGTCAATTGGAGACCACCCACCAAGAGACGTACGCATAGTGGAAATACACAGGCCACAATCCTGCATGTCCACCTCCCTAATTGCCAGACATACAGCCACAGATCCCTTCCTGTCTGAGATATTCTCGTATGTTCAGGCTGGATGGCCAGAGAAAGTCCCAGCTGAATCTCATCCGTACTTTGCCAGAAAATGTGAGCTTGTGACTAAAGCTGGTTGCCTACAGTGGGGTAATAGAGTGATTATACCTCATTATTTGCAACCAACCATGCTAAGAATACTGCATGAGGGCCATCCTGGCGTGGTGTGCATGAATCAGCGCGCCCGGAGCTATGTTTGGTGGCCACAAATGGATACTGCAATTGAAGATTATGTGGCTCAATGTCCCTGCAACCTTGGCCATGGCCGACAGACACGTGGTAAAGACTCCATATTGATTTTGCAGGCTGAATTTAGGGTAAAATGTATTTGATCGTGGTAGATGCACATTCAAAATGGCCAGAGGTTTTTCAAATTCATTCTATTACCTCAGCTGCTACCATTCTAGTCTTAAGGAAGCTCTTTGCTCAATATGGTTTGCCAACAGCCATAGTCTCGGACAATGGGACTCAATTTACATCGCATGCGTTTCAATCCTTCCTCAGTGGCTTGGGCATCCAACACTACAATACAGCTCCTTATTATCCAGCCTTGAATGGGCTAGCAGAACGGTTTGTGCAGACGTTTAAGAAGCACTTACTGTCCACTCTGGACCAGGTCAGAATGTCAGAAGAGAAGCTGCTGGAGTTCTTGACCATGTACAGAAACACAAAACACGCTACTACTGGGCTGTCCCCAGCTTTTCTTATGTTTGGCAGGCATCTCCACACCAAACTTGATTTAGTTTGTCTACAGAAACAGTCACCAACACCTCCTCCGCCAGGCCGTCTGGAATTCCGTGGCTGTGATCTTGTATGGTTTCAGAATTACAGAGTTTTGCCTCATTGGCTTCCTGGCATTATTGACTGACCTATTGGGCGAACAATGTACCTTGTCGCCTGGAGAATGGCGTTTATGTTCGACGACATCTTTCGCAATTGAGAAAGCACATTTTGCTGCCAGTAGAAACAAACCCGACCTCTCTTTCTAACCCACCACCAGAGTCTACTCAGGGCTCTACTGGTGACATATGGCATGGTGTCTGGCATGATCCTACAAGTTTACAACCCAACCAACCCCTGAAGCGGTTGGTGACCATATTCCTGAGGAGCCCGGACATGTGCCCGGAGTTGCAGAGACTGATTTGTCTGTTGGACACCCACTGACATCTCCAGAACCTTTGACAGCCTCTACCCCTCCCAGTGCTGTGCCACTTCGTAAGTCTGCCCGCCAAAGACATCAAACTCCTCTTTGGCAAAGCACTGAAATCTTACGGGACACATTGTAGGTCAGGAAACAGAGACAAAGGGCTCATAACGTGATGCGGGAGCCACAGAACTGAGTTGGAGATACTACTTGCTGAACTGATCCTGCTTGCCTTGTTATTTTATGTGTTGAGTATTTTGTTCTCTTGTTATGTTTTTGTTTTGTATTTTTTACGGGAAAAAGAGGAGGTGTGATGTTTGTGTGGGATTAATGTGACCCTTGACTCTTTTTTCTGGATGCATGCTGGGGGAGGGACTTTACCAGGAAGTCAGTCACAGTGTATGTGGGGACTGGAAGCAGCAGCATGATGGGCATGGGGGCAGACAGCAGGGCATGGAGGCAGACAGCAGGGCATGGGGCAGACAGCAGGGCATGGGGGCACAGGGCAGAGCATGGGCAGACATCAGGGCATGGGGCAGATATCAGAGCATGGGGCAGATAGAAGGGCATGGAGCAGAGAGCAGGGAATGGGGCAGAGAGCAGGGAATGGAGCAGAGAGCAGGGTATGGTGCAGAGAGCAGGATATGGGCAGACTCTAGGGCTTGGGGCAGTGTTCAGGGCTTTGGGGCACAGAGCAGAATACGGGGCACATATAGGGACACAGGACAGCATACAAGCTTTCCTTCCTAGATGCAGAGTAGCGCGGGAAGCGGCTGTAAACATACCTCTAGTGATGCGCTCCACCCTGCTGGCCCCTCCTCTCTTCTCATCCGTCGGAGGTGATGACAAATACAAGCACCTGGGGTGAATGGGAGGGAAGGAGGGGCCGGCAGGAGGCACGCATTCCAAGAGGTCTGTTTACACTGCAGTCTCTTAGCAGGGAGCAGTGATTCGGGACCCGATCTACCCATCAGCTAGCTGTGATTGATGGGTAGATCGAAGGGGAAGCTGTCATGGGGCCCTCTACTGGTCTGTGCCGAAGTGCCCGATGGTCAGTCCGCCCCTGACCAGAGTCTACTTAGGACTCTACTGGTGACATATGGCATGGTGTCTGGCATGATCCTACAAGATTACAACCAAAACCTGAAGCAGTTGGTGACCATATTCCTGAGGAGCCCAGACATGTGCCTGAAGTTGCGGAGATTGATTTGTCTGTTGGACACCCACTGACATTTCCAGAACCTTTACCAGACTCTACCCCTCCCAGTGCTGTGCCACTTTGTAAGTCTGCCTGCCAAAGACATCAAACTCCTTTTTGGCAAAGCACTGAATTCTTACGGGACACATTGGAGGTCAGGAAACAGAGACAAAGGGCTCATAACGTGAGTCGGGAGCCACAGAACTGAGTTGGAGATACTACTTGCTGAACTGATCCTGCTTGCCTTGTTATTTTATGTGTTGAGTATTTTATGTGTTGAGTATTTTGTTCTCTTGTTATGTTTTAATTTTTTTATGTGTGATGTTTGTGCAGGATCACTGTGACTCTTGACCCTTTTCTCATGATGCATGCTGGGGGAGGGGCTGTACCACTGTCACAGTGGGTGTGGGACTGGTAGCAGCAGCAGCATGATACATAGAAGGGAATATATTTGGTAATGACAGAAGCCTGTTGTATTAAGACTCCTCCAGGTAAGAATGTCATCATGTTTCTGATTGAGTAATAAACCCTTCCCTGGATAAGACGTGCATCCGGACTGTGTGCGGATACTGGCAGCATTGCTAGCAACACCCTGAGAGACCCCGCATCGAAGGTCACATAACAATTAGAAACTGTACTACGGCTGCACTGTATTGTGTACTGTGTACATCACCAGATGTCTAGTAGAAACTGTAGACACTGTATTAGATACTATGTACACCAACAGAAAAGTAGTAGAAACTGTACTACGGCTGCACTGTATACACCACCAGAAGTGTAGTAAAAACTGTACACACTGTATTAGATACTGTGAACACCACCAGCAAAGTAGTAGAAACTGTACTATGGCTGCACTGTATTGTGTACTGTATAGACAACCAGAAGTGTAGTAAAAACTGTACACACTGTATTAGATACTGTGTACACCACCAGAAAAGTAGTAGAAACTGTACTACGGCTGCACTGTATTGTGTACTGTGTACACCACCAGAAGTGTAGTAGAAACTGTACACACTGTATTAGATTCGGTGTACACCACCAGAAAAGTAGTAAAAACTGTACTACGGCTGAATTGTATTATGTACTGTGTACACCACCAGAAGTGTAGTAGAAACTGTACACACTGTATTAGATACTGTGTACACCGCCTGCACTGTATTAGAAACTGTACTATGGCTGCACTGTATTGTGTACTGTGTAAACCACCAGAAGTGTAGTAGATACTGTACACACTGTATTAGATACTGTGTACACTGCCTGCACTTTATTAGAAACTGTACTACAGCTGCACTGTATTGTGTACTTTGTATACCAAAAGAAGTGTAGTAGAAACTGTACACACTGTATTAGATACTGTATACACTGCCTGCTCTTTATTAGACACTGTATTGTGAACTGTGTACACCACCAGAAGTGTAGTAGAAACTGTACACACTGTTTTAAGCCTCGTACACACGATCGGACTTCCATCGGACTTGTCCGAAGGGCGTTGTCCGTGAACATACACACGGCAGAATATTTTCAGCCAACAAACACGAATGTAGTGATGTTTCAACGTACTGTAACGCTTCAGGCAATGTTACTATAAAGTTTGGTGTGGATCACAGCTTCGGAGGTATATATGATATACTTAACAGTTAACTATAAGTAGGCAGAAATCAGATAGGAAGACTCAGATAATTTGGGAATACTAGTGGTTTTATTTAGTTTGGTAGTACACAGTCATAACATGAAGTTCCAGAGGAAACTTAGGTGAAGTAGCAGTACGCAGGATAATAGGTTATAGTATACAGAGAAATACTTGCTGTGAGAAGACTGGGGCTCTGTCCGGCCCAAAAGCTGGACGTTGGAGGGGCTCTGACCGGCCCAATAGTGAGGAGGCAGCCGGGCTCTATCCGGCCCAATAGTGAGATGGAAGTCGGGGCTCTATCCGGCCCAATAGTGAGATGGAAGTAGGGGCTCTATCCGGCCCAATAGTGAGATGGAAGTAGGGGCTCTATCCGGCCCAATAGTGAGATGGAAGTAGGGGCTCTATCCGACCCAATAGTGAGATGGAAGTCGGGGCTCTATCCGGCCCAATAGTGAGATGGAAGTAGGGGCTCTATCTGGCCCAATAGTGAGATGGAAGTAGGGGTTCTATCCGGCCCAATAGTGAGATGGAAGTAGGGGCTCTATCCGGCCCAATAGTGAGGGAAGACGGTCGTCAGCTGCTGGAGCTATTTACCTGGTGTCAGGTTCCTAGCATGAACACCAAGCAAAGGGTGTCAGCTGTTTAAGTAGGGAGAAGAGGTGGAGCCGGGTGATGTCGCTGTGAGTCATCGGACTGTGACGGAGTTGGTTGAGATCTCGGAGCCCCGGTGGAGAGATAAGAATATTACAGGAGTGTCGGTGGAGAGATAAGGACATTACACATACTTACGACACTTCAAAAGAGGAAATTAAATTCTCATGCATCACCCTTTGGGCTCCTTCTGCTAATCTCGAGTTAGTAGAAGTTTGGTCAGTGTTGATTCGCGCTTTTCAGTTTCGTGCTTTTCAGTTCGTTTCTGAACGGTCGTTCGTCAACCAGCCATGTTGCGCAATCCTACAAGAGAGCGTGCTATTTATGGGCTTGGAGTTATTGCTTTAACTCTAGCCTGGTCCAGGAACAGGAGGAGGAGTTGTTGGACCAAAAATTGGTTGCTTAAGCGTGACCAATTTTGTCATATGCCTTTGCTGCGGGAGCTACAGGAGAATAATCCTAATGATTTTAGGAATTTTCTCCGGATGACGGACTCCTGTTTTCAGCAACTCTTGTCCTTGCTGTCCCCCTATATTAGGAAGCAGGACACCTGCATGAGGGTTACTATTCCAGCAGAGCAAAGGCTCATAGCCACCTTGCGGTACTTGGCGACAGGGAGAAGTCTCCAGGATATTAGGTTTACCACTGGGATCTCTCCCCAGACTCTGGGAGTCATTATTCCAGAGACCTGTTGTGCCATCATATAAGTCCTGCAGAAGGACTATATTCGGGTGAGTTTTATTCTTTAATATTACATTCTATGTACTTAATGTTTTCTAATGTCTTTTACTAATTTTTGGATTCCATCATTCCCATTATTGTAATATACTGTGAATGTCCTCTTTGTTCTCATGCATGCTGTAAGCTTTTTCTTGGCCTACATGCATATTTTCCTTCACTAACCTCCCAGCATGCTACCCTGGGCCCACACACACCTAGCCTAGTAACTTAACAATGTTTTTTTGATGCTTCATTTTTATGTTTACCCTAAACACTCCCTAAAATGTGTCCCAATCTTATTGTTGTCCTCAAATTCATGCAGAGTGCAAGAGTCCCTTTTTTTGGGTGCACAAACTCTTTTGTAGACATGTGCACACTGAAATATTTTGTTTCGGAATTTAGTTTTCGTCCGAAAAATAAATTTATTTAGTTACTCCCGAAATTCGTTTTTATTTATTTAGTTTTTCATTAGAAATTGCATTCGTCTGAAAATCTGAATTAATTAAGGTTGAATCTGTCATTGAAGGCTTATGGTGTCTGTCGAATGTTCAAAGAAGATTTGACGGAGCAGCGAAACTGTACGACGCTGCAATCATACATTTCCGGTCGAATGTTCCGCCTACAAGCTATAGTAGAATCCTAATGTTGTATGACTAGTAATAATTATATTTATTAATTATTATTACTAGTCAACCAACATTAGAATTCTCCTATAGCCTATGGGCAGATGCATTTGACCGAAAATGTACGATTGCAGCTTCGTACAGTTTAGCTGCACCGTCGAATCTTCTTAGAACTTTCGACAGACACCATAAGCCTTCAATGACAGATTCGACATTTGTATGTTTTTCGATGCTTTGTCGAATCTTCGTCGTTCATGTTGAATTCTCAATTTTATTCTAGCTATTTTACTGCTCCTCCTCTTTGGTTACAATCAGCCAATAACATTCATCATCATCATTATTTTTATTTTACTTCCCCCATCCAATTCCAGCAGCGATCTTTTCTCTCTGTGTCAAATCTTTTCTCTCTATAATGTCAAATCTTTTCTCTCTATGTCAAATCTTTTCTCTCTATAATGTCGAATCTTTTCTCTCTATAATGTCAAATCTTTTCTCTCTATGTCGAATCTTTTCTCTCTATGTAGAATAATCTTGGACTAATAGAGTTACGGTTAGGCACATTCGACCACAGGTTCGATAGACACAGATTGTTATTGTCAGTGTCATGTCGAATCTCCTATCTATATCGAACTGTTGTCGCAACGAAAACGAAAATAAAGCATTTGTTTATGTCGGATCTTTCGGTTTTCGGATTCTGTGCTTTCGTTTTCGTTTGTTAAAACGATAACGAAAATACCTGAAATTCAGACGAAAATGCATTCGGATGAAAACAATTGCACATGTCTACTATTTTGTAACCCTCCCTCCCACCCCAAAATGCAGAGTCAACCGATACAACTACTCTATCTGCTGACTTTGCAAAACCCATACACAGTATACCTCTTTTGTGGTAAGATTTCTGCATGAATTCTCCAAAGCATGTAGTGCAAGGGCCTGCCTGATTACCTTCAAATTGTACACTATAAATTTTTGGTCTCCTATTATCTTGTTAATGGTAAGTTATGTATGTCAAAATGTGCTTCTATTTGGACAGTGTGTATTCTTCTTTTTGAATTTTGACACTTCTTACCTGTCCACTGGGCTGCCAATCTTGAAAAGACGGAGGGGCTGGGCAAATTAACATTAATTTTTTATGCATTTAGCTCTCATGGAACATTAACATTAAAATTCTTTTTTTTTATGCATTTAAATCTCATGGAAGTGGAGAGGGTTACCTGTCCAAAACATCTACCCATTCAACCCCCCCCCCCCACCCTAACATTTACCCTTTTTATTTTAAATACTCATTTAAAAGTTATACTTTTATGTTGCCCAAGAATGTTTATGTCAAATATGCTTGCAATTTTATGTGCTCAAGTAGTAATTTATTTTGCCTTGTTTGACTCCCCAGTTTCCGTCAAACCCCCACCAGTGGCAGGATGTGGCAGCCCAGTTTGCGGATTTGTGGAATTTCCCCAACTGTGGTGGTGCCATTGATGGGAAGCATGTGAGGATTGTCCCACCACCCAACTCAGGATCGTATTACTTCAATTATAAAGGCTTTTGCAACATAGTTCTGCTTGCTGTTGTGTCTGCAACATACGAGGTCCTGTACCTGGACGTGGGGAAGAATGGCCGCCACTCGGATGGAGGCGTCATGATGCATACCGAATTCTACCATCTGCTACAGAATGGCACCTTACATTTGCTACATGCTCAGGATAATGTCGAGGGCCTCAATTTTGTTTTTGTGGCAGATGAGCTCTTTCCTACGAGGAACCTCACCCCAGAGCAACGCATTTTTAATTATCGGCTCTCTCGTGCCAGAAGGGTGGTGGAAAACGCCTTTGGCATCCTCTCCAGTTGCTTTAGGCTGTTTTTGACCTCCATAAACTTGGCCAAGTATAAACAAAACCATGTTGTGTTGTGCTGCTGCATCCTCCACAATTTTTTAAGGAGGAATGCTAGCAGCTACATTGCCTCAGGGCAAACAGATGTTGACCCTTCCGTTTTACGCCCAGCTGAAGAGGCTGTGATGCCAGCTCTAGAAAGTGGACGTGCCGGTTTGCCCTCCCAGAATGCCCGTCTTGTCCGTGAACAATATATGGACTACTTCGTGGGTAAAGGGGCAGTGGCTTGGCAGCAAAATGTACTTGATCATAACTAAATCTTTGAATTGGTCATAAACTACTATTTAATTTGAACTACTATTGTCTGTGTTTACTAGGTTTGCAAATGGCCTTAATCTTTGTAATTTTCTCCAATAGTACAAACGTACCTTATGTGCAACATGGGGTGACAATCTCGCCTTGAGCTAACTATTATGTTGTGCTGTGGCTCTGCTACACACATTTTAGAGTACACTGTGACTGGAACTACACCAACTTACCAAATACATTGGTATTGAGCATTGAAATAAGATGCCGCACATTGTTTAGCAAAAAATGTTTTACTACAAGCACATTCACATGTTTTAGAACAAATTAACATTGTTATTTGTGTATAACATGTATATTGCCCTTCTTTAGCATTTGCAGTGGCTAAACAGGCATGTTTGAAAGCAGAGCATACACATCCCCAACTCTGGAACTTACAAAGTTCATCTTTTTGAATTTGAAAGCCATATGAGACATTAATATTAGTATTCTTAAGTTGTAAATATCTTGCCTTCCTCAGGTGGGATGAGCTCACCCCTTTCAAAGCCAAATTTTGAAGAGGCATAAATGTCCCTTATGATACACTGCCTAAAATGTGTGTAGGTAAAAACAGGTTATTTGCTAAAGCCACAAAACACAGTGTGTCAACATGTGCTATCACCCATCATGGGATATCAATGTATGCGTTTTGGGGGTGCAACCCTTTCCTCAAAACTAAAGAAGGTGAGAGGAAGGGTTTGAACCCCCGAAACACGTCCATTGATACCACATGATGGGAGATAGCACATGTTGTCACAGTGGGGGTTATTTCCAAAATGGAAATCCAATTTGCACTACAAGTGCACTTTCCACTGCACTTGTAGTGCAAATTTGATTGTCCTTTCGTAAATAACCCCCACTGTGTGTTTTGTGGCTTTTGCAAACTCTATGTAGGGAAAGTCACACATTTAGGCATTTGATCATGAGGGAAATTTAATGTTTGAGTCCCAATTTGTGTGCTTCTTCAAATTTTGGCTTTTCGATTACAAAAAACACATCAAGAAAAATCAAACCATTATACTTAGGGCAGTGTTTCTCAACTCTCCTTCTCCAGATGCATTACTATGTCCTGTTTTCTCTATTTGTTACTTTTGGCACAGGTGATGAGGTAATTAATTGCCTAAAAAAAAGAAAAGAGGACGTGGTCGTGCACCTAGAGAAGGGGAGTGGAGAGACACTAAAAAAGCACAGGTTCACATTTTGTGAGATTTGTCATGCGATTTGAGAGGTCAAATCGCATGACAAGTCGCAGCCTATTGTAGGCAATGGCACTATTCCTTGCTACTCTGAAATCGCGGTAGTTCTAAGGTAGTAGCGTGATTTCAAAGTAGCATCAATCTGAGCCTGTGCTTCAAAGTAATTAAAAAAGATGCCAAAAAACAACAAAAAGACAGGAGGCAACAAGTTGAAGAAAACTTAAGGTCTGAAGATTTTAAAATTTGGCTAACATGTCTACATAATCCTTGATTTGTTTCTGTAAACCAGTGGCAGCCTCCTTTATTTTCTCAAGCTCAATCAATGCCTGCAGCATATCAGCACTGATACAACCAATAGTGCATCTTGGAAGTTTGTGACCTTGGAAGAAGAGAAAAAATTATTTAATGGGAATGATGGTCAAGTGGCTGAGGCCCTACATAGTGAATTATGGTCACGTTAGTAGGCAAATTGGGAAAATACTTACCTAGCCAGTCTATTCTTGCTTGAAACCTGCTTGCCCTTCAGACACCTACACTACTAGGAATGTACACACTGCAACTACTCTGTAATCTTGGCCCTGGTGCCTGTGTCTACAAAACTCGGGTACCTAGCAACACTGCCAGCTCCTTCCACCTCTTCCTTCTCCATGCTAATGTTAAAGGCACTATATACTTTGCTAATGTGTGGTGTGGGTGTTTGGTTTGGACATCTAAACACTTGACATGTATACACATTTGAAGCCAGATTTCAAAAATATTTACTGGGGTAAACAAGAGGCTCTAAAGTAGTTTCTTCAACTTGTTGCACTCTTCCACCCTCTGTCTGTCTTGCGTCAGGGGATGTTCTGTCCAGTGTAGGCTCTGTGCTGTGTCAAGGTCTCAGATCCCAATCCTCCAAATGTGGACTCACGTGGACTCGTGTTCCTCTAAAAATAAACAATACAGCATTCATTAAGCCACCCCAAGTCACATCTGTTCCTAGCACCCCTTTTGCTGAATTAGTTGACCAACCTTGCACTTGAGACAATGTTTGCTCCTGACTATTGGACTCCAACATGCTGCACTTTCCTTTATTACACATTGAAAAATGCATTGAAAAGGGAAGGTTATGTCATTTTAAAACGGAAAATAAATGGCTAAATGCCCACATTAACCACTTAAGCCCCGGACCATTTTGTAGCTAAAAGGACCAGAGGTGATTTCAGAATTTTGCACTGCACTGCTTTAACTGTAAATTGTGCAGACATGCAATGTTGTACCCAAACGAAATTTGCGTCCTTTTCTTCCCACAAATAGAGCTTTCTTTTAATGGTATTTGATTGCCTCTGCGATTTTTATTTTTTGCGATATAAACGGAAATAGACCGAAAATTTTGAAAAAAAATTATATTTTCTACTTTTTGTTATAAGAAAAATAGAATAAACTCAATTTTAGTCATACATTTAGGCCAAAATGTATTCAGCCACATGTCTTTAGTAAAAAAAATGTCAATAAGCGTATATTTATTGGTTTGCGCAAAAGTTATAGCGTCTACAAACTAGGGTACATTTTCTGGAATTTACACAGCTTTTAGTTTATGACTGCCTATCTCATTTCTTGAGGTGCTAAAATGGCAGGGCAGTACAAAACCCCCCCAAATGACCCCATTTTGGAAAGTAGACATACCAAGGAAATTGCTGAGAGGCATGTTGAGCCCATTAAATATTTTTTTTTTGTCTCAAGTGATTGAATAATGACTAAAAAAAAAAAAAAATTACAAAAAGTTGTCACTAAATGATATATTTCTCACACATGCCATGGTTATATGTGGAATTGCACCCCAAAACACATTTTGCTGCTTCTCCTGAGTACGGGGATACCACATGTGTGGGACTTTTTGGGAGCCTAGCCGCGTACGGGCCCCCGGAAACCAAGCACCGCCTTCAGGATTTCTAAGGGCGCAAATTTTTGATTTCACTCCTTACTACCTATCACAGTTTTGAAGGCCATAAAATGCCAAAATAGCACAAAACCCCCCCAAATGACCCCATTTTAGAAAGTAGACACCCCAAGGAAATTGCTGAGAGGCCTGTTGAGCCCATTGAATATTTTTTTTTTTGTCCCAAGTGATTGAATAATGACAAAAAAAAAATTACAAAAAGTTGTCACTAAATTATATATTGCTCACACATGCCATGGTTATATGTGGAATTACACCCCAAAATACATTTTGCTGCTTTTCCTGAGTACGGGAATACCACATGTGTGGGACTTTTTAGGAGCCTAGCCGCGTACGGGACCCCGAAATCCAAGCACCGCCTTCAGGATTTCTAGGCACAAATTTTTGATTTCACTCCTCACTACCTATCACAGTTTCGAAGGCCATAAAATGCCAAAATAGCACAAAACCCCCCCAAATGACCCCATTTTGGAAAGTAAACACCCCAAGTTATTTGCTGAGAGGCATGGTGAGTATTTTACAGCTCTCATTTTGTTTTTGAAAATGAAGAAAGAAAATATTTTTATTTATTTATTTTTTTTCAATTTTCAAAACTTTGTGACAAAAAGCGAGATCTGCAAAATACTCACAATACCTCTCAGCAAATAGCTTGGGGTGTCTACTTTCCAAAATGGGGTCATTTGGGGGGGTTTTGTGCCATCTGGGCATTCCATGGCCTCCGAAACTGTGATAGACAGTGAGAAGTGAAATCCAAAATTTACACCCTTATGCCGCGTACACACGATCGATTTTTTTGACGGTGAAAACACCGTCGAGAAAATCGACTTGAAAAACGAGGAACAGCTTGTTCCCCCCACACACGGCCGTTTTAAATTACATGTTTTTTTTGGTCGAAAAAAACGACCGTGTGTGGGCTCCCCGGCAGTGTTTCCCTATGGGAAGACTGCCGCTGAAAAAAACGACGGGAATCACGACAAGAAAAATTAGAGCATGTTCTAATTTTTCTCGTCGTGATTAATGCCGTTTTTCCCGTCGAGAAAAATGACAAAAAGCCCACAGACGATCGTTTTTCTCGTCCAAAGGAAAAAATGGCATTTTTCTTGACGGGAAAAATGATCGTGTGTACGCGGCATTAGAAGGCCTGAAGGCGGTGCTTGGTTTTTGGGGTCCCGTACGCGGCTAGGCTCCCAAAAAGTCTCACACATGTGGTATCCCCGTACTCAGGAGAAGCAACAGAATGTATTTTGGGGTGTAATTCCACATATGCCCATGGCATGTTTGAGCAATATATCATTTAGTGACAACTTTGTGCAAAAAAAAAATAAAAAATTCTTTTTTCCGCAACTTGTGTCAACAAATAAAATATTCCATGGACTCGACATGCCTCTCAGTATATAGCTTGGGGTGTCTACTTTCCAAAATGGGGTCATTTGGGGGGTTTTGAACTGTTCTGGCATTTTATACACAACATTAGGAAGCTTACATCCACTCTTCTAACCACTTGAAGACAAAGCCCTTTTTGACACTTTTTGTTTACATGATAACATTTTTTTTTTTGCAAGAAGATTATGTTGAACCCCCAAACATTATATATATTTTTAAAGCAAAGGCCCTACAGATTAAAATGGTGGGTGTTGCATTTTTTTTTTCTACACAGTATTTGCGCAGCGATTTTTCAAACACATTTTTTTGGGAAAAAATACACTTTTTTTAATTTTAATGCACTAAAACACACTATATTGCCCAAATGTTTGATGAAATAAAAAAGATGATCTTAGGCCGAGTACATAGATACCAAACATGACATGCTTTAAAATTTCGCACAAACGCGCATTGGCGACAAACTACATACATTTTTAAAAGCATTTAATAGCCTTTACAGGTTACCCCGTTAGAATTACAGAGGAGGTCTACTGCTAAAATTACTGCCCTCGATCTGACCTTCGCGGTGATACCTCACATGCATGGTGCAATTGCTGTTTACATATGACGCCAGACCGACGCTTGTGTTCGCCATTGGGCAAGAGCAGGGCAGGACAGGGGTGCTTTTTTTTTATTATTATTAATTTTGCTTTTTTATTTTATTTTTAAATTGTTCCTTTCATATTTATTTATTTTTTTATCATTTTTATTGTTATCTCAGGGAATGTAAATATCCCCTATGATAGCAATAGGTAGTGACAGGTACTCTTTTTTTGAAAAAACTGGGGTCTTCTAGACCCTAGATCTTTCCTCTGCCCTCAAAGCATCTGACCACACCAAGATCGGTGTGATAAAATGCTTCCCCAATTTCCCAATGGCGCTTTTTATATCCGGGGGGGGGACATTCCCTCCCACTGCTTGTAAAAGCAGTCCAGAGGCTAATTAGCCAGTAGGATTGCTTTTACATGAAAGCCGGCCGCTGGCTGAAAAGAATGATACCAAGATGATACCTAAACCCACAGGCATCATTCTGGTATAAACATTCAAAGTCCAGCAACATACCAGTACGTTGCTGGTCCTTGTTGGACATGTATTGTAATCTTTTTTTTTCATGCAGCCAGTTGGCTGAACGAAAAAAGAGATTGATCGGTGGGTATGCCCACCATTAGAATACCGCCCTTCATCCACCCACTTCTAAGGATGGGCATACATGCACCATTTATATATGCCGAAGCATGGGGGCATCCTCCCGCAAAAAAGTTATGCTGCACACACATGGTCGGACTTTTCCACGGGCAAGCCTCCGTCGGAATTTCGACCGTATGTACGCGGCATTAGGAGCAAAATCGATCCTCCGCCCCTGCTGCCCCAATGCTTCGGCATATATGCTTTTTTTTTTTAACTGTGGTGGTGAAATCACCTCCTACAGCACTGGAGTCGCAGGGATCAGGCCTGTCTCTGCGAACGCTGCAGTTATGTGTGTTGTGTTTTGTAAGTGATAGTGATCGATCGATACTACACTTGGGTGGCCTGGGCTGGACCGAGGGGCAAAACGCAGGTGCTAGCAGGTATCTGGGCTGATCCCGCTAACACTGCGTTTTTGGGAACCCTAAACTGCTGGGGATGCTAGTATAGATCTGATCAGATACTATACCACTAAGGGGGGTGTATGCTTCACGCGTGGGTGTTAGCGTTACTGGCACTAACCTGACGCTGCCTGGGGTGTGATGCAGACCCTCTCTGACGCTAAAACCTAATTGATATCACCCGCCGGGCGATCAGGGGGTTAAACCTTTATTGGGTTATATATACGGCGGGTGCCCTGACACTATAAAAAGCAAACTAACTAACCAGCGTCACCCGTAACACTTATATGGTGATCACTGGTGAAAGGGTTAACTAGGGGCAATTAGGGGGTTAAAACCTTTATTAGATAATATATGGGGGTACCTGACGCTATAAAAACCTGCGGCGAAGCTAAAAAAAATTACTGGCTACCGATCTGCATCACCGACGCTAAGACAGCGATCAGAAAAATGATCGTTTGGCGACAGTAGTGATAGGGGGTGAAAGGGTTACCTGGGGGGCGATCAAGGGGGTTAAACCTTTATTAGATAATTTATGGGGGTACCTGACGCTATAAAAACCTGCGGCGAACCTAAAAAAAATTACTGGCTACCGATCTGCATCACTGACACTAAGACAGCGATCAGAAAAATGATCGCTTAGCGACAGTGGTGATAGGGGGTGAAAGGGTTACCTGGGGGGCGATCAAGGGGGTTAAACCTTTATTAGATCATTTATGGGGGTACCTGACGCTATAAAAACCTGCGGCGAACCTAAAAAAAATTACTGGCTACCGATCTGCATCACCGACGCTAAGACAGCGATCAGAAAAATGATCGCTTAGCGACAGTGGTGATAGGGGGTGTAAGGGTTACCTGGGGGGCGATCAAGGGGGTTAAACCTTTATTAGATAATTTATGGGGGTACCCGACGCTATAAAAACCTGCGGCGAACCTAAAAAAAATAACTGGCTACCGAGCTGCATCACCGACGCTAAGACAGCGATCAGAAAAATGATCGCTTAGCGACAGTGGTGATAGGGGGTGAAAGGGTTACCTGGGGGGCGATCAAGGGGGTTAAACCTTTATTAGATAATTTATGGGGGTACCCGACGCTAAAAAAACCTGCGGCGAACCTAAAAATAATTACTGGCTACCGATCTGCATCACCGACGCTAAGACAGCGATCAGAAAAATGATCGCTTAGCGACGGCGGTGCTAGGGGGTGAAAGGGTTATCTGGGGGCTGATCAGGGGGTTAAACCTTTATTAGGGGGGGTTAGGGGGCTACACTGGACCTAAAACTATTTTTAGTGACACTTTTACAGTCACAAATGTCACTGATTGCAGTGATCAGTAAATAAATGGTCACTGCAATCAGTGACACTGTGACTGGGGGCTGGGGGGTGATCTGGGGGGGCCTGGGGGGCGATTTGTGTGCCTATGTGTCCTGGTGTCAGTGTAGTGTTAGTGCACTGACCTGTGTGTCTTCTCTTGTACGGCGCTCGGTATATGTGAGCGCCGCATGAGAGATGACATCACTTCCTCCTGCTTCCTCCTTCCTGTGTTTACATTACACAGCAGAGGGAGCATTTCCATTCGCCGGGAGCGATCGCGGGGGGGTGGCCGGAATCGAATGGCCGCCCCCTCATCTCGGAACGCTCCCCAACGAATACCGACCGCTCACCGATCAAACCCCCCAACTGTACAAAGGTAATCACGTACACTGTACGTGATTGTGCCTGTCGGTGCCATTCTGCCGACGTACATATACAGTGAGCGGTCGTTAAGTGGTTAAACAACTCATGCAGTTGCCACCCACCCCTCTTGTCTCCTATAGAATAGGGGATATATGATGATCATTCTAGCAGGCGTGACTCTGTGTGACTGTGATCCCCAGGGCCTCTCCTCTACCCATGTCTACCCTGGAAAGGCGTCATTAATGGACACTGATGACCACGCAGCAACCATAAAGTGTTCTTTACCCTTTAAAGCGGAGCTCCGCCTGAAAAAAAATTATTAAAAGCCAGCAGCTACAGCTACAGCAGCTGCTGACTTTTAATATTTGGACACTTACCTGTCCTGGAGTCCAGCGACGTCCGCAGCAGAGGACGAGCGATCGCTCGTCACTCTGCTGGCCCCTCCGCCATCCTCGCTGAGGGAACCAGGAAGTGAAGCCTTCTGGCTTCACTGCCCGGTTCCCTACGGCGCATGCGCGAGTCACGCTGCGCCGTTCTGATTGGTGCTCCTGTGTTCTGGGAGCCGAGTGCCTCCCAGAACACTACGGGAAGTCTGCGGGAAGTGACGTCACTCCCGCAGATTCCCAGAGAGAGGACTCCCAGATGTGGGTGAAAATACCTGTCTTAGACAGGTATCTTCACCCCCCTCCCCCCTGAAAGGTGTCAATTGTGACACCGGAGGGGGGGAGGGTTCCGATGAGCGGAAGTTCCACTTTAGGGTGGAGCTCCGCTTTAAGCCCATGGCCTTTGGCCCACCTAGAAACACCCCTGTCGTGGCTAAATGAGTGTGTTTGAAGTTGTCACTTACGATTTTGGGGGGAAGATGGCCCTGTTGGGGCCCGGCCAAGGGAAGCTTCCCTTTGTCCCCTCTGGCGGCTTGTCTGGTGACTTTTTTATTTAATTTTTCCTGTTGAAAGAATAAAATATCCATAAAAATTAGTGCACCAAAAAAGGGTACTCCAAAATAAAAACAAGTATAGTTCATAATTGCTTTAAATTTAACTTCCTCTTTACACAAAATATTCATACCTATGTAGCGGGGTATCGTTTTCACCCACAAGACTACAGTTCCCAGCACGCTTTGAGGCACCCAGGGTGCATTTCCCCGCGTAAGGACTGCTAGGGTGGACTTTAAATGGGGGGGGAGGAGCCTCGCTCGCTCTCTTGGAATGCCGTCCTCCCTGCAAGAGGATCCCTGCACTCACCTGCTGCGCGTGGAAGGCCTGAAGCTTGGGCCTCGCACTTTGTTCCAGAGAGCCTTCCGCTCCACCGAGGAGCCTGCGGAACATCCGATCCACAGAGGTGCCACCATCTTCTGGAGGACCGAAGACCCGGTGCATCGCGGGCACCGTGAAGCAACTCACAGTAGCGGAGGTATCGGACAGGAGACGGTCCGGTCGGGTGAGAGAGCGCCAGCTCAGAACCACATCTAAGTAACTTTGTTGCCTATTAACTTTGCCTAGGCCCATCATTGACTACAGTTATAGTTTGGAGAGACTGTCTGCTGAACTGAGTTTATCAGTCTCTCCAGCTTTATCAAGTTAGTGATCATTTGCTACTCCTATTGGATTACAGTTTGTTTCTTTATATGCACCACCGAGAGTTGCTAGCGAAGATTCTTCAACAAACTATACCCCAAGTTATAGTCAGGCCTGACTGGGTAGTATAGGACATTGCTGGGCGACATTTTTGCTCACGAGGGAGGATAGCTGCAGCGGGGTTATATTTCATGGTCATTGCATTACTGAATGTTATACCCTTTTAATGTGTACACCTATATTGCAGGGATCTGCATGAGATATTGTATGCAAATTACCTTTTATACTTTTACCAATAGTAAAAAGTTATAGTTAAGTAATATGGTTGTCAGTGTCAATTACTGTGCTGGGATACAAAGGGGGTTGTACCATATAATAGTATAGATATATAACAGTTATACCATCCTTCCCCTTTCCTAACTGTGCCACGAGAGGTTAGGGCCGATTGCCAGGGGTTGATAGTGGTGCATTACAAGGCCCAAAACAAACAAGCAGCCCTCTTAAACTGAGGGTATCACTATACGTGGGGGCTCGGTTCCGGGATCATTGTATATTGCACGCTGCAATCAAGGTGGTCTGAAATACCAGCATGGACCCGCAGGCAGTGAGTGACACAATGGTGCGCAGAGGAGGCTGTGGATCCACTCTGGGCGGTAGCTATTGAACTCCCGGGAGGGATCCAGGAGAAAGAAGAGGTAAAGCAGCTAATAATGTCAATATCCCCAAACTGGAAAGCATGGGCGGTGGATGTAAAGACAAATACCTCGGGGGCATATGCACTAATAGAATGAACAAGAGGAGTCCCAGAAGAGTTTAAAGGGCAGAGTGTAAAAGACATAGATGACAGAACGTATCGCTTAGTGCATACTGGGCCTGTGAAGAAAGAGTCTCTACGGACCTCCCCGCAGTTATCTCCGTCACTTTTCAACAAAATGGGAGGCAGTAGCGAAACGAACGCCCCAAAGTCACCCCTGACTGCCATAGGGCCGGAACTGCTGACTGCGTTGGGAGACTTTGTTGTTAAGTGCCAGAAAAACAACACGGTGCATGTGGAAGCTGGGTACCGGAAACTCCGGGTGTTTTCAGGAACACAACCTGTGCCACTCAGGGAGGAAGATTTCAATACTTGGATCGAGCAGGCAATGCAGGCAGTAGAAGGCTGGGAAGTTCCAGAAGCGCAGAAGAAGCAGCGCATCAGTGAGAGCTTGAAGGGTCCTGCTGCTGAGGCTGTGAAAAATCTTAGGTGCAGCAATACTATGTGTACAGCAATGGATTATTTGTCTATGTTGCAGGAGGAATTTGGCCAGCTGGAGAAGGTGTCGGAGCTGGTGTATCAATTTGAACATACCTTCCAACAGCCGAGGGAGAAGTTGTCCGAGTATGTCCGGAGATTGAATAGAATGCTCTGCCAGATTGTACTGAGAAAAGGAATGCAGCCACAGGTCATAGATGCTACCAGGATGAAGCAGATCCTAAGGGGAGCCTTACGGTCGGATCCAGTTTGGCTTCACCTGAAGACCTCTGACGGAGTCATGGCTCTGAATTACACAGACCTTGTGCGGATCATAAGGGACGAAGAAGCCTTGATGAAGGATCAAGAGGGGATTGAAAAGACCACCCCACCTGTTTTGGTAGGAGTCAGAACGACAGTAGTTACCGAACGTGACTCAAAAGTAGAAACCTTGAAGTCTCAACTGGCCCAAGTACTGGACTTGTTGACCGCCTTATTGGCCAAGAACTCGGGAGCTAAGGAGAAGGAAGAGATCCGGAAGGATCCAGACCGGAATGTCCCTATTCCAGCATCCCCAAAAATAAGGAAGGAAGTTGTCTGCTTAAATTGTGGAGGAGTTGGCCATCCTGAAAGAAGGTGTCTCAGCCCAAGGAAGAACAGAGGCACTCAGTACCAGCCGGCGGAAAACTTCAGAGGGCCCCGGTGAAGGAGTCAACCGGGCGCCCGCTACCTACAGAAAGCTCCAAGAAGATCCAAAAACAAGCAGAGCAAAAAGAGAAGGGAAACAATGTCCCTCCTAAAAACTCCCATACCGCCTGTCGGGAGTTGAAATTTGACAACCAGAGAAAGATCAATGCATACCAGGTTCAAAAAGGGTTGAGGTCCAGAGAGAAATGGAAAAAGAAGAGAAAACCATTGGAAAAATCAAGGAGTCCAAAGGAGAAAATACCTCCTAAGAAGTTCCCGGATAAATTTGTTGGACCCTCCCCTCTAGTCTCCGTTCAAGTGGAGGGAGTTTACACCAAGGCACTCCTAGACACAGGAGCCCAAGTGACTCTCTTATACAAAGACTTTTATCAGAAGCATTTGAGTCATGTGCCCTTGCAGAAGCTGGAAGACCTGAAGATAGGGGGGATTGGCACTCGCAGTTTCCCCTACGACGGTTATGTTTCAATCAGGCTGGCCTTTGACCTCTCTGTGACCGGGAAGGCCAAAGTTTTTGACACCCTGGCGGTGGTTTGCCCTCGCCCACCAGGAGCCAACACGATGTCCATGTTGATAGGGACCAACACTGACTTGGTCCGGAGACTGCTGACCCCATTAGTGCAAGAGCGGAGTTCTCCCAAACAGAAGATTCACCCCATGTTGCAACAGGTCTACCAGAAGTTGATCCTGGAGCAAAAGGCCCCGGAAGAGGGGGTGGGAAGAGTCTGGAGACTGTCTAGAAGAGAGAAGATACTGCAGCCTGGTGAGGTAACCTGTCTTCAGGCTACGGTAAAACTCTCCTGGGAGCAGCCGGGTCCCTTTGTAGTTGTGGAGCCAGACCCCTTCAACACTCACCAAGGATTGGAAGTACTCCCTGAAGTGGTTCCGTTGAGGGCACTGAAGAAAGCCAAGGGCCAGATTCCGGTGAGTGTCAGAAATGTTACTAATTCTCCTGTGAAGATCCCAGCCCGGGTGCTACTGGGCAAAGTGAATCCTGCTACCCCAGTGGCCCTGTCTGAATTAGGGTCCAAGGGAGGAGAAGCCACCCTGGAGGAGCTCTGCCTTGAAGATACCGCCTTGCCACTGAAATGGAAGGAAAGAGCCAAGGCCCAGCTGACAAGGTGGAGAAGAATATTCTCAGAAGAGGAGTTTGACGTGGGGTGTGCGAGAAGTGCCACCCATAAAATCCGTCTTCAAGAAGACAAACCCTTTCGGGAGAGGGTCCGAAGAGTTCCACTGGCTGACTTGGAAGATTTGCGTGAGCAGCTGGCAGAGCTAAAGAGGACAGGGGTCATCCGAGAGTCCAGAAGTCCATATGCTTCCCCCATCGTGGTGGTAAGGAAGAAAAACGGGTCGCTGAGACTCTGCATAGACTACAGGACTCTCAACAGGAGGACCATACCCGACCAGTACACTACCCCCAGGATAGAAGATGCTTTGCAGAGTCTATCTGGGGCCAAGTGGTTCAGTGTCATGGACCTGAAGAGCGGGTATTACCAAATCCCAATGCACCCTGAAAATAAGGAGAAGACGGCCTTCATCACCCCAGTGGGATTCTATGAATTCAATAGGATGCCCCAAGGCCTGTCGGGAGCCCCTGCTACTTTCCAGAGGTTGATGGAAAAGACCGTTGGGGATATGAATCTGATCAAAGTCCTGGTGTACCTAGATGACATCATTGTCTTCGGGAAGACTCTGGAGGAGCACGAAGAAAGATTTGAGAAAGTCCTGAAGAGACTCAGTGAAGAGGGATTAAAACTCTCCAGAGAAAAATGGCAGTTCTACCAGTCCTCGGTCCACTATCTGGTACACATAGTATCTGCAGAAGGAGTGTCTGCTGACCCTGATAAACTGGATGCAGCCACCTCCTGGCTTAGACCAACTACAGTGACTGAGCTCAGATCCTTCTTAGGCTTCTGTTCCTACTACCGTAGATTCGTGGAAGGATTTGCAAAAATTGCTAAACCCCTGAATGAGCTACTGAAGACGGAAGGGGAGGAAGATGATGCTGGCCCCAGGAAGCCTGGAGAGTCCGTGGAAGACCAGTGGACAGGGGAGTGCGAAGAAGCCTTCCAGATGTTAAAGAAGAGTCTTACCACTGCACCAGTTCTGGCATATGCTGATCCCAAAAAGCCATATGAACTGCATGTAGATGCCAGCCATGATGGTCTAGGAGGGGTTCTATATCAAGAATATGAAGGACAGTTGCACCCAGTTGCCTACGTTAGTAGAAGTCTGGCACCCGCAGAAAAGAACTACCACACTCACAAGTTGGAGTTCCTGGCCCTGAAGTGGGCAGTTGTGGATAAACTCAGAGATTACCTGTATGGAGCCGACTTCACAGTAAAGACTGACAATAATCCACTCACCTATCTCTTCACCACGGCCAAGCTGGATGCCACTGGTCACCGTTGGTTAGCAGCCCTAGCCGGATTCAACTTCAGCCTGAAGTATAGGCCCGGAGCGGTGGGGGTGCCTAAGTGTTACTGCAATGTGACCCAAGTTGGAGAGGATGACCTGCCAAAACTGTCCAAAAAGGACTTAAGGAAAGACCAGTTGGAAGACCCTTGGGGAAGATTAGCAATGGAAACATTGGAGGACCAGGATCCAGGCAGACTTCTGAAGGACCCCTTAAAGGTGGCCCGGTTGGTCCACAAAGAATGGGACAAGTTGCAGGTGCATCAAGGGGTGGTCTACCGAAGGGGCCCCTCTGATGACCTAGAAGAAAAGTGGCAGCTGTTTCTGCCGGAGAAATACAGAGGAACTGTTTTGGCTGCCTTACATGATAATCATGGCCATTTGGGTGCCGAACGAACATTACAGCTTGTAAGGGATAGGTTCTATTGGCCTTGTATGCGGGCTGAAGTGGAGGAGTACTGCCACTCCTGTGCTCACTGTATCCATGTATCCAGAGGAAGACATTGCCACGTCAAGCTGCCCCAATGGGCCATCTGCAGAGTCAGGGACCCTTGGACTTGGTGTGCATTGACTTTCTCTGTCTAGAACCTGACTTAAGTGGACAAGGAAATGTTCTGGTGATAACCGACCATTTCACCCGTTATGCTCAGGCTTTTCCAGCCAAAGACCAGAAGGCATCCACTGTAGCTAAAATCTTAGTGGAGAAATACTTTGTGCATTATGGGCTGCCACAACGCCTGCACTCAGACCAAGGGAGAGACTTTGAGAGTCGATTAATCAAGAAATTACTGGACTCTTTGGGTATCAAGAAAACCCGCACTACCCCTTATCACCCCCAGGGTGATGCTCAGCTGGAGAGGTTCAATAGGACTCTGCTAAATATGTTGGAGACTCTGAGTAGCGAGCAGAAGCAGCATTGGAGCAAGCACATAGCAGCCATTGTGCATGCTTACAACAGTACCACTAGCGATGCCACAGGGTACTCTCCATATCGCCTTATGTTTGGCAGGGAAGCAAGACTGCCTGTGGATCTGGCATTTGGCATATCAACGGATCGCACTTCAGCCACCTCACATAAGGTATTTGTAGATAGACTGAGGAAGAGTTTGAAGCTAGCTTTTGAACAGGCCCAAGTGGCCTCAGAGCAAAGAGGAGCCCGGAACAAGAGGAATTTTGACCTCAAGGTTCGAATCCAGGACCTACAGCCCGGAGACAGAGTGCTGCTGCAAAACCGAGGAGTTCCAGGGAAGCATAAATTAGCAGACAGATGGAGACCGGAACCATATGTGATCTGTAAGAAGTTACCAGACCTGCCGGTATATCAGCTAAAACCAGAAGGGAAGATAGGGCCGCTGAAGACATGGCACAGAAACCACTTACTTCCACTTTCAGAAGCGGTTCGGATACCTCCTGTAGAAGATTCCCCTGGACCATCCTCAAGCTTAGAGACACCTAGGCCTAACACTCGGTCTCAGGCATCTCAGTCCAGAGAAATTTATGTCTCTGATCAGAGTGAAAAAGAAGAGCTTGGATGGTTGTGGCCTTCTCAGACCCCAGAGCCCATGTCTATAGATCTTCCACCCTCTGAAGGTACTGTGGATAGTACATTGAATGTGGAAGCCACTGAGTTTGTTCCGTCTAGTCCTCTGTCTGAAGAGTGGGAAGATGCCACATGGTCACCTTCTGCTGATCATGAAGATTACTCCCAACATCTTCCTGCACCTGATCTGGATGTACCGGAAGTATTGGAGCCCAGTGTACCTACTCCAGAAGAAGAGCCTGTGAGGGATGAAACAGTCACCCCAAGAGAACAGAGAGCCAAGAGAACCATTCGTCCTCCTCGGAAGTTAACCTATACTCAGATGGGGGAAAGTTCTGAGGATACCGTAACCACTGCTCGAAGGACATTACCAACACCTGATCCTTCTGCTGTGCATTTGGTGGAAGGCAACCCCAGCTCACTCTCTGGCACAGTTAGACAGGTCAACCCCATAGATGTAACCAGTAGGCAGGACAAGCTCCCTTCCCTGTTTTGGTGGGAATTTCCTCTGCCAACTTCTCTAGCAGCCCTTAATGAGTTTGTATTTTCCTACTGTTGATACTGTCTTTGGGGACCAAAGATTTCAAGTGGGGGGAGTGTGTAGCGGGGTATCGTTTTCACCCACAAGACTACAGTTCCCAGCACGCTTTGAGGCACCCAGGGTGCATTTCCCCGTGCAAGGACTGCTGGGGTGGACTTTAAAAGGGGGAGGAGGAGCCTCGCTCACTCTCTTGGAACGCCGTCCTCCCTGCAAGAGGATCCCTGCACTCACCTGCTGCGCGTGCAAGGCCTGAAGCCTGGGCCTCGCACTTTGTTCCATAGAGCTTTTCGCTCCACCGAGGAGCCTGCGGAACATCCGATCCACCTGAGGTGCCACCATCTTCTGGAGGACCGAAGACCCGGTGCATCGTGGGCACTGTGAAGCAACTCACAGTAGAGGACGTATCGGACAGGAGTCGGTCCGGTCGGGTGAGAGAGCGCCAGCTCAGAACCACATCTAAGTAACTTTGTTGCCTATTAACTTTGCCTAGGCCCATCATTGACTACAGTTATACTTTGGAGAGACTGTCTGCTGAACTGAGTTTATCAGTCTCTCCAGCTTTATCAAGTTAGTGATCATTTGCTACTCCTATTGGATTACAGTTTGTTTCTTTATGTGCACCCCCGAGAGTTGCTAGCGAAGATTCTTCAACAAACTATACCCCAAGTTATAGTCAGGCCTGACTGGGTAGTATAGGACATTGCTGGGCGCCATTTTTGCTCACGAGGGAGGATAGCTGCAGCGGGGTTATATTTTATGGTCATTGCATTACTGAATGTTATACCCTTTTAATGTGTACACCTATATTGCAGGGATCTGCATGAGATATTGTATACAAATTACCTTTTATACTTTTACCAATAGTAAAAAGTTATAGTTAAGTAATTTGGTTGTCAGTGTCAATTACTGTGCTGGGATACAAAGGGGGTTGTACCATATAACAGTATAGATATATAACAGTTATACCATCCTTCCCCTTTCCTAACTGTGCCACGAGAGGTTAGGGCCGATTGCCAGGGGTTGATAGCGGTGCATTACAAGGCCCAAAACAAACAAGCAGCCCTCTTAAACTGAGGGTATCGCTATACCTAGATTAGAGAAAACATTATGTCTATTTTTGAAGACCTACTTATATAAAGCAAATATACAGACAGCTAATTCCAACATTTACATAATGATTTTAGTTATTAATCTGGCTTACTTTTGGAGTCCATCTGGTCTTTCTCGCGGTGCTTTAAATCGGACCAGCGCTTGCGGATTCGATCCTTCGTTCGGTGCACCGAATTTTCTCCCTCCAATACCGTGATGACCTTCCCAAGAATCCAGTCTTCACGGTTGTTGGGCCTTTCATAGTTCTGCAGCTTACAGTCGTAGTCATATTTCTCCAATATGCGCACCATCTCCACTATCCCCACCTTGCTCATGGGGGTGGCCTTATGTTTTCTACCACCACCACCACTGCGGGCCTGCTCGATTTTGGTGATTCCACCATCATGTCGTCCCTCCCGAATGTTCCACCGTGTATGTTGCATGCAGAATAGAGAATCTGGTCACGCCCCAGCGTCATGATGCTCAGAGCAGAGTTTCAAGCATGCGCAGGGTATATCAATCCATAACGAGCGGTCAATGTAACGGCCGTAGGAACGTTACGATAGTTGAGAGACGAACGCAAGTCAAAAGGAGCCACGAAAAAAAAGGTACGTTTGAAAATTGGGTCACCGGTGGTTAGTGGCATATACTGCTTAGATAGAGGCCTATATTGTGACCAGATTATGAGGTATAAGCCACCCATTATGGTTTGTCTTGTGTTCTGTCTTGCAGCCATCTGATACTTGCCAACAAAATGAAGGAAAGTTGAATTCCCACGAATTCTTGATGCAATTTATCCAAAAATACAGGGAGCTCATCTGTCTGTGGCAAGTAAAACATAAAGATTATTCAAATAAAATCAAAAGGAGGGAAGCAATAGATTAACTGGTGGATTTGGCGAAGACTGTGTACCCCAGGGCAACCTTAAGTTTGGTGAAGACAACAATTAGGGGCCTCAGGAGCATGTATAACAGAGAGCGAAAGAAGATTGAGGAATCCAAAAAATCAGGAGTAGCAGCAGAAGACATATATGTACCCAAGCTGTGGTACTTCACCAGCCTGCAATTTTTGCAAGATCAAACTGTACCACACAGATCTCTCTCCACACTACTCTCCACATCAGCTGAGGCCACCGATACTGAGCCTGATCCTACACAGGATGAAGAGGAGGAGGAGCTTAGCTTGACCCAGGTATAGCATTGTTGAAAAGATTTGAAGACAAAAATACAATGATGTTAATTAGATGTTATTATGGATAATAATTTTCTGCGTTAACAAAGTGATTTTCATATCAATAGACAGTAGTGGCCAAAAAGGATTAGGACAAGAATGATAAATGCTGTAGTCAGAATGATAGTCTTTGCTATTTGGACCAGTTTAAAAAGTCATGAGCTGAAAAGTGTTTGTGATTGATGACAAATAAACTAAAATGATGTTCCATTTTCACACACAGGAAAGTTTGAGCCAAGAAGAGGCCGGGCCCAGCAGGCAAACGGAGTGCCAAATCCCTCTCTTGTGCCCTCCTACCAAAATGGCCAGGAAGAGCCACAACCTGGATGAGGCCATGGCTGACTTCCTTACTCGGGCAACATCAGCCATCACAACAGCACCCGATAGTGCTGAAGGGTTTGGCTGTTTCACTGCTAATAAGCTCCGGGAGGTGGAGGAGGATCAAAAGGGAGCTATGTGAGGGCCTAATCATCCAGCTCCTCAGCAAGGTGAGGAAACGTGAGCTAACCCCAAAAACACATGTGTGTGATTTGGAGCACACACCTCCACAACAAGCCTTTTGGAGCACACACCTCCACAACAAGCCTTCCCACCCCAGCAACACTACCCACCTCAGCAAACCTACCAACCTCAGCAACCCTACCCACTTCAGCAAACCTACCAACCTCAGCAACCCCACCCACCCCAGCAGCATGGTGGTCAGTGGCAAATTCAGCCCCAGTATCCCCAACAAGGCCATTGGTCTAGGGGGGTTTCGGGGCTACTAATTTATATATTTTCTTTTTTATTTAAGTATGATTTTATTGGTTATACTTTAGTTCCTTTTCTGTGTATCATTTGCTCTTTTGGTTTCAGTTTGTTAATTTTGATGACAGTGAATATGTCTACTAATTTTTTTCTTTTATTTTTGTCCTGAACGAAATTGCCTCAGCTGATGTGGAAAGAAGTGTGGAGAGCGATGGGCGTGGTTCGGTCTGGTCTATCAAAAATCGCAGCCTGTTGTAGTACCACAGCCTGGGGGACATATATGTCATCTGCTGCTGATCCCGATCTCTCGGAGTCGACGACCTTCTTGTGCTCCCTATTGTATGTACTCCTCAGGTTCCCAATTTTGCTCTTCACATTATTGATGTCTGCCCTGGGGTACAGAGGCTTCATCAATTCCACCAGTTGATCCATTGCTGCCTTCCTCTTGATTTTGATATGCCCTTCTTGTGCTTACTATTCAAAATAAAAAATAATACAAAAAATACTTGCTTATGTGTTTAACTTCTAATGACAGTTTGGGAGTAGGCAGGAACATATATAAAATTAAGAACAAGGGACACAGAGTTTCTAGCTTTGAGCTTCAAAAATACTAGGGGATAATGGGGTTGTGCTAACTTGACAAAAAAAAAATCACTAGAACACCAATCCTTTGTAAATATGTTTGTCATTCCCCCGTCAATATCACCAGCAAAGCAGCTTTATTATTCTCCCATTATAAAGAAGAAGAGAATGTGTGCTGCATTTCGAGATGCATGCTGGGGCAGGGGCTGTACCAGGAAGTCAGTCACATTGTGTGTGGGGACTGCAAGCAGAAGCATGATACATAGAAGGGATTACATCTGGTAATGAAAGAAGCCTGTTGTATTAAGACTCCTCCACGTAAGAATGTCAGCATGTTGCTGATTGGGTAATAAACCTTTCCCTGGTTAGGAAGTGCATCCGGCCTGTGTGTAACTTGCTGAGCGGATACTGGCAGCATTGCTAGCAACACCCTGAGAGACCCCACGTCTAAGGAACATAATAGTGGCGATGAGGATGTGGATTTTAGCACACATGGCCTTTATAGGGTTTATTCAACCCTTTTGGGGACGGCCGTCTTGGGTGTCGGGTGGGAGTGGAATATTTCCTCTCCCTGACTTGCAGGAGTTTCAGGTGGTGCCTTCAGTAGGGTGGCGTCCCGTGTAGCCAACTCCATGACCGTAGCAAAGTCAGTGGCTTTTGTCAGAGTCAAGTCGGATTCTGTGAGAAAACGTTTCTGTATGGCTGGTTCGCAGAGTCCCATGACAAACATGTCGCGGAGAGCCGTCTGCAGGTAGTCTCCAAACTGTTTATTTACTGTAAATATTTTACATTTTCACCTATATTCAGTCCTAGGGTTCTGTGCAGATTGCTTTCTTGAAGTGAAAGGCTATGCATGAATATTGCTGTGTGTGGCTGTTATTCCCTGCTGATCACAGATGGTGCTTTCGCTCCCTTGAAACCTGCTCTATAAATGAGGGGAGAAGGCAGGGAGCAGACTATTACATTTCATTGCACTTTCTGTTTATTCAATTTTCCAAAACTGTAGTGTGTGTGTGTGTGTGTGTGTGTGTGTTGTTGTGTTTTTTTTTTTTTTTTTAAGAAGCTGTGTTTGTCTTTGAGTAACACTTAAATACATTTAAAGTTAATTCCATTTCTGTTGATCAAAGCATCCTTTCCAGGCTGATGCTATACTATACAAGTTTTTAAAAATGATGCAAATAATAAGTTGTGATTAACTTTTTAAAAACAAAAAGGGAAATATTTACATTTTCCATATCCATTTACTGACACTTCCAGGAGCGTTGATCTCCTGAGCACCGGCAGCTTTACCTGGTACTTTCCTCTAACCTACATATTTTCCATTTCTAAACCATTTTAACCTGAACGCCTATTGAATGTAGTTTGTGTCATTCCATTTTATTACACACTTAATTTATGAACTTATTTGTTTTTGATTTCTTTATGTCTGTATTGCATGGGTTGCTGTGGTGGAAATTTCATGTCAATAGCCCCTTTAGAAATATATTAAACTAGAAAAATGGTGATGTGTTTAATACTTATTTTATCCGCTGTACATTATTGATCACCCAGTGGGATTGTGTTTGTTTTTTCTCAAGAAAACTGTACGTACTATTTTAACTGCTCATTGTCCACTGCAATTTTTTATATTTTTTTACCTACATATTAAAATCTTGCTAGAATAGTTATTTGGAACCCCAAAACATATATATTTTCTGAAAGCAGAGGTCCATGAGAATGAAATAGTAGATGTTGCAAATTTTAGGTTACCGTATTTGCCGGCGTATAAGACAAGTGGCAGCTAGTTTACGTAAAGCAATGATATAAGTCTTTATGTCCTCCCCGTCATTCTGCCTTCTATTGTAGAATTTAAACCGCTTTGCAATTTGTAACAGCTTTGGGTTGTAGTGCTCATGTAGCTTATGAATTAACTCATGCAGGGGCTTAGAGGCCAGCTTGTCTGGAGAAATTAGGTCTCTGAGAGTGACATATGCAGCTTGACCCAAGGCTGTGAGGTAAACTGCAACTTTCTTTTCTACAGCCACGCTATTTGCTTCCACATACTGCTCCAGCCTCTCCACCCAGGAGCTCCATGATTCATAAACAGGATCAAAGCCCTGGGCATGCCTCCTCTTGCCATTGCCAAATGTACATTGCTTTCTGAGGTAGACCATTGGGTGGAATTATTAAAGTCACGGTTTTTGAGGACTCTTTGGACACAGTAAAAGGAAAAATGGCCCACCTCCTCTTGAAGCCTGGTGCTACACCTCGTTTTTGTAAGGCAAGGTCAGTACTTTTTGCCTTGCAGAAGAAAGTGAAAGCAGAGCTGGACCACCTATTGGCTTAAAAGATCATAACTAAAGTTGATAGAAGTGAATGGGCATCGTCAATTGTGCCTGTCAAGAAAAATAATGGAGACATTAGAATTTGTGGAGATTTCAGGGTTGCCCTGAACAACCAACTTCTTGTGAATAAATACCCATTGCCTTGACTTGAAGATCTATTTGGCTCACTGGCTGGGGGTCAAAAGTTTACAAAAATAGACTTAAAGCAAGCTTACCTGCAACTGCAAGTACACCCAGATTCACGCCATCTGTTGACCATTAACACCCAAAAAGGATTATTCCAATATAACCGCATGGTTTTTGGCATAGCCCCAGCTCCAGCCATCTGGCAGCGAATCATGGATGAGGTCCTGGCAGGCATACCTGATGGGGTGAGCCTCCTTAGCCCAATAGACTGTACGAGATCTGACCCAGTTGTATCCCTCCGTCTCAGTACGAGCTCAGGGACCACGGTGGACAAATTTGTGACACGCAGACAGGCAGTGTTTTTTTGCTCAGAGTGGTCTGATATGTAGTTTAATTCTTACAGATTTTATGGGAAAATACAATAACAAGAGGACGTGCATAAACCAACTTAAACAATATTACATCTTATGTTGAGTGTGAGACTTCTCACAGAATGTCTCATAAACAAGGTTTGTTTATGAGACTCTACACAGAGGGGCTGATTTACGAAACGTTTGCGCCATGAGTATCGGCGCATCTGCGTGTGCTACGGCTGTTTTGGTATTTACAAAACATTTGCGCCGGTAGCGCAGCGCTATTCCCCATTTACTATAGTTCTCGGCGCACGGGAGGAGGAGCTCAGTGCGCTACTATGTACCTAGCGCACGGCATCTTAAAATCTAAATATAAAGAAGCTGGAAGTGCCAATATAATCGGGTGATGTGGGGTGATGTGAGGAAGTGTAGTGACACCTGCCCAAGTAACAAATATGCCCAAAATAGAGTGAGAAAGTAACTTTTTCAGAACCAGCCCGCTGCGCCGGCAAGTACGTTTAAAACTGCAAGGGTTTTTTTGTGGTCAGCGTGGGAATTTCACTCATTTAAACGCGCCAGGACACTGCGCCGGAAAAATCTTCGTAAATGTCAAGTCACGTAAATCAATTTGCATAAGTTGAACAGGCGCAGCTCTGAACTTGCCGTTATATAAAAGTGCTCCAGCAAAATGACATTTCTAAAGGAAAAAAAAAGGCATTTAAAAGCACCCACGGCTATAATGAATTGTCGGCTCCCGTCAATATAGAGAAAAGTCATTGTTAAAAAAAAATAAAAAATGTGTGGGGTCCCTCCAAATTCCATTACCAGGCCCTTCAGGTCTAGTATGGATATTAAGGGGAGCTCCGCGCCATTTTTTTTTTTAAATGACGTGCGGGTCCCCCTCAAAATCCGTACCAGGCCCTTCAGGTCTGGTATGGATTTTAAGGGGAACCCCCGCGCCAAACTTAAAAAAAAATAGCGTGGGGGTCCCCCTAAAAATCCACACCAGACCCTTAATTGAGCACGCAACCTGGCAGACCGCAGGAAAAGAGGGGGGGACAAGAGAGCGCCCCCCCTCCTGAACCGTACCAGGCCACATGCCCTCAACATGGGGAGGATGCTTTGGGGGTCTGTGACCCCAAAGCACCATGTGGGGGCCTCATCCCCTCAACCCTTGCCGGTGGTTGTGGGGGTCTGCGGGCGGGGGGCTTATCGGAATCTGGAAGACCCCTTTAACAAAGGGGACCCCCAGATCCCAGCCCTCCCCTTGTGTGAAATGGTAATGGGGTACAAATGTTAAAAATGACAATAGCCGGTTTTTGACAATTCCTTTATTAATGTCTTCTCCTTTCTTCCATCTTCTTCCTTCTTCTTCCACCTTCTTCTTCCACCTTCTTCTTTTGTCCATTCGGGTTTCTTCCTCTATCTTGTTCTTCATCTTCCTCTTCATCTTCCTCTTCATCTTCCTTCGGTGTTCTCGTCCGCATCTTGCTCCGGCTTCTTGCTCCCTTCTTCTTTCTCCGGCCGGTCTGCTTGAATTCGAGGTTCCCGCTGTGTGACGCTTCAGTTCTTCAGTTCTCCTCTGGGTTCCGCTGCCACCCGGTGGCTCCGCCCCCCTCTGACACCACGGGGAAAGTCCCCATGAAATCCATGTGCGTCAGAGGGGGGCGGGGTCACCGGGTGGCAGCGGACCCAGAGGAGAACTGAAGCGTCACACAGCGGGAACCTCGAATTCAAACGGAGCGGCCGGAGAAAGAAGAAGGGAACAAGAAGCCGGAGCAAGGTGCGGACGAGAACACCAAAGGAAGAAGGAAGATGAAGATGAAGAGGAAGATGAAGAAAAAGATGGAGGAAGAAACCCGAATGGAGAAAAGAAGAAGCTGGAAGAAGAAGGTGGAAGAAGAAGATTGAAGAAGAAGATGGAAGAAGATGGAAGAAAGGAGAAGACATTAATAAAGGATTTGTCAAAAACCGGCTATTGTCATTTTTAAATTTTTTTACACTTTTTTTTGTGAAATGGTAGGGGTACATTTGTACCCCATTACCATTTCACACAGGGGGGGGCGGGATCTGGGGGTCCCCTTTGTTAAAGGGGTCTTCCAAATTCCGATAAGCCCCCTGCCCGCAGACCCCCACAACCACCGGCAAGGGTTGTGGGGATGAGGCCCTTGTCCACATCAACATGGGGACATGGTGCTTTGGGGTCACAGACCCCCAAAGCATTCTCCCCATGTTGAGGGCATACGTCCTGGTACGGTTCAAGAGGGAGGGGGGGCGCTCTCTCATCCCCCCTCTTTTTCTGCGGCCTGCCAGGTTACGTGCTCGGATAAGGGTCTGGTGTGGATTTTTAGGGGGACCCCCATGCTATTTTTTTTTAAGTTTGGCGCGGGGTCCCCTTAAAATCCATACCAGACCTGAAAGGCCTGGTACGGATTTTGTGGGGAGCCCCCACGCCATTTTTTTTAAAAATTTGGTGCGGAGTTCCCCTTAATATCCATACCAGACCTGAATGGCCTGGTAATGAAATTTGGGGGAACCCCCACGCTTTTTTTTTTTTCAAAGACTTTCAATGACTTTTATCTGTATTGACGGGAACCAGCAATTCATTACAGCCGCGAGTACTTTTAAATGACTATTATTTTACTTTAGAAATGTAATTTTGCTCTCAAACTGTTATAAACATGTGCTACTTTACAGGCATACTATAGACACCCCCCAGGTATGATATTTAGGGCCAGTTCACACAGGATGCAGTGCAGTGCATTTTTTTGATGCATGAAAAACGCAAAGAAAGTTGATCACATTAATGCCAATGGCATAGTTCACACCACTGCAGTCCGTTCCAGTGCGTTTCAGAAAGGGAAAAGAAATGGTCATGCTGCGTTTTTTATGTACAGAACTGTACTGGACCACAGTAAAACACATCAAAAACGCTACGGAACGTACCAAAAACGCACTGGAATGCACCGGAACGCACCTAAATGCACCGCAACACACTTGTCCTAAGTGAAAAGAGGTAGAAAAAAAACACTGGACTGCATCAAAAACACATAAAAAATGCACTGGAATGTGTCAAAAACGTGCATGCAGAAAAGCACCTGGAACGCATCCAGACTGCGTTTCTATGGTGTGAACTAGGGCCAGTTCACACCATAGAAACGCAATCCGGATGCGTTCCAGGTGCTTTTTTGCATGCACGTTTTTGATGCGTTCCAGTGCATTTTTGGTACGTTTTTGATGCAGTCCAGTGCTTTTTTTCACCCCTCTTTTTTATTAACTATAGATAAGGACAAGTGTGTTCCAGTGCGTTTTTGGTGCATTTAGGTGTGTTCCGGTGCGTTCCAGTGCGTTTTTGATGCATTCCAGTACAGTCCAGTGCAAGTAAAATGCAGCATGTTCTACATTTTTTGTGGAACTGGAACGCACTGGAACAAACACTGCCATTTAGAACCATATAACCAACTTTCCATGCATTTTTGATGCATAAAAAACGCAATGCACTGCATGTGGTGTGAAATGGCCCTTAAGCAATTTGGCATATTTAAAGGCACTTCTCCTTGTTTTGTTTTTGGTGTTGTCCAAATTGGTGACATTGATATATGTCCCTTAGGGTGGGACCTGGGCCCCCATTTTAAGGCCAATAACTAGAAGAAAAGCCAGCCAAGTGGGGACTAGCAAAATTAACAAGTCAGTTCCCATAGACTGCAATGGTATTTGTTGGTAGGGGGGGTGTTTGTCCCATCTCTAATTTTGTAGCATGCTGGATGATGTGCTTAATTTTTTCGACGGGGGGGGGGGGATTTTCTGCTAGCTGCATTTGTGGTGTTCTGAGCATGCCCAGGCAGTTAGTTTTTTTTTTTTGGTGCTTTTTGTGTGTGAACAGCACCTGTATATTTCTGGGCATGCTCAGAGAGAGTGTTTTTATGGGTTAGTAATTGAAGGACATCCTTAACAGGTGTACCCACTTTGAAGTTCAGTCTCTACATTGGGTGAACTTGCATTTTGGGTGTTTCATGGACTGTGCATGTGTTTTCAATTGCCTCATTAGCACACAAACCTATGTTATATAAATCTTGCAGATAGCAATCTCTCCCTTGCCCTGAAAAGAGGCAAGTGTGTGTGTGCGCGCGTGTGCCTGGCAAAAAGTACATTTTGGTGTCCTTATCGAGTTTGTAACACATGTATTTTATTTGTTATGTCTTTGCAAAACAGATGTTTGTTTTACTTTTGTTGATTGTATTTTTTTGTGTGGGGGAAATGTTCCCCTGAAATAATTTTGATGTTGTTAATGTGTGTTGTTTGTTCACTTTGATTTAATTGTCTGTGCTGCATTATTTTGCTAAATCTTTCTCAAGATGTGACTAATGTTTCAAATTGACCCTGTTTTTTATTTTGGCTTCCCTTTGTTTTGTTGACCAATAAAATTTGATGCAAAGTTTTGATGTTTCTTTTTTGTTTTCTTTGCAACAAATGTGACAGCTGATTGGCATGTCAAAACAAAACAGGTGTGATTTGTCTACCCTGGTGCCTTCATGCTAGCATATGCATGTATTGTGTACTGCCATGGATAGTCACCAGGAAATGAAAAATACAGAGTGGTAAGTATTCATTTTTCCTTTTTACTGCAGTGGTTCTCAGCCTCAGTCCTCAAGTACCACCAACAGGACATGTTTTGTGAATTTATCTTATCGAGAATTGCTGTCCAAAATACCAAACCATTGACTGTGATTTAAAGCACATGTGCAAGATGAAGGAAAACCTGCAAACATGGCCTGTTGGGGGTACTTGAGAAGCACTGATTTAGAGCACTGCACTTAAAAATAGCTCAAGGCAATACGATTCTAATTGTGGGCATTTTGAGGGAAACCAAGTAAGTGTTGGAACCCCTGCTTGTTTTTTTTGTTTTTTTTTTTTAGGTTGGGCTTTGTGTCCCTTTTAGTAAAATTGGTTTCACTTCCTTTCACACAGCTAAACAGGAAGTGAAGGTAAAACCCTACCAATGTCTTTTCTTGGGGACACACGGATCAATCTAACTAGTTGTCACGGATGCCTAACACGGCATCCAGCACAGGGTACGCAGATCAGTGGGCTGCACTAAAGGAACTAGGCACAAGGTAAGTAAATATATATATATGAGTTTATTGAAAGGATAATTCCTAAAACAATAAGGGCAACCAGCAAACAACCACAGTGACACACAAAACAACTCCCTACACCAACGTGAATACAGTTTAGAGATTAAAGCGTAAATGTAATCAAGCCAGGGTCATACACGAGAGATCAGTCCGATTGAACAGGGAGCCGGAAGGGACAACAGGAGGAAGGGATGAGTCTGCAAGACAGGGGTCCAGGGATGGATGCAGGGTTCAGGAACACAGGATACAAGGTACAGAGGCAGGGGTCCAGGGATGGATGCAGGGTTCAGGAACACAGGATACAAGGTACAGAGGCAGGGGTCCAGGGATGGATGCAGGGTTCAGGAACACAGGATACAAGGTAACAGATAACAGGTCACAAGGTTCAGGTTCAGGTTCAGGTTCAGGCATACAGGTCTGGGTTCCAAGACAATACCAGAGCAAATGCTTTAGTGTCTGCTGGGTATTTATACACACCTCCTGCAATCAGTCTCAGGTGACGCCTGATTGCAGGAGATGATTTCGGCTCCAGACAAATGGGAGACACCCGCTGGTGGCCACCAGAACTGCACCCTTTGGTGCTGAAAGCAATAGCACCACCAGCAGGTGACCCAGGCAATGACACTGATCATGACAGTTCCCCCTCCCAAGGAGTGGCCTCCGGACGCTCCATTCTGCCCTTGATCTGGCAGTGCTGGTAGGTGCGGAAAGGTCCCAAAAAGTCTCCCCTGTGTCTGCGGACTACTTGTGCTCCTCCGGCCAGAGTCCTTAAACTTACTGGGAGGCGTGGCACCTGAGTCCGGCAATGGAACACGCACCCCACCACCAGGGTCTGGAAGTTGGGATCTGGAAATGAAAACAGGCAGGGCAATGTGCATGAACCTAACGGAGGCGAACAACACAAGGGCATCACAGTCAGGCTGGGAATCAAGCAGGGCAAAATCAGCGGCAAGCCGGGCATCCAGAACTGGTTTAGCAGGCACCATGTCAGCGGGCTGGGCAAATGGCGCTGGGTCTTCAAGCTGGCCACCGGGCAGAGGCACTTCAAACTGGCCACCGGGCAGAGGTTCAGCAAGCCAGATGGCAGGCACTGGTTCAGCGGGCTGAAAGACGGGCACCAAAACGTCAGGCTGGGTGACGGGCACCGAAAATCCAGGCTGGAACAGGTTGGCTGGTGTGGAAACAGGCTGGAACAGGTTGGCTGGTGTGGAAACAGGCTGGAACAGGTTGGCTGGTGTGGAAACAGGCTGGAACAGGTTGGCTGGTGTGGAAACAGGTTGGAACAGGTTGGCTGGTGTGGAAACAGGCTGGAACAGGTTGGCTGGTGTGGAAACAGGCTGGAACAGGTTGGCTGGTGAGGAAACAGGCTGGAACAGGTTGGCTGGTGTGGAAACAGGCTGGCTGGAACAGGTTGGCTGGTGTGGAAACAGGCTGGCTGGTGTGGAAACAGGCTGGAACAGGTTGGCTGGTGTGGAAACAGGCTGGAACAGGTTGGCTGGTGTGGAAACAGGCTGGAACAGGCTGGCTGGTGTGGAAACAGGCTGGAACAGGCTGAAACAGGTTGGCTGGTGTGAAAACAGGCTGGAACAAGTCGGCTGGTGTGAAAACAGGCTGGAACAAGTCGGCTGGTGTGGAAACAGGCTGGAGCGAATCGGCTGGTGTGGAAGCAGGCTGGAGCGAATCGGCTGGTGTGGAAGCAGGCTGGAGTGGATCGGCTGGTGTGGAAGCAGGCTGGAGTGGATCGGCTGGTGTGGAAGCAGGCTGGAGCGGATCGGCTGGTGTGGAAGCAGGCTGGAGCGGATCGGCTGGTGTAGAAGCAGGCTGGAGCGGATCGGCTGGTGTGGAAACAGGCTGGAGCGGATCGGCTGGTGTGGAAACAGGCTGCAACAGGTCGCTTGGTTTGGAAAAAGGCTGCAACAGGTCGCTTGGTTTGGAAACAGGCTGCAACAGGTCGCTTGGTTTGGAAACAGGCTGCAACTGTTCGCTTGGTTTGGAAACAGGCTGCAACAGGTCGCTTGGTTTGGAAACAGGCTGCAACAGGTCGCTTGGTTTGGAAACAGGCTGCAACAGGTCGCTTGGTTTGGAAACAGGCTGCAACAAGTCGCTTGGTTTGGAAACAGGCTGCAACAAGTCGCTTGGTTTGGAAACAGGCTGCAACAGGTCGCTTGGTTTGGAAACAGGCTGCAACAGGTCGCTTGGTTTGGAAACAGGCTGCAACAGGTCGCTTGGTTTGGAAACAGGCTGCAACAGGTCGCTTGGTTTGGAAACAGGCTGCAACAGGTCGCTTGGTTTGGAAACAGGCTGCAACAGGTCGCTTGGTTTGGAAACAGGCTGCAACATGTCGCTTGGTTTGGAAACAGGCTGCAACAGGTCGCTTGGTGCGGAGACAGGCTGCAACAGGTCGCTTGGTGCGGAGACAGGCTGCAACAGGTCGCTTGGTGCGGAGACAGGCTGCAACAGGTCGGCTGGTGCGGAGACAGGTTGCAACAGGTCGGCTGGTGCGGAGACAGGCTGCAACAGGTCGGCTGGTGCGGAGACAGGCTGCAACAGGTCGGCTGGTGCGGAGACAGGTTGCAACAGGTCGGCTGGTGCAGAGACAGGCTGCAACAGGTCGGCTGGTGCGGAGACAGGCTGCAACAGGTCGGCTGGTGCGGAGACAGGCTGCAACAGGTCGGCTGGTGCGGAGACAGGCTGCAACAGGTCGGCTGGTGCGGAGACAGGCTGCAACAGGTTGGCTGGTGCGGAGACAGGCTGCAACAGGTCGGCTGGTGCGGAGACAGGCTTCAACAGGTCGGCTGGTGCGGAGACAGGCTGCAACAGGTCGGCTGGTGCGGAGACAGGCTGCAACAGGTCGGCTGGTGCGGAGACAGGCTGCAACAGGTCGGCTGGTGCGGAGACAGGCTGGGTTACTGGCAGGATCGTGTGAGTTGGAAAGAACTTCCGTTTTTTCTTTGGTTTAGCCACCGAAGATTTGTATATGTATACAGGGCTGTAGGTGGTGGATGCAGCTGGTAGAGGCGAAGAGCGGAAGGATGGTGAAGCAGAGGGTGCGGATTTTGAAGGGGGTCTTAGGGGAACTGATGGAGGCAGCCGAGACAAAGCAGGAGGGTTAAAGGCAGGGTAAGTGCAGCAGGGGGAAACAGGGTACTGGTACTTCATTGGTAGGAGGGTGTATTGGTTGGCCACTGTGGTAGTTGGGAGTAAAGGAGACGCAGACATCCCAGCAGGCTGGTGTCTAGACACAGGAATGGGTGGCAGGGAACGGACAGGGGCTGAGTACAATAAACTTGACCAGGCCTGTAGTAATGATTGCACAAAGTTAGGTTTGCATACTGCTTGTCTGACCAGAGACTGCACTGACTCAATACATGCTGCAAGCACCTGTGTAGGACAAGTTGAGTACTGCTCAAGGAAAAAGACTGAGGCCTCGTACACACGACCGATTTTCTCGTCGTAAAAACACGTCGTTTTTTTCGACGAGATTCTTGTTAAGCTTGTCGATTTTCTCGTCAAGCTTTCTATGCGTACACACTGTCATTTTCCAATTTCCTCGTGGTTCTCTGCGCTCACGTCCAGCACGTACGACGGCACTATAAAGGGGAAGATCTTTTTTCTTGGCGCCACCCCTTGGGCTGCTTTTGCTGATCTCGTGTTACCGCGTGTGAAGTAAAAGTTTGGGAAGAGACGATTCGCGCTTTTCAGTCTTCGTACTTTTCATTTGTTTTCTGCCGTTCAGTTTGTGCTTGTGGGTTTGTATCTTGACTTTCAGGGCGTCTAGGCAGGTCGTATCTGTTTTACAGTGCGTTCTTGCCTGTTCGTTTCTGAATTTCAGTTCGTTATTCATAGGCCTTGCTGTTCTAAAGTGCGTTCTGTTCTGTACGTTCTGATTAGACGACCGTTTCCTAGCCATGTCGCCTGGACGTTCTCGTCGTTGAGTTCGTGCTGTGCGTGCGCTTGGTGTTGGTCTGCTTGTTTTGGACCAAGACCAGTCCATGAATGGTGTGAGGAGGAGTTCATGGACCAAGAATTGGTTGCTCCAGCGGGACCAATTCTGCCACATGCCTCTGCTGCGGGAGATCGTCGAGAATAATCCTGAGGACTACAGGAATTTTCTGAGGATGTCTGACCCCGTTTTTCAGGAACTGTTGGCTTTGGTGTCCCCCTATATTACCAGGAAGGACACCGTTATGCGGGAAGCCATCAGTGCTGAGCAGAGGCTCATCGCCACGTTGCGTTACCTGGCGACAGGGAGAAGTCTTCAGGACTTGAAGTTCAAGACAGGCATCTCCCCCCAGGCTCTGGGCCTCATAATCCCAGACACCTGTTCTGCTATTATACAAGTCCTGCAGGAGGACTATATTAGGGTAAGTTTTCTCCCTTAACATCACATTTTATGTATTACATGTATGCTAATGTATTGTATTTCTTTCATCCTTCCCTAATTACCATGATTGTAATATGCTGAGAATGTCCCCTTTGTCCCCATGCATGTTGGAAGCTTTAGATTGCCCCTTTTTTATCCTCCCTAAATATTTCCCCTCACTAACTTTTCCAGCAGGGGCGCCTGTTGCTCCAAATGTTGGGGGGTTCCAACCCCAATTTAGGAAATAAACTTCCTCCTTTTTTGCTCTGTTGCCTAATAAACGCCCCCAGTTGTCCCCTCCAATGCAGCCATTTAGTCCCCTCTAATGCAGCCAGTTTCCCCCCAGCCCTGCACTTACCTTCTTGTGGTCAGCGCCATCCTTCTTCTGTCCTTGATGTCTTCTCCTTCCCTTCATGTTGCATCAGCCAATCATGTTACCATTAAACAGACTTGGTAAACATGATTGCCAGAGCAGCCTGTCAGTGTTTACACAAGGAATGCCCCCCTCCTTGCGTCCCCGATTTTTCTTTGAGGAAGCCAATTACATCCCTCAGGTTGTAATTTGCAAGACTTTTTTAATACCTGTTTCTGCTCTGCAATTTTAACCCCCTAAATGACGCAATTATTCATATGTCGGTCGCTTTACAAGAGGCCATCCACCTGAATAGTGTGCGGCATAGACAATACATAGGTTCATGCAACGCATGAACCTATGTATTGTTCTGAGTGATGGGCACAGGAGAGAGGGGACAGTGCTCCAGCGCCCACTCTGGACGCACCGCCACTGCAATGCTATCCTGTGGCCAAACACATCTCCCCCCCCCAAAAATAATTTAGTAATGGCCCATCAGAGGGGGTGATGAATATGATAAATGAGCCTTCCATTATACTTTTTTTACACACCTTAATAAACGTATAATTAGATTGATGTTGGTCTCTAATTTTTTGGGATAGAATTTCCTTGTAATGTATGCCTTTGTTTTTCTAATATTATTTCATCTTGTTTCACTCCACAGCTTCCTTCCACGCCACAGGAATGGCAGACTGTGGCATCGGAGTTTGCCACGCGGTGGGACTTCCCCAACTGCGGTGGTGCCATAGACGGGAAGCACGTCCGCATCGTGCCGCCACCCCGTTCTGGATCCTACTACTACAATTACAAGGGGTTTCATAGCATTGTGCCGATGGCGGTGGTGTCAGCACGGTATGAATTCCTCTATGTTGATGTAGGGAAGAATGGCCGGATGTCCGATGGGGGATCCTTCATCCAGACGGAGTTTGCCCTCCGTCTCCAGAGTGACGACCTTGCATTGCCACTGGATGCAGGGAATATTGAAGGACTCCCCTTTGTTTTCTTGGCTGATGAAGCCTTCGGACTCGGACGGCATCTTATGAGGCCATTTCCACAGAGGACCCTGACCCCAGAGAAGAGTGTGTTCAATTACCGGCTGGCCAGGGCCCGAAGAGTCGTTGAAAATGCCTTCGGCATAATGGCCAGCCGGTTCCGCCTTTTTATGACTTCCATCCACTTGGCGGACTACAAAATAAACTATGTAGTGTTATGCTGCTGTGTGCTACACAACTTTCTGAGCCAAAAATCAAATTCCTATATGGTCTCAGTTTTGCCAGAGGCTGGACTTTCCCCTGCAAATCCCCTTCCGGGCCTGGAATCTGCCCGTCTCGGCTTGCCCCCCCAAAATGCCCGTGTGGTTCGGGACAAATACATGGAGTATTTCACGGGTAGGGGGGCAATTCCTATGCCAGCCTATGTCTAAGTATCCCAATAAAAATCTTGTTTAAACCTTTAATTATTTGTTCTTTCCTGTCTCCTAGTTTGTCTTTGTGCATTTGTAGTGGCAAGTGTATTTTACTTTAGTAAATAACAACCAATTTCACTATGTTACCTTACAAAAGAACCAAATAAGCTTAGAGAGTATTATAAAAAGAAGCTACACGTTGTTTGTGGTCAAATATTTTACTCTCTGCACATTTTTTTTTGTTTTACTTTGGGGTTGGCCTGGCCACAACCCGGCAAATTTTGGCTTATGAAAATACAAAAATACCACTTGCATTTCTAAAATGACAACATTGGATACCTCTGAGCAATCTGAGACATTCAGTTACACAAACTATGTCTCTATGTGCCCGTCCTAATATGGGGTCCTGCCACCCCTTGCCCAGCCAAAAATTCAATATGCACACATTTTTACTTTTTTGCAAATAGGAAGTTTACAATCCTGATCCCTATTGTCAACATGTGCTATCTGCCATCAGGGGTGATCAATGGACGTGTTTTGGGGGTGCATCCCCTTCCTCAGTTCACCGACTTTTGATACGAGGAAGGGGTTGCACCCACAAAAGACGTACATGGATATTCCCTGATGGCAGATAGCACATGTTCACACACTGTGTGCATATTAAATTTTTGGCTGCTTTGTTACTCAAAAAATTAGAAAAAATATAAAAACAAACATGTAAAAACAAATGTGTTTGGATGGCTTATTGAATTCTCCCCAAAACATCGAGAATGTCTTTAAATGTTTGTTCCATCACATGGATTCTTTGTTTAATTAGGTCCAGTTCCGTGCTACATTCCATCACTTGCTGGATGAGGCGGAGGGCACTGTCAGCAGAGAACCGTGTGCTATCCTTCACAACATTTCCATCCCCTAAAAACCATAAAAAAAAATTAATAAAACTCTGCAGGCCTACCTCGCTTACCTTAAGCTGTGGTGTCAGATACTGACCTGTTGTGGTGACCAGATCCACAACGTCATCCACCTCTCCTTCCTGCACTTCTCCTTCCTCCACCTCAACTTCCTGCATATCTTTCGGTTGTGGATCTTTGGGAGTTTGGGGTTGCTTGGAAGTTGTGGGGTGCATGTGCTCCCTGGAGTGTCCTCCTCCCAGTCTTCTCTCCCCTATGAGAATAAAACCAAAAGGTCTATTTATCACACTGTAAAAATCTCATTGTTAAACTTAAAACAGGCTAAATTGTTTGGAAGTGGGGTACAAGTGTGTGTTTGTGCGGAATTTAAAGAAAAATGCATTATTTATGACCCCAAATATGTTTAGTATTCACATTTGGATGTAATTTTTTGGACATGGAGGCACCACAAATAAACTCTGATGCACCTGTGTGGGACACCCAAAAAAGGCGGGTCTGGTGGCCCACACTATAGTGCTCCAAAGTACAGATGTGGAAGCAGCTGCTGAGTGTCCTCTCCTTTACACTGATTAAAGTTTGCATTTCATTCTCCTTACAAACACATCATCTAGACTTAAAAATTATCCACAATACTTGATCAAAAATGGCAGATGTCTAATTACTTTTGGGGGTCTTAAATAAGCCAAAACCGCGGATAGTGGCCGAACGAAGTGTCGGTAACGTAACGAACGATTACTGTGCCCAACCTAGTTCAAAATATTACATTTTGGAAGGGAGTCCAATATGATAAAAAAAAAAAAAAAATGTCAGTTTCTAAAAAGATTAATAGCAGAAAGGTCGTCATTTTACTTACTTTTAGCGAGCATTCTCTTTATGATCCTCAACTGGTCTGGCTCCCTCAGTTTGAGGTCTGACCACCTCTTTCTGAGCTGCTCATTTGAGCGTTTCACCCCGAACTTCGCCCTCAGACTCTTCACAACTTTAGTGAGGATTTTGGCCTTCCTTCTATTTGGTTTGCTATACGGCCCATGCTTGGCATCATAATCAGCCTTGACCAAGATGTCCACCATCTCCGCCATCTCCGCCAAAGACATATTCGATGCCTTGAATCTCCTCCTTGATCTTGACGTGTCCTCGGTCTCCGGGCTTGTCTCCTCGCTAGTTGCGGAATTATCAGACACCTGCTGTAACTCCGCCATATCTGTCTGCGCGCCGAAAGAGAAGGGGCGGGGAAAAGATGTTAGTTAGAACGTCATGGGCGGGCGACGTGTGCGGAGCGACGTGTTCGAATTTGGACGCATGCGTGGTGTGTATATAGCAAACACACATGTGACTATAGTACGTTCGGTGTGCGGAGAGAGGAGTTCAAGTGACGAACGTGCGAACGAAGGTATGTGATTTTGTGAGACTTGTAAAAATTGTTGGCCTATACTGTCTTGAGATTGGTGGAGGATATATATGGTGACTAGGATGTGAAGGAGGTTAGACTGTTTGCCTCACATTATTTAAATATAATTTATTTTACTTGCAGATACAATATGAATGTCTTTATTAGCGACAAAGAGTTCCTGGCGGAATTTATTGACCGGGTAAGGGAGCTGCCGGCTCTGTGGGAGACCAAAAACCCCATCCATAAAAAAAAAGGGGTGAGAAAAGAAGCGCTGGAGAAGCTGCTCCCATTTGTGCATACCAAGGTGCCCACAGCCACAGCAAAACAAGTGGACACTAAAATTGGGAGCTTGAGAGGTACCCACAGGACTGAACGCTCTAAGGTGCTGGCTTCTCAGAGGTCAGGAGCAGCAGCAGATGATGTTTATGTCCCGATTTTGTGGTACTACAGCAGGATGTCCTTCCTGGATGACCACATTGAGCCAAGGCCATCACTCTCCACTCTTCCCCCCAGACTTCCCTGCAGCCAACCTGAGCCTTCTCTGGAGCAAGAGGAGGCAGCCATCCTGGATGATCCTGATTTGTCCATCTGGAGCCAGGTATAGTATTAACTGAAAATGTAGTGGGATAAAATTAATGTTTCCCAAATATGTCAGGATGAGAAACATACATTATTTTGTATTCCACAAGTGAAATCATGATCTGTAGACATTATTCTGCACTTAATTGTGTGGTAAATAGTCAAGCTGATGTAGTGGTAAATTTAAAGCAAGGATTTATGCATTTACATTCTAATTGCTTCCATCAGGATTACAAAGTTTGATGCAAAGATTAAACCAACATATTAAACTATGTTCCTTTTTCATACACAGGATGAAATCAGCCAGGAGGAGGGTCTGGAAACTGTCAGGCAGGAGGAGGAAGGGCCCAGTGGCAGCCAGGAGGTGGCAGGGCCCAGTGCCAGCCAGGAGGTGGCAGGGCCCAGTGCCAGCCAGGAGGTGGCAGGGCCCAGTGGCAGCCAGGAGGTGGCAGGGCCCAGTGGCAGACAGGAGGTGGCAGGGCAAAGGAGAAGCAGCAGATCCCAGGTGCCTCCCATCAGGCTTCACAAAAGAGGCAGGAGGGACAGGACCACCAGTGAGGCAGCAATGGCCCTTATTAAAGAGGCCCATGCCACCCTCAAGGAGCCCACATCCCCTGAAGAGGCCATTGCCGGCCTAGTGGAGGCTAAGTTCAAGGTGATGAGCATGGAGCAACGCCTCCTATGCGAGCCCCTGCTCATCACCTTGCTCAACAAGGGGGTGATGGAGCAAATTACCCCCAATACCGCCATATGTGAGGTGGCCCAACTGACCCAACCTCAACCTCCACCTCCACCTTCCTCTTCTGCCCCACCCCCTTCTGCTACACCTCCACCTTCTGCCCCACCCCCTTCTGCTACACCTCCACCTTCTGCCCCACCCCCTTCTGCTACACCTCCACCTTCTGCCCCACCCCCTTCTGCTACACCTCCACCTTCTGCCCCACCCCCTTCTGCTACACCTCCACCTTCTGCCCCACCCCCTTCTGCTACACCTCCACCTTCTGCCCCACCCTCTTCTGCTACACCTCCACCTTCTGCCCCACCCCCTTTTGCTACACCTCCACCTTCTTCTTCTGCCCCACCCCCTTCTGCTACACCTCCACCTCCTCCTCCTGACAGGAGTACCCCTCCAGTGGGCCAGCCTCCAGCTAAACGAAGAAGGAAGGCTGCAGGAAAGGCTGCAGGAAAGGCTTCAGGAAAGGCTTCAGGAAAGGCTGCAGGGAAGGTTGCCAGGAAGAAGAGGAAGTGATGGCCTTGCTTCATTGTGGTCGGACAGAAGGCAGCCTGTTGTAGTACCACACAATTGGGACATATATCTCACCTGCTGCTGTTCCTGACCTCTGGGAGGCCAGCATCAGATTGTGTTCTGAAATGTGGGCCTTCTAAAGCTCCCAATTTTAGTGTCCACACAGGGTTGCTGTGTGCTCTGGGGTCCCTGGGATGCACAAATGGCAGCAGCTTCTCCAGCGCTGCCTTCTCTTTATTTAATTTATAAACATGAATAAATGTGTTTTTTGTTTAAGTTCATACTTGACTATGTGTATTTTTAAATAAAAAAAAACAAGCTTTGGAGTAAGCAGATACATTTGACTGACAATAAAAGGCACAGATATCACCCCCCACCCAAAAGAATAACTAAATCTGATTAGCTCAAAAACATGGTGTGAAATTTTAAAAATATAGATTAGAAAATTAAATGGGAGATCGCTATCAAAACATTGAGAAATTATAATTAACATCATTTTGAAAAATTTAACCATTTAAATTATTCCTAAAAACTTGCACGATATAATACACATAAATCTTATAAAGAGCAGCATGAAAAAGTTTAAAAATAAGGCAGAACTCTGTGTGAATATCAGCAGCAAAAGAAGGTCTCTCGTTTTGATTAATGTAACATTCTAACGAAGAATTCAATGCAGAACATTTAAACTATGAAATATTTATGAGCGTGACGAATGTGCTCTCTCCATTATGAAGGCTTGTTTTACCAGAAGATGCGCTCCCGTCTCATAGTTGCTTGTGAGCATGCGCGCTTTTGGAAGAGTCGTAAAAGCATACACACAAACCATTTTCTCGTCACAAAACAGGCCGACGAGAAACACGACGAGGAAATCTGGAATCCTGACGAGAAAATAGAGAGCAGGTTCTCTATTTTCTCGTCGAGATTCTCGTCAAGTTTCTCGTCGTAAAACCATACACACGAACGTTTTTCTAGACGAAAAAACTCTCGCGGCACTTTTCTTGACTGTTTTGGACGAGAAAATCGGTCGTGTGTGCGAGGCCTGAGTCATCTTCCAACAGCCACACCAAGGACTCTACCTGAGCTGCACTAAAAGGGGGTGTATAGTCATCGTCTCCACTGGAGGCATCAGACAGGGCCAACTCTGTACAGATACAGATCAGATCTTGCACATCCTCAAACACAAAACTGCCCAGATCCACAAAAACATGGGCTATGCGGATGCATTCCAACAACTGCTCTCTAGTGTGTTCACTTAATGTTTGAGAACAAAACTCCCTGTCCTCTGTTGCTAGTAGCGAAAAATACAGAATATCGTCAAGCTGCATTTTTAAAGCAATAGCAGTGCCCAGACCCAATTCCCAAGTGCAGCCGATCTGCTTGAATGGCTCTGGTATTCTGTCACGGATGCCTAACACGGCATCCAGCACAGGGTACGCAGATCAGTGGGCTGCACTAAAGGAACTAGGCACAAGGTAAGTAAATATATATATGAGTTTATTGAAAGGATAATTCCTAAAACAATAAAGGCAACCAGCAAACAACCACAGTGACACACAAAACAACTCCCTACACCAACGTGAATACAGTTTAGAGATTAAAGCGTAAATGTAATCAAGCCAGGGTCATACACGAGAGATCAGTCCGATTGAACAGGGAGCCGGAAGGGACAACAGGAGGAAGGGATGAGTCTGCAAGACAGGGGTCCAGGGATGGATGCAGGGTTCAGGAATACAAGGTACAGAGGCAGGGGTCCAGAGATGGATGCAGGGTTTAGGAACACAGGATACAAGGTACAGAGGCAGGGGTCCAGGGATGGATGCAGGGTTCAGGAAAACAGGTCACAAGGTTCAGGTTCAGGTTCAGGTTCAGGCATACAGGTCTGGGTTCCAAGACAATACCAGAGCAAATGCTTTAGTGTCTGCTGGGTATTTATACACACCTCCTGCAATCAGTCTCAGGTGACGCCTGATTGCAGGAGATGATTTCGGCTCCAGACAAATGGGAGACACCCGCTGGTGGCCACCAGAACTGCACCCTTTGGTGCTGAAAGCAATAGCACCACCAGCAGGTGACCCAGGCAATGACACTGATCATGACACTAGTGTCCCCATTAAGCAAATTGCACTCTAGCACTTTGTTGTATACACCCCAAATCATTGGGTAGTTTGGGGTTTAGTAAAGACAAATCTACTCTGTAGTAAAAGTGTAGTTGCTTAAAATCTGAGGGGAAGCACTGGTGATTGTAACATCCAATCATGTAAAAGCAAAGATGGTGTTTTTTTGTTTGCTTGCATGTCCCCCTCGGATATCCAGCAAGTGCACTTGTAGTGCAAATTAGATTTGCCTTTAGTAAATAAACCCCAAAGTCCCTAATAATTTGGGGTGTACCCCGCAAAATGCTGGAGTGCAATGTACATAATGGGGAAAGTATTTAGATTGACCTGTGTCCCCAAGGAAAGACATTGGTAGGGATTTCCCCTCACTTCCTGTGTGGCTATGTGACAGGAAGTGAATTATTTGGAAGGATAAAGTGGCCAAATTTGGGAGTTGTCTTCACCCTATCAGGGGTGAAGACATCCCCAAAAACTGTCTAGACTTGTAATCCCTCTGCACTCTATCCCCAAGCAAAAATAAGAAAGGATTTCATTTAGTTTAACTTTGCAAAGACACATTCCTAAGTTGAATTGTGATGCATGTCAATGGCCCATTTAGACCCTCTTTAATCACTCGAGATCAGCGCTATAACTGATCGACGGCCACAGCACGGTCCTCAATTGCCGGGAGTCCGTCAATAGACGTCCTCCCCTTTGCGCGCGTGCTGTGGTCACTGAGTCACTGAGACTCGGGTGATGACAGATCCGAGGAAGGGGCCGATCCCTGCCCCTTACCACGTGATCAGCTGTCAGCCAATGACAGCTGATCACGTGATGTAAACAAAAGCTGGGTAATGGTTTTTGTTTTCTCCTTGTGCTGACAGCATGAGCATAAAAAAAGGCAATCACCGGCTTATGTGCAAGGGACATCGGGCCCGAAGAGGAAGAGGCAATTCTACGTAATTTGTGCCAATCAGTAGCCCCTGACAGTGCCACCTATCAATGCCCACCACTGGTGCCAATCAGTGCCACCTAGCAGTGCTGCCTATCAGTGCCCATCACTGCCAACTATCGTTGCCACCTAGCAGTGCCACTTCTCAATGCCCACCAGTGCCAACTAGCAATGCCACCTCTCAGTGCCCACCCTTGCCACCTTATCGGTGCCCATCAGTGCAGCCCATCAGTGCAGTCTAATCAGTGTACATCAATGAAGGAGAAAAATTACCTTTTTTCAAAATTTTCAAAATATTAAAATATACAAATTTTTTTTTTTTTAGTCGGTCTTTTGTATTTATAGAAAAAAAACCGCAGAAGTGATCAAATAGCACCAAAAGAAAGCTCTATTTGTGTGCAAAAAAATAATAAATTTTCATTGGGTTACAGTGTTGTATGAGCGCGCAATTGTCATTCAAAGTGCATCAGCGCTGAAATTTGAAAATTGGTCTGGGCAGGAAGGGGGTTTAAGTGGCCAGTAAGCAAGTGGTTAATATAAGGCTACATGCACACGGACGTTTTTCCAGCCGCTTGTTTGAGCGTTTTTTGCAGCTTAAAAACGACTCTCCATGTTAGCCTATGGCCTCTTGGCCACCATGGCGTTTTTGAGCTGTAAATGGCATAGGCGTTTTTAGGCCCCATGTACACGGGACGCTGTTGCAAAGTCTTCAGAACTAAGGTTGAAAGTGGTGTTTAGAAAGGCGCGCTTTGTCGCGTTTGCATGCCGCGTTTTACCACATTTGCGTCTATATGCGTTTAGTTAGGAATAGGGATGAGCTTCGTGTTCGAGTCGAACATACGTTCGACTCGAACATCGGCTGTTCGATCGTTCGACGAAGATCGAACGATTTGGGCCGTTCGCGCCAAATTCGAGTGACGCGAACGGCCCACAATGCACTACGCCATCGCAGTGTCATCCAGGCGCTGTGATTGGCCAAGCATGCACTGTGACCCCGCATGCTTGGCCAATCACAGCGCCGGCAGCGAGGAGAGCAATGATTGGCCACAGGCAGGATGCCTGTGGCCAATTATTGCTGAGGGTGTTTAGTACACGCCCCACACTATAAAAGGCCGCCAGCACGGCGGCCTAGTGTAGTGTGTTCCGGAGCAGGGATAGAGCAGCATAGGCAGGGACAGTGACTTTTATTTCTTTCTTGCTTAACCTGGATTCCTTTAGTTTAGGGAAAGAGAAGGATAGGTAGGGAGAGTGTCAGTGTGTTTTGTGCTTGTGCTATATTGTGCTTAAAAAAAACATTTTTTCTAGGGACAGAAAACTGTAGGTAGGGAGAGTGTGTCAGTTTCTTTCACTGTCAAAGTCCTTGTTTCCAGGGACCTGGAAGGACAGTGAGTGAATTCTCCTTGTGCTAAATTGTGCTTAAAAAAACCATTTTTTCTAGGGACAGAAAACTGTAGGTAGGGAGAGTGTGTCAGTTTCTTTCACTGTCAAAGTCCTTGTTTCCAGGGACCTGGAAGGACAGTGAGTGAATTCTCCTTGTGCTAAATTGTGCTTAAAAAAAACATTTTTTCTAGGGACAGAAAACTGTAGGTAGGGAGAGTGTGTCAGTTTCTTTCACTGTCAAAGTCCTTGTTTCCAGGGACCTGGAAGGACAGTGAGTGAATTCTCCTTGTGCTAAATTGTGCTTAAAAAAAACATTTTTTCTAGGGACAGAAAACTGTAGGTAGGGAGAGTGTGTCAGTTTCTTTCACTGTCAAAGTCCTTGTTTCCAGGGACCTGGAAGGACAGTGAGTGAATTCTCCTTGTGCTAAATTGTGCTTAAAAAAAACATTTTTTCTAGGGACAGAAAACTGTAGGTAGGGAGAGTGTGTCAGTTTCTTTCACTGTCAAAGTCCTTGTTTCCAGGGACCTGGAAGGACAGTGAGTGAATTCTCCTTGTGCTAAATTGTGCTTAAAAAAAACATTTTTTCTAGGGACAGAAAACTGTAGGTAGGGAGAGTGTGTCAGTTTCTTTCACTGTCAAAGTCCTTGTTTCCAGGGACCTGGAAGGACAGTGAGTGAATTCTCCTTGTGCTAAATTGTGCTTAAAAAAAACATTTTTTCTAGGGACAGAAAACTGTAGGTAGGGAGAGTGTGTCAGTTTCTTTCACTGTCAAAGTCCTTGTTTCCAGGGACCTGGAAGGACAGTGAGTGAATTCTCCTTGTGCTAAATTGTGCTTAAAAAAAACATTTTTTCTAGGGACAGAAAACTGTAGGTAGGGAGAGTGTGTCAGTTTCTTTCACTGTCAAAGTCCTTGTTTCCAGGGACCTGGAAGGACAGTGAGTGAATTCTCCTTGTGCTAAATTGTGCTTAAAAAAAACATTTTTTCTAGGGACAGAAAACTGTAGGTAGGGAGAGTGTGTCAGTTTCTTTCACTGTCAAAGTCCTTGTTTCCAGGGACCTGGAAGGACAGTGAGTGAATTCTCCTTGTGCTAAATTGTGCTTAAAAAAAACATTTTTTCTAGGGACAGAAAACTGTAGGTAGGGAGAGTGTGTCAGTTTCTTTCACTGTCAAAGTCCTTGTTTCCAGGGACCTGGAAGGACAGTGAGTGAATTCTCCTTGTGCTAAATTGTGCTTAAAAAAAACATTTTTTCTAGGGACAGAAAACTGTAGGTAGGGAGAGTGTGTCAGTTTCTTTCACTGTCAAAGTCCTTGTTTCCAGGGACCTGGAAGGACAGTGAGTGAATTCTCCTTGTGCTAAATTGTGCTTAAAAAAAACATTTTTTCTAGGGACAGAAAACTGTAGGTAGGGAGAGTGTGTCAGTTTCTTTCACTGTCAAAGTCCTTGTTTCCAGGGACCTGGAAGGACAGTGAGTGAATTCTCCTTGTGCTAAATTGTGCTTAAAAAAAACATTTTTTCTAGGGACAGAAAACTGTAGGTAGGGAGAGTGTGTCAGTTTCTTTCACTGTCAAAGTCCTTGTTTCCAGGGACCTGGAAGGACAGTGAGTGAATTCTCCTTGTGCTAAATTGTGCTTAAAAAAAACATTTTTTCTAGGGACAGAAAACTGTAGGTAGGGAGAGTGTGTCAGTTTCTTTCACTGTCAAAGTCCTTGTTTCCAGGGACCTGGAAGGACAGTGAGTGAATTCTCCTTGTGCTAAATTGTGCTTAAAAAAAACATTTTTTCTAGGGACAGAAAACTGTAGGTAGGGAGAGTGTGTCAGTTTCTTTCACTGTCAAAGTCCTTGTTTCCAGGGACCTGGAAGGACAGTGAGTGAATTCTCCTTGTGCTAAATTGTGCTTAAAAAAAACATTTTTTCTAGGGACAGAAAACTGTAGGTAGGGAGAGTGTGTCAGTTTCTTTCACTGTCAAAGTCCTTGTTTCCAGGGACCTGGAAGGACAGTGAGTGAATTCTCCTTGTGCTAAATTGTGCTTAAAAAAAACATTTTTTCTAGGGACAGAAAACTGTAGGTAGGGAGAGTGTGTCAGTTTCTTTCACTGTCAAAGTCCTTGTTTCCAGGGACCTGGAAGGACAGTGAGTGAATTCTCCTTGTGCTAAATTGTGCTTAAAAAAACCATTTTTTCTAGGGACAGAAAACTGTAGGTAGGGAGAGTGTGTCAGTTTCTTTCACTGTCAAAGTCCTTGTTTCCAGGGACCTGGAAGGACAGTGAGTGAATTCTCCTTGTGCTAAATTGTGCTTAAAAAAAACATTTTTTCTAGGGACAGAAAACTGTAGGTAGGGAGAGTGTGTCAGTTTCTTTCACTGTCAAAGTCCTTGTTTCCAGGGACCTGGAAGGACAGTGAGTGAATTCTCCTTGTGCTAAATTGTGCTTAAAAAAAACATTTTTTCTAGGGACAGAAAACTGTAGGTAGGGAGAGTGTGTCAGTTTCTTTCACTGTCAAAGTCCTTGTTTCCAGGGACCTGGAAGGACAGTGAGTGAATTCTCCTTGTGCTAAATTGTGCTTAAAAAAAACATTTTTTCTAGGGACAGAAAACTGTAGGTAGGGAGAGTGTGTCAGTTTCTTTCACTGTCAAAGTCCTTGTTTCCAGGGACCTGGAAGGACAGTGAGTGAATTCTCCTTGTGCTAAATTGTGCTTAAAAAAAACATTTTTTCTAGGGACAGAAAACTGTAGGTAGGGAGAGTGTGTCAGTTTCTTTCACTGTCAAAGTCCTTGTTTCCAGGGACCTGGAAGGACAGTGAGTGAATTCTCCTTGTGCTAAATTGTGCTTAAAAAAAACATTTTTTCTAGGGACAGAAAACTGTAGGTAGGGAGAGTGTGTCAGTTTCTTTCACTGTCAAAGTCCTTGTTTCCAGGGACCTGGAAGGACAGTGAGTGAATTCTCCTTGTGCTAAATTGTGCTTAAAAAAAACATTTTTTCTAGGGACAGAAAACTGTAGGTAGGGAGAGTGTGTCAGTTTCTTTCACTGTCAAAGTCCTTGTTTCCAGGGACCTGGAAGGACAGTGAGTGAATTCTCCTTGTGCTAAATTGTGCTTAAAAAAAACATTTTTTCTAGGGACAGAAAACTGAAAGAAACTGACACAATCTCCCTACCTACAGTTTTCTGTCCCTAGAAAAAATGTTTTTTTTAAGCACAATTTAGCACAAGGAGAATTCACTCACTGTCCTTCCAGGTCCCTGGAAACAAGGACTTTGACAGTGAAAGAAACTGACACAATCTCCCTACCTACACTGTCAAAGTCCTTGTTTCCAGGGACATGGAAGGACAGTGAGTGAATTCTCCTTGTGCTAAATTGTGCTTAAAAAAAACATTTTTTCTAGGGACAGAAAACTGTAGGTAGGGAGAGTGTGTCAGTTTCTTTCACTGTCAAAGTCCTTGTTTCAAGGGACAGAGAAGGACACCTGAAGGTAGCCCTTATTGCTTTTTTCCCATCTCCCTGCAGGCCATCTATTAGAATGTCTGGAAGGCAAACAAGGAGAGGCAGACAGTCAGGAGGCAATAAAAGAGGGCAAGCAGGCTCTGTGTCTGGGGGCAACAGTGCTGGTCGTGGACGCGGTGCATTGTCATCAGCACATGGCCATGGGACACGCTTGTCCTTCTTTTCGGCAGCTGGACATGTTGAGCCACATCATGCCGAAGACTTGGTAGAGTGGATGACCAAGCCCTCCTCCTCCTCCTCATCCTCTCTCACCCAGGCTCAGGGTACTGGAAAAGCAGCTGCCAAAGCGTCCTCTTCCCTGGTATCAATGTCAGACTCATCATCAGTCACTCCTTCCCTAGACCCACCATGTCCTCCTCCTGAGGAGTCCCCCGAACTGTTTCAGCACAGTGTTGGGTACATGCTCCAGGAGGATGCCCAGCGTTTCGAAGGGTCTGATGATGAAACCCAGCTAGAGGAAGGCAGTAGCGTGAGAGCAGACAGAGGGGATGCTCAAGAAGGACACCAATCTGGCAGTCAAGTTCCAGCAGCTGCAGCATACTGCCAGATTGGCTCCAGTGATGAGGAGGGAGGTGATGATGAGGTCACTGACTCCACGTGGGTGCCTAATAGGAGAGAGGAGGAGGAGGAGGATGAGGAGGAGGCACATCTCCAACGAGGCAGGATGCCCTTTGGTGGCCAGCGTAAGGGCAGTACACCGACGGAATCACACCGCAGAGCTCCGCCTGTGCAGGGCGCTGCCTCTGCCCGTCATTCAAAAAGTTCTTTGGTGTGGGCCTTTTTTGAGGCTAGTGCATCAGATCGCACAGCTGCTGTTTGCAACATATGTCTCAAGCGTATATCGCGTGGCCAAAACATCAGCCGCTTGGGTACCACATGCCTGACCAGACATATGTTGACCTGCCATGCAGCTCGTTGGCAAGCCTACCTCAAAGACCCACACCAAAGAACAAAGCGGACCTCTCCTTGCACCGCATCAGCTGGGATCTCCAACCCCACTATAACTTCAGTCCTCTCTGAAACATGCACTGAGAGGAATGAAGGTGTAGAATTAGGTGTGTCACAGCCAAGTACTTGCGGCCACTCTGCTAGCAGTACACCGACGTCCGATTCTAGCAGGCAAATTTCCCTGCCCCAGCTGCTGGACCGTCGAAAGAAGTTCACTCCCAGCCATCCACATGCCCAGCGGTTGAATGCTAGCTTGGCTAAATTGCTAGCGCTTCAACTGCTGCCTTTTCAGTTGGTAGACTCGGCCCCCTTCCGTGAGTTTGTGCAATGTGCGGTTCCTCAGTGGCAGGTTCCCAAACGCCACTTTTTCTCACGGAAGGCTATTCCGGCTCTCTACCGGCATGTGGAAGGCAATGTCTTGGCCTCGCTGGACAGGGCGGTCAGCGGTAAGGTGCATATTACCGCTGACTCATGGTCCAGCAGGCATGGACAGGGACGTTACCTTTCTTTCACGGCCCATTGGGTCACTCTTTTGGCAGCTGGGAAGGATGCAGGACAAGGTGCAGTAGTGTTGGAGGTTGTCCCACCGCCACGCCTCCAAAATGCTACTACTGGTTGTGACACACCTCTCTCCTCCACCCCCTCCTCTTCTTCTTCCTCCATGGCCTCTTCCTGTGGTTTGTCCTATGAACCAGCGGTGCTCCGTAGCCGTTCACGGGGCTACGCAAGTACGCAGGCAAAAAGATGCCATGCCGTGCTTGCGCTGGTGTGTTTGGGGGACAGAAGCCACACTGGGGCAGAGGTCCTGTCTGCTCTGCAGGGCCAGGCCGAGAGGTGGTTGACGCCACGCCAGCTTAAGCCAGGAATGGTGGTTTGCGACAATGGCACCAACCTCCTCTCCGCCCTCCGACAGGGACAACTGACCCATGTGCCCTGTGTGGCTCACGTCCTTAACCTGGTGGTGCAGCGGTTCTTGGGCAGGTACCCGGGCTTACAGGATGTCCTGAGGCAGGCCAGGAAAGTCTGTGTGCATTTCCGCAGATCTTATAATGCCAGTGCTCGCCTGGCTGAGCTGCAAAAGGAGTTGAACCTGCCCAAGAACCGCCTTATATGTGACATGCCCACCAGGTGGAACTCAACGTTGGCCATGCTGCAGCGGCTGCACACGCAGCAGAGGGCCATCAATGAGTACCTGTGCGACTACGGCACCAGGACAGGGTCAGGGGAGCTTGGTTTTTTTTCTCCACGCCAGTGGGGCATGATCAGGGATGCATGCACTGTCCTGGCACCATTTGAGGAGGCCACGAGGATGGTGAGCAGTGACAGTGCATGCATCAGTGACACTGTACCTCTTGTCCACCTGTTGGAGCACACGCTGCGTGGAATAATGGACAGGGCACTTGAGGCAGAACAGAGGCAGGAAGAGGAGGACTTCCTTGCCTCTCAAGGCCCCCTTTACCCAGACAGTGTTCCTTCTGTCCCACCCATCGCACAGGAAGAGGAGGAGGAGGAGGAGGAGGAGGAGGAGGATTGTGTCAGCATGGAGGTGGAGGCTGGCACTCAGCATCATCAGCAGCAGTCTTTTAGGGATGATTTACAGTCCCAAGAAACCAGTGGACTTGTACGTGGCTGGGAGGAGGTGGCTGCGGATCATGTCGTCCTTAGTGACCCAGAGGACTCCGGAGCGAATGCCTCAGCAAACCTACGCTGCATGGCCTCCCTGATCCTGCAAAGTCTGCGAAAGGATCCTCGTATTCTTCGGATCAAGGAGAGGGACCATTACTGGCTGGCCACTCTCCTTGATCCACGGTACAAGGGTAAGGTTTCGGACCTTATGTTACCGTCGCAGAGGGAGCAGAGGATGAGACAACTCCGGGAGGCCTTGCAGAAAGGTCTGTGCAACGCGTTCCCAGAGACTGGGAGGTTACAAACTCCTGGTCCTGGACAACGAGTTGCTGAGGCTTCGGCCAGTCAAAGAAGGAGCGGTGGGGAAGGTGGCCGTCTGACCGATGCGTTCAGACAATTCTTTAGTCCGCAGCCCCAAAGTATGATCGGTTCCAGCAACCATCGCCAGCGTCTGATAAACATGGTGCAGGAATATCTAGGGGCAAGGTCAGACTTGGACACCTTCCCCACCGAAAATCCTCTGGCTTACTGGGTCTTGAGGATGGATCACTGGCCAGAGCTTGCACAGTATGCAATTGAGCTACTGGCCTGTCCTGCATCCAGCGTTCTTTCGGAACGCACATTCAGTGCTGCTGGAGGATTTGTCACGGATCACAGGGTGCGCCTGTCCACCGACTCGGTTGATCGACTGACTTTCATCAAGATGAACCAGTCTTGGATCACCACCAGCTACCACACACCTGATGCTGATATAACAGACTAATTGATTTTAACATGTCACATCCCTTCAAGACTGATGCTGAGTGCCTGTGCTGTTATGTTGACTGGCTATCCTCCTCCTCCGAGTCCTCAATGATACGATTGATGATGATAGCTTGGAAGATCATTTTTGTTTATGGGTGCCGCCACCAGTGGCTAAGGCCCAATTTTTCAGCCCCTGTTTTACAGGGGCGTGTAATTACAATTTTTTTAGCAATAATTTGCCATAGGGCTCATTGCTGTGCTCCAAGTACAGTATCTGTGAGGGGTTGGAGTGTTGTGGCACCAGTGCCTAAGGCCCAATTTTTCAGCCCCTGTTTAACAGGGGCGTGTCATTACAATTTTTGAAGCAATACTTTGCAACAGGGCTCATTGCTGTGCTCCAAGTACAGTATCTGTGAGGGGTTGTAGTGTTGTGCCACCAGTGCCTAAGGCCCAATTTTTCAGCCCCTGTTCAACAGGGGCATGCAATTACAATTCTTGATCTAATAATTCACAGCAGGGTCCATTGCTGCACCCACCAAGAGTAACTCTGAGGGCTTACAGTCTTGTGGCAACGCCACCACCACCACCACCACGAAAGGCCCAATTTTTCAGCCCCTGTTCAAAAGGGGCATGTAATTACAATTCTTGATCTAATAATTCACAGCAGGGCCCATTGCTGCACCCACCAAGAGTAACTGTCAGGGCTTACAGTGTTGTGGCACCAGCACCACCATCAAAGCCCCAATTTTTACTACCACTGTTCAACAATTATATGTAATTAAAATTCCTGATATAATAGTTGACAGCAGGGCGTTCCAGCACCAACCAAGAGTAACTGAGTGCTTACAGTGTTGTGCCAACACCAACAACTAAGGGGCCTATTTCTGCAGAGTATATACGGCAGGTCCCTACTTTCAAACATCCAACTTACAAACGACTCCTACTTGCAAACGAAAGAAGACAACAGGAAGTGAGAGGAAATCTACCCCTAGAAAGGAAAATTCTCTCCTGTAAGAATAAATATGGGAGAAAGGGGTCTCATCTGTACTGATGCTTTATCAGCAATCCTTGTTTCAAGAAAAACACCACATTTCAAAAACAGTTGTCATTGGGACGGAAAGTGAGGTGAAATGTTCTGAACAGGGGCACAGACAGCAAAACAAATGTTACAGGGGTGATAACCCTTACCTATGTTTCCCAAAAAGTTTAAAAATAGATTTTTGGGCTGGAGCTACACTTCAACAATGTACCTGTTCAAAATTACAAACAGATTCTACATAAGAACAAACCTACAGTCCCTGTCTTGTATGCACCGCCTGTATACGGCTGTTCAGCGTATATAGGGCCTTTTTTATTTTATGTGCGGGGTTCCCCTTAATATCCATACAAGACCCAAAGGGGCTGGTAATGGGCTGGGGTAGGGGGGGGGGGTCATGGGGTAGCTATGCCATTTTTCTTAAAGAATTTCATCCATATTACCGGGACCAGACATTACATTAAAGCCGCAAGCAGTTTTAAATGGCTTTTTTTTCCTTTAGAAGTGTCATTTTGTGCAGGGACAGTTCTAAACACGGGAAACACGTGGCACTTCACAGGCATACTTTAGACACCCCCCAGGTACGATATTTAAAGGAATATTTGACTTTTTTTTTTTCACTTTATGCATCATTAAAATGACTGCTCCCGAAAAACGACCGTTTTTAAAACTTATTTTTGCATTGATACATGTCCCCTGGTGCAGAACCCGGGTTCCCAAACCCTATTTATGACAATAACATGCATAATAGTTGTTATAATTAGCACTTTAGAATTCGAACGTTCGCATCCATTGTATTTAATAGGGTTCTAATGTTCGTTCGAACTTTCGGTCCGTTCGCGGGTTCTGGTGCGAACCGAACCCGGGGGTGTTCGGCTCATCACTAGTTAGGAAACATCATAAGCTCCAAAAACAGTATTATTAACCATTTCAGCTATTTTGTGAGACCAGAGTGAGTATCAGCAGCTGAGAGAGCAGCAGTGTACTTGTATTTAGCGTGTCACTTGCCTCATCACTTGCCACAAGTTGTGGATTGTCCACTTGCCACGTCACCTGCCACAAGTTGTGGATTGTCCACTTGCCACTTCAGCTGCCCCAAGTAATGGATTGTCCACTTGCCACGTCACCTGCCCCAAGTTGTGGATGGTCCACTTGCCACGTCACCTGCCCCAAGTTGTGGATTGTCCACTTGCCACGTCACCTGCCCCAAGTTGTGGATTGTCCACTTGCCACGTCACCTGCCACAAGTTGTGGATTGTCCACTTGCCACGTCACCTGCCCCAAGTTTTGGATTGTCCACAATGCAATGGAAGCAATTTCATTTTTATATATATATATATATATATATATATATATATATTTAATGGTTTTTCCTCATTTGCCATAATTTTGGAGTTTATCAATGTAAAAAAATAGGTCACCTTTAACCACTTCCATACTGGGCACTTATACACCTTCCTGCCCAGACCAATTTTCAGCTTTCTACGCTGTTGCACTTTGAATGACAATTGCGCGGTCATGCTACACTGTACCCAAACTAAATTTTTATCATTTTGTTCCCACCAATAGAGCTTTCTTTTGGTGATATTTGATCACCTCTGCGATTTTTATTTTCTGCTAAAAAATAAAAAAAGACTGAAAATTTTGAAAAAAAAAGTTTTTTTTGTTTCAGTTACAAAACTTTGTAAATAAGTTAGTTTTCTCCTTCACTGATGGGCACTGATGGGGCTGCACTGACGGGCACGGATAAGGCGGCACGGATGGGCACCGATGAGGTGGCACGGATGGGCAACGATCGGCGGCACGGATGGGCAACGATCGGCGGCACGGATGGGCACAGATAGGCAGCACGGGTGGGCACAGATAGGCGGCACGGGTGGGCACTGATGGGCATGGATAGGTGGCATGGATGGGCACTGATAGGTGGCACGGATGGGCATGGATGGGCACTGATAGGTGGCATGGATGGGCACTGATAGGTGGCACTGTACTGTACTAATGGATGCCAATCAGTGCCAAACAATAATGCCTGCCAATCAGTGGTGCCCATTGTGGGCACTGATTGGCATCCATTGTGGCACTGATTGGCATCCATTTGGCATTGGCATCCATTATCCCTGGTGGTCTAGGGTGGCATACCTTATGGTGGGCTTCCCTGGTGGTCTAGTGGCATCCCTGGTGGTCCAGTGGGCATCCTCGGGGGGGCTGTGCTGATAATGGATCAGCACAATCCCCCCCCTGTCAGAGGAGCAGCCGATCGGCTCTCCTCTACTCGCGTCTGACAGACGTGAGTGAGGAAAAGCCGGTGACCAGCTTTTCCTGTTTACATCGCGATCAGCCGTGTTTGGAATTTTTAAAAAAATGGCGTGGGGGTCCCCCCAAAATCCATACCAGGCCCTTCAGGTCTGGTATGGATTTTAAGGGGAACCCCGCGCCAAACTTAAAAAAAAAATAGCGTGGGGTCCCCCTAAAAATCCACACCAGACCCTTTATCTGAGCACGCAACCTGGCAGGCCGCAGGAAAAGAGGGGGGACGAGGGGGACTTCTGAACCGTACCAGGCCACATGCCCTCAGCATGGGGAGGATGTACCCATATTGATGGGGACAAGGGCCTCTTCCCGACAACCCTGGCCGTTGGTTGTCGGGGTCTGGGGGCGGGGGGCTTATCGGAATCCGGGAGCCCCCTTTAATAAATAATTTATTAGGCAGCTCCGGGGGTCTTCTTCCGACTTCGGGGGTCTTTCTGTCGGGCGCCATGCTATCTTCTTCCATCTCTTTTGCTAGTGGGGTCCCGGTCTTCATCGCCGTCTTCTTCCAACTTCGGGGGGTCTCTTGTTCTGTTCTCCGGTTGCAATCAAGCATTTTTATGCGACTTTAGGCATTTCTGTGAAAACCAGCCTCTCTGTGTGACCAAGTATCCTTGGGTAATCAAGGACTCGTGTGATCAGGCAACCTTGTGTGATCCAGCATCTTTATGCAATCGAGCATTTTTAATGCGATTTTAGGCATTTCTGTGCAAACAAGCCTCTCCGTGCGATTTAAGCACTTTAATATGATTAAGCATCCTCATGCGACTATGTAAAAAACATGTAAAACCATACAAACAGAAACATGTATCTTTATGTGATCAACAATAGACATGTTCTGTTACTTGTTTTTTACCCCATATGCAATTTGTACATTCCAAACATATGTATTTTATGGAAATATTGTGCGATAACTATAACTTAATATAGTGACAAAAAAAATACATAGTGACAAAAAATATTATTTTATATATATATAATGTATGATATGATAAACCGACACATTAATCGAGTTTGACCCCAAAGAAATAACGGTTAATCATATAAATGTCCATATAAGAGTCCATATAAATTCTGAACATAAACGAATTGCAATGCAAATTGGAAGAAGGGTGAACTCCTAAATTGCACCAAAAAAAATGCACACGTGCACCACCACCAAAATAATGTGCTTACCAGATGCAAGCTATTGGAATGCCAAACTATGAATCACTCGCTTCCTTGCAGTAGATGGATATCCAAGGATGGAGAGGAACTCTTGCGATATTGGAACTCAGTATTCACCAGTCATAAAAATGAGAAGGGGAAACCACATAGTGTATATCGTCCAAACAGCATTTATTCAAATAAAAAGGTGGTAACTTACATCAAGTAGGTAAAATTCAGGCATAAAAACATAGGAAGAGCTGGCCGACATGCAGTCTCCTGTTCAGCGATGACATCAGCGCATCAACCTCCCGACGTACGTTTCCCTATAGGTAGCGTCGTCTGGGGAACTCGTTGTCTGGGGAACGCGTCGTCTGATGTAAGTTACCACCTTTTTATTTGACTAAATGCTGTTTGGACGATATACACTATGTGGTTTCCCCTCCTCATTTTTATGACTGGTGAATACTGAGTTCCAATATCGCAAGAGTTCCTCTCCATCCTTGGATATCCATCTACTGCAAGGAAGCGAGTGATTCATAGTTTGGCATTCCAATAGCTTGCATCTGGTAAGCACATTATTTTGGTGGTGGTGCACGTGTGCATTTTTTTTGGTGCAATTTAGGAGTTCACCCTTCTTCCAATTTGCATTGCAATTCGTTTATGTTCAGAATTTATATGGACTCTTATATGGACATTTATATGATTAACCGTTATTTCTTTGGGGTCAAACTCGATTAATGTGTCGGTTTATCATATCATACCATACCATACATTATATATAAAATAATATTTTTTGTCACTATGTATTTTTTTTGTCACTATATTAAGTTATAGTTATCGCACAATATTTCCAGATTATTGTTAGATTGTATATTCACTGTATACAGGTTTGCGCAGCTCTTTTTTCCTTTTTTTTCTGCATATTGGTGTTTGGTCTACACGTGTGAGTTTGCTGCATTTTTAGGGTTCATCAATCCATTCATTCAATCATTTTAATACTCTTTATCCATTTAAGTGCGGTATATCCTCCTTCGCATATGTATTTTATGTCAATATGTGGACTGGTAAAGAGGAAGTTATCCTCCGTAGACGTGCGTTTCCCGCAACCATGCGATATAGCTGTTGTGCGTTAGCAACCTGCACCAGCAACAGTGCATCCCAGCAGTTGTGCGTTTGGCTAGCCTGAAGCCAGCACCAGGATGAGGGTCCTGTGGAGGTTTTTCTAGCAACCTATACTCCTCGACTATTTTTTTTTTTTTTTTTTTTAGGAGGAGAAGAAACAGCTTATGCGGGTGCCCAACCAGCAGAATAAATTTTTGCAGTAATGGATGGAGTGGGAAGGTACAAGCCACAAGGAGGAGACGGAGGCTTTAGCTGACTAGGCTGAGAGTAAGCTATATGCAGTATGAATCTCTGAAAAAGACTGCAGCTGCAACTCCAGAGCTCGTGAGGCTTCTGATACCTCCGCCTCATTAGCCTGCACCTGTTCCCTGTCCTCTGACGGTGAACCCTCATCCTCAGGACTTTTAATCCATTTGTTTGAGGATTTAGAGCAGGGAAAGGGGCACACCCTTTCTGTGAGGATGCAGCAATATAGCAATTAACCTCTTATAGACCAACAATGTCCGCCTTTTGCTTCTTAGGATTTTTAGTCCCAGAGCCCTTAGAAGGCATAGTCCCAAGCTTAAAGCCGAGGTAAAGACATGTGCGTTGCCGAAATGAAATGCAGGTGGAGGACAGACATGACAGGGTGGAAGGAACAGACAGGAGAGGAAGAGGTTAAGAAGTAGAGAGGTGTCCCGGGAAAAGGTTGGTTATAAGGGATTGGAGGGAGGAGAAATTATGGGAGGAGTAGCAGAGTGAGTACAGAGAGAGGAAGGGGTGGGGGCAAGCAGTCGGTGAAGAAAGCGAGGTGAGAAGTAGTGTAGCTGGGCCTGGTATTTCTTTTCCCCATTAGTTAGCATAGTCAGGAACATGAGTGATTTAGGACAGTTATTTGGGCAGCTTAGAGCGGCGGCTGAGCTCCATGGTACTGATTGGCTGCAGAGCCAGATCACTGATTCCTTACGGGGGTGAGGCAGGGCCCTGCCCTGCCGCGGCCTGCACACACACGCACTCGAAGGTCCAGTCCTCCGGAGCGTTACAGTCCCGAGAGCACTCCTAGGGCGCAGCGCCGGCTAGGGAGTCCTGGGAGAGATCAGTCGGGTCCCCTGGCTAAGCAGGCCTCCGCTCTGGCTGGGGGGGGCCTGGGAGAATTGCGCACCAGCAGCGCGTGGCAGGGGGAGGGGGTACTCACCGCGTGTCCAGGCCCGGGTCCTCTGTAGTGGTGCGGGTGGAAGTGCATTCGGCGGCCACGGGGGTTGTTTTTCCAGATCAGGAGGCGGCACAGCAGAGCAGGACTGTTCCATCGGGCGCCGACCTGGCTTCTCCTGAGGCCGTTGGCTCGCTGCGAGGAGACAGAGCGGCAGGCTGGGACTTTCGACAGTCGGGAGGCCCCGCCTCCAGGTCGGGGTCGGGACCTGGGAGGGTTGGCCGTGGAGCGGTGGAGGTGTTGGAGACTGCCGCCGGGCCTTCTACAGGCAAGGCCGGTGGCGCGGATCGCAGAGCAGGAGCGGCGTGTGGTGGGTCTCGGCAGTCGGGAGGCCCCGCCTCCAGGCCTCGGATGGGGCCTGGGAGGGTAGGAGAGGAAAATACCAGAGCACTGGCCGTGGATGCCAGAAGAGCTGGTGAGTGACGTCAGCAGCGATGGTGGACGGAGTCCTCGTGGGGATGTCAGCCCAGCACCTCTCAGTTTGCCAACGGTGCCCAGCGGACACAGAAGTGCAGAGGATGTGCGACGGCGGCCGAAAGGGCAGGCGGCAGTGTCGGCCAGCGACAGTGAGGAGGGGGAACAGACGGAGGATGTCCGGGAGTCCGCAAGGGTGTCTGGACCGCCGGCTGGAGGGCCTTCTCGCTTATCGCAGTCTGGTAAGTCTGCTCTTCTTTCTCTTCCTGCTTCTAATGTGGCTATGCCTGTGGTATCTGATGTATCGGGTAGTGGGGGTGACCCGTTGAGGGGTGCCGGGATAGGGGTTATGGGACTCTTTGATGGCCCTGCTTAGTAGGTTGGAGAATGGTGCTTCCCAGGGTGGGGGGGGGGTGGGTCGGCCCCGGTGAGCCCTTGGGTCCCTCTCCCGGTAGTGGTTGCAAGTTCCCCGCTGCAAGCGGGCTGGCCTCAAGGGGTGGTGGCGAAGGGCATCGCTGGAACGCAGACGGAAGCGGACGGCACAGGAGCTGCCTCGCTGGTGACCCATCTGGATAAAAAAAAAATTCTATCAATATATATACTATTGATTGATCATATATAGGGAAAAGGAGGGGGGATTGGGAGGGGAGAGGGTAGTGAGAGGGGAGGGAAAGGGTGAAGGGAGAACGGGGAGGGGGGTAGGAAAGGGGGACAATCAAGAAATAAGATTATTTATATAATGCGTCAATAATATCTTCTCACCAGAAGGGGATCACAGATGGCTTAGACCGGATTCACTTCAAGATTGAATATGGAGTCCTTATCTGATCACCAACCAATGATATAAAGGGGATAGTCCTCAATGAAAAGCACTGCACAAGTAAAAATAACCCGCCTCAATCTGAAAGATATGTGCAGGAAGAACCATAAATATGGTAATTCCCTTAGGTGATATAATCAACAAAAGATCAAAAAGCTACCTGTTTTGCCATCCACCATCAGCCTGAGCTCCCGCAAGTGTCCCAATCCAGCTGATGCTGTCTGGGATTTAAATATCCTCCCTCGAACCGCCAAAAGCGTAGCGTGTGATGTTCACGGACGCAAAATGAGGAGAGACAGATGCGCAGACTGATACCCAGTGTCCAGGAGGTGACATCACTTCCTGCTTTGACAGAAACACAAGATGACTTTCTGTGCTGACACCGCATCTCATGACAATGAAGTCAGGAGCGTGCCATGATGATGTAAGTTCAATACTGACATGTATCCGGTGGAGGCTGCGCAGCAAAGGGCTCTCAGTGTTGGCAGACACCTAGACCTCGGAACACGCAGTGACCTAGTCTGGTGTACACCCTTGGGCGTCCATACGGGACAACGGGCACCCGGAACAAAGACCAAACCGCAATGCACCCGGCCACCCAAAAAATGATGGTATGTGGAGTCAAGTTGCCCGAAGTCCTGCACCAGCGCGCCATCATGGGGGCGAAAAAAAAATATAACAAATAAATAAAATGAACATAAAAATGGAGGTAAAACAAAAACAAAATATGCGCGCCGTGTCTGGAATGCCTGCAGGAAAAACAAGACAAAACATCATAAAATAAATACAGAAAATACTTAACATGACAGGTTTGTAATTACAAACATGTTGCCAACCATACATGTATCAAAAACTAAATATAAATGGTTACACAAATATTAGTGCATCATAAAGTAAACCCCCATAAATATTGGGGGGAACAGTGCTGGCATAAAGCTTATGACGCCCCCTCCCAGGTAATGTGTCCCACTACCCATCACCCGTGAGTCTCGCCTCCATCCTCAAGAATGATAAACCTAGAACACTAAGGAGGAGGGGGAGCCACATGACAAACATGATGGATACTTAGGGGATGTGTGGGAGGCCCAGATGTAATTGGAGTTCCATTACCCACTTGGACTCTTGGAAATATAATGATTTTGGGATTGAATTGTTGAGTTTTGTGGCAGTGCTTGGTTTTCGGGGTCCCGTACGCGGCTAGGCTCCTAAAAAGTCCCACACATGTGGTATCCCCGTACTCAGGAGAAGCAGCAAAATGTATTTTGGCATGCAATTCCACATATAACCATGGCATGTGTGAGCAATATATCATTTAGTGATAACTTTTTGTAATTTTTTTATTTTTTTGTCATTATTCAATCACTTGGGACAAAAAAAAAAAATGTTCAATGGGCTCAACAGGCCTCTCAGCAATTTCCTTGGGGTGTCTACTTTCTAAAATGGGGTCATTTGGGGGGGTTTGTGCTATTTTGGCATTTTATGGCCTTCAAAACTGTGATAGGTAGTGAGGGGTGAAATCAAAAATTTGTGCCCTTAGAAATCCTGAAGGCGGTGCTTGGTTTCCGGGGTCCCGTACGTGGCTAGGCTCCTAAAAAGTCCCACACATGTGGTATCCCCGTACTCAGGAGAAGCAGCAGAATGTATTTTGGGGTGCAATTCCACATATAATCATGGCATGTGTGAGCAATATATCATTTAGTGACAACTTTTTGTAATTTTTTTATTTTTTTTTGTCATTATTCAATCACTTGGGACAAAAAAAAAATATTCAATGGGCTCAACATGCCTCTCAGCAATTTCCTTGGGGTGTCTACTTTCCAAAATGGGGTCATTTGGGGGGGGGGGTTTGTACTACCTTGCCATTTTAGCACCTCAAGAAATGAGATAGGCAGTCATAAATTTAAAGCTGTGTAAATTCCAGAAAATGTACCCTAGTTTGTAAACGCTATAACTTTTGCGCAAACCAATAAATATATACTTATTGACATTTTTTTTACTAAAGACATGTGGCTGAATACATTTTGGCCTAAATGTATGACTAAAATTGAGTTTATTCGATTCTTCTTATAACAAAAAGTAGAAAATATCATTTTTTTTCAAAATTTTCGGTCTTTTTCCGTTTATATCGCAAAAAATAAAAATCGCAGAGGCAATCAAATACCATTAAAAGAAAGCTCTATTTGTGGGAAGAAAAGGACGCAAATTTAGTTTCGGTACAACATTGCATGTCCGCACAATTTACAGTTAAAGCAGCGCAGTGCAAAATTCTGAAATCACCTTTGGTCCTTTAGCTACCAAATGGTCCGGGGCTTAAGTGGTTAATTAAGTCTTCCATAATTTGTGGATTTTCTAATAAGCTTTAATTTAACTTCCATCTCCATTCCAGGAAGTAACTCCCCCCCACCAAATTAATCTCCATTGTAACAGGTGCATGATCTGTCCAAGTTATATTTCCTATTGAGATATCGCATATTGAATGTAGCAGTCGGTGTGGGACTAAGAAAAAATCTATTCTTGAATAACTTTGGTGAGGATTTGAGAAGAAAGTGTAATCTCTCTCCCCTGGGTGTATAATCCGCCAACCATCCACTAGTTGTAATTCATGTAATTTTCGAAGGATAGACTTTCTAACCCCCTTAGATACTGATGAAGTCCCATTAGAAGTATCTACTCTTGGGTCCAGTGGGATATTTAAATCTCCTCCACATATCAATTTTCCTTCACTGAAATCCCTTCATTTTGACAGCAATTTAACCAAAAAGCTATCTTGATGTGAATTTGGAGCATAAATAGTAGCCAAAGTCACTTTTTCTTTACCTATCGCTCCTTTAAGGAAGAGGTATCTTCCCCCTGGGTCTGAACATTTATCTGTAAGTATCCAAGGTATTTTATTTGAAATCAGGATAGCGACTCCCTTTGTTTTAGCTTCCTGATTGGAAGCTTGATAGACATTGGGGAAATACCTATTTTGTAGGTATGGAAAGGCCCCTTCCCTGAAATGTGTCTCTTGTATAAATCCTATGTCTGTATTTAAATGTTTTAATTCATTCAACAACATTTTACGTTTTTCTGGGATATTAAGCCCTTTAACATTTAATGAGGTTATTCGTATTTTCTCCATCTTTTATTCACAGAATATCAGTTATACTATTCTTACTCCAGTGTCTAGAGAGTCAGGGGGAGACAGGTGCAGACAAAAGGGGAGGGGAGAGAGAGAGAGAGAAAAAAAAACCCCCAGCAACCCCCCTAAGTAAAACAGAGACAAAAACCCCAACACAGGGGGGGAGGAATTTTATGGAGAGAGGATGGGTATAGAAGTTATACCCCGGCTCCTACTTGGGACTTCAATTTTCCCGTAGATAGCCGAATTGGGGGTGTTGGTCTAGTTTTGGCGTGATTGGCTGAGCTCCCCCCTCACCCTTCTAATCCTTTATGACCCTTTGAACAAAGTCCCTTCTCAGCCTATATTTATTCCCCATCTTTTATCTCACATCTCCTTTTCCTACCCTTCATTCTCTATTTCTAAGTGTTCCATCTTTCTCCCACTTCTTCCCTACATTTGGCTCTCTTTATGTACTAGATTCTAAATTTTAATTCTGTCTTTCCTACTTACTCTCTAATCTAATCCTCTCTCACCTCCCCTTTCTTTCTTCTAAATAATAGTATTCACTCCATATATACTTTATATCCAGGTTACTCCCATTCCTAAAATTCTCTTCCCCTCTGGGCCATTCCCACTAACCTTATTGTTGCCTTTTTACTATTCCTTTCTAAATTATTCTATTTCTTTAATGTATATTACATTCCACATATTCATTTCATACTTTATCACATTAATTTCTCTAAATCTTTTTCAACTAAAAAATGATATCACTTTACATTCTCTGTTTCTTTTCCCAGAGAACAAACAAAAAAAAAAACAATTATAATCTTCCTCTTAACATATCAAATTCAGCGAAGCCTATCAAATTATTAAATTATCTACTGGGTCCACGCCTTCCTAATACCCCTTCCTCTTTATAATATATAATGTATAAAGTGTCCCCTTCCCCTCCTACTTCCCCTACTTTCCCCCCCACCCTAATTCACCCCCTTATTATATAAACGCAGTGTAAGTGCAATATATAAATTGTGTTAAAATATGTCTATGTGAATTGTGTCTTATGTATTTTATATAAATTATATGTGTATTATTATATGTGTGTACTTATTATTATGTGCTCTCTCTTCACAAAAAACCCACCCCCCCACCCCTCCCCCCAAAAAAAAAAAAAAAAAAGCACACACACACCCCAAAAACCAAACATTATTGCATGGATTCAGTGCCATAGTACATACAGTTTATAATTTGAAAAAACTTCTCCCATAAATAAAATAAAAAAAAAATGAATAAATAAAAACTAGAGTTCCATGAGGAACAAAAAAAAAAAAAAACTAAAGTTCCATGGGGAACAACAAAAAACAAAACTAAAAAAAAAATAGAGTTCCATGAGGAACAAACAAAAAAATAAAATAAAATAAACAAAGGGGAAAAAAAACTGGAAAAACCTATCGAAAGGGGTGCAGACAGGTAGACAGATAGATAATCCAATAATTTAGGCAGTTCTTTTCATCTTAACTCACGGCCCTTTGGCCCTTCTGGCCCTTCTGGCCCAATCCCATTCCCTGCAGTCTCTATAGATTGTTCTTGACCACTCCTTCTCTGTATTGAAGCACCCGATTTTCTTATTTGGGGCCCCCCTCTCCGTTGCCTTCTATCTATTGGGTGTAACCAATCTGAAACCTCACATCCCTCAACTCCCAGGAAATTGAATAACTCCGGTAGGTCAGATGGTTGGGAGAGTAAAAACGATAGAGGTCCCTTCTTTACAAATAGTGATATTGGGTATCCCCAAGTATATGACCCCCCTACTGATTTAATCTTCTCTAGAATCGGTCTCAGTATCGCCCTCCGTTGTAAAGTTGCACGGGAGAGATGTGGTAAAATTTTTATTGACATTCCTTCATATCTTATTGTCCCGATTTCCCATGCCTTACGACTGACCAGTTCTTTATGGGTGTAGCGGTGAAATCGTCCAATAACGTCTCTGGGTCTTTCTGGGTTTAGGGACCGGGGCCCTAGGGCTCTATGTAATCTATCAAATTCTATTTCTCTTGGTGTGGTCATTACTCCCATTTGTTTACATATTGATACAACCAATGAATTTAAGGAGGTTTCCTCTATTTCTTCTGGGATCCCCCTAAACCTCAAATTGAGCCTCCGACTCCGGTCTTCAATTTCCTCTAATTTTAGTTGTATAGAATAATCCTGTCCCTCTTGTATGACCCTCTTTTCCATTCCTTCTAATCGTGTAATCCGATCCTCCAATTTTGTTGTACGGTTTCCTTCTAGAGAGATCTTTTCTGTCAAAGTTTGTACTTCTGTTCTAATGGCCTGCATTTCCTTTCGATGATTTTCCTCTAGACGGGATACCAATGTTTCCATTTCATCTCTCGTTGGGACCGTTTGTAATATGGCCATCTCATCTCGAGTTGGTAGGGCTTGCAAAATGGACATTAAATCAAGTTCTCCTGTCTTTTTATCCATTCCTATTCTCAGGGTATCCTCAGATCTAAATTCTTCACATATTTCTAGTGTTTGTGGGAGACTCATTCGGGGTGCGGCTCTAGGTATTTCTGTATATTCCACTCCTCGTGTCTCTACTATTGAAGCTCTAGCTACCGCTGCGCGTGTTCTTGGGAAAAAGTCCTTAATCTCCTGTTGTATAGGTTGAGGCTTTGTAAGGTGCTTTTGGGTCTGTTTTACTTCCTGCTTCTCCTCCCCTTTACTCCTTACACTTTTTATACTCTTTGTATAGCTCATCCTGTGTTCATCCCATATAATATCTTACAAACAGAGTTGACTGTATTGCAAAACTATATCCAGCTACCTTGATCAATACCTTCAATATAGTCCAATATATGAGAGCATATATAATATACTTTGTCTGTCCGATGACATATATGGCATATATGGTATATCAAAAATAGCAAGCTGTCTGAAATAAAATGTTCTTGCTTCACAGTTCTCTTCTTATATTACTATATTACTTGTTACTTATTCCAGAAAATATACAGTAGTTCATAGTTCAAACACAGCTATTTAAGCTTATTACACAGATATAATATAGTAGATTATAGCATAGCCACAGTACCTTTTAGATCTTTTCCTGTTTATCCTGCTAGAGATAGGGATATACCGACCCACATACTTTACATACTCTGCATATGAGATTGCAAGCTGGGAAGTAATTAAGGACAATTACAAAGCTAATTACAGAGCTGATTCATTGATTTGATGATTTAGTAATTTAGTGATATTGAGTGATATTCAGTAATACTCATAATAATTCTCGGAAATTCTCATAAGCCTTTAGAATCCTTTAGACCGATTCACTGCTCCAATATTCCACTACACACTGTCCATAGGAATATATTCTGTAATATTCTGTTCCGGTAGATTTCAAAAATTGTAAAAGAAAAAAAGGAATACTAACTCCCAGCATACCTTATAGGATATTTCTCATCCAGGATTCACAGTCCCATACACGCCAGATCCCTGGAGATATGAATTAAGTAAATGAAATAAATTGATCCAGTATCAATATCTCAGCACATCGCAGCGCAGCTAGAGCTCATCTCACCCCGTCCTTCCAGTGTCTCCTCTCTGCCACACTGTTAGTAACCCAGGCAGGAGGCAGGAGACAGGCTGAAAACACCCTCACACACAACTTCCGTTTCAGCTGACCAAGACCAGGCAGAAACCAGCTATAGATCTCCAGGTCCAAACAACTCCCGCACAGTCAATTCACTGCTCACCTGCGTTCATCCTCCTCTGCAGATATGTTCAAGTTTAATGCTCAATGTTAATGTTAATGCCGCTACCGCTGCTATTCGCTCGTTGTATAGCGTAGTATCACATTATTTGTTGAGTTCCCTGGAGCTTCCTGGAGATGTCGGCGCCTGGGTATTAGCACAGTGGGATCACAGTGGGATCACTCTAATCAACATCAGAGCTCACCAGTGCTTGTACCCCATCCAAACGGTCTAGATATAGTCTAAATACTGCAGGGTCTCGTTTTCTCACAGGGCTTGGAAGGTTCTGCTCAGCTCAACCCCTCACAACCTCCTTACTCCGCCATTGCTAGACCACACCCCTCACAATGTAAACGGTCCAGGTGCTTTATCTACCTTTATTCTGTCTAAATATTTCTGGACCATATCCCTTTTGAGCCATTGTGGATTTGGGGCTGTGTCACTGCCACCCCCATTTTGGACATGAGCTCCCCCATGCTCCTTTGTATACACAGAGCTGAAGAAAATATTTAATAAATTAGCCTTCTCTTTGTCCCCAGTCACCCACTCTAGATTATTTTGTAAAGGGCCTACATGCTCAGACTTGACCATTTTACTATTAATATATTTGAAGAATTTTTTGGGGTTTGTCCTACTATCTTTTGCAATCTGTCGTTCGTTTTGAATTTTTGCATCCTTGATTTCCTTTTTACATATCCTGTTATATTCTTTGTAACATTTAAACGACACTAGTGTTCCCTCATTTTTATATTTTTTAAAAGCTCTTTTCTTGTAGTTTATAGTTTTTTTTAACTTTGGCCGCGAGCCACATAGGTTTTATTTTTAGCCTTTTAAACGTATTGCCCATTGGAATATACTTTGCAGTGAGTTCACAAACAGTCTTTTTGAAGAATTCCCATTTCAGTTCTGTGCCCATTGATGCCAATATTCCCTCCCAGTCTAAGTCCTGGAGAGCAGCCCTCATCCTTGGAAAATTTGCTCTCTTGAAATTAAGTGTATTTATCTTTCCCGTATGTGATTTTTGCTTACAGCTAACATCAAATGAAATCATGTTATGGTCACTGATACCCAGGTGTTCCTTTATCTGAACATTAGTAATACGCTCTGCATGGTTTGAGATTACCAGGTCCAACAGAGCATCATTCCTAGTTGGGGCCTCAATAAACTGGACCATAAAATTGTCCTGCAATAGGTTTATAAATTTTTGCCCTTTAACTGTCCCAGCAGTGCCATTACTCCAGTCAATTTCTGGGTAGTTAAAATCCCCCATTATTATCACCGTCCCAGCCCTTGCAGCCCTTTCCATCTCCTCATTAACATTGGATGGTCTATAACAAACTCCAATGATTAACTTTGAACTACGCACATCTGTATGCAGTTCCACCCATAATGCTTCAGACTCATCCTACGCTGCATCCACCAGGTCCTCTTTCACACTCGCTTTGAGATCACTTCTCACATAGAGACAGACCCCCTCCACCTTTCCTTTTTATCCTGTCTTTTTGAAAGAGTGCATAGCCAGGAATATTAATAGCCCAGTCATGTGAGGAATGAAGCCAAGTTTCAGCAATACCAATTACATCATAGCTCTCCTCATGCACCAGAGCTTCCAACTCACCTATTTTGCTTGGCAGACTTCTGGCATTGGTGAACAAACACTTTAATGCATTAATATATTTTGACCGGTCACATACTATCCTCTTGGGTGTTCCGAGATTGCAAATAGGACTTACTACTATACTTACCTTGGGTTTATGTGCTTTGGTTACCCTACCACTAATGCCCCTAATACTAACCTCATGAATATGTTCCATGCTGACTTTGACTATCTCTGGACCCTCCCCCCCCCCCGTCGCCTAGTTTAAAAACCCCTTTAACTTTTTGGCCATCCTTATTCCCATCCTTATTCCCAGCTGATCTGCAGCCTCCTCATTTAGGTGCAGTCCGTCCCTTCTATAGTACTGGTTATCGACTGAGAAGTCGGCCCAGTCCTCCAGGAACCCAAACCCCTCCTTGCTACACCAGCTCTTCAGCCACTTGCTCACTTCCCTAATTTCCCTCTGCCTTTCTGTGTACCGGTAGTATTCCTCAGATTACTACCTTGGAGGTCCTGTTCCTCAATTTAGCTCCCAAGTCCCTAAAATCGTTCTTTAGGACACTCCATCTGCCTCTGACTTTGTCATTGGTGCCAACGTGCACCATGACAGCTGGGTCTTCCCCAGCCCCTCCCAGTAATCTGTCCACCAGATCCGTGATGTGCCGAACCCGAGTGCCCGGTAGACAACATACAGTTTGGCGCTTCAGGTCTTTGTTACAGATTGCCCTCTCTGTCCTTCTAAGAATTGAGTCCCCTACCACCAGAATCTGTCTTTCCTTTCCCTTCGCTTCCCCCCCACTCTCACTGGAGGAGTTCTTCCCCCGGCAGCTAGGAGAGTCCTTCAGCTCCAGCAGTGATGGTCCCCTTACTGGTTTCACCAATGTCACTCAATGGAGCATACTTATTGGGATGCTCCAGCCATGGATTGGCCTCCCTGGCACTTCCCCCTCTACCCTTCCTGACTGTCACCCATCTACTATGTTCTAGTGCCTGCACCTCTTTGTCTCCACCCACCTCTGTGCTGGCCCCTGCCATCACCTGCCGGGTACGTTTCCGGCTCTCCTCCTTTAGTGTGGAGGGTCTTCCCAGTGCTGACAGTTGCTTCCCCAGATTCAGAACATGGGCTTCCAGGGAAACAATGTGCTTACATTTTGCACAGCAGTAATCGCCCTCGATCAGATGATCAAGGAACGCATACATACCGCAAGATGTACACCGAGTCGCCTCGCCACACCCTCCGGGCATCGTACCTATTAATTTAATGAGGATTAGAGATTATACTAGCCTGTCCAAATTACCTAAAAACTAGCTTCCTGACACAACTACTCAAGACAATGCACAGGTACTCAACAAGACAATACACAGATACTCAACAAGACAATACACAGGTACTTGCAGACCTATGCGCACCCGCAGACCAGCGGACCTACGTGCACTCGCAGACCAGCGTGCACTCGCAGACCAGCGGACCTACGTGCACTCGCAGACCAGCGTGCACTCACAGACCAACAGACCCGCGTGCACTCGCAGACCAGTGTGCACTCGCAGACCAACAGACCTGCGTGCACTCGCAGACCAACAGACCAGCGTGCACTCGCAGACCAACAGACGTGCGTGAAATGTGAACAGCTTAATGTAAAAAGAGCATTAAGCTAATTTTTTAGGGAGCTTAATGTGGCTTCATTATGCCACATGTTCCACTTAACTTCGTTAAGTTAAATGTTCCGGGCCACTCTGTGCAAAACGAACTGCACAGTGGAGGTAAGTATGACATGTTTGTTTTAAAAAAAAAAAAAAAACCTGAACCTTTACTACCATTTAAGCTCTTTTTACATTAAGATGTTCACATTAAATGTTTTAGCATTGTAGAATGTAGCTTAATGGTAATAACTTTTGGTGTGATTTGCCAAATGAGCTGGAATTTTCAGAATATGTTGGCCTAGATAGAGTCTCCTATTTTATGAGGGGAAATTGGATAACATTTAAGGTATTTTCTGTACGTTTACAAAAAAGACCTTAAATGTTATCCAATGTCCCCCAAACTTCACAAAATAGAAGAATCTATCTATGCCAACATATTCTGAAAATTCCAGCTCATTTGGTAAATCACACCAAAAGTTATTCACATTAAGCTTCATTTTACAATGCTAAAACATTTAATGTGAACAGCTGAATGTAAAAAGAGCTTAAAGTGATAGTACAGGTTCAGTTTTAAAAAACGAAAAACAAACAAACATGTCATACTTACCAGTTACCTCCACTGTGCAGTTCGTTTTGCACAGAGTGGCCCCAAACTTCCTCTTCTGGGGTCCCACGGCGGCTCTCGTGGCTCCTCCCGCAAGAGCTAACCCCCTCTGGGAAGCTCTTTCCCGGGGGGGTTACCTTGCAGGTGCGCTCCTGTGTGATACAGTCGGCGGCCATAGCCTCTCAGCGTGCCGCGTCATTGGATTTGATTAACAGAAGCGGGAGCCAATGGCTGCGCTGCTATCAATCTAACTAATGAAGAGCGGACAAGTCATTTGGAAAGCGACACGGGATTGCGTCCACTGAAGTCCGGGGCTCAGGTAAGTAAAACGGGGGCTGGGGGGGCCGGAGAGTGCAAGGTGTTTTTTAACCTTAATGCATAGGATGCATTAAGGTGAAAAAACACAAAGGTTTACAACCCCTTTATTGTACTATACAGGCATACCCCACTTTTAAGTACACAATGGAACCAAACCATGTATGTGTAGCGGGCACTCCAAATTTAGGGGGGTCCCAATGACCCAAGCATTAGTATGGTTCGGGCCTTCTAATTGTTCTGGACTCTGTTTTATTGCTGTGTGCCTATGTAAAGTTCCCTGTGGCCTGCAGGTGGCGCTGTCATGTTGGGTCAGGGTTGAACCATAGGTTACATTGGCGCTATTGGATGTCCTCTCTCGGCTACCGTGCGGTGGGCGGGTTCTGCCTGCTGTGCATGCTGGGAGAGGATACAAAAGAGGCAGATGCCATTTTATAGGGGGAGAGACCTGGGGACCAGTACCCGGAGGAGTGTGCCCCCTAAAGAGGGGGGTGCGTACCCCGACTGAGGAGTCTCGGGCACCTTTGGCCAGAGAATGCAACATTCTGGCTAGGCCCAGTACCTTCAACTGGGTCTACAGGCAGAATTTTGGAGTCCCAGGATGCCCGGGTGAGGGTATTCGCTCCGACCAAGAGGAAGCCAGGGGAGGATCGTCCCATAACAGGAGACGAGTGATAGTTAGATTGCTGTCTAGGGAAAGGCCTGGTGACCTGTCGGAGGGAAGGATCCTATTCTCCGCAGAACTGACCCTGCGGAGTGCTGCTGCTCTTTGAGGACAGACTGGACTTGTCCTTGGAGGATTAAATTGCTTGTTCGAGCGCCACACTGGCTGCTAGGACCATAGAGGGACTATCCGGGTGAGCTGTACCCACTCGGGACCGAGTGGTGATAAATCTGGGAGTTCTGTGCCTGAATGTGCTCTAGTTCAACTATCTCTCATCTACTCTCTCTACCTATCAAGCAAAGACATAAAATAAACTCAGCATTGGAGTTTAAGTGTTTGGACATTAACTTTATTGGAGAGGGAAAAGTACAGGCTCGTCTCTACACTCTGGAGATGGGAACCAGTGGAAGGAGGTAACTCGCTGCGGGACTCAGGTACATATACACCGCCTGACCTCTAAACTAGAGGACACGGGCTTGTGGCATGGGTGCCTCTCCTTTGCCGTAGGAGGAGAGGGTGGTGCTACACGTGGGGGCTCGGGTCCTGGATTCTGCAGCTGCCCCTGGAAGCTGGACTTTACTTTCTCCCTTGTGTGTGTTTTCTGGAAGCCGGCCATATTGAGAGATAGAGGTACGGGCCTAGTTCATTTCTAGCTGCGTAGTTCGTGGGCATGTCTCAAGCCTGGAAAAGCCCGCGAGTTGTGTGCAGCAGAAGAGAAAATAAAGGGGAGGAGCCCTGCTAGGTGTGTGCTCCATGTGGTGTGTTGGCGCCAAAGGACATTACAGACTGGATCAGGGACAAAGCAACATGTCTGACGCTCCATTGATCTCTGCTCCACCGGGACCTTGTGGGTTCCCAACTGCTTCAGCCATGGACATTGCTTCGTTTGCTGCCCCTTTGACGGATACAGGAATTCGGTTGAAGCTCCGGGGTCTCTTTGCCCTCTACACGTGCAGAGACACAGAGGCCTTGGGCATGATCTGTCCAAAGTGCCAGGGACTGGCCGTACAGCTTCGCCCTTTCGGGAGATGTGCCCTCTGCAGGGAATTCCTTTTTGAGGTAGATCAGCCTACTGAAAAGCCAAAGGTCTACCGAGTTAACTGTCTCTCCGGCGCTGTTACTCCGGAGGAGAAAAATTGTGCTTCCCCGCGGAAACAGCGGATGCTGAGGAAAAAGTTCCAGCTGCTACGGAGCTTGAGACGGAGAATACAGCAGATGCTGCCTCTGTTGCAACGGAGTCCTCCCTTTCCCCTGCTAAAACGAAGGTGGGATACGTTAAGGCCTCCGGCGGCCGCGGTGGAAGCCTACCCCAGCGCCTGCCTGAACGAATCATCAACCCAGAGGGATCTCCGGCCGATCCAAGTCAGGGGAAGGTAAGAAGGCTGGGAAAACTGAGACATTGGCTTTGTTGGGAGAGGGTAGAAAGTCCACACCCCATGCTACCGGGGATGTGTGTGGACCGCCAGACCGCTAAGACCTTCCATTTTTCGAGACAATGCATCGGTGTCTACTACCAGCTATTTGCCGGCAGAGGCATATGACACTTCTGACTTTGAATAATCGTCTGATGTGGGGGATGACCATGAAATTGACGAGATTTTCATCCGCAAGGGTTGGGACAAAATCCCGGTGACCTCATCCCGTAGTTTAAAGGGGGTTTTGCCAATGGACTCTGGGGAAACTACACCCCGGGTGGAAGTGACTGTCCCAAGGGAAGAGGCCAATCCTATGTCTGCTTTGTTTGCCCCGGCATCCTCCGTACCTGATACTGCTGCTGCTGTTCGCTCTCCTCTGCGGCCGCCTATGTTGCAGTTGGAGCCCGCACTAATAAAGAGATCTCCAGATGCGATTGTCCTCCCTGGAAATGGAGATCGTGCGAACATGCCGCCTCTGGCCCGATTACAGCGGCTTTTGCACCAGAAGGTAGCAGCGGAATATGGTTGGGAGTACCCATATGTTCCCAAGGACCTTTTGTTCGAGATAGAGGCCCCCCGAGAACGATAGTATGCAGAGTTTGTGTGGGATCGTTTGGAGGTAAAGAAAGGTCACCGCTATTTCAAGCGTTCAGCCGTGATGACTGAGCGATACAAGGGCTGCCGGAAGGACTGGACTCTTGGTCGGCACATTCATGCAGACCGGGTGGTGATTTGTAGCAGGGATCGAGATGATGTGGTGTACTCGATAGAGACTCTGGACAAAGACTGGAAGACTCTTGTTCTCCCTGATCCCCAGTACTATCTCTGAAGTGGGAGCTTGTTTTTTTTTATTATTCCACTTCAGGGACATTGCCTGAACTGTCACTTTGACTTTCCGCCTAAGGGAAAATCTACTCTGTGGAGATTCGGGGGAACTATTTGTGTTTTTTTCCTCTACTGTAGAGTTGAGCGGACACCTGGATGTTCGGGTTCGACGGGTTCGGACGAACTTCGGAAAAAAGTTCGAGTTCGGGACCGAACTTGACCCGAACTTGACCCTGAACCCGAACCCCATTGAAGTCAATGGGGACCCGAACTTCTGAGGACTAAAATGGCTCTAAAAAAGTAATGGAAAGGGCTAGAGGGCTGCAAATGGCAGACAAATATTGTTAAGAGCATGGCAAGTGTTCTGCAAACAAATGTGGATAGGGAAATAACTTAAAATAACATAAAAAAATAAAAAATAAAAAATAATATGCTGGAGGCCCCCTTCTCAGCAGAAGAGGTACAGGAAGTCATTAAGAACCTCAGAAACTCAACGGCACGATGCCACACATATGGTGGGAATGCCCAAGAATACGCCCTTTCTGGAAAAAAATAATTTTTACATTTAATGGATAAGTTAGTGGGAAAATGAAATTAAAAAAAATAAATTATAATCTTGACCTAGGAGGACGAGGTGGCGGTGGATGTGGCTGTATAGGTGGAAGCGGCGGTGGATGAGGACGAGGTAGCCAACACTGGTTCAAAAATACAACAATGGCTGGGTAAGGCCGGTGATGTGTCGAATTCTGTCCCTTGTCGGATAGTGTCCGCCCTGTACTGCGCTTGCTCAGTACATAGGACAAGGGGATTTCGAAAATCTCCGAAGACGAACGGCGCCTGCATGGTGAGTCCAGGTTCAAGCCACACCATCCGAGGTTCAAGCCGAGCCAAGCGAGGCCATGCCTGAAGCGTGGCGAACGAAGCAAGCCCGTGAGGGACCCTGTTACTATGTTCTACCGTATGTCCACTTGGATGGTGGGGCTTGAACCTGCACTCACAGCGCAGGCGCCGTTCGTCTTCGGAGATTTTCTGAATCTCCTTGTCCTCCATACTGCGCAAGCGCTGCGCCTGCGCAGTACGGGCCGGACACTATCCGATGGCCGGACAGTTTTTGTCAGAACACCGGTATACATGTCTATTCTGCACAAGGTACAGACAAGTCCTGTGGGATCCATGCCTGGTTCATTTTAATCATATTTTCCAAATTTAGGATCTTGCCCTAAATGGGTGTTTTTGGAAGAGCAGAATACACCCACAGTATGTAAATGGTGTATCTCACACCTACAGAACTGCAGAAAATGCTATTCAAAAAAAAAAATTATTACCCTAAAAAAAGTTAAAAGTGTCCAAAACAGTGGGTAAATAACAAGGAATGGATGTAAAACTTCTGGCACAATTCTTCACGTGGATGGTGACATTCATGTGTGCTTACCAGAAACGTTGGACCCGAATGTCATATGACAGCGGATCAATCGAGCTTGAGAGTATCTCCAACGGCTGCTCCACAGGAACGTCCCCGGATCTCTGATGGATGTAGAGGTATACCGGCTAGACGATCGGATGTCTTTAATCCTGGGTGGAACTGATGGATGCAGTACTTCTCGGGTCTCCAATACCCCCAAGGCTGGAGATCCCACCAGAAGACTGGCACTCTGGATCCGGTATTCAACCGGACGATGGAATACGATCAAACTTAAATGGAAAATACCCCGACAAGGGTATAGTAGAAGGACCAACTGGAGAAAACTGAAAAAACTTTTCCTCACCGATTTCATGCAAAGAGAAGAAAAAATAGGGGGCTCCAATGGTGTAGGTCAAAAAAAAATTGTGTTTTTAATCAGAAAAACACCAACATACAAAGATAAAAAGTGATCACAGTTCATATATTAAAAGACAACATGGGAAGCAAAATGCATAGTCCGACGCGTTTCGTTCCTAACAGGACGTCTACAGGGGCAAGTTTTTTCAGTTTTCTCCAGTTGGCTGTGGAGCAGCCGTTGGAGATACTCTCAAGCTCGATTGATCCGCTGTCGTATGACATTCGGGTCCAACGTTTCTGGTAAGCACACATGAATGTCACCATCCACATGAAGAATTGTGCCAGAAGTTTTACATCCATTCCTTGTTATTTACCCACTGTTTTGGACACTCTTAAGTTTTTTGTTTTTGTTTATCATTGTGGACATTTTATATATATTGGGTAGGGCGTTTAGCCTGCCCCTTCTCACTTTTTTGTGTGTTTCCATTTATGGTCACATTTGAGTTACAGTCCAGTTTTTACTGGCCTATATGTAGCGCTGTACTATTACCTTCCATATATGCAGAAAACACTGCAAAATATTTTTTGTGGCCCTAAATGGGTGTTTTTGGAAGAGCAGAATACACCCACAGTATGTAAATGGTGTATCTCACACCTACAGAACTGCAGAAAATGCTATTCCCCAAAAATATTTTATTACCCTAAAAAAAATTTTTGGAATGGCACAATAGAAGAAAAATATATAAATTGTAAATCTCACACCTGCATATATGCACAAAACACTGCAAAATATTTTTTGTGGCCCTAAATGGGTGTTTTTGGAAGAGCAGAATACACCCACAGTATGTAAACGGTGTATCTCACACCTACAGAACTGCAGAAAATTCTATTAAAAAAAAATGTTTTTGTCCTAAAATTATTTTTTTAGAATAGCACAATAGAAGAAAGATATATAAATTGTTTATCTCACACACCTCCAGATATGCACAAAACACTGCAAAATATTTTTTGTGGCCCTAAATGGGTGTTTTTGGAAGAGCAGAATACACCCACAGTATGTAAACTGTGTATCTCACACCTACAGAACTGCAGAAAATGCTATTAAAAAAAAATGTTTTTGTCCTAAAATTATTTTTTTAGAATAGCACAATAGAAGAAAAATATATACATTGTTTATCTTACACCTGCAAATATGCAGAAAACACAGCAAAATTTTTTTTGCTGTTGGCCTAAATGGGTGTATTTGGAAGAGCAGAATACACCCACAGTAACGTAACATATGCAGTGCTGGTGCACTGAGCTTGTAGATAAAAGTTAGATTTCCTCTGGCACTGGGCTCATGGCAGTGTAAAAAGACTGTGCACTGCAACCCAACCAGGTAAATCTATGCAGGTCGCTGAGTTATTAGATCTCTGAATCTGGACTCCTAGATAAATCTCTCTCCCTGAAAGCAGCAACAGGAACCTTGCCCTACACTGTCTCTATCTTTTCTCTCAGTAGATTGCAGAATCAGGACTAACTCCTATCATTTCATTCTCTCCCTCATAGCAACAGCAGCCAGGATGCTTTCCCTATACTGTCTAAAGCAGAGTGACGTGCTGTGTGCCTCTAGCTTATATAGAGGCTGGGTCACATGCTGCACTGGCCAATCACAGCTAAGCCATTAGTAGGCATGGCTGTGATGGCTTCTAAGGGCACACCAGTTAAACAAAAGTTTATTGGCTGCCCTGTAGCTTTTAGAAATGTGCCATTACATCGCCGAACACCGGACCCGAACCCGAACATACAGTCAATTGTTCGAGTTCGGGTCCGGGACCCAAAAATCCAAAAGTCCGGTACGAACCCGAACTTTACAGTTCGGGTTCGCTCAACCCTACTCTACTGTTCTGCAGAGAGAACTGAACTTTGGGTAGATTTAGTTAGGGCAAAGCAGGAAGCCGACGCGAACAAGAAGGAGGGCTCATGTGCTAAAGTGGTGCCTATGTGCACTTAGGTCATGTAGTGATGTGTGCCGCCACTAGGTGGTGGTGGTCTGCAGAAATTTTGTGTTGCTGAGGCAAGTCATTCTTTCTAGGAGGAATGGTTCATTTCTGACTCTCAGGAAGTTAGAAGTGTTATTTGTTATTTGTGTGCTGTTTTTTTTTCTTTTCCCCTCTGCAGGTGATCGTCTATCAAGTACATCGGAGAATGGCTGGAAAGATAGGATAGGAAAAAAGGGGATTGTTTGTAAAATGACTGTAAAGTATATTACTTGCTGTTCTTTCTTTAAAAAAAAAAAAAAAAAAGAAAACCCTTTTGATTCAGGCACGGAACATATCCTATTGTACATAGTTGGAAAAGACCAGAGCCCACTCAGGATTGAGAGGGGTCTTCTGACCTTCTCCAGACACTGGGGACAATGTCTATTAAAGAGGGGGGTGTGTGTAGCGGGCATTTCAAATTTAATGGGTCCCTATGCATAAATTTGGGGGGATGACGGGGGGCGTGGCTTAGCGCATGGAGCTGTAGGACGCTGATCGCGGCAGCTCCCGGTCCCGCCGGTCTTTCAGGGGTAATATCTCCGCCATCGCTCGGTGCACAGCTGCCAAACCGCCTCGATGGGTAAAGGCAAGCCCAAGGACCACAATAAGCCTGTCGGCAACCACTGAATTGGAGATCCGGGCCGGTTTGTGACTCGTGCTTCTGCGGCCTTCCTAAGTCAGGAGAGATCCAAGATGGCGGCGGCGTCTCCCTCCCTGGCCAGCTCTGAGCCTGCAGACCTCCTGAAGGTACAGTCCAGAGGCCGCTCAGCTTCCCTCACTGACTTTGAGCCCCCCTCCTGCAGCCCCCACAGCTCCCATCACCTTTCCCAGACATCTCTCTGCTCAGGGGATGGATGGGATATGGAGTCGCAGATGCGATCCATGCATGCCTACTTGCGGTCCCTGCCCACCAAACATGACTTTGAGCACTATGTGTCCTGCATGGAGCAGACATATAAAAAAGAGATTACTGAGCTCAGGAGAGATTTGGGGACCCGTATGGAAGACATGGAAAATATTGTGGATGGCATTTGTACCACGCTGCAATCTCATGAAGAGACTCTGAACTCCCACACTGTCATGATACAGCAACTTATGTATCATCAGGATGATATCGAGAACCAAAATCGCAGGAACAACATCAGGATCCGCGGTATCCCTGAATCGGTTGAACATAAGGACCTGGCCGGCGCGGTCACCGCCATCTTTACCCAGCTCCTTCAACGACCTAAAGATACCCCTATTGAGCTGGATAGAGTGCACAGGACCTCGGGCCTGAGAAAACCTGACTCCTCCTTTACCCGCGATACGCTATGCAGAGTGCATTTTTACAAAGTTAAAGAAGAAATTATGAGAGCCGCCAGCACTCAGGACTCCATTCGGCTGAGTGACACCCCTGTTATGCTGCTACCCGATCTCTCGCACCAAACGCTGGCAATGAGACGCGCTCTTAAACCTCTCACGTCTCTCCTGCAGGAGCGGAACATCAAATATCAATGGCGGTTCCCTTTTCAACTTCGGGTTCATCATGACGGGAAGACAGCCCTCTTTCGCACCCTTGGGGACTTACCACGGTTCCTGGGTACACTGGAGCTACCTCAAGTCGCCTTGCCTGACTGGCCCATCCCGTCCGCCACTCCGAAGTCTCCCTTTCAACCCGCATTGGCAGAAGACCGGCAAGGGCAAACATCCCAGGGACTCCTCCAAGAGGTCTCCAGATGACTGACTCCCCTGTGCCTTCGGATGATTGCACACTTTCACCCTGTCTCAGGGTTTGTTCTTTCTGGTTTGTTACGAGACTTCCTCCCCCCCTCACCTCTGGTTTGGGGGGCTGGACGTCCAGGGTTGCCTGAGTGACCCCCACACTCACTGAGTTTGGCGCACATCCCCACCCCCCGCTTGCTCTTATCCCTGCTATTTAAATCGTGTACCCCTTGGGCTACGTGATTTGACTTTTGCAAAGAGCTGGGGGGTGCTCACCCTCCTTGGGTGGCTGTGCTTTATATGTTTTTTCTTTTTTTTGGTTTCACACTGTATTTTATTGATTGTTATGTTTTCTTTCATAGTAGTTATTGTGCCCCGGCGGACCCTGGGACCGGGAGACGCTCTGTGTGCTTACTGCGTTTCCCCCTTTAGGACCGATAGTGCTTGAGCAAGCACTGTACCCTTCTCTTTAGTTCGAGCTTGGTTTATAGCTTAGAAATGTTATATTTTTTATCCCATGACTCGATGCTGCCACCTAGTGGCCTGTTGCTTCTCCTTTTTTCTCTACTTTTCCTACTGATTCCCATTTCTCTTGACTCTTTCTCCACACTCTCTTTCTTTATGGAGTTGACACTCCCCTATCTTTTTTGCTCTTGTTCTTGCTATTTTCTTCCCCCCTTCTTGGTTTCTCTCCCCTCCCTCATGCTCTTTTCCTTCCTTTCCATTTTCTTCTGGACCGGGCAGACCTTGATGTTGATGCGGATCAGACCCGATAGCTCCTCCTCTCAATACTGTCATGATGCCGCTTGACCACATAACCCTCTCCTCCTTTAACTGTAGGGGCTTCAACACTCCTGAGAAGCGCAGTCAGGTCCTCTACCATTTCCACAAAGCTAGAACGAAAATTTTGCTGCTGCAGGAAACTCATTTTCGGGGGTCGGCCATACCGACCCTTAAGAATCCCCACTATCATGAATGGTATCACAGCACGAACCCTTTGGCAAAGTCCAAGGGAGTGTCGATAGCTTTTCACAATTCTTTCCACCCGGAAGTCTTAGACTCTCTTGTTGATCCACTAGGCTGGTATTTGTTTTTTAAACTGAAATCTAACTCTTCTGTTTTCACAGTGGCTAATGTGTATGGACCGAACCAGGACCAAGGGGGATTTCTGTCTGTGGTTATGGACAAGTTACTTTCCTTTGGTGGTCCTGGTTTCATTCTAGGTGATGACCTCAACGTGGCTCTCTCTCCGAACGTGGACACTTCCTCGGGTAAGTCCTCTTTATCACACGCTGCTCTTACACATATAAAATCGCTCCTACATTCCGCATAATTGGTGGATGTCTGGAGAGTACAGCACCCTTTTGAGAGAGATTACAGCTGTTACTCCGTGGCCCACAATTCTTACAGTCGTATTGACTATTTCTTGATTTCCCAATCCCTCCTTGACACACCGCTTAAAGCATCCCTAGGCAACATACTTTGGTCAAACCATGCCCCCGCTCACCTCAGCCTCGCTCACCCACTGACCTCGCGCAGTTCGTACTCGTGGCGCCTGAACGTCAACTTATTAACGGACGCCTTATGTGCCGCGGACGTTGAACTGGCGATTCTGAACTTTGTCCTAGATCACCGCTCGGACGACACCAACCCCCTCACCAAATGGGAGGCCCTTAAGTGCGTACTTAGGGGGACTCTCATACAGCATGGTTACCGTCTGAAGAAGGCTAGGTCTGCAGACATAGCCCGACTCTTGTCCACTATACGCGCGCTTGAGACGGCACACAAACAAGACGTAGACCCGGTGACATACGTTGAACTTTCCAACGCTCGCAGAGAACTGCTCCACCTCCTGGATGCGCACTCACTGATAGCCAGAGATAGGGGACGCAACAGACACTACACTTTGGCCAATAAATGTGGGCAGCATTTAGAGAGGGTCCTTCACCCCCGTCCCCCGCGCCGGCCCATCCAACATATTTGCACTGCTGATAAACAAAAAATTAGTAACTCAAAGGGTATCTCAGACGCATTTCGCCAATATTATTCTGACCTGTGCAATTTGCCCCCACTGACCACGCCGGCCCAGGCGGGAGACTCACGCCTGTCCACTATGAAAGACTACATTTTGGAGACAGCCCTGCCTCAGATAACCCCCAAACAGGCCACTGACTTAGAAAACCCTCTGTCAGTAGAGGAATTTCTTACCGCCATCAAAGGTTTGAAATCCGGTAAATGCCCGGGTCCCGACGGGTTTTCGCCTAGGTTCTTTAAGTCTTTTGCCCAATCCCTTGCCCCGTTGTTATCATCTGCATTTAACCCTATAGATGATTCCCACCTACCTTCCAGTAATCTCCTGGCCGCTAACATCTCAATTATACCCAAGCCAGGAAAGGACCCTTCCCAATGCGGTAGCTATCGGCCGATATCGCTCCTTAACCTGGATGTTAAACTTTATGCCAAGGTCCTAGCTAACCGTCTCTCCCCTTTATTGCCCACGATTATCCATAAAGACCAAGTGGGTTTTGTCCCTGGCCGTGAGGCCAGAGACAACACCACCAAAACCATTCATCTAATATCCTACATCCAATGCCACAACCGGAAGGCCTGCATGCTTTCATTTGATGCGGAGAAGGCCTTTGACCGGGTCAACTGGCAGTTCCTATGCCTCTCCATGGAACAGTTGGGCCTGGGCCCTGCTTTTATATCCCAGACTATGGCACTTTATTCTTGCCCCTCTGCATCTGTCCTGGTCAATGGCTCTCCTTCCGCATCCTTTCAAACCACCAACGGGACGCGCCAGGGTTGCCCCCTATCGCCCCTACTCTTTGTCCTAGTGATATAGCACCTAGCCCAGGCCATTAGATGTAACCCTACGATAACAGGGATCCGGACTCCCTCCGCCGAACATAAGCTCTCACTATACGCAGACGATCTGCGGGTTTACATCCAACAGCCACACACATCCCTCCCTTCCCTAATGAGTGAATTTCGTAGGTTTGGCAACTTTAGTAACTTTAAACTGAATATGTCCAAAACTGAGGCCCTTAACATATCCCTCCCCAGCACGACCCTCACTCGAGTGCAGGCTAACTTCCCCTTTCAGTGAAGCACCAGGGGTATTTCTTATTTAGGCATAACGATTTCCTCCAATCTATCGCAACTTTATACTCTCAACTATCTCCCTTTACTGAATCAGCTTCGGAAGGAGCTAGACGCTTGGAGCTCCTCCCCAATGCCATGGTTTGGCTGTATAAATACTTTGAAGATGGACACCCTGCCCAAATTGCTCTACTTGTTCCAAACTGTTCCTATCTCTGCCCCTAGATGCTTCTTCGCTTCCTTGCCCTCCATGTCCATCCGTTCCATTTGGCACCGAGGCATGTCCCGTATCCGTCACACGCTACTCACATACCCCAAGACCCGGGGAGGGGTGGGCTTACCCAATTTTGAGCTATACCACAGAGCGGCGCTACTGTCCATGGTACTAGAGTGGTTCCCTCACCCCTTCTCCAAAACGTCTACTATGATGGAACAGGACCTGTCGGCCTTGACCTCCGGGCTCTGCTCTGGGGTTATGGGCAACACCTACATTTGCTCTCTGATGCGTCTCCATTAACTGTCGCTGCCCTTCAGCTATGGTACAAGAAGGGACTGCTCTCTCTATTGTCCACGGATCCTTCACCACTCATGTCCTTATTTAACCACCCTGCCTTACCTCAAGGCTTCGGCTCCCAGTCGGTGGGACCGTACTCCCGCCTCACGTGGCCCATAGCGAGCTCATTTATAGGCAACACCTCAGGTGCTCCTGTAGTGCCTAGTGACCGAGGGAACAGGCTTACGGCCCTTCGCATATCCTCCTTTTGTTCTGACCTCTTTGCATCATCCCAAATTCACAGACCCCTGACGGGATATGAACAGCTGTGCTCTCTCTCAGAAACGCAGAGACATTTGTTCTCCTCCATGTACACACTACAACACACCATCATACATGATCAGCCTCCCTCTTACACAAGGAAGTGGTCCGCGGATCTGGGAAAGGAACTACACCCAGTGGACTGGCAAAAGTCGTACCACTTTACCCACAAATCTTCAATCTCCTGTTACTCCCAGGAGAAGAACTTTAAAGCTCCTCTCTAGGTGGTACAGGGACCCTCAATCTCTCAATAAGATATTTCCGTCTGTGCCCCCCTCATGTTGGAGGTGCAACTCGGCATACGGCAGCTACCTACATATATGGTGGGAATGTCCAGCCATTCAGCCCCTTTGGTCTCAGGTCTTTGCTGAATACAGTAATCTATATGATAGGCCCCTAACGCCTTCCCCAGAAGTAGCTTTATTGTCCATGCTCCCCGGATCCATAGCTTCTCAGAAACGCACCCTACTGCGCTTCTTCCTATCGGCTGCGAGGCAGCTTATTCCCCAGTTTTGGAAGACTACTACTACCCCTCCCTCTATGGGTCTCTGTGGTCTCTGTGGTCAATGACATCATGCGCATGGAGGAGATGCTAGCCCTCGATAATGACGCTTATGATAAATTTAAGACCCTGTGGCTCCTCTGGATCGAATACTCTACTCCCTGAAGACCTTATTGATGTAACCAAGCCGTCCCTGAAGTTCGAGCTGATTACATTTTGCAGATTTTGGTGTGTCTTGGTCTGCTAGGTCCACCTTGCTCTTTCTCTTTGTACTATCCTCCCCTTCCCCTTCTTTTCTTTTCTACCTTCTTCCCCCTCTTCTCTTTTTGTTCATTCTTTTCAACTGGAAGTCAGATGTCCTCCTACTTGCGTTGGCCTTCCCTGTTTTTGGTTTAGCATGTCGCTGCCTTCTTGGAAGAGCGGCGACTTACCCGGCCTTACTATGACCACGCTCAACTCCGAATATGCAGAATGTGATTTATTATGTCTTATTCTATGCTGTGAACGTCTGACATTTTTCTGTGCCATTTTCTTTTGTTGAAATAAACATATATTTGACTCTAAATTTAGGGGGATGACCCGAGCATTAGTATGGTTCGGGCCTTCTAATTGTTCTGGACTCTGCTTTATTGCTGTGTGCCTATGTAAAGTTCCCTGTGGCCTGCAGGTGGTGCTGTCATGTTGGGTCAGGGTTGAACCATAGGTTACATTGGCACTATTGGATGTTCTTCCTCGGCTACCGTGCAGTGGGCGGTTTCTGCCTGCTGTGCATGCTGGGAGAGGATATAAAAAGAGGCAGACACCATTTTATAGGGGGAGAGAGCCGGGGACCAGTAACCGGAGGAGTGTGCCCCCTAAGGAGGGGGGTGCGCATCCTGACTGAGGAGTCTCGGGCACCTTCGGCCCGAGACTGCAACGTTCCGGGTAGGCCCAGTAGCTTCAACTGGGTCTACAGGCAGAATTTTGGAGTCCCAGCATGCCCGGTGAGGGTATCCGCTCCGACCAAGAGGAAGCCAGGGGAGGATCGGTCCCATAACAGGAGAGGAGTGATGCCGCGTACACAATCGTTTTTAATGTCATTTTCAAAAACAACGTTTTTCTCAACGTGATTTTTCTTGTTTCCTCTCAAGCCTGTCTTGCATACACACGTTCATTAAAAAAAACGCTCAAGCAAAGCGCAGTGACGTACAACACGTATGACGGCACTATAAAGGGGAAGTTCCGTTCGAATGGCGCCACCCTTCATGTTAGTAAAGTTTGTTGGGCGACGATTCGCGCTTTTCAGCCTCGTGCTTTTCAGTCCATTACAGTGTGATGAATGTGCTATCTCCATTACAAACGCTAGTTTTACCAGAACGAGCGCTCCCGTCTCATACTTGATTCTGAGCATGCGCGTTTTTTTTCCCCTCGTTAAAGCATACACACTACCATTTTTCACGTCGTTAAAAAAAACGACGTGAAAAAATGGAGCAGGTTCTCATTTTTTTTAGGCCATTTTTCCCGTTGGTAAAAATGCTCTGGAGCCTACACACGATCGTTTTTAATGCCCAATTTAAAAAATGGCATTTTTAACGTCGTGAAAAACGGTCGTGTGTATGCGCCATGATAGTTAGATTGCCATCTCGGGAAAGGCCTGGTGACCTGTCGGAGGGAAGGATCCTATTCTCCGCAGAACTGACCCTGCGGAGTGCTGCTGCTCTTTGAGGACAGACTGAACTTGTCCTTGGAGGATTAAATTGCTTGTTCGAGCTCCACACTGGCTGCTAGGACCATAGAGGGACTATCTGGGTGAGCTGTACCCACTCGGGACAGAGTGGTGATAAATCTGGGAGTTCTGTGCCTGAATCTGCTCTAGTTTAACTATTATCAGTCATCTACTCTCTCTCCTTATCAAGCAAAGACATAAAATAAACTCAGCGTTGGAGTTTAAGTGTTTGGACATTAATTTTATTGAAGAGGGAAAAGTACAGGCTCGCCTCTACACTCTGGAGATGGGAACCAGTGGAAGGAGGTAACTCGCTGCGGGACCCAGGTACATATACACCGCCTGACCTCTAAACTAGATGACACGGGCTTGTGGCATGGGTGCCTCTCCTTTGCCCTAGGAGGAGAGGGTGGTGCTACATATGTAAAACGAAATGTACTGAAAGAGAAGCAATACCCTTTTTCACTTTGTGGGTGTCAGGGGCTGTAGTGTGGGTGTCAGGGGCTGTAGTGTGGGTGTCAGGGGCTGTAGAGGGGGGTTATAGTACTGTACAGTTGAACATGAGAGAATGGCACAGATGCAAAACTTGTAGAGTGGATTTTCACCAGAGGGAGGAGTCTGGTAATGGCGCCAAGCAGGAGCACTCCGTAACGAGCTCCGGGACTCCAACCCCCTAATGTGATAGAGCGGTAACTCACCTTACTCCCGCCGGCTTGAAACCCCCCCTGTAGTCCCGCTGACTAGATAACTGCGCCGGAGGAGTGGAGGAGTGGAGCACGAGTGATCAGTCACTGTAGAGCGGGTGGAGCTGCATAGGAGACCGCGCGGTGTCCCCCTTCCTGCACGGAGGTGAGAGTGGAAGAGACGGAGCGACAGTGGAACCTCAGCGAGAGTGACAGCAAGCAGCAAGTGACAGCAAGTTCCCCTAGCCCCCTGATCCTGGTAAGCTGAGAGGAGGTCTCGGGAAACGGCAGTGCCCGGTGAAGATAGGAGGGGGACATATGCACTCGGGCTGGTCTGGATGTTGTTCGCCAGGAGTAGGGATGAGCCGAACTGCCCCCCCCCCCGTTCGGTTCGCACCAGAACCTGTGAACAGACCTAAAGTTTGCACAAACTTTAGAACCCTATTAAATACAATGGACACGAACGTTCGAAATCAAAAGTGCTAATTATCAAGGCTAATATGCAAGTTATTGTCCTAAAAAGGGTTTGGGGACCCGGGTCCTGCCCCAGGGGACATGTATCAATGCAAAAAAAAGTTTTAAAAACAGACGTTTTTTCGGGAGCAGTGATTTTTTTTTTTTTTTCATATTCTTTATTTTTTTCAAAATTTGTCATTCACAGAAAAAAAATAAAAAATTCCCTATCCAATAGGGATAAAAATTAACAAAATTTTATTTCAAAACTTTTATCTACCCTTGCCCTCCCCACTTCCCTCTCCCTATGACCTCATTTTCCAAGCCCGTCCCTCCCCTCCTCTCCCCCTTGTATCCGGAGAAGAAGAGAGAGAGAAAAAAAAAAAGGGGGGGTGGGGGAAGAGATGGAGGAAGCCAAGATCTATCGCTTGCCCTACCAGGGACACATCTCCTCTTCCAACTATCTATATGACTTCTCTAATCCTTGAAGTGAAACAATAAAAGTGAAATATTCCTTGAAATTTCATACCTGGGGGGGGGGGGGGGCGGGGTGTATAGTATGCCTGTAAAGCAGCGCTTGTTTCCCGTGCTTAGAACTGTCCCTGCACAAAGTGTCATTTCTGAAGGAAAAAAAGTAATCTTAAAGCACTCGCGGCTATAATGAATTGTCGGCTCCTGGCAATACAGAGAAAAGTCATTGATAAAAAATAGAAATAAATGCGTGGGGGTCCCCCCAAATATCCATATCAGACCCTTTATACGAGCACCCAACCTGGCAGACCGCAGGAAAAGAGGGGGGGGGACGAGAAAGTGCCCCCTCTCCTGAACCGTACCGTACCAGGCCACATGCCCTCAACATGGGGAGGATGCTTTGGGGGCCAGATCCTGGCCCCCCCTATGTGAATTGGTAAGGGGTACATTGTACCCCTACCATTTCACAAAGAAAGTGTAAATTTTTTAAAAAAACACACACAGACACAGTTGGAAAAGTCCTTTATTAAAAATAAAAAAATTTAAAATAAAAAACCCATTCCAGCAATGTAATCCAGTGTTCCGTGGTGATCCGATGTCCAGCGCTGCAGTCTCCTCCAGTCTCCACTCCACGCGAAATCTCCATGACGTACGAGGGGGTGGGATCCCGCCTACGTCATTGGCTATTTCCTGCAAGCGGGGAAAGCCGGGGCTTACCCCCATGATCTAACGGGTGACCCCGCCCCCTCGTACGTCAGACCCCGCCTACGTCATTGGCTGAGTGGACCTGATGGTGAACTTCCTCCGCAGTGTAATAAATGAATAGACCCCACCCCTTCACTGGGTGTAAGGCTGAGCAGACCTGAGGAACATGGGAGGAGTAGACGTGTGAGGAGAGCGCTCTCACACACCCGGGCCACGCAAAGCGACGCATCGCATCGCCCCATGAGGTGAACGCCTGTCAGCTGGGAGAAGTGAGGAGAGGCGAGGTGTGAGGAGAGGAGGAGGCCATAAGGCTAAACAGTTAATCTACTGCCGCGGACAACACAACCCACCTACCCCCCCCCCCCCCGGTAGACCGGCAAAACTAAATTTCGCTGCGGGTCCCATTGAGGGACGGATGGCGACACGGAGACGAGCCGCACTACAGCCTGTAGGAGGAGGCGGCAGAAGCCCGATAGGCGGGATCAGACCGTACCTCACAGCGCCGGCAATGGAGAATGGAGGTCGTGACGGGGGGAGCCAGCTGAGAGCAGGTCGGGGTACACCAAATGGAAGCCCCTGCATCAACAGGCCTGGACAGAGCCCCCCCCGGGGGGGGCGCAGAAGCCGGACGTCAGGAGGAGGAGGAGAGCAGATGGTCGGAAGGGGACTGCGGAGGTCAGAGAAGGACCTGAGGACATCAAAAGATACAGAGGCAAAGCGGGGAAGCGGGGACAGAAGAAGTACATCAGCAGAGACATTGTATGCCCCACACATACCCCACGCCCCGTGCACTAGCGTTGCTAGCCAGGTGCGGGGGGGGGGGCGGGCTGCACCCGGGTGACACCCGTGGGTAGCGCAGCGGCCACACTGACATCGCCCGCCCGCTGCCCTGTGCCTTAGGCTCACGCTGCGGCTGTGTCCCTCAGCGGAGCGGAAGGAAGCCGCCGCCCCCTCTACCTCCTCTCTGTTTACATCCACAGAGGAGGAGGAGGAGCCCGCGCTCAAGAGACACACCGCTGTGTGTATCTGCCGCTCTGTTCTGAGGTCTGAAAGGTAAGGGGGGCATCTTTACTGATGGGGGGAGGGGGTGTCTGTACTGCTGGGGTCTGCACAAGGGGGAGTTTGCACCAAGGGGGGGGCTGTAACTGAGGGGGGTCTGGTACTGAGGGGGGTGTCTGTACTGAGGGGGGTGTCTGTACTGAGGGTGGTCTGGTACTGAGGGGGGTGTCTGTACTGAGGGGGGTGTCTGTACTGAGGGGGGGTGTCTGTACTTAGGGGGGGTCTGGTACTGAGAGGGGTGTCTGGTACTGAGGGGGGTGTCTGTACTGAGGGGGGTGTCTGTACTGAGGGAGGGTTTCTGTACTGAGGGAGGGTTTCTGTACTGAGGGAGGGTTTCTGTACTGAGGGGGGGTGTCTGTACTGAGGGGGGGGTCTGGTACTGAGGGGGGGGGTCTGGTACTGAGGGGTGGGTCTGTAACTGAGGGGGGTCTGTAACTGAGGGGGTGTCTGTTACTGAGGGGGGTGTCTGTTACTGAGGGGGGTGTCTGTACGAGGGGGGTCTGTAACTGAGGGGGGTGTCTGTAACTGAGGGGGGTGTCTGTAACTGAGGGGGTCTGCACTGAGGTGGGGGTGTCTGTACTGATGGAGCAGTCTGCACTGAGGTGGGGGTGTCTGTACTGAGGGGGAGGTTCATACTGAGGGAGGCGGGTCTATATTGATGGCGGGGAGTCTGTACTTAGTGGAGAGGGTTTGTACTGAGGGAGGGGATCTAAACTGTGGGAGTGGGGTCTGTAGTTAGTGGAGGGGGGTCTGTACTGAGGGGGGACTATAGTTGTTGGGGGGTGACACCATTTTTTTTTGCACCGGGGGACACCAACCCTAGTAACGCCACTGGCCCCGTGTAACCTAGAGAATGCAATAGCAGAAGGGGGGAGTCAGGTGGTGAACAGTGGAGGGGAGACGCAAGGATTGCAGCAAAGGACTACTAAGGAAGTAGTAACCCCCACTAACCACACTAATCCCACCATACCTTCAATGGAGATAGTAGCCCCCGCAGCTCCCATAGGCCTTCTGGATTTGGGCACAAAGCAGGAATTGGAAATAGGCGATGCAGCTGGGCCAAATGCTGGGCTGAATGTTGAGGGTGGTGTTGTGATGTGCATGGAGGAGGAAGGTGAAGAGGAAGGAAGGAGAGAGGATATAGGAGCAGCAGGAGCATTGGAGAAAAAGTGGGATGATCGGGACATTAGGGATCTCATAAAAGAGCTCATAGAAACCCTACCCTCAAAAACAGATATACAGCAGCTCATATCTACAGTAGAGAGATCCTGCAAACAAGCAGTAGAGGAGCTGAGGGAAGAGGTCACGGCGGTAGGAAACAGAGTAGAAAGCCTGGAGTGTAATCAAGAAGAGATAATACATGCAGTAAAAAATATGCAGGACACAGTAAAACATCAGGAGGAAATGATGAACACATATAGAGATCAATTGGATGATCATGAAAATAGGGACCGCCGCCAAAATATAAAGATACGTGACCTTCCCGAGAAATATCAGGGAGAGGAGCTGTTAATATCAGTACAAAATTTATTTCAACAAATTAGAGGATCAAAGGAATTAGAACTGGTGGAAATAGAGCGAGTGCATCGTATCACCCCACCACCATCTAGCCAAAATAAAAACAGGCCAAGAGATGTGGTATGCAGATTACACAAATATTCAGTGAAAGAGGGAATAATGAGGGCAGCGCGAGATATACCGAAGATTGAGTATGAAGGAGATCAAATTGCAATATTTCCCGACATAACACGACGAACATTGATGCAGCGAAGAACGGTGCGCCCGCTGTTAGAAAGTATGCGGAGGCTAAACATCAGATATCGTTGGGGGTTTCCATTTAAATTGATAGCGACACATGAAGGGAAGACTGCAATATTACGAACCAAGGATGATTTAAAATTAGTGTTGAGCGAACCCGAACTGTAAAGTTCGGGTCCGTACCGAACTTTAGCTTTTTCCCGAACCCGAACCCGGACTTTGCGCAAAAGTCCGGGTTCGGGTTCGGCAATCTAATTACGCATTTAGAAATGCTTCAGGGGCCAGCCAATCACCTTTTGATTATCTGGTGTGCCCTTAGAGGCCATCATAGCCATGCCTACTAATGGCATGGCTGTGATTGGTCAGTGCAACATGTGACCCAGCTTCTATATAAGCTAGAGGCACACAGCACACACGTCACTCTGCTTCAGAATAGATAGGGAGAGGATCTTGGCTGCTGCTGTTGCTTTTAGGGAGAGATAGAAAAATACATGAGGTAGTCCTGATTCTGCAATCTGAGGGAAAAGATAGAGAGATAGTGTATTGTAGGGCCAGGTTCCTGTTGGTTCTTTCAGGGAGAGAGAATATTATATAGGAGTCCAGATTCAGAGATTAAAATCAGCGATCTGCATAGGTTTACCTGTTTGTGTCTTTTTACACTGCCATGAGCCCAGTGTCAGAGAAAATCTAACTTTTAGGGGGAAAAAAAAGGCACTTTATTGTGCTCTTTTCCAAAAGACCCATAGGGCAAAAAAAAAAAAAATTGCATTTTATTTTGCTCGTGCAAAAAAAGACCCGTTTAGGGCAGAAAAAAAAATAAAAAAATTGCACTTTAATGTACGCTTGCAAAAAGAGCCATTCAGGCCCACAAAAAATAGTTTGCAGTGTGTTATACATATGTGGAGGTGTGTGAAATAAACAATTTCTATATAGTTTTCTCCTACTGTGCTATACTAAAAAAACAACATTTTTTTTGAATAGCATGTTCTGCAGTTCTGTAGCTGTGCGATTCAGCGGTTACATACTGTGGGTGTGTTCTGCTCTTCCAAAAAACGCTGTTTAGGGGCACAAAAAATAGTTTGCAGTGTGTTATACATATTTGGAGGTGTGTGAAATAAACAATTTCTAAATAGTTTTCTTCTACTGTGCTATACTAAAAAAACAACATTTTTTTTGAATAGCATTTTCTGCAGTTCTGTAGCTGTGCGATTCAGCGGTTACGTACTGTGGGTGTGTTCTGCTCTTCCAAAAAACGCCGTTTAGGGGCACAAAAAATTGTTTGCAGTGTGTTATACATATTTGGAGGTGTGTGAAATAAACAATTTCTATATAGTTTTCTCCTACTGTGCTATACTAAAAAAACAAAATTTTTTTTGAATAGCATTTTCTGCAGTTCTGTAGCTGTGCGATTCAGCGGTTACGTACTGTGGGTGTGTTCTGCTCTTCCAAAAACACCCATTTAGGGCAACATCCTAAATTTGGAAAATATGAGGAGAAGGTCAAAGGGACGTGGTGGCCCCGGTCGTGGTGCTGCTGGTGGAGCTCCTGTTGCAGGGAGAGGACGTGGTGGATCTGTGCCAGATACACGCACAAGTGAAACACCTTCCTCAGGTGCGAGTAGGCGACCAAGCCTGCGGCGGTATTTTGTCGCGCCTAATGAGGCTGTACGAATGTTTAGGCCAGGACAAGTACAGGCGATAGTAGATTGGGTTGCTGACAGTGCCTCGGGTTCCTTCACATTGTCTCCCACCCACTCTTCTGATGAAAGATCAGAGTTGGCACCTGAAACCCATGTCCATCAGTCTTTCACCTCACCCCCTTGCAAATCAGCCAAGCAGTCTGAGCCCCAAATCATGCAGCAGTCTCTTCTGCTTTTCGATGACTCTGTTAGCAGGGTTTCCCAGGGCCATCCACCTAGCCCTGCCCCAGAAGTGGAAGAGATTGAGTGCACCGATGCCCAACCACTTATGTTTCATGATGAGTACGTGGGAGGACCATCGCAGTACGTCTCGGATGATGACGAAACACAGGTGCCAACTGCTGCTGCTTTCGCAATTGTGCAGACAGACAAGGAGGGCAGGGGTGAAGACTGGGTGGAAGATGATGTGGAGGACGATGAGGTCCTCGACCCCACATGGAATCAACGTTATGCAGGTGACCAGTGTAGTTTGGAGGAAGAGGCGGTGGTCGCACAGAGCCACCAGCACAGCAGAAGAGGGAGCAGGGTGCAAAAGCGGAGCGTCCGTCCCCTAGACAGTATGTCTGCTACTGCCCAACGCAGCAAGGGACCGAGCACACCAAAGCCAGGTCCAAGGAGTTCCCTAGCGTGGCAGTTCTTCATACAATGTGCTGATGACAAGACACGAGTGGTTTGCACGCTGTGCAATCAGAGCCTGAAGCGAGGCATAAACGTTCTCAACCTGAGTACAACCTGCATGACCAGGCAACCAAGTGCAAAGCACACGCTGCAGTGGAGTAGACACCTCAAAAACCAAGAAAGGTCTCTGGCTCCTCCTGCTTCCTCTTCTGCTGCAGTCTCGGCCTCTTCATCCACCTCTGTAGTGACAGTGGCACCTGCCACCCCGCAAACAGAGGATCTGCCAGCAACACTACCACCTGGGTCACCAACCATCTCCACAATGTCCCATGGAAGCGTTCAGCTCTCTATCTCCCAAACATTGGAGCGGAAGAGGAAGTACCCCCCTAGCCACCCGCGATCCCTGGCCCTGAATGCCAGCATTTCAAAACTCCTGGCCTTTGAAATACTGTCATTCCGTATGGTTAGAGACGCAGAGTTTTTAAAGCCTGATGGCATTGGCTGTCCCACAGTACGTTGTGCCCAGCCGCCACTATTTTTCCAGACGAGCCATCCCTTCCCTGCACAACCAAGTGGGGGACAAAATCAGGCGTGCACTGCGCAACGCCATCTGTGGCAAGGTCCACCTAACTACGGATGCGTGGACCAGTAAGCACGGTCAGGGACGTTATATCTCCCTAACAGCACACTGGGTAAATGCAGTGACGGCTGGGCCTGAGGCAGATAGCAGTTTGGCGCATGTCCTTCCACCACCGAGGGCGCTTCAGTTTGCCTCCTGTTGCTAACTCCTCCTACTCCGCTTCCTCATCCTCTACCGCCTCCTCATCCGGTCAGCGTAACACCTTCACCACCAACTTCAGCACAGCCAGGGGTAAACGACAGCAGGCAGTTTTAAAACTTTCCTGTTTGGGGGAAAAACCCCACACCGCGCAGGAGTTGTGGAGGGACATGGAACAACAGACCAATGAGTGCTTGCTGTCAGTGAGCCTCAAGCCCGGCCTGGTGGTGTGCGATAATGGGCGAAATCTCGTAGCAGCTCTGGGCCTAGCCGGTTTGACACACATCCCTTGCCTGGCGCATGTGCTGAACTTGGTGGTCCAGAGGTTCCTTAAAAATTACCCCAATATGCCAGAGCTGCTGCAGAAAGTGCGGGCTGTGTGTGCGCACTTTCGGCGTTCTCACCCTGCTGCTGCTCGCCTGTCAGCGCTGCAGCGTAACTTCGGCCTTCCCGCTCACTGCCTCATATGTGACGTGCCCACAAGGTGGAACTCCACCTTGCACATGCTGGCCAGACTGTGCGAGCAGCAGCAGCAGGCGATAGTGGAGTTTCAGCTGCAGCAATCACGCGTGAGTCGCTCTGCGGAACAGCACCACTTCACCACCAATAACTGGGCCTCCATGCGAGACCTGTGTGCCTTGTTGCGCTGTTTCGAGTACTCCACCAACATGTCCAGTGCCAATGACGCCGTTCTTAGCGTTACTATCCCAGTTCTATGCCTCCTTGAAAAAACGCTTCGGGCGATGATGGAAGAGGATGTGGCACAGGAGGATGAGGAGGAGGAGGAGGAAGCGGGATCATTTCAAAGGCTTTCAGGGCAGTCTTTCACAAGTGGCTACGAGGGTGGGTTCCTGCACCAACAAACGCCAGGTACACAATTGTCCGGCAGAAAGGGCACAGTTCTGGAGGATGACGATGTGGAGGAGGAGATGGAGGAGGAGGAGGAGCCATTTTCACAGCAGGGTGGCACCCAGACCAGCTCGTTGCCATCACTGGTGCATGGCTGGGGGGATACAGAGGACACAGACGATACACCTCCCACAGAGGACAGCTTTTCTTTGCCTCTGGGCAGCCTGGCACACATGAGTGATTACATGCTGCAGTGTTTCCGCAATGACCGCCGAGTTGCCCACATTTTAACTGGTGCTGATTACTGGGTGGCCACCCTGCTGGATCCCCGTTACAAGGACAACGTACCGTCCTTAATTCCCTCACTGGAGCGGGATCGTAAGATGCGCGAGTACAAGCGCACGCTGGTAGATGCGCTGCTGGTGGCATTCCCACCTGACAGCGGGCGTACGGTGGAAGCACAAGGCGAAGGCAGAGGAGGAGGAAGAGGTCGCCAACGCAGCCGGGGCACCGGCAGCACCTCAGAAGGCAGGGTTAGCATGGCTGAAATGTGGAAAAGCTTTGTCAGCACGCCACAATAACCAGCACCACCAGCTGAGATGGAACGTCTTAGCAGGAGGCAGCATTTCACCAACATGGTTGAGCAGTATGTGTCCACAGGCCTACATGTACTGGATGACGGGTCTGCCCCCTTTAACTTCTGGGTCTCCAAATTGGGCACATGGCCTGAGCTTGCCCTTTATGCCTTGGAGGTGCTGTCCTGCCCTGCAGCCAGTGTATTATCTGAACGTGTATTTAGCACGGCAGGGGGCGTTATCACAGACAAGCGCAGCCGTCTGTCCAGAGCCAATGTGGACAAGCTCACGTTCATTAAAATGAACCAGGCATGGATCCCACAGGACTTGTCCGTACCTTGTGCAGAATAGACATGTATACCGGTGTTGTGACAAAAACTGTCCGGCCATCGGATTGTGTCCGGCCCATACTGCGAAGGGGCAGCGCTTGCGCAGTACAGAGGACAAGGAGATTCACAAAATCTCCGAAGATGAACGGTGCCTGCGCTGTGAGTGCAGGTTCAAGCCCCACCATCCAAGTGGACATACGGTAGCACATAGTAACAGGGCCCCTCACGGGCTCGGTTCGATCGCCACGCTTCGGGCACGGCCTCACTTGGCTCGGCTTGAACCACGGATGGTGTGGCCTTCACCTGAACTCACCACGCAGGCGCCGTTCGTCTTGGGAGATTTTCGAAATCCCCTTGTCCTACATACTGAGCAAGCGCAGTACAGGGTGGACAGTATTTGACGGGGGACAGAATTCGACACATCACCGGCCTTACCCAGCCATTGTTGTATTTTTGAACCAGTGTTGGCTACCTCGTTCTCATCCACCGCCGCTTCCACCTACACAGCCACATCCACCGCCACCTCAACCTCCTACTCCATATGGACCTCGTCTTCCTAGGTCAAGATTATAATTTTTATTTTATTTTTTGTAGCGCACAGATCCTTTCCCCCTTACCTGCCTTTATGTTGTTGGCTCCTCGCAGGAGGGAGAAAGGCACACCGCACTACCAGCCCGTACCCTCCTATATAAAGAGGTTGAGCGGTGTACTTGATGGGCCCTGTCCACAGCCGGAGTCAAAACTCCTCCAGAGGATGATTCTCACCTCTACTGTAGGTAGAGGCAAGTCCTTTAATTCCCAGTAAAGTCAATGTCCACACCAGCTTAAATTACAACTCTTATTCTCTCATGGCAAAATAAACTCTACTCGGATAGAAAAGGTTAGAGCAAAGAAACAGGACAGCTTAAGGTGTGGAGGAGGTCCAGGCACAAACGTAGCACATTCACTTCACTGCTTAGGTTTCTCAAACAGTTTTAGGTGCACGGTCTCTGCCACAGACCTTGAGGTTGGTCTCTGCCACAGACCGGGTGTACAAGGCCCCTGCCACGGACCTGGAGAACTTTGGTCTCTGCCACAGACCAGGGTGTATAAGGCCCCTGCCACGGGCCGGGTGAACAAGGCCTCTGATACAGTCAAGATGACCTTGAGCTTCTCCTTCTACGAACCTAGCCCATATCAAGGGGAAGACATCTCTCCAGGGAGTCAACAGACCCTTCCTTCACTGTGACTCCCGCATCGGTCCATCAGAATGATCCTCCCTTCCCTGGAACATGGTCCCCTACACAAGGCGGCACCCTAAGACTCCTCGACCCTTAGCGGACTCCAGACGAAGGCTCTGGACTCCAGGCTTTACTCCCGCACCTAGGCCTCCATACCCAGGGCAGCAGGAACTCCAGGATAGTACCTCACCCCGGGCTAAAGGTACCCGAGATGGAACAGGAACACATGCACCCAGGCCGAAGGCACCTGGGCGTGGACCCCACTGGACATCAGCCCCCAGGCCAAAGGTCTGCCCCTTTTATATGCTCTCCCGGCATGCACAGCAGGTTCCCCGCCCCGCTGTACTACTGCCAAGAGGGGACACAAAAGGCACAGCACTGTATCGGCGGTTCAACCTAGCCTACCATGGCAGCGCCACCTGTAGGCCGCAGGGAACTGCACACCAATACTGTCCCCCGAGGACAAAATGGTCCATGAATCCTACAGAATTAGGGTGTTTGAGCCTATTTACCACTCAAACACTTCCCTTAAATTTAGCACCCCGCTACATTTTTATTTCAAAGTATTTTATTTTCCCACTAGCTTATCCATTAAATTGAATAATTTATTCCAGAAAGGGCGTATTCTGGGGCATTCCCACCATATGTGTGGCATCGTGCCGTTGAGTTTTTGAGGTTCTTAATGACTTCCCGTACCTCTTCTGCTGAAAAGGGGGCCTCCAGCATATTTTTTTATTTTTTTTTATGTTATTTTAAGTTATTTCCCTATCCACATTTGTTTGCAGAGCACTTGCCATGCTCTTAACAACATTTTGCTGCCATTTGCAGCCCTCTAGCCCTTTCAATTACTTTTTTAGAGCCTTTTTAGTCCTTAGAAGTCCGGGTCCCCATTGACTTCAATGGGGTTCGGGTTCGGGTCCGGGTTCGGGTTAAAGTTCGGTCCCGAACCCAAACTTTTTTCCGAAGTTCGGCCGAACCCGTCGAACCCGAACATCCAGGTGTCCGCTCAACTCTATTTAAAATCATTTGTGGATACTTTAAATCTGCCTGCCATGCCCCCCATGGATTTCCCTGATTGGAGAACATTTAAGGAGAATCCCCCACTGAAAAATATGGAACCATGGTCCCGCATCCCAGAGAGAGATTAACAATGGCCACAGTACACAACCAGCAAGTATAGAGCTGGGGAACATCTATAAAAATTGAGAGGGTGGGGGGGATAAAATGAAACATATACGGATCTCTCTGTATAAGAGATAATTATATACATAGGCTGAGTCCCAATATCTCTCACCTCCCCCCCTTCCCTCTCCCCCTTTCCTCTTCCCCTCTCCCACTAGATTTTTCCCCTCCCCCACTTCCCCTTCACCACCACCTAGGTTTTTTCCTTTTCTTAGTTTTTTTTTGTTTTGTTTTTTTTATGTGATTTTCCTGTGTTACATTACTATATTGCTATATTGTTAGGCTGGGGATCTTGGTGTTGGGGGGGGGGGGTATGTATGGAGAGATTACACAGATAACATAGAAAATTAGGCCCGGGGGCATAGAGGTTAAACACTCCCAAGTACCCTTGAGAGTAAGTAGGTAGGTCCCGATAGGGACTGTTTAAACTGCGGAATGCAGTTAGGAGGGAGGGCTCGGGAGGGTCGGGTAATACCCATATGGGCTCAACCACCTAGTAGATGGTACACTCTAACAATAACAGGAGTGATATATTGTATTTATGATGTGATGTATGATGTATGTTGTAAGTGGCATGTTGTAGCAGGTTGTGGAATATTCAGAAATAGGTTAACCTTAATTTGTCCCCCTGAGGAGGAGGATATCAAAGGAAAGGGAGATGGCTAATGCATTAAAAATAATCACATATAACGTAAGGGGCCTAAGCTCCCCAAATAAGAGGGGAAGGCTATGGCAGGAACTGAAACATTATGCAGTGGATGTTGTGTTTATGCAGGAGACGCATTTCCTGTCAGATAAGATACCTAGACTGCCACAGGAACCATTTAACCAATGGTTCCATGCAGTATCACCAGTGGCAAGGTCTAGGGGGGTAACCATAGCCCTGGGGAAGGGGTGTCCTTTAAACCCAATAGCAACACAGATAGACCCAGAGGGAAGGTATCTCTTTATCAAGGGCATGCTATATGGATGCTGTCATACGCTGGCAGCCATCTATGCCCCTAATGTAGGCACAGTGGAATTTATAGAGAAAACTATGAAAAAATTGAATCTGTTTAAGGAGGGATGCGTGATAGTAGGAGGAGATTTCAATGTAATACTGGATCCTGAATTAGATACAACAGCAGGAAAATCAGCACTATCATTTAGAGCCCTTAGACAACTAAAAAAAAAACTTCAATCTTATCATATGGTTGATAGCTGGAGGGCTTTAAATGCGGGGATAAGGGACTACAGCTATTATTCTAAAACACACAAAGTATACTCGAGGCTAGACCTATTCCTGGTGGATCAGTATTACCTTGAAAAAGTAAAAACAGTTCGGATAGGACAAATAACAATATCTGATCATGCCCCAGTGATGTTGATATTTATCCCAGTAAAGGCAGGCTACCAGGAAAGAACATGGAGACTAAATGAGTCCCTGTTAGATGATAAATGGATAGTGGAGGACATTGAAAAGAAATTGAAAGAATACTTTGAGATAAATACAGTAGGGGATGTCCCAGAAAAAAACAATATGGGAAGCCCACAAAGCAGTCATCAGAGGGGAGCTAATAGCCCATGGATCTCGAATAAAAATAAATAAAAAGAAGGAGATGGATGATCTATTGGGAGATATACGGGACTGGGAGGATAAACATAAAAGGGGCTATGACCCAGAGGTAGACATAAGGTTGGGACTATTGAGGGATAAGCTTTCCACCTGCTTAGATAGGAAAGCCAAGGAAGAAATACAGATTTATGGCACACCACTTTTATGAACATGGGAATAAATGCGGTAAATTATTGGCGAGGCAGTTGAAAAAGCAACAAGAGCTATCCCATGTCCATGAAATAAGAGTTAATAACAACCAGATAATGGATACAAAACTAATAGCTGAGGAATTTAAACAATTTTATACAAGCTTATATAATATTGAACCAATAGAAACAATAGAAACAATAACCGAAAAAGAGAAACAAATAGAGGAAATAAAAGAATATATAAAAAATTCAGAATTACCATCTCTTTCCTCGGAGGTGGTGGAAAGAATGGAGGAAAATATCACCATAGATGAAATAAAAAAGGCAATAGGGAAACTACCAAAGGGAAAAAGCCCGGGACCAGATGGTATAACAAATATATACTATAAAAAATTCTCGGAAACACTGATAACACCTCTATGTAACTATCTTAATAAAATTAGAATAAATAACCCTCCACATCCCGAAGCATTACTGGCACATGTGGCTGTCATCCCAAAACCTGGGAAGGATCCCCAGTACTGCGCAAACTACAGGCCTATTTCCCTCTTGAATACAGACATCAAAATACTAGCAAAAATAATAGCAAAAAGACTACAGGACAAAATAATAAAACTGATTCATTTAGATCAGACGGGCTTTGTGATGGGCCGGGAGACTAAGGATAGTACCATCCGGGCTCTGCATCTACTTCATTGGATGCAGAAGGGGCCCAATATAGAACCAAAAGTAGCCCTATCAATGGATGCCAAAAAGGCATTCGATCGGGTGAATTGGACATATATGATGGAAGTACTAAGGGAGATAGGCCTGAAGGAGCGGATGATGGGATGGATAACTGCATTGTACACAAACCCGAAAGCCAAGGTCAAGGTAAACGTAACCCTGTCGAAGAAGCTTTGATATTAGTAATGGCACACGACAGGGATGCCCTCTGTCACCAATACTGTTTGCCCTGACCCTGGAACCACTCCTTTGCAGAGTAATGCCGCCGCCGCGTACACACGATCGTTTTTCTTGTCATTTTTTATCTTGCCGTTTTTTACGTCGTTTTTTTTTCATGTTTCCTCTCAAGCCTGTCTTGCGTACACACGATCATTTTAAAAAACGATCAAGCAAAGCGCAGTGACGTATACCACGTACGACAGCACTATAAAGGGGAAGTTCCGTTCTAATGACGCCACCCTTTGGGCCGCTTTTGCTAATTCCGTGTTACCGCGTGTTAGTAAAAGTTTGGTGAGAGACGATTCGCGCTTTTCAGTCTTCGTGCTTCGAAGATCGTTTTGTGGAGTTCAGTTTGTGCTTGTGGGTTCGTATCTGTTTGGCAGGGCTTGTAGTCAGTTCGTATCTGTTTATTCAGTGCGGTTCTCGTCTGCTCGGTCCTGTTTTTCAGCTTGTTCTTCATAGGCCTTGCTGTTCTTCCGTGCGTTCTTCTAGTTCGTTCTGAGCTTGCGACCGTTATCTAGCCATGTTGCGGCTACGTACTCGTCGGAGAGTTCGTGCTGTAGTTGGTGCAGGGGTTCATGCTGTATCCCGACTCCATGCCATGAGCAGGGTCAGGAGGAGTTCATGGACCAAGAATTGGTTGCTCCAGCGGCACCAGTTCTGTCATATGCCTTTGTTGCGGGAGATCAGGGAGAATAATCCTGATGACTATAGGAATTTTCTCCAGATGTCTGACCCCGTATTTCAGCATCTGTTGGCTTTGGTGTCCCCCTACATTACCAGGCAGGACACCGTTATGCGTGAAGCCATCAGTGCTGAGCAGAGGCTCATTGCCACGTTGCGATACCTGGCGACTGGGAGAAGCCTGCAGGACTTAAAGTTCTCCACAGGCATATCCCCCCAGGCTCTGGGTATCATTATACCAGAGACGTGTTCTGCCATCCTCCAAGTTTTGCAGGAGGACTATATTAAGGTAAGTGTTCTTATTTCAAACATCACATTGTATGTATTTTTTAGAATGTTTTTTTTTTGGGGGGGGGTTATTAGCAGTCCCTAATTCCCATGATTCTTAGCTGCAGGGAATTTCCCCTTTCTCCACATGCTAATTTTTATTTTTGAATTTTTTCATTAGGCCTACATTAACATTTGCCTCACCTAACCTCTCCAGCATGCTATCCTGGGGCCATACCCACCTTGCCTAGTCCTTTCCATGTTTTTTAATCTATGCTCCATCGTAGTGCTTTACCCTAAAGATTGTCTAGGAATGTAACATTTGTCCTAAATTCTGACAGAGTGCTCCAGCCTGCATTTGTGATCTCCCCAACTCATCTTCAACCCCCCCCCCCCCCATTTTTTTATTTTTTTGCTTTTTTTGTTGCTTACTACTAATGTTGTAATTTTTCTGTTTCCCCCAATGTTGGCCATGAATGATTTTCTTAAATCTGCTTGCAATGTTTCAGTCTCAAAGTATTAATTTATTTTGGATTTCATTCCACAGTTCCCTTCTACGCTACATGAATGGCAGAATGTGGCATCGGACTTTGCCCAACGATGGAACTTTCCAAACTGTGGAGGGGCCATCGACGGCAAACATGTTCGGGTCGTCCCACCACCCCATTCGGGATCCTTTTATTATAACTATAAGGGGTTCCACAGCATCGTCATGATGGCAGTGGTGTCGGCCACCTACGAATTCCTCTATGTGGACGTTGGCAAGAATGGCAGGATGTCTGATGGAGGAGTTTTTGCACAGACGGAGTTTGGGGAACGGCTCCTTTTGGATCAGCTGGCCTTGCCACCAGCAGAGCAGAATGTGGAGGGACTCCCATTTGTGTTTGTGGCAGATGAGGCGTTTGGCCTGGGTCCCCATTTGATGAGGCCATTCCCGCAGCGCACCCTCACTACTGAGAAGAGGGTGTACAACTATCGGCTGGCCAGAGCAAGAAGGGTGGTTGAAAATGCCTTTGGCATCATGACCAGCCGCTTCCGCCTGTTCCTCACCTCCATCCACCTTGCCCCTTACAAATGGAACCATGTTGTAATGGCGTGTTGTGTCCTACATAATTATCTCCGGGTGCATTCCACAAATTATCTGACTTTGACTGGGCCAGAGGCCACCTTAATTGAAGCAGAACATCTTGTGGCCCTGGAAGCTGCCCGTCCAGGCATGGCCCCCCAAACCGGACGAGAGGTCAGTGACAAATATGTGGATTATTTTGTGGGTAGGGGGGCCATTGAAATGCCTGATGACTTTTAACCTTTTAATTTTGAAAAATAAAACATTATTTTTCTCAAAGATTGGTTTTGTGTATAATTTTAATAATGGTTTATGTTTTTCGGAGGTTTACCTAGTGGACTTGTATTGCCATGTGTATTATGCATTCTTAATTAGCCTTCATTGTCAGTGAAAAAACAAAACATTGCTTATTTCACTTAGCACAACATTTACATAATGAAGCCACAACTTCTTGATACCAAAATACCATTTTTTATTTTAGTATTGGACAAATCCTTTTAAATGTAGATGTCCTAAACATTTTTTGCTTGTTAAAACGCCTGAACAGCCATGCATACAAAAAAATAAATAAAAAATATATCGGAAAAATTTACATTTACTAGTCCTAAAAGGTTCAATGAAAAACATACCTGCCAAAACACAGCAAGTTCAACGTTAATTTTTAAAAAAACATTAGACACGCCCAAGCACAGCCATGATCTTTTGTAGCCTTTCCTCCACCTGATATTTTCCCTGATCTCTATCAAGTCTCGCTTTAATTTTTGAAGGTCACGACAGCAGACCATCAGGTATTGGAGCAGGATCTGGGCACTGTGATGTGTCAAATTTTTGGGGTCTTCGGCCAGAACTGCACCTACATTAAAAAAAAAAATGTAGTATAGAATATGTAGGCCTACATCTATTAACCTGCATCTGTCTGGTTTGACACTGACCTGTTGAGGTGCCACTTTCCACTTTCACAACCTCACGTTCCTCTCCATCATGTGGGTCTGGGGCTATTGTTGAAGGTGTTGGATTTCGAGGCTCATTTGACATAGCTTTTTGAAGCCCTATGGAGATTGCAAGAAAAGGTATATTTTCATTATTAATGTGGATTTTAGGGAGAAAAATAAACCCTGAGAAAATAATTTGCAAACATTCTTCTGAAGTGTGGTCCATTTTTCAATGGACCCCCAGTGACAACAGGAACACATGATTGGATACATAGCCAAATACATAGCATCTATTTTTTTTAGCCAAGTTTGACACATTGTAACACCCCAAAGTATATACACAGGATCACCTGTGTGTGACACCCTCAAACTTTGGGGCTTTTGGCCCACACTTGTACTACTGCGTTCAGATGTTTCATCAGCTGCTGAGCATTCTCTCCCTTAAGATTACCATGCATATCCTTTTTTTTATTCAAAAATGTCCTTTGGATTTGATCCCTAAAAATATTTGGTGACCAAATTCGCTACCCCCAAAAAATAAAAGAAAATGGGTGTTCACCTTGGATGATCCAAAAACATTGTTTGATGAACTGTACGGAGAATGAGGTTTAATACGTCCGTTTACTTTGCGGACGAATCTGAAAGATGGTATCTTTCACTGTACGATATCAAAGACAAACATACACGACATAATACAAGTAATAATCTCTAGCAGGGAAAATTGCATTAAAAAACTTACTTTTTCGTATAACTTTCTTGATTCGTTTGTATTGGTCGGGCTCCCGCAACTTCAGATCAGACCATCGTTTTCTGAGCTGTTCCTTCGTTCTGCACACCCCGAATTTTTGGTGAAGACTTTTGACCACTTTGCCCATAATTTTTGACTTCACCAGATTCGGCCTTTTATACGGCCCATGCTTGGCATCATAATCCTCCCTCGTTAAAATGGCGACCATCTCCACCATTTCCTCGAATGACATGTTGGATGCCTTATATCTCCTGGATCGGGATTTGGCCTCCTCAGGAATTTCATCCTCTGTCGAGGTAATCTCAGCCACCTGTGTCTCCGCCATGTTGCTAAGCACTACGACGAGCGAGAAGGGGCGGGGAAAGTACAATGTCGAACGTCAGGGGCGGAGAAAGCGTGCAGAGTTCCAAGCATGCGCAGTGTATATCAAGTGCCGATCCATGTGTCGAAAATACGTTCATTTGGCGGGAGAGGGAGTTCGCAACGAACGTGTTAACCAAGGTACATAACATTATAAGGATTTTGGGTGCCGCAGAGGAGGAGATTTGGGGCTTTTATATCTGTCCAAAATGCTGATTTGATGATTGTTGCCTGAAACATATGTCTTTTCTTGGTTTTTTATTTTACAGAGAGAATGAATACATTCAAAAACCCGGAGTTCATGGGGGAGTTCATTGACAAATGGAAAGAACTCCCTATCCTGTGGCAGACCAAAAGTGGGTTCAATAAAAACAAAACGGCCAGGACAGCAGCACTGGAGAGCCTGCTTGCATTTGTCCAAACCCAGATACCCACAACAACCCTCCAAGATGTGAAAACCAAAATTGCTACCATCAGGGGGACATACAGGACCCAGAGAAATATGGTCCTGAAGTCCCAGAGGTCAGGTACTGCAGCAGATAAGGTTTATAAACCCAGTCTGTGGTACTACAGCAAGCTCTCTTTTCTGGATGACCAGCTGGAAGTGCGGGAATCTCTCTCCACCCTTCCCCCCAGAGGTCAATCCAGCCTTCCTTGTAGCCAGCCCTCCAGCCTTCCTTGCAGCCAGCCCTCCAGCCTTCCTGGCAACCCTGCTCTGGCTTCCTCTGAGGATCAAGATCAGGCCCTTGAGGAGGCAGATTTGGATATATGGAGCCAGGTAAAGTATTGATATCTCCATTTAGATGTTACAAAAGTGATGCATTTAAAATGAGGTTAGTATTGTTAGGTATTTTATGTAAAAATAAATAAGGATTTAAAGACCAAGATACAGTAGTGGTCAATTTTGATGTGGACAAGGCAACAATATCAGGAGGCGGAATCTGTGAGACTTTTCTAAATTTGCACATTCATGTCAAAAATGTCTGGAGGTGAACAATGTGTGTAATTGATGGTGGCAAAAAAATAATAAAGTCCCTTTCTTTTTTTACAGCCAGAGCAGAGCCAGGAAGAGGGTGATGGTGGGGACCAGGAGGAGGCTGGGCCAAGTGGCACCCAGGAGGAGGCTGGGCCCAGCACAAGAGCCCAGATGCCTCCCCTGGTAATGAAACCACGAGGGCCAAGGAGAGCTAGGCAGGTGGAGGAGGAAACAAGAGCCTTTATCAAAGAGTCTACTGCGGCCCTGAGAGAGGCACCCTCTGCTGAGGAGGGCTTTGCCGCAGTCCTGGCCAATAAGCTAGCCCAAATGGACCTGCGGCAAAAGCTGTATAGTGAGACCCTCCTGTTGAAGGTGATCAACAAGGGATTGCTCGGTGAACTCACCAAGTTCACCGACATCACAGAGGTTGTCCCTACTCCTCCACCTCCTCCTACTACTCCTCCTGCCACAACCTCTCCTCCTGATCCCCAGCCTCCGAGGAAGAAACCAACCAAGGCTGCAGGGAAGGCTGCAGAGAAGGCTGCAGAGAAGGCTACAAGGAAGAGAAAAAAATAATGCCTGCTGTAGTACCACAGACTGGGGACATATATGACTTAACTGCTGCGGTTCCTGACCTCTGGGAGTTCAAGCCAAGATTGGCCTCCTTTTTGGTTTTCACATCTTGGATGGTTGTTGTGGGGTCCAAGGGATGAACAAATGCAAGCAGGCTCTCCAGTGCTGCCATCCCCTTTAATTTGTTATGTTCCGAAATAAAGGATACTTTTTTTTGGCTTTAAATACTTGACTATGTGATTTGTATTTCAAAAGAGAGTTTGCTAGGGAGCAGGCAGGGACATTTTAAATAATATTATTGTTATTAACAAGAGACACAAACCTCCTTGAGGCAAAATGAGACAAATTTTGAAGGTTGGTGTGGGACATTTACCCAAACATAATTTAAGGAAAAAAATTTAAAAAAGGCCCTGAAAAATGAAGAGGCTAACTTAATTAATAAAAAAAATGCAAAAAGAACCAAAATAAAAAAAATGATCTTTACATTTCTCCATGCATTTATGAGGGAGATGTGGCTTGAAAATAATATTTTTCTATCATTAAAAAAAATTAGGAATTACTTTAGAAACAAGTTTGGCATAACTCTCAATGTCATTATCAAAAGAGGGTAATTGTTCAAGCATTCTCTAAAGAAGAACGGAATGCGCAGCATTAAAATGATGCTATTAATTCAACCGTGACGAATGTGCCATATCAATTTCCAACGCTAGCTTTACCAAAACGAGCGCTCCCGTCTCATACTTGATTCTGAGCATGCACGTTTTTTTTCACGTCGTTAAAGCATACACACTATCGTTTTTCACGCCGTTAAAAAAAACGACATGAAAAACGACGTGAAAAAAGAGAGAATGTTCGAAATTTTTAATGCCCGTTTTTCACATCGTTAAAAATGCTCTGGAGCATACACACGATCATTTTTAATGGCCATTTTTTTTAATGGCATTTTTAACGGCATGAAAAACGATCGTGTGTATGGGGCATAAGGGCAAATAGAGGAATAATAAGAGTGAAAATAGGACAAAGAGAACACAAAGTGTCAGCATACGCAGACGATTTATTATTTTTCCTAGCAAAACCACAGGAATCCATATCGGTATTGATGAAAGAAATAGAGAGATATGGGAAATTATCCAATTTCAAAGTAAACATAGAGAAATCTATAATACTCCCTGGTCATGTACCCTCAAGACAATAAAAAAGCTACGAGAAACCTACCCAATGGTCTGGAAAAAAGACTTGTTATATTATCTAGGAGTACATATAACAGCCGATAAAAAATTGATGTACGAACTTAATTACGAAAACTTAGTTACCGAAATTATAGAGGATCTACATAGATGGAGAGACCATACATTAACCTGGTTTGGCAGGATGAGTACCTTGAAGATGATTGTGCTACCAAGACTAATATACATTTTGAGTACGGTACCCATGGCATTGCCCCAAACTTTCTTTAAAAAAATCCGTAGAGCATTTATCTCCTTTATTTGGAAGGATGGGAACGCGAGAATAGCATATAATATACTGTGCAAAAAGAGAGGGGAAGGGGGAATGGGACTCCCAGATATATTCAACTACTACAAAGCGATGGCACTAGTCCGAATAACGAACTGGTGCCATGATGCCCCCACTAGGGCATGGGTTTCGATGGAGGGAAGTATGGCCGGTAGGAAACTAGCCGGAGAACCATGGATACCCATGAAGTCGAGGGGGCTGTCAAAATGGACATTGCCTTTGACATTAAATACGTTAGCAGTATGGGACAGAATGAATAAAACTGGTAAATATGCACCTAGAACATCTCCCTTAGCTCCATTAGGAGGGTATCCATGGTTCCCATCTGGGCAGGAGAGGAGGGCCTTGGGCCCCTGGGAATCAAACGATAATACAATGTGCGCACGGTATGCCCCGAGCGGCCATCTGATGTCACAATCAGAGTTGATAGCATCACAGGGAAATATGGTGATGGCAGGATGGAGATATGGCCAAATAAACAACTTCCTTAATAAACTAGAACCTAAGATTAGGGCACTGGACTCATTGACAACGTACGAGGCAGTGTGTGTGAGGAGAGGGGAGCCTCAGAACATGCTGTCACGGATGTATAATTAGTTCTGATCGAAAAAAAAAGCATAACCCCTTATTTCATCAGGGAATGGGAAAAGGAATTGGGACAAACATTTACCACAATACAAAAAAAAAGATTAATGGAAATGACACACTCATCTTCAGTATGCTCTTCCACCAAAGAAATGTCATATAAGTTTATGACCAGATGGTACCGAACACCGATGAGAATAGCACAAATCTACCCGACAGCAGATGCCCAATGCTGGAGGGGGTGTAAGGAGCAGGGTACCCCATTTCATATTTGGTGGTCCTGCCCAAAGATAAGGAAATTTTGGGATGAGGTAATCCCGTGGATCAGGAAAACAGCTAAAATATCTATAGACCTAACACCCATGCATATCTTGTTCCATGGAACTACCGGCCCAGTAAAAGAATATAAAAATAGCATAACACCACATCTACTGAATGCAGCCAAAAAATGAATCCCCAAGTACTGGAAAAAAGAAGAATCTCCCACCATTAAAGAATGGAAGAGGGAAGTGTAGATAATAATGGAAGCAGAAAGGTGGATACACAAAATACGAGACCAACAGAGGAAATATAGAGAAATATGGAAGGGCTGGAGAACCTTTGCACCAGAGATAGAAAGAGCTTAGGTCTTCTATTCCCTTCTGTCCTCTGAAAGGTGAGGGTAGGACATATGATATAGATATTGGGTAAACCACAACAGTATTAAAATGTATTGATAAGTATGGTAGAATTGGAGGGGTTGGAATCTCCCCCTCTGCCACCTCACCACTAGTTCCCTAAAAAAAAATTATTTTCTTTTTTTTTTTTTTTTGGAAGTATCCTACATGGAGAGGGTTGAGCACGGTGTCAAATTAGGACACTTTAACCAAAGAGGGAAATACATGACACATTAAACACAAAGGAAATAGAACGGAATATACCAAAGAAGAATGGGTAATAATGTTGAGCACATTAAATTTACAGGAGGGTGGAACACACTTAAGAAGAATGGGTAATAATGTTAAGCACATTAAACTCATAGGAGGGGGGGGGAAGGGGGTTTCCTCTTAAAGGGAAAAAGAAGGGAAAAAGAAAAGATTTTTATTAATTTTTTTAAAGTATTCTACACGGAGAGGGTTGAGCACGGCGTCAAATAGGATAAATTAACTAAAGAGGGAATACATGACACACTAAACACAAAGGAAACAGAATGGAATATACCAAAGGAGAATGGGTAATAATGCTAAGCACATTAAATTTATAGGAGGGTGGAACACACTTAAGAAGAATGGGTAATAATGTTAAGCACATTAAACTCACAGGAGGGGGGGGGTTCTCCTCTGGGGAATTTTTTTTTTCTTCTCCCCTCGGGGGGAATGGGGCTGGGAAAGAGCGGTGAGGCAAAATGGCAGCGGGGGAGTGACCAAAGGGAAACTGAATGTATGAAGTATGATAAGGAATGTTAAATGTTGTTAAATGTTGTTAAATGTTGTTCTTATTGTTATGTAAACAAAATCTTTAATAAAAGTTGAATTATAAAAAAAAAAAGGCTGAGCGGACCTTATGGGGAACGTGAGAAGAGGCGGGGTCTATTAATTTATTACACTGCGGAGGAAGTTCCCCATCAGGTCCGCTCAGCCAATGACGTAGGCGGGGTCTGACGTACGAGGGAGCGGGGTCACCCGTCAGATCATAGCCCCGGCTTTCCCCGATTGCGGGGAATAGCCAATGACGTAGGCGGGATCCTGCCCCCTCGTACATCAAGGGGGTTTCGTGTGGAGTGGAGACTGCAGCGCTGGACATCGGATCACCGCGGGACACTGGATTACATCGCTAGAATGGGTTTTTTATTTTTTATTTTTTTATTTTTAATAAAGGACTTTCCCAACTGTGTCTGTGTTTTTTTTTTTTTTTTTTTTACACTTTCTTTGTGAAATGGTAGGGGTACAATGTTCCCCTGACCAATTCACATTGTGGGCGCAGACCCCCACAACCACGGGGCAAGGGTTGTGGGAATGAGGCCCTTGTCCCCATCAACATGGGGACATGGTGCTTTGAGGGGTCACAGAACCCCAAAGCATCCTCCCCATGTTGAGGGCATGTGGCCTGGCACGGTTCAGGAGGGGGGGGCGCTCTCTCGTCCCCTCCTCTTTTCCTGCGGCCAGGTTGCGTGCTCGGATAAAGGGTCTGGTATGGATTTTTGGGGGGGAACTCCATGCCATTTTTTTTTATTTGGTGCTGAGTTCCTCTTAAAATCCATACCAGACCTGAAGGGCCTGGTAATTGAATTTGGGGGGACCCCCACGTATTTATTTATTTTTTATCAATGACTTTTCTCTGTATTGCTGGGAGCCAATAATTCATTATAGCCGCGAGTGCTTTTAAATGACTTTTTGTCCTTCAGAAATGACACTTTGTGCAGGGACAGTTCTAAGCACGGGAAACAAGCACTGCTTTACAGGCATACTATACACCCCCCACCCCCCCAGGTATGAAATTTCAAGGAATATTTCACTTTAAGCATTATTAAAATCACTGCTCCTGCAAAACTGTTTTTAAAACTTTTTTTTTGCATTGATACATGTCCCCTGGGGCAGGACCCGGGTCCCTAAACACTTTTTATGACAATAACTTACATATAAGCCTTTAAAATTAGCACTTTAGATTTCTCCCATAGACTTTTAGAGGGTGTTCTGCGGCTTTTCGAATTTGCCGCGAACGCCCCAAATTGTTTGCTGTTCGGCAAACGGGCGAACAGGCAATGTTTGAGTCGAACATGAGTTCGACTCGAACTCGAAGCTCATCCCTAGCCAGGAGCGATGAGAGCCGAGAATTGCTGATAATCAGATAGTAATCAGATAGAGCCGGGAACGGCCAATCAGTAGTGGATAAGGAAAAGCTATACACAGCGTAGGAGCCCAGTGGACCTTGTGAAACACTGCTCAATGCTCACCCTATACCTTTTTTTTTTTTTTAAGATAAAAGTGAATTAGCATTCCCTGATTGAAGACCTGCGGGTGTGTTCTTTAGATAAAGTATAAAGGAGTTGCCGCAAACCACAGGAGACTTCTCATAGAAATAATAACCACATATAATTATTTCTGCTCATTATATATAATTCTTTAGCAGTCGCAGTGGTAGGGGATCGCTTTCAGAAATAATTTTTCCCCTTTCTCTGTGTGGTTTTGGCTCTGGACAGTGTCTTGACCTGGTTCTTCTTCTTTTTTTTTCTCTCTTTTTAGGGGCCTTTGCCTTTTTTTGCCTAGTGCCTTGGTCACTTACTAAAGATAACCAACAGAAGAGGTGATTGGTCCTCTTTTTTTTTTGGCCTATCTAGCAAACAACTAGGGAATTACTTAGAACTCACCCTTTCTCCTTATCTGGCTGTAATGACACCCCAAGTATGAAAGGGGTTAACACCGTTAGGATATTCCCTTTCCAACCACACGACAGCCACCAGACACTCCAACCAGCCGAATAAGACCCCATACGAATGATTCTCCCCCCCAGATACGAGACAACGCTCTGTATTCAAGTTCCAAAACAGGGAATGACTTTATTTTCAAAACACATGGTAACACATTTCTCTTCAAAACCCTCCCCTCCCATCCTTTGGGAAACAGGGCGGGTTAAACTGTCCAATGACAATGGTGATACAGGTCAGGTGTGTTCAAACTTCTCCTTCAGTAAACAGTCTTAGCAGGAGGGGTGATTCCCCCCCTCCTCACAGACGACACTTCAACATCCCATAATATGCAGCCAGATGGTCGACCAGCTCCAATCCACATCGTCACAGTAGCAGACTTAATTCATAATAGACAATAGAATGCAAATCACCTTAACACCTCACAGCAATGATTACACCCCCCCCTCACAGTACACATCCAATCTAGATACAATGTATGTGCAGGATTGAATATGGCTATCATAGACCATATTGGGGTTTTCATTCACCCTGTGCCCCTAATAGAGATACAGGGTGGTTGACACATAAGAGGCATTGGGGGAGCTGAAGCAAGGGTATCTCATACTTTCTAAGCGATTCTGAGTTCCCCGGGCCTTCCCGTTACATCTCTCCCCTTTCGGCAGGAGACTAACAGAGGAGGGGACCCCAGACGAGTTGACTCCGAAGTTAGTCCATAGGTCCCTTCTTCTAATGCCGGTATCCACACTGTACCCCAAATAAATTGCTCCAAACAGAGCATCACTTACCCAGCCAACCTCTGCCTCTCTCAGAGAACATACCCGCCGCTGGGGAGAAGACAGGGTGACTGGGCTCAGTCTTTCATGCCGCAGGGGATCCGGGCTGACTGCCCAGCATCCCCGAGGTACACAAGTGGAGACCGAAGTCCCATCCACTTGTGGTAGGTGAAAATCCCCCAGTGCTTGCAAAGCAAGGCTGACATCCTCCTGTCCCAGTGTCACACCATTTTCTGGGGTTGTGTTGGTGAGGACCGAAGTCCCATCCAGTACCACAGGAACTCCCTCTTCTGTTAGTTGAGAGCAGAGGCCCGCGGCACTCTGCTCTGTTGCCAGCTCTTCCGCTGGGTTGCTGTGAGTGGAGACCGTAGTCCCATCCACCGATATCCGCTCAAGTGGCAGTTGTGTGCAGCGGCCAGTAGCATTCTGCCCTGCTGCCAGTGATTCAGCTGGGGGTAAAAGCTTTACTACCTCAGCTTGTTGCTGGAGAGATGGGCCAACTGCCCCGGCTCCCTGAAACTCCACAGTTGTTTCCGGTGCTGGGCAGAGGTTGCTAGCACTCTGCCCTGTTGCCAGCACTTCTGCTGGGGACTCCACCCCATCTGCTCTGGCTAACTGTTGGGGAGGGAAAAGGGCTGCTTCTCCCCCCTGCATCTCTGAAATCCCCTGGGAAAGAGGAACCATCACCTTCTCATCTCGGGCCTCCAAAACTGCCATGGGTGTAGAGCAGGGGTCTGCAGTACTCTGTCCTGCTGCCAGTACTTGGGCAGGCGATGCATAATCCATAACATCCTCTGAACAGTCCCTTAAGTCCATACCTTCTGTAATCTGTAGCTGGGAAGATGAGCCAACTGCCTTAGCTCCCTGGAACTCCATATCATCCACTTCAGCTTTAGGGATGGCAATCTTCAGATTTTCCACTGCCGATTCTCTGGCATGCTGCTGGACAGGTACATTCCTCCATCTAAGATCATCCCAAGCAGGAACAGGATCCTCAAGGTCAGTCAGCACTTCTGCTTTGGGGATGGCAATCTCCAGATTTTCCACTGCCGATTCTTCAGCCAGGATTTCATAGTTGTCAACTGGTATTTCCTGATAGTCCCCGGTACAGGTAGCACCACCCTGCTGCTAAGCAGATTCTAGCAGCTGTCTGTAGGCGATCTCCAGCTCCCATTCCTGAACGGCCAGAAACTCCAAATCTTCCTCCGCCCAGTGCCCTTCCGAGACATTCAGTTTTCGCTCTCTGTGCTCCATTATTTCCTCCAAACGCCACTCCCGATCACTCCCAAAGTCAGGGTCACTGGTCAGCCTCCAATACAACAATCCCAGGCCATCATAGTCAAAGCATTCCGTGGGGCTGTCATCCGCTGACCATGGGCACTCTTGGGCTACATACCACCGGAGGGCTCTGTAGCTCTCGTCCAACCGCATCTCTGCCCGGATCAGCCTGCTTAACTCAGCTGTCCACTCCTGCTTTGGTTGTTCCCCCAATAACGGCATTCGTACATCATACTGCGACCAGTACCTTACATAGATGGAGGGGAGAACCTTTCCCTGGTGTTGCTGCTCGAGAGCTAGCGCTTTCTTCCAGAGTTCGCAGCGGATCGAATCAGACCATCCCAGCAGGACCTCCTCTGATACTGGTCCTCTATGCTGTATCTGCATCTCTTGGTGCTGCTGTGACTTCTGCTGCTGCAGCACCTTTTTGATGTAGCCAATTTGCGTCCACAGCCGCTATAACTAGGTCTATGATCTCTGCTGGAGGGTTAGGACCATACTGTGCCAGTCTTAGTTTAACAGCCCGATCAAAACTTGCCTCTTCGGGTGTCCTGTCTGTTACGCTGGGCCTTTCGGTTCCATCCATTTCGACTAGTTCTCTGATAATGTCCCTCTTCTTACGGTTGTTGGCCGGTCTTCCCCGGTTCTCCAGTAAGTCTTTGAGGGTGGGGAGCTTTAGCCATTCATACTGTGCTTCCATTGGCCTGTGTCCTCTTGTAGCTGTCCTTCCGGCTGTGGGGATCAATCCCACTGCTTGCCAACAATTGTAACGACACCCCAAGTATGAAAGGGGTTAACACCGTTAGGATATTCCCTTTCCAACCACACGACAGCCACCAGACACTCCAACTAGCCGAATAAGACCCCATACGAATGATTCTCCCCCCAGATACGAGACAACGCTCTGTATTCAAGTTCCAAACCAGGGAATGACTTTATTTTCAAAACACATGGTAACACATTTCTCTTCAAAACCCTCCCCTCCCATCCTTTGGGAAACAGGGCGGGTTAAACTGTCCAATGACAATGGTGATACAGGTCAGGTGTGTTCAAACTTCTCCTTCAGTAAACAGTCTTAGCAGGAGGGGTGATTCCCCCCCCTCCTACAAGACGACACTTCAACATCCCATAATATGCAGCCAGACGGTCGACCAGCTCCAATCCACATCGTCACAGTAGCAGACTTAATTCATAATAGACAATAGAATGCAAATCACCTTAACTCCTCACAGCAATGATTACACCCTCCCTCACAGTACACATCCAATCTAGATACAATGTATGTGCAGGATTGAATATGGCTATCATAGACCATATTCGGGTTTTCATTCACCCTGTGCCCCTAATAGAGACACAGGGTGGTTGACACATAAGAGGCATTGGGGGAGCTGAAGCAAGGGTATCTCATACTTTCTAAGCGATTCTGAGTTCCCCGGGCCTTCCCGTTACACTGGCTATCCTCTTTTTTTTTTAACTTGTGGTCAATTGCTTAAACTGGTATTGTTGGTTGGAGATCCTGTTTAGGGATGAGCCGGACAACCCCCTGTTCGGTTCGCACCAGAACCTGCGAACAGACAGAAAGTTTGCGTAAACTTTTGACCCCAATTAAAACTGATGAAGACATTTTTATTTTTATTTTTTTGGATGTTTATTATAGCAAAAAGTAAAAAAATATATATATATTTTTTTTTAAATTGTCGCTATTTTTGTTTATAGCACAAAAAAAAACCGCAGAGGTGATCAAATACCACCAAAAGAAAGCTCTATTTGTGGGAAAAAAAGGATGTAAATTTTGTTTAGATACAACATCACACAACCGCACAATTGTCAGTTAAATCGACGCAGTGCCGTATGGCAAAAAAAAAAATGATTGAAGTCCATTATTTCTATCATTACATTGTTATATAAAATAAAATAGTTCAACTCACCATAATGCCGAATCAGTGGGAGCCCTGAGCGTGTCACTTGCCAACGTCACCTGCCTTCAGATGCGGATTGTCACTTGCCGCGTCACCTGTCACCAGATGCGGATTGTCACTTGCCACATGTTGCAGATTGTCACTTGCCACAACGTCACCTGCCACACATTGTGGATTGTCACTTGACATGACGTCACCTGCCACACATTGCGGATTGTCACTTGCCACATGTTGCAGATTGTCACTTGCCACGACGTCGCCTGCCACACGTAGCGGATTGTCACTTGCCACGTGTAGCGGATTGTCACTTGCCACGATGTCACCTGCCACACGTTGCAGATTGTCACTTGCCACGTCACCTGCCACACATAGCGGATTGTCACTTGCCACGTTACCTGCCACACGTAGCGGATTGTCACTTGCCACGTCACCTGCCACGCGCAGCGGATTGCCACCTGCCACACATTGTGGATTGTCACTTGCCACATGTTGCAGATTGTCACTTGCCACGACGTCGCCTGCCACGCGTAGCGGATTGTCACTTGCCACGTTACCTGCCACACGTAGCGGATTGTCACTTGCCACGATGTCACCTGCCACACGTTGCAGATTGTCACTTGCCACGTCACCTGCCACACATAGCGGATTGTCACTTGCCACGTCACCTGCCACACATAGCGGATTGTCACTTGCCACGTCACCTGCCACGCGCAGCGGATTGCCACCTGCCACACATTGTGGATTGTCACTTGCCACACGTTGCAGATCATCACTGGCCACAACATCACCTGCCAGACGTAGTGGATTGTCACTTGCCACGTCACCTGCCACACATTCCAGATTGTCACTTGCCATGACGTCACCTGCCACACGTAGCAGATTGCCACTTGCTGTGTCCCAGAGTAAAGGCAGGCAGCAGAGAGATGATGTAATCTCTTTGCTGCCCACACAGTGAGTGCAGAACTGCAGTGATGCAGGGCGGGCGTGAGAGATGATGTCATCTCTCTGCTCCCCCGCCCGCTGATTGGCCAGCAAGACCGCTCACCTGCCGACTGTCCCACCCGCTGACTGTTCCCCTGTTCTGCCCGCACGCTCCATTCACCTGGGCGCCAGGCTCCTCACAGTGGGATCCGCAGTAGAGCGGGCTGGCTGGCGGGATGCAATTTGCCGCCCCCCTGAAAGTGCCACCTGGTACAATGGTACCATCGGGTCCCATGGTAGGGCCGGCCCTGCACTTAACCTCCCTGGCGGTAATCCCGAGTCTGGCTCGGGGTGAGTTTTCCATGCTAAAAGCCGTAACCCCGAGCCAGACTCGGGATTGCATTGCAGGATACAGGGAAGTTACTTACCTTGTTCCCTGGATCCTGCGATGTCCTCCCGCAGTGTGTGCGAGCTGTCATCTCACTCGATCCACACTGCCGAGTGCCGAGCTCCGTTCCCTGCGACGTTGCGACGCATGGGGACGGAGTTCGGTGCCAAATTCAAAAAGTGAAACACACAGTATACATACAGTATACTGTAAGCTTACAGATTACAGTACTGTATCAAATAATAACACATCCCCTTTGTCCCTAGTGGTCTGTTCAGTGTCCTGCATGCAGTTTTATATTATAAAAACTGTTCTTTCTGCCTGGAAACTGGAGATTGTCCATAGCAACCAAAAAGTGTCCCTTTATCTCAAAAGTGGTTTTAGACCAGCTAGAAAACAGTGATAATAAATTAGAATCACTTGCAGAATTGAGCGATAGCGATTTGTGGGGAAATTCGTCATCAAACACTAAATCTAATGACAGCGACAATTCTGCAACTGAGCAAATTTCAGTGTTTTTGATTTGATTACATTATTGAATAATTTTTATTATAATTACATTACTGTAGCGGGGTCCCCTTTAAGACTCTCAGGACTACCTTGCCCAGAATCCCTTTCGGCATGTTTCCACCCCAGAGACTCATGGGAGGGGTTATAAAAGGAGGAGGCGAGGCTGGGCTCGGCCTCTTTGGGACACGAGACTTCAGTGACTGATCCTCCTGTGCGGATGTGCCGGAGTGCAAGGCCTGAAGCCTGAGGCCTTGCACAGCACCAAAGAGCCTTCCACCCCACTGCGAGCCTGGGTGGCATCTGACTTCGCTTGTCTACAGCCTTGGTTGGATTGGGGACCCGATCGCTGGAGACACTGTGTGTGTGAGGACACAGTCAGTGGAAGTTCCCGGACTGGGATCGCGTCCGGAGGGGTGAGCGAGCGTATGCTCAGACCATATATACTGATTATTGCTGATGTGCCTATAGACTGCCGTGGCCCACAAGTTTATATCTGATACTCTCACTGGAGACCCATATGGCTCCGACTCTCACTGGAGACCCATATCAGAGCTGAACTCAGAGGAGTCTTCAGTAAAGTGTTTATTTCATCACAATCTTCCCACTGGATTACAAATGTTATTTTGTTATGTGCACCACCTTTAAAGAATTGCCGGTGAAGAAACCATCATCCCCTATAGACTTAGTTTTAGATATCTGAGCCAGGCCTGGCCAGCTAGTTAGTTCATTTAGTTACTGCGCCACAGGGCGCCTAGTTAACGGTCGCCCACGCAGCGCACCTTTACTGTTCATCTAATGCAAAGTATGTTTATTGCTGCAGGGCTCTGCAAATTATTACCTGTACACTGTTACCACTGTTAACCTTTTTACCATAAGCTTAAAGTAAATTTGATACCCCTTTCATTATTGCCTTGGTGTCTGAGATTTCTCATACAGTATAAGAAATATATTGCTGCCATAACTAACTGTGCCAGTAGGGGGTCGAGTACATTGCCGGGGGTTGGCGGAGCTGTTTTCAGGGCCCAAACTAAATCTGTGGCTTTCTTAGTTGAAGGTATCACTACATTACTATTTGTTATAATTATTTATAGTTATTTATTATATTATAATTTATGATTTTGTGTTTCAAACTTTATCATACCTGGGATGTCTACTAGACTCTTGTTTGGTCAGGTTTAAGTAAGTAATTACTAAGAATTGTAGGCCTACAATACATAACACCAAATTTCCATGCAAAATAATTGTACCGCTTTTGGTACATAATTCCAAACAGAATCATACCGCCAGGGAGGTTAAATACCGAGCCTCTTTCTAAAATTTTGGTGTTTATAAGTTAAAAACTGTTTTTTTTTGCTAGAAAATTACTTAGAACCCCCAAACATTATATCTTTTTTTTTTCTAACACCCTAGAGAATAAAATGGCGGTTGTTGCAATACTTTTTGACACACCGTATTTGCGCAGTGGTCTTACAAGCGCACTTTTTTAGGAAAAAATTCACTTTTTTTAATAAAAAAATAAGACAACAGTAAAGTTAACCCAATTTTTTTTATACTGTGAAAGATAATGTTATGTCGAGTAAATTTATACCCAACATGTCACGCTTCAAAGTTGCGCCCGCTCGTGGAATGGCGACAAACTTTTACCCTTAAAAAGAGGAGGTCTAGGGCAAGAATGATTTCTCTCGCTTTAACGATACCGCACATGTCTGGTTTGAACACCGTTTTCATATGCAGGTGCTGCTCACGTATGCGTTCGCTTCTGCAAGCGAGCTCGTCGGGACAGGGCGCTTTTAAAAAAAAAAAATCTTATTTACAGTATGTAGCGATACCCTCAGCTAAGAGGGCCGCAGTATTAGTTTTGGGCCCTGAGAACAGCTCCGCCAACCCCCGGCAATTCACTCGACCCACTCTGGCACAGTTAGTCTAGGGTAATTTAGCTTATGCTCTATGGAAAATTCAGAGACCAATGCAAGTAGTAAAAGAATAATGAGTTTACTCTCATTTAGTAAAATAAATCAACAGTAAAACAGATAACATATGCTTCTGGCAGAGTCCTGCAGCAATTGGTACACTACGCATTAATGAAACACAGTAATGGTGTGCCACGTGGGGCGACCGTTAACTAAGCGCCCTGTGGCGCAGCTACTAAACTCTAATACCCGGTCAGGCCTGACCCTATAACTCAGTCTCTAGGAGATGAATTCTTCGCATGAAAGTCTTTAAATGGTGGTGCACATTTCAGAAACACATTTGTAATCCAAAAGGGGGGGGGGGGGTAAAAGTACCAACACGAAACACTTCACTAGAGATCCGTTTGACTCAGTTCTGCTATGGATCTCCAGTGGGGACTCAAATATGAACTGGTGGGCCACGGCAGTCTGTAGGCCTAACAATAGTGTAAAGTATATGGATTGAGCAGGTGCTCGCTCACCCCTCCGGACGCGATCCCAGTCCGGGACTTCCACCTGCTGTGTCTCCACACACAGTGTCTGCAGCGGTCGGGTCTCCGGCTCAGCAACGGTTGAGGATGACCAAGTCAGATGCCATCCAGGCTCGCTATGGGGTGGAAGGCTCTTTGGGTAGCGGCGCAAGGCCCCAGGCTTCAGGCCTTGCACCACAGCGGATCCGCAAAGGAAGATCTGTCCACTCAAGTCTAGTGTCCCAAAGAGGCCGAGCTTAGCCTCACCTCCTCCTTATATAGCTCCACCCATGAGTCTCTGTGGTGACAACATTGCACCCTGGGTGCCAAGGGGGGTTCTGGGAAAGGTAGTCCAATGAGTCTTAAAGGAGACCCCGCTACACACTCCCCCAACTTAAACTCTTTGGTCCCCAAAGATAATTCTAACATACACTGCGTACAACCCTAGATAACGTTGCATATGATGTCGGCATAGGGAATTCCCACCAAAACTGAGGGGTTGAATTCCCTTGCCCACAGGTCACACTACTCTGAGTGGCCTGCCTAACTGTGCCAGAGAGTGAGTTGGGGCTGCCCTCCACCAAATGAACAGTGGAGGGATCCGGATTCTCTGCACTTCTCCTGGCAGTGGCCACAGAATCTTCTGAGCTATTCCCCATTTGTGGGTAGGTCAACTTTTTGGGAGGCCTTATGACTCTTCGAGCCCTTTGCTCTCTTGGGGTTTCTGGTTCTGGCGCCACAGGCTCTTCTTCCGTAGCAGGCTCGGGCAACACGGCGGGCTCTGGAACATCTGCTTCAGGAGCCGAAGGATACATAGAGTCTGTAGGGTCCTCTTCTGAGTAAGTGTCACAGGCATCCTCCCAATGGTCTGACAAAGGACTAGATGGGATGAACTCAGTGGCTTCTGCATTCAGTGTTCCATCTATAGTGTCTTCAGTGGTTGGGAGATCTATAGCAGAAGTTCCCGGAGTTGGGGAAGACCACAGCCAATCAAGTTTTGTTCCTTCATCTCCACTGAGTTCGGAAGCCTCTACATCTTCAGCTCGAGAGGCCTGGGACCTAGTGTTTGGTCTGGGGGTATCTAGGATGGAGGCTGGTTCAGGAGATACCCTCGCTGGAGGTATCCTGACTGCTTCGGCAAGTGGGAGCAGATGGTTCCTGTGCCAGGCCTTCAGTGGCCCTACCTTCCCCTCTGGCTTCAACTTGTAAACAGGTAGGCCTGGCAGCTTCTTTCAGATGACAAAGGGTTCGGGCCTCCATCTGTCCGCAAGTTTGTGTTTACCGGGGACCCCCAGATTGCGCAGTAGTACTCGGTCCCCAGGCTGTAGATCCTGGACCCGGACCTTCAGGTCGAAGTTTCTTTTATTTCGAGCTCCCCTTTGATCTGAGGCCGCTTGGGCCTGTTCATAGGCTACCTTCAGGCTGTGTCTGAGCCTGTCCACATATCCCTTGTGGGATGTGGCTGAGGAATGGTCGAAGGACGTGCCAAAGGCCAGGTCCACGGGCAACCTTGCTGCTCTCCCAAACATGAGTCGATAGGGGGAGTAGCCTGTAGCATCACTTGTGGTACAGTTGTAAGCGTGGACTATAGCTGCAATGTGTCTGCTCCAATGCTGTTTCTTTTCACTATCCAGGGTTCCCAACATGTTGAGTAGGGTTCGGTTAAACCTCTCCGGCTGGGCATCTCCTTGTGGATGGTAAGGTGTGGTTCGAGTTTTCTTGATCCCTAACGAATCCAGGAGTTTCCGGATCAGCCGACTCTCAAAGTCCCTTCCTTGGTCTGAATGGAGTCGCTGCGGTAATCCATAGTGGACGAAATACTTCTCCATAAGTACCTTGGCCACCGTGGAAGCCCTCTGGTCTTTGGTTGGAAAAGCTTGAGCATACCGGGTGAAATGATCGGTTATCACCAGAACATTTCCTAGTCCACTCAGGTCGGGTTCGAGGCAGAGAAAATCAATGCATACCAGATCCATTGGGCCTTGACTTTGTAGATGGCCCATTGGGGCAGCTTGATGGGGTAAAGTCTTCCTCTGGATGCAGCGTGCACATGAGTGGCAGTACTCTTCTACTTCTGCCCTCATGCAAGGCCAATAGAACCGACTTCTGACGAGTTGAAAGGTCCTTTCTGCCCCTAGATGGCCGTGATTGTCATGCAGGGCAATCAGAACAGTCTCTCGATGTTTTTCCAGAAGGAACAATTGCCATTTATCTTCCAGGCCATCAGAGGGGCCCCTTCGGTAGACCACTCCCTGATGCACCTGTAACCTGTCCCACTCTTTCCTCAACAGACAGGCTTCCTTTGAGGAGTGGCGCAGGAGTCTATTTGGATCCTGATTCTCCAGGGCTTCCAGGACCAATTTCCCCATGGGGTCTTCTAATTGGTCGCATCTCTGCTCCTTCTTGGACAGTTTTGGCAGATTGTCTTCTTCCAGTTGGGTTACTCCACAGTATTGTTTGGGGTCTCCTACCATGGTAACTCCTATCTCTTCTGCCCTCGAGCCTCCTCTGGTTTGTAATTCAGCCCCTTGACAAAGGGCCCACACCCCGTCAGGTGCCACTTACGTCCAGTCTTCTGTGTCACTGGTGGGGGCATGAGATCTCCTGGACAGAGCGTCTGCGTCTCGATTTCCAGCCCCTGGCCTGTACTTTAGTCTGAAATTGAATCCAGACAGTGCGGCCAGCCATCTGTGTCCAGTGGCGTCCAGCTTTGCTGTGGTGAAAAGGTAGGTGAGGGGGTTGTTGTCGGTCTTCACAGTGAACTCCGCCCCATACAGGTAGTCTTTAAGCTTGTCTACTACTGCCCACTTAAGGGCCAGGAACTCCAGCTTGTGAGTGGGGTAGTTCTTCTCAGAGGGGGTCAGGCTCCTGCTCACGTAGGCATTGGGTCGCAGTTGTCCTTCGTGTTCTTGGTAAAGTACTCCTCCCAGACCGTCATGACTAGCATCTACATGTAGTTCATAGGGTCTTGTTGGGTCTGCGTAGGCCAAGACTGGGGCAGTGGTTAGGTTCTTCTTTAACGCCTGGAAGGCCTCTTCACACTTCTGGTTCCACTGATCTCTGACTGACTCTCCCGACTTCCTGGGTCCTGAGTCGTCCTCTTCCCCTTCGGTCTTGAGTAGTTCATTCAATGGTCTGGCAATTCGGGCAAATCCCTCCACAAACCTCCTGTAATAGGAGCAGAACCCCAAGAAGGATCTGAGTTCTGTTACTGTGGTGGGTCGTGGCCAGGAGGTAACTGCCTCCAATTTCTCAGGGTCTGTGGCCACCCCTTCTTCAGACACTATGTGCCCCAGATAGTTCACAGAAGACTGGTAGAACCGACACTTCTCAGGCGAAAGCTTGAGTCCCTCCTCACTGAGTCTTCTCAACACTTTTTCCAGCCTCTCTTCGTGTTCTTCCAAGGTTCTCCCAAAGACAATGACGTCGTCCAGGTATACAAGGACTTCAATAAGATTCATGTCTCCTACAGTCTTCTCCATGAGACGTTGGAAGGTAGCAGGAGCTCCAGACAGTCCCTGAGGCATTCGATCAAACTCAAAGAACCCCACTGGGGTTATGAATGCTGTCTTCTCCTTGTCTTCCAGATGCATAGGGATCTGGTAGTATCCACTCTTTAGATCCATAACGCTGAACCACTTGGCTCCTGATAAACTCTGTAAGGCATCCTCTATCCTCGGAGTGGTGTACTGGTCGGGGATGGTTCTCCTGTTGAGAGTCCTGTAGTCTATACATAGCCTCAACGACCCATTCTTCTTCCTGACCACCACTATCGGGGAGGCATAGGGGCTTCTAGACTCCCGGATCACACCAGTCCTCTTGAGTTCTGCGAGTTGTTCCCTCAGATCCTCCAGATCTGCTAGTGGGACCCACCTGACCCTCTCTCTGAAGGGCTTGTCTTCTTGGAGGCGGATTCGATGGGTGGCACTCCTTGCACACCCCACGTCGAACTCATCTTTGGAGAAGATCTTCTCCCATCTGGTCAACTGGGCATTGGCTCTCTCTTTCCAAGCCCTGTATAGATTCGGGTTCTCCATGGACAGCTTCTCCCAAACATCTCCTCCTTCCCCCGTCCCCTTGACTTCTGACAGGGTAACCGGGGCAGCAGGGCTCACCTGGCCCAGCAGCATTCTGGCTCGGATTTCCATGGGTCCACCTGTAGTGTTCCTAACACTCACCGGAACTCTACAATGGGCCTTCTTCAGGGCCTTCAGCGGAATCACTTCTGGTATCACCTCCAGACCGGAGGGCTCTTCCCTTGGGTCGGACTCCAACATGACGAAGGGTCCGGGTTGTTCCCAAGTAAGCTTCACATTGGCCCTGAGACAGGTTACTTCGCCGGGTTGCAACACTACTCCTTCTCTTCCAAGTCTCCATACCTTCCTTATCCCCTCTCCAGGAGTCTTCTGCTCTAAGACCAGTCGTTGGTAGGCCGTCTTCAGCATGGGATGGATTCTGGTGGCTGCATGGCCCTTCTCTTTCACTAGAGGGGTCAGGAGTCTCTGGACCAGGTCCACGTTTGTCCCTATTATAAGGGAACTCTTGTTAGCTCCAGGCGGCCGAGGGCACACAACTGCCAGGGTGTCAAACACTTCGGCCTTCCCAGCCACAGATGGGTCGAACGTCACCTTTGTGGGCAAATAGCCATCGTAAGGGAAGCTCTGGGTTCCTATTCCTGATATTTCCAGTTCCTCTATCTTCTGGATGGGTAGATGACTCAAGTGCTTATTGTAGAAATCCCGGTATAATGGGGTCACTTGTGCCCCAGTATCCAAGATGGCACTGGTGTAGACTCCCTCCACTTGAATGGGCACTACAGGAGATGGGCCTACCAGCTTCTCCGGATATGGCCTGACAGTGGTTGCCTTCTTCTGGTCTTTTCCCTTCGGACTCTCTCTTGTCCAACTCCCTTTGGACTTTAGTCTTTCTTGAGCCTGGTATGCATTGATTTCCCTCCTTTCAATGGGTGTACAGACCCGCTGAGGGATATTATTGTTTTTCTTAGGTGTGCATCCCCTTTGGGGAATGCTGTGCCTCTTCTGAGGGGTCTTGCCCCCTTTCTCTGGGGTGTATCTCTGTTGAGGGATGCTGTGTTTCCTCTGAGGGTTTTTTCTCCTCTTTTCTTCTGCTTCTCATTCAGTTTGGAGCTCACTGAAGATGATGGGCACCCGGTTGACTCCTTCACCGGGGCCCTCTGGAGTTTCCCGCCGGCTTGCGGTTATATGTTTTCTTTTTCTTAGGACTGGAACATGTAGCTGCAATGTGGCCAACTCCCCCACAGTTAAAACAGATTATATCCCCCCATTCTTGTGGAGATGCGGGTGCTGAGGCAATTGGGAACAGTTCCTTCTTTGGCACTTCTCTCTTTGGACTCTCCGAATCTTTTGCTATCAGAGAGGTCAGCATCTCTAACACCTGAGACATCTGTGATTTTAAAGTGTCTACTTCTGAGTCTCTTTCAGAAGTCATGGCCGACCTGACCATCACCACTGGAGGGTTGGTTGGCTCGACTGGTTGGCTCCTCTTTTTCTCTTCCAGCATGGTCTCTTACTCTCTGATCGTTCGGATCAAATCAGGATATTCCAGGCTATTCGCGTCCCGTCGGGTGCGTAGCGTCAATGCGATGGGGTCCAGGGGTTGAGCTCCCCTCAAGACCTGCTGGACACGGGCCTCATCTACCTTCCTCGGGTCAATCCCCTTCTTCAGTATGATCTTGTGCAGAATTTTATCCAAACGTCTCATGAACTCTGACAGTTTCTCTCCTGTCTTCTGGTAGCAGTGTTCCAGCTGGTACGTGAGTTCCGTAACTTTTTCTGTTCCGGCAAACACATTCTGCAGAATATCCAGATAATCCTGTGCATCACAGTCTATCTTGCTTATCTTAAGGTTGCGTATGGCTTCTAGAGCAGGCCCCTTCAAACTCAGTGATTTTCTGTTTTTTTCGGTGTTCTGGAACTTCCCACTCCTCTAGGGCCTGAGTGGCGCCATCTAGCCATTCCTCAAATCCCTCTTCTCCCGAAGGTACAGGTTTCCTTCCAGAAAATATTCTAAGTTTTCTGTATCCCGACATCGGGTAGTCTGTGGGATGCCTCTTGCACCGGGCAACAACCTCCCCTAGAACCACGCACAGCTCTGCGCTGAGGGTGGTTGATGATGACCCGGGACTCTCTCTAGCCTTCTGCTTTCCTGCTTTCGGGGACTGCGGTGGAGATACTTGTGGAGGTGATGGTTTTGGTGTTTTGAACCATTCTCCCTTGAGTGGCAGCGCATGAATTAAGCTGTATGTCTGCTTATCCGCTGCTTGTATGTTTGGACCTCTGAAATGCTCTGGGATTTCATTCTTCCACTCTATTAATGCATGGGTAAGCGAGGAATTCGATCTCACATCCATCACCCATGCTTTCTGGCATGGGGACAGCGACATTACTAGCTGTTTCACCGCTCCTTCTTGCCAGATCCCCGGGAGTTCAATCACTACTGCCGTGGCTGAATCGGTGCCCGCCACCGTGCACCACTGTTCTACTTCTAGCGGATCCATGCCGGTACTTTGGGCGTGTTCACTTGCTATATCAGGATCCCGGACGAGCCCCCACGTGTAGCGATACCCTCAGCTAAGAGGGCCGCAGTATTAGTTTTGGGCCCTGAATACAGCTCCGCCAACCCCCGGCAATTCACTCGACCCACTCTGGCACAGTTAGTCTAGGGTAATTTAGCTTATGCTCTATGGAAAATTCAGAGACCAATGCAAGTAGTAAAAGAATAATGAATTTACTCTCATTTAGTAAAATAAATCAACAGTAAAACAGATAACATATGCTTCTGGCAGAGTCCTGCAGCAATTGGTACACTACGCATTAATGAAACACAGTAATGGCGTGCCACGTGGGGCGACCGTTAACTAAGCACCCTGTGGCGCAGCTACTAAACTCTAATACCCGGTCAGGCCTGACCCTATAACTCAGTCTCTAGGAGATGAATTCTTTGCATGCAAGTCTTTAAATGGTGGTGCACATTTCAGGAACACATTTGTAATCCAAAAGGGGGGGTAAAAGCCTCGCCTCCTCCTTATATAGCTCCATATATACATTGCACCCTGGGTGCCAAGGGTGTTCTGGGAAAGGTAGTCCAATGAGTCTTAAAGGAGACCCCGCTACAAGTATTTTACTTAACCACTTAAGGACCGCCACACGACGATGTACGTCGACAGAATGGCACGTCTGGGCACAAGGGCGTACAGGTACGTCCCCTTTAAGATCCCAGTTGTGGGTCGTGCGCGCGCGCCGCCGGCGGCGCTCTCGCAACCCAGTCCTGAGCTCCGTGACCGCGGACCCGATCGCCGCCGGTGTCCTGGGATCGGGTCACAGAGCTGAAGACCGGGGAGAGGTAAGTGTAAACAAACCTTTCCCCGTTCTTCCTAGTGGGAGTGGCAGTGATTGTCTGTTCCTTGTCATAGGGAACGACGATCAGTGACGTCACACGCCAAGCCACGCCCCCACACAGTAAGAATCACTCATTAGGTCACACTTAACCCCTTCAGCGCCCACTACAGGTTAACCCCTTCACTGCCAGTGTCATTTTTACAGTAATCAGTGCATATTTATAGCACTGATTGCTGTAAAAACAACAATGGTCCCAAAATGGTGTCAAAAGTGTCCGATGTGTCTGCCATAATGTCGCAGTCATGATAAAAACTGCTGACCGCCGCCATTACTAGTAAAAAAAAATAAAAAATAAAAATGCCATAAAACATTCCCCTATTTTGTAGACGCTATAACTTTTGCGCAAACCAATCAATAAACGTTTATTGCAATTTTTTTTACCAAAAATAAGTGGAAGAATACGTATCGGCCTAAACTGAGGGAAAAAAACGTTTTTTATATATTTTTTGGGGATGTTTATTATAGCAAAAAGTAAAAAATATGTAATTTTTTTCAAAATTGTCGCTCTATTTTTGTTTATAGCGCAAAAAATAAAAACCGCAGAAGGGATCAAATACCACCAAAAGAAAGCTTTATTTGTGGGAAAAAAAGGACGCCAATTTTGTTTGGGAGCCACGTCGCACGACCGCGCAATTGTCAGTTAAATTGACGCAGTGCCGAAATGCAAAAAGTGGCCTGGTCCTTTAGCTGCAAAATAGTCCGGGGCTTAAGTGGTTAAAAAATATATTTTGACACTGTTTTTTTTTTTTTTAAAACATTTTTGGGTCACTTTTATTCCTATTACAAGGAATGTAAACATTCCTTGTAATAGAAAAAAGCATGACAGGACCTTTTAAATATGAGATCTGGGGTCAAAAACCCCTTGATCGCCCCCCAGGTAACCCTTTCACCCCCTAGCACCGCTGTCACTAAGCAATCGTTTTTCTGATCGCTGCATTAGAGTCGGTGATGCCGATAGGTAGGCAGTTATTTTTTTTTAGGTTCGCCGCAGGTTTTTATAGCGTCAGGTACCCCCATATATTATCTAATAAAGGTTTTAACCCCCTAATTGCTCCTAGTTAACCCTTTCACCAGTGATCACCGTATAAATGTTACTGGTGACACTGGTTAGCCAGTTAGTTATTTTGTTATTTAGGTTCCCCGTCAGGTTTTTATATAGCGTCAGGTACCCCCATATACTACCTAATAAAGGTTTAACCCCCTGATTGCCCCTAGTTAACCCTTTCACCAGTGATCACCATATAAGTGTTACGGGTGACGCTGGTTAGTTAGTTTGCTTTTTATAGTGTCAGGGCACCCGCCCTATATAACCCAATAAAGGTTTAACCCCCTGATCGCACGGCGGGTGATATCAATTAGGTTTTAGCGTCAGAGAGGGTCTGCGTCGCCCCAGGCAGCGTCAGGTTAGTGCCAGTAACGCCAACACCCACGTGTGAAGCATACACCTCCCTTAGTGGTATAGTATCTGAACAGATCAATATCTGATCTGATCAGATCTATACTAGCGTCCCCAGCAGTTTAGGGTTCCCAAAAACGCAGTGTTAGCGGGATCAGTCCAGATACCTGCTAGCACCTGCGTTTTGCCCCTCCGTCCAGCCCAGGCCACCCAAGTGCAGTATTGATTGATCACTGTCACTTACAAAACACAACACACATAACTGCAGCGTTCTCAGAGACAGGCCTGATCCCTGCGACTCCAGTGCTGTAGGAGGTGATTTCACCACCACAGTTAAAACAAAGAGCATATATGCCGAAGCATGGGGGCAGCAGGGGCGGAGGAGCGATTTTGCTCCTAATGCCGCGTACATACGGTCAAAATTCCGACGGAGGCATGCCCGTGGAAAAGTCCGACCATGTGTGTGCGGCATAACTTTTGCGGGAGGATGCCCCCATGCTTCGGCATATATAAATGGTGCATGTATGCCCATCATTAGAAGTGGGTGGATGAAGGGAGGTATTCTAATGGTGGGCATACCCACCGATCAAAGATTACAATACATGTCCGACAAGGACCAGCAAAGTACTGGTATGTTGCTGGATTTTGAATGGTTATACCAGAATGATGCCTGCGGATTTAGGTATCATCTTGGTATCATTCTTTTCAGCCAGCGGCCGACTTTCATGTAAAAGCAATCCTAGCGGCTAATTAGCCTCTGAACTGCTTTTACAAGCAGTGGGAGGGAATGTCCCCCCTCCGGATATAAAAAGCACCATTGGGAAATTGGGAAAGCATTTTATCACACCGATCTTGGGGTGGTCAGATGCTTTGAGGGCAGAGGAACCTGCCCTCACTACCTGTCACTACCTGTCACTACCTATTGCTATCATAGGGGATATTTACATTCCCTGAGATAACAATAAAAATGATAAAAATAAATAAGGAAGGAACAGTTTAAAAATAAAATCAAAAATCAAAATGAATAATAAAAATAAAAAAAAAGCACCCCTGTCCCGCCCTGCTCTTGCGCAATGGCGAACACAAGCGTCGGTCTGGCATCATATGTAAACAGCAATTACATCATGCATGTGAGGTATCACCGCAAAGGTCAGATCGAGGGCAGTCATTTTAGCAGTAGACCTCCTCTGTAAATCTAACGTGGTAACCTGTAAAGGCTTTTAAAGGCTTTTAAAAATGTATGTAGTTTGTCGGCACTGCGCGTTTGTGCAAAATTTTAAAGCATGTCGTGTTTGGTATCTATGTACTCGGCCTAAGATCATATTTTTTATTTAATTAAACATTTGGGCAATATAGTGTGTTTTAGTGCATTAAAATTAAAAAAAGTTTATTTTTTCCCCAAAAAATGCGTTTGAAAAATCGCTGCGCAAATACTGTGTGGGAAAAAAAAATGCAACACCCACCATTTTAAGCTGTAGGGCCTTTGCTTTAAAAAATATATAATGTTTGGGGGTTCAACATAATTTTCTTGCAAAAAAAAATATGTTTTCATGTAAACAAAAAGTGTCAGAAAGGGCTTTGTCTTCAAGTGGTTAGAAGAGTGGATGATGTGTGACATAAGCTTCCTAAAGTTGTGTATAAAATGCCAGGACAGTTCAACCCCCCCCCCCCAAATGACCCCATTTTGGAAAGTAGACACCCCAAGCTATATACTGAGAGGCATGTCGAGTCCATGGAATATTTTATATGTTGACACAAGTTGCGGAAAAAAGACAATTTTTATTTTTATTTATTTTTTTGCACAAAGTTGTCACTAAATGATATATTGCTCAAACATGCCATGGGCATATGTGGAATTACACCCCAAAATACATTCTGTTGCTTCTCCTGAGTACGGGGATACCACATGTGTGATACTTTTTGGGAGCCTAGCCGCGTACGGGACCCCAAAAACCAAGCACCGCCTTCAGGCTTTCTAAGGGTATAAATTTTTGATTTCACTCCTCACTGCCTATCACAGTTTCGGAGGCCATGGAATGCCCAGATGGCACAACCCCCCCCCCCAAATGACCCCATTTTGGAAAGTAGACACCCCAAGCTATTTGCTGAGAGGTATGGTGAGTATTTTGCAGATCTCGCTTTTTGTCACAAAGTTTTGAAAATTTAAAAAAAAAAAATATTTTCTTTCTTAATTTTCAAAAACAAATGAGAGCTGTAAAATACTCACCATGCCTCTCAGCATATAGCTTGGGGTGTCTACTTTCCAAAATGGGGTCATTTGGGGGGGTTTTGTGCTATTTTGGCATTTTATGGCCTTCGAAACTGTGATAGGTAGTGAGGAGTGAAATCAAAAATTTGTGCCCTTAGAAATCCTTAAGGCTGTGCATGGTTTTCGGGGTCCCGTACGCGGCTAGGCTCCTAAAAAGTCCCACACATGTGGTATCCCCGTACTCAGGAGAAGCAGCAAAATGTATTTTGGGGTGCAATTCCACATATAACTATGGCATGTGTGAGCAATATATCATTTAGTGACAACTTTTTGTACATTTTTTTTTTTTTTTGTCATTATTCAATCACTTGGGACAAAAAAATAAAAAATATTCAATGGGCTCAACATGCCTCTCAGCAATTTCCTTGGGGTGTCTACTTTCTAAAATGGGGTCATTTGGGGGGGGGGTTTGTGCTATTTTGGCACTTTATGGCCTTTGAAACTGTGATAGGTAGTGAAGAGTGAAATCAAAAATTTGCGCCCTTAGAAATCCTGAAGGCGGTGCTTGGTTTTCGGGGGCCGGTACGTGGCTAGGCTCCTAAAAAGTCCCACACATGTGGTATCCCTGTACTCAGGAGAAGCAGCAAAATGTATTTTGGGGTGCAATTCCACATATAACCATGGCATGTGTGAGCAATATATCATTTAGTGACAACTTTTTGTAATTTTTTTTTTTAGTCATTATTCAATCACTTGAGACAAAAAAAAAATATTCAATGGGCTCAACATGCCTCTCAGCAATTTCCTTGGGGTGTCTTCTTTCAAAAATAGGGTCATTTGGGGGGGGGGGGGGTTTGTACTGCCCTGCCATTTTAGCACCTCAAGAAAAAGCTGTGTAAATTTCAGAAAATGTACCCTAGTTTGTAGACGCTATAACTTTTGCGCAAACCAATAAATATACGCTTATTGACATTTTTTTTACTAAAGACATGTGGCTGAATACATTTTGGCCTAAATGTATGACTGAAATTGAGTTTATTCGATTTCTCTTATAACAAAAAGTAGAAAATATAATTTTTTTTCAAAATTTTCAGTCTTTTTCCATTTATATTGCAAAAAAAAAAAATCGCAGAGGCAATCAAATACCATTAAAAGAAAGCTCTATTTGTGGGAAGAAAAGGACGCAAATTTCGTTTGGGTACAGCGTTGCATGTCCGCACAATTTCCAGTTAAAGCAGCGCAGTGCCAAATTCGGAAAACACTTCTGTTCCTTAACCTGCATAATGGTCCGGGGCTTAAGTGGTTAAGAGCATTGGGCGGAAGTGACATTTTGACGTCGCTTCCGCCCTGCAATGATATGGAGACGGGTGAGGGCCATCTTCCCCTCACTCGTCTCCATGTCAGCCCAGGGAGCAGACCCGATCGCCTCCACTGCCAATAAAAGTGATCTTGCGGCAAATCCGCCGCAGAGACCACTTTTATATTAAAGTGGACCACCTGCTGAAGAAGCGGGGTTGTGGTAGCTAGCTGCTACCATAACAACAGTATTCCTCTTCAAGGTAGCGACGTATAGGAATGGCAGGTGGTCCGTAAGTGGTTATTGCCCCTAGTTTGCCTTGTGGAACTCAAAAATGCATGAAACTTATAGGATATGTTTATGAAGTTGAGAACTTAGGCTGTACAAAGTTTCAAGACAATTGATTGAGATTTAGGCACATTATGATACATTAAGCTCTTTTTACATTAAGCTGTTCACATTAAATGTTATAGCATTGTAAAATATAGCTTAATGTGAATAACTTTTGGTGTGATTAACCAAATGAGTTGAAATTTTCAGAATATGTTGGCATAGATAGAGTTTTCTATTGTTTGACGTTTGGGGTAAATTGTTTAACATTTAAGGTCTTTTTTGTATGTTAAGCCACATTAAGCTCCCCAAAAAAACAAGTTTAATGTCCCTTATTTTCTTTGTGGGAAACCAAAATACATGAAACATAGGATAGGTTTGGGAAATTGGGAACTTAGGCTGTGCAAAGTTTCAACGCAATTTATTGAGATTTAGGCACATTAAGCTCTTTTGTACATTAACCACTTCAGCCCCGGACCATTTGGCTGCCCAAAGACCAGAGCACTTTTTGCGATTCGGCACTGCATCGCTTTAACTGACAAATGCGACGTGGCTCCCAAACAAAATTGACGAGTTCACATTTTATTTTTATTCTTTTTCACAACTAAAACAAACCACATATTCTTATCACAGCCTAAGAGCTTACACTTCACTAGCTTAACCTCAACTAAATAGGTAGCGCCACTACCCATGTACCTTTTTTTCATTCCCAAACAAAATTGACGTCCTTTTTTTTTTCACAAATAGGGCTTTCTTTTAGTGGTATTTGATCCCCTCTGCGGTTTTTATTTTTTTCGCTATAAACAAAAAAAGAGCGACAATCTTGAAAAAAGCTATATTTTTTTTTACAATTTGCTATAATAAATATCCCCAAAAACATATAAAAAAACGTTTTTTTTCCCTCAGTTTAGGCCGATATGTATTCTTCTGCATATTTTTGGCCAAAAAAATTCCAATAAGCGTTTATTGATTGATTTGCGAAAAAGTTATAGCATCTACAAAATAGGGGATAGTTTTATGGCATTTTTATTAATATTTTTTTTTACCAATAATGGCAGCTATCAGCGATTTTTATCGTGACTGCGACATTATGGCGGACACATCGGACACATTTGACGCCATTTTGGGACCACTGTCATTTATACAGCGATCAGTCTTATAAAAATGCATTGATTACTGTGTAAATGACACTGGCAGTGCGTTAAGCCAAATTAAACAAAACAAAAAAAAAAACAAGCCTAATGCCCCTAGTTTTCCTTCTGGGAGACCAAAATCCATGAAACTTCTAGGATAGGTTTGGGAAGTTGAGAACTTAGGTTGTGCAAGTTTAAAGACAATTGATTGAGGTTTAGGCACATTATAGTACATTAAGCCACAAGTTTTAGGATTGTAAATGATAGCTTAACCACTTAACGACCGCTCACTGTACATATACGTCGGCAGAATGGCACCTGGAGGCACAATCACGTACCTGTACGTGCCTGCCTTCGTATGGGTGGGGGTCCGATCGGACCCCCCTCCGGTACAGTGAGCGTTGGTTTTCCGTTCGGGAGCGATCCGTGATGAGGGGGTGGCCATTGGTTTCTGGCCACCCCCTCGCGATCGCTCCCGGCGAATGATATGCTTCCTCTGCTGTGTAAATGTAAACACAGGCAGGAGGAAGTGATGTCATCTCTCCTCGTGGCAGTCTTTTCAATCCGGCGCGAGGAGAGAAGACATCTCACAGTAAGTGCACCAACAGCCCACTGACACCAGCACACGTAGGCACACTTTTCACCCCCAGTCACCCCAGATCACCCCCCAGCCCCCAGTCACAGTTTCACTGATTGCAGTGATCATTTATTTACTGATCACTGCATTTAGTGTCATCTGTGACAGTAAAAAGTTGCAGGGCAGTTAGGTTTAGGCCCCTTTAGGTCCAGGGTAGCCCCCTAACCCCCCCTAATAAAGGTTTAACCCCTTGATCGCCCCCCAGGTAACCCTTTCACCCCTTATCGCCAGCGTCACTAAGCGATCATTTTTCCGATCGCTGTATTAGTGTCGGTGGTGCCCCTACTTAGCAAGTTATTTTTTTTAGGTTCGCCGCAGGTTTTTATAGCGTCAGGTACCCCCATATATCATCTAATAAAGGTTTAACCCTTTGATCCCCCCTAGAGTTAACCCTTTCACCAGTGATCACTGTATAAGTGTCACTGGTTAGCCAGTTAGTTATTTAGTTATTTAGGTTACCCGTCAGGTTTTTATATATCGTCAGGTACCCCCATATATTACCTAATAAAGGTTTTAACCCCCTGATTGCCCCTAGTTAATCCTTTCACCAGTGATCACCGTATAAGTGTTACGAGTGACACTGGTTGGTTAGTTTTCTTTTTATAGCATCAGGGCACCCGCCGTATGTAACCCAATAAAGGTTTACCCCCTGATCGCCCGGCGGGTGATATCAATTAGGTTTTAGTGCCAGAGAGGGTCTGCATCGCCCCAGGCAGCGTTAGGTTAGTGCCAGTAATGGTATAGTATCTGAACAGATCAATATCTAATCTGATCAGATCTAGACTAGCGTCCCCAGCGGTTTAGGGTTCCCAAAAACGCAGTGTTAGCGGGATCAGCCCAGATACCTGCTAGCACCTGCGTTTAGCCCCTCCGCCCAGCCCAGCCCAGCCCACCCAAGTGCAGTATCGATCGATCACTGTCACTTACCAAACATAACACACATAACTGCAGCGTTCGCAGAGTCAGGCCTGATCCCTGCGATCACTAACAGTTTTTTTTGTAGCGATTGATATATTTGCTGACGACAGTCAGGTGCTTTTTTACCTGTGAATCTTACTAGTGTACCCCTAAATTTAGAGCCCAAAATGGCAAATCGAAGGTACACTAGTAAAGAGGCCTACGAGATTCTGAGCATGACAGATAGTGAAGAGGAGGTCATGTATCTGTCAGATTCAGGCTCAGAATACCTTCCCGTAGAAGACAGCGGCTCCATGCCAGATAGCTCTGACGACGAAGGTGAGGTCCCTGCTAAGGTCAGGCGCACCCGATCCTGATCTTCTGAGGTTGTTGAGGAGCAAGAACCGCAGGGCTCTCGTATCATGGAGCAGACTAGTACTAGCGCCGCTATTCCTTCTGGTGAACTGGCAAGCACCAGCGGCCTAGTACAGCCTGGGTGTACATCCAGCACTGCAGTATCACTTGGTGATGTGGCGAGTCCCATAAGTGCAGTTCAAGCTGGCGAGGTGGCAAGCACAAGTAGTGTCCCGCTGCCACCAAGAAGAAGACAAAGGCAGGCCCGTCGTGCCCATAGTACCCTATCCTGATTGGGTCCCCACCACTTCTGCAGAACCCGTACTTCCCCCATTCACTGGCCAACCCGGTATTCAGGTGGAAACAGCTGATTTTATGCCACTTGATTTTTATTCACTGTTTTTCGCGGAAGATCTCTATAGATCTATTGTGGACCAGAGTAATTTATATGCTGGTCAATTCATTGCCGCTAATCCCCAGTTGCCTTCCATTGCCAGAGATTGGAAACCAATTACGGTTTCCGAATTTAAGACCTTTCTGGGCCTTTCCCTCAACATGGGCACACATAAATTTTCGTCAATGCGTGCTTATTGGTCCACGCACCCAATTGACCACATGCCCGTGTTCTCTGCCTCCATGCCCAGAAAACGATACGAGCAGATCTTGCGGTTCATGCACTTCAACAACAATGAACTTTGTCGTCCACGTGGAGACCCTGAATACGACCGGCTCTACAAAATTCGTCCCCTCATAAACCACTTCAACAAACGTTTTGCAGCCTTGTTTATTCCCGACCAAGTTGTCTGCGTTGATGAGTCCCTGATTAAATTTTCTGGCCGCTTGTCTTTCAAGCAGTACCTTCACAGCAAGCGTGCCAGATACGGGGTCAAGCTCTATAAGTTCTGTGACAGGGCAACAGGCTATGTATGGAGCTTTACGGTTTATGAGGGAAAAGATAGTCAGGTAGAGCCGGTGAACTGCCCAGATTACATAGGGAGTGCTGGCAAGATAGTGTGGAACTTGGTGTCACCCTTATTCGGAAAGGGGTACCACTTGTATGTGGACAATTATTACACGAGCGTGCCACTGTTTAGTCACTTGTTTGATCATCCGATTGGAGCGTGTGGCACCTTGCAATCTAATCGCTGGGGCTTTCCCCAGGGGCTTGTAGATTCCCGTCTTAGGCTGGGGGAGAGAGCCTGCTTGAAGTGTAATAATTTGCTCGCTGTGAAGTGGAGGGATAATAAGAATGTTTTCCTTCTTACCTCCCTTCATGCAGACACGACAGTCCAAATTCGTACGGCGACTGGTGTTGTGGAGAAACCCCTCTGTGTCCACGAACATAACCAAAACATGGGAGGGGTGGACCTCAACGACCAGAAGTTGGCGCCGTATCACATTGCCCCTAAGGCAAGACGCTGGTACAAAAAAGTGTCTCTATCCTTATTCCAATTGGCTTTGCTTAACGCTCATGTGCTATACAGAGCTTCAGGCGGGACTTTAACTCTCCTAAAATTCCAGGATGAGATAGTCACAGAACTCCTGGATCCAGGCGGTTCTACACCTCACCATCCCCTACCAAATGCAGTAAGCCGGCTGCATGAGAGGCATTTTCCTTATGTCCTTGAGAGTACCCCTACTTAACGAGCCCCCTAAAAAAGATGTTGTGTCTGTAGCAAGCGCGGATTTAGGCGTGACACCCGTTATTTTTGTCCACACTGTCCTGACAATCCTGGTCTGTGCATTGGTAAATGTTTTGATCGCTACCACACAAAAGTGACGTTTTAGCATAGTGTACAGCATTTCACAGACTAGGACACACTTACACAGGGTCTCCCAAGATGCCATTGCATTTTGAGAGACCCGAACCGTTACAGTTGTGTAAAAAAAAAGTGTAAAAAAAAAAAAACTGGAAAAAACAAAAACACAAAAAAAAAAAATAGTTGTTTTATTGTTCTTTCTCTCTCTCTATTTTTCTCTAGTGTTCTGCTCTTTTTTAATGTATTCTATTCGGCAATGTTTTATCATGCTTGCTTTTCAGGTATGTAACTTTTTGTTTTCAGGTGCGCCATTCAGCTGCAGCGCGGATTTATTTATCTTGACAGCAACAGAGTTTGCTCCCACGATACATAAAGCCGTGACTCCAGTGCTGTAGGAGGTGATTTCACCACCACAGTAAAAAAAAAGAGCATATATGCCGAAGCATGGGGGCAGCAGGGGCAGAGGAGCGATTTTGCTCCTAATGCCGCGTAAATACGGTCAAAATTCCGACGGAGGCTTGCCCGTGGAAAAGTCTGACCGTATGTACGCGGCATAACTTTTTTGCGGGAGGATGCCCCCATGCTTCGGCATATATATATTTTAGGCACAGGTTGCGTTAAATTTATTTTTTATTTTTTACTAGTTTTTTTTTTGGTATTTGCTTTGCAGGTAAGGTATGGTAAGGTCTTACTGTTATACTGTAATGTTACTTTGTTTTAATGTTAACCATCATTTGCTTAGCAGGTACGCCATTCAGTTGCAGCACAGATTTATTTATCTTGACAGCAACAGCGTTTACTCCCACGATACATAAAGCCGTGACTCCAGCGCTGTAGGAGGTGATTTCACCACCACAGTTAAAAAAAAGAGCATATATGCCGAAGCATGGGGGCAGAAGGGGCGGAGGAGCGATTTTGCTCCTAATGCCGCGTACATACGGAGGCTTGCCTGTGGAAAAGTCCGACCGTGTGTACGCGGCATAACCTTTTATGCCTCGTACATACGGTCGAAATTCCGACGGAGGCTTGCCCATGGAAAAGTCCGACTGTGTGTACACGGCATAACTTTTTTGCGGGAGGATGCCCCCATGCTTCGGCATATATAAATGGTGCATGTATGCCCATCATTAGAAGTGGGTGGATGAAGGGAGTATTCTAATGGTGGGCATACCCACCGATCAATCTCTTTTTTTCGTTCAGCCAACAGGCTGCATGAAAAAAAAGATTACAATACATGTTCAACAAGGACCAGCAACGTACTGGTTTTTTGCTGGACTTTGAATGGTTATACCAGAATGATGCCTGCAGGTTTTAGGTATCATATTGGTATCATTCTTTTCAGCCAGCGGTCAGCTTTCATGCAATCCTAGCAGATAATTAGCCTCTAGACTGCTTTTACAAGCAGTGGGAGGGAATGCCCCCCCCCCCGGATATAAACAGCGCCATTGGGAAATTGGGAAAGAATTTTATCACACCGATCTTGGAGTGGTCAGATGATGTGAGGGCAGAGGAAAGATCTATGGTCTAACCCCCCAATTTTTTTCAAAAAATTAGTACCTGTCACTACCTATTGCTATCATAGGGGCTATTTACATTCCCTGAGATAACAATAAAAATGGTAAAAAAAAAATAAAAAAAATAAAAAATGGAAGGAACAGTTTAAAAAAAAAAATGCAAAATAAATAATAAAAAAAAAAAAAAAAATAGCACCCCTGTCCCCCCCTGCTCTTGCGCAAAGGCGAATGCAAGCGTCGGTCTAGCGTCATATGTAAACAGCAATTGTACCATGCATGTGAGGTATCACCGCGAAGGTCAGATCGAGGCAGTCATTTTAGCAGTAGACCTCCTCTGTAAATCTAATGTAGTAACCTGTAAAAGGCTTTTAAAGGCTTTTAAAAATGTATGTAGTTTGTCGCCGCTGCGCGTTTGTGCGCAATTTTAAAGCATGTCGTGTTTGGTATCCATGTACTCGGCCTAATATCATCTTTTTTATTTCATCAAACATTTGGGCAATATAGTGTGTTTTAGTGCATTAAAAAAAAAAAGTATTTTTCCCCAAAAAATGCGTTTGAAAAATTGCTGCGCAAATTCTGTGTGGAAAAAAAAATGCAACATCCACTATTTTAATCTGTAGGGCCTTTGCTTTAAAAAAATATATAATGTTTGGGGGTTCAACGTAATTTTCTTGCAAAAAAAAAAATGTTTTCATGTAAACAAAAAGTGTCAGAAAGGGCTTTGTCTTCCTAATGTTGTGCATAAAATGCCAGGACAGTTCAAACCCCCCCCCCCCCCAAATGACCCCATTTTGGAAAGTAGACACCCCAAGCTATATACTGAGAGGCATGTCGAGTCCATGGAATATTTTATATGTTGACACAAGTTGCGGAAAAAAGACTATTTATTTATTTATTTATTTATTTTTTGCACAAAGTTGAGCCCATTGAATATTTTTTTTTTGTCCCAAGTGATTGAATAATGACAAAAAGAAAAAAAAAAAATGTACACAAAGTTGTCACTAAATGATATATTGCTCAAACATGCCATGGTTATATGTGGAATTGCACCCCAAAATACATTCTGTTGCTTCTCCTGAGTACGGGGATACCACAAGTGTGAGACTTTTTGGGAGCCTAGCCGCGTACGGGACCCCGAAATCCAAGCACCACCTTCAGGCTTTCTAAGGGTGTACATTTTTGATTTCACTCCTCACTGCCTATCACAGTTTCGGATGGCACAAACCCCCCCCCCAAATGACCCCATTTTGGAAAGTAGACACCCCAAGCTATTTGCTGAGAGGTATGGTGAGTATTTTGCAGATCTCGCTTTTTGTCACAAAGTTTTGAAAATTAAAAAAATAAATAAAAATGATTTTCTTTAATTTTCAAAAACAAATGAGAGCTGTAAAATACTCACCATGCCTCTCAGCAAATAGCTTGGGATGTCTACTTTCCAAAATGGGGTCATTTGGGGGGGGGGGTTGTGCTATCTTGGCATTTTATGGCCTTCAAAACTGTGATAGGTAGTGAGGAGTGAAATCAAAAATGTACGCCCTTAGAAATCCTGAAGGCGGTACTTGGTTTTCGGGGTCCTGTACGCGGCTAGGCTCCCAAAAGTCCTTCACATGTGGTATCGCCGTACTCAGGAGAAGCAGCAAAATGTATTTTGGGGTGTAATTCCACATATAACTATGGCATGTGTGAGCAATATATCATTTAGTGACAACTTTTTGTACATTTTTTTTTTCTTTTTGTCATTATTCAATCACTTGGGACAAAAAAAAAATATTCAATGGGCTCAAAATGCCTCTCAGCAAATAGCTTGGGGTGTCTACTTTCCAAAATGGGGTCATTTGGGGGGGTTTTGTGCCACCTTGGCATTTTATGGCCTTTAAAACTGTGATAGGTAGTGATAGGTAGTGAGGAGTGAAATCAAAAATGTATGCCCTTAGAAATCTTGAAAACGGTGATTGGTTTTCGGGGTCCCGTACGCGGCTAGGCTCCCAAAAAGTCCCACACATGTGGTATCCCCGTACTCAGGAGAAGCGGCAGAATGTATTTTGGGGTGTATTTTCACATATGCTCATGGCATGTGTGAGCAAGTGTAAGGCTGGCTGCAAGCCAGCCTGTATTTGTGGGAGGAGGCTGAGAGGGCTACTTAAGCCTCCTCCCCTGTAGGGTCTGGGTTGCCGTCGTTTTTGGGCCAGCTGACGTCACTTCCGGTTTCGGTTGCAGAGTGGCTGCATGGTCGGCATCAGGTTCCTCTCCGGGTGCTCACGCTGAGCTTATTGGAGGGGGGCCATCCAGCCATCTATCTGCTTCCGGCCGGTATTCTAGTGAGGGGGGACCTTGCCAGGTGTCATGCCCGCTCTTCACTCTCCTTACGTGCCGGACGCACGCCGACTTCGGTTGCAGGGCCGCCGCTTGTTACCTGCTCCTCCTCCCGGGCTCAGGCTTAGGGGGGGCACTCCATCCTGCCTCCCACTCCTCCGGGCTCACACTGAGAGAGAGGGGGGCCCCTCCGTTCTTCCTCCTACTCCTCCGGGCTCGCACAGTGAGAGGGGGGCCGTCCGTCCTCCCTCCCACTCCTCTGGGATCGCACTGGGTCATCCTCGTTGGGCTCATGCCGGCTTCAGAGAGGGGGGTCACTCGCCCGTTCATCCGTCCATCCACGCGTTGGGACCCATGCAGGCCGCCCGCCCTCCACCCACTCCCTCCTCCAGGCGCACGCCGCCACCTTTTGCAGGGCCGCCCGCTCCTCCACCCTGTCTGTTTTACCGGGCTCACGCTGAGCGGTTGGGGGCCCTCCCCCACCCACCCACCCACTCCTCTGAGCTCACGCTGGCATCTTGTCAGGCCGCCCACTCGGCTGTTTCATCCTTCCCGGGGCTCGGAGTATCAGAGGGGCGGGGCGTCGTCCATGCTGGTGTTGAGAGGGGGGCCGTCCATGCTGGTATAGAGAGGGGGGGCGTCCATGCTGGTATAGAGAGGGGGGGGCGTCCATGCTGGTATAGAGAGGGGGGGCGTCCATGCTGGTATAGAGAGGGGGGCGTCCATGCTGGTATAGAGAGGGGGGCGTCCATGCTGGTATTGAGAGGGGGGGCGTCCATGCTGGTGTCAGGGGATGGGGGGGCTGTCCATGCTGGTGTCAAGAGATGGGGGCCGTCCATGCTGGTGTCAAGAGGGCGGTCGTCCGTTTGGTGTCCGGCATTTTTATCATTGCGTTTCTGCCCCGGCATTTCTGTCATTGCATTTCTGCCCCAGCATTTTCTGTCATTGCGTTTCCTGCCCCAGCGTTTCTGTCATTGCGTTTTCTGCCCTAGCATTTCTTTCATTGCGTTTCTGCCCCAGCATTTCTGTCATTGCGTTTCTGCCCCAGCATTTCTGTCATTGCGTTTGTGCCCCAGCATTTCTGTCATTGCGTTTGTGCCCCAGCATTTCTGTCATTGCGTTTGTGCCCCAGCATTTCTGTCATTGCGTTTCTGCCCCAGCATTTCTATCTGCGTTTCCTGCCCCAGGATTTCTGTCTGCGTTTCCTGCCCCAGGATTTCTGTCTGCGTTTCCTGCCCCAGGATTTCTGTCTGCGTTTCCTGCCCCAGGATTTCTGTCTGCATTTCCTGCCCCAGGATTTCTGTCTGCGTTTTCTGCCCCAGGATTTCTGTCTGCATTTTCTGCCCCAGGATTTCTGTCTGCATTTTCTGCCCCAGGATTTCTGTCTGTGTTTTCTGCCCCAGGATTTCTGTCATAGCATTCTGCCCCAGCTGTTTCTGTCATATCGTCTCTGCCCCAGGATTTCTGTTGTTGCATGTCCATCGTAGCATTCTGCCCCAGTATTTCTGTCTCCGCGTCCAGTCTCAGCATTTCCGTCATAGCGTATCTGCCCCTGGTTTTTTTCTGTCATGGCGTTTCTGCTCAGCGTTCTGCCCCAGGATTCTGGCATTGCGTTTCTGCCTCAGCGTTCAGTTTCAGCATTTCTGTCTTAGCGTTCTGCCCCCAGGATTTCTGTCATTGCGTTTCTGCCTCAGCGTTGCAGTCTCAGCTTTTCCGTCTTCACTTTTCTGCCTCAAACGTTTCGGTCTTAGCATTTATGTCCTTGCGTTTTCTGCCCTAAGATTTCTGTCGTAGCGCTTCCGCCTCAGCGTTCAGTCTCAGCATTTCTGTCGTAACGATTCAGTCTTAGCGTTTTCAGAGAGGTGTTGTGGTTCAGTCACGGCATCCATGTTTGTACCTGGGTTAGTTAGCTAGGGCTCACATTTCGGGATCTGTCACGTCTATAGATGCATACGGGCTGAGGTTTCGTTTGTTAATGGTTGTTGACCACAATCTTCTCGCCCGTATACCATACGTCATACGATGCACGTTCATTCATTACACCTATACGATCACCCACCACGGTCCGTGGGTACACCAGCCCTGAGTGTTCAGTTTAATTTCCTGTGTCTGCGCTACAGGTTACTCTGGCTCACTCGCCACTCACACAAGGGTGGGGGGGGGGTCATCCGTCATCAGGTTCATGTACGCGCGGTGGTCTTGTCATTTCTGCATGTTCTCTTTCTTAGGTAGGCTCGTTGTTGTTCTCATGTCTGGTTGTCTGTCTTTTTCTCTAGTTTGTGTTCTCAGGTTGGGCTGCGCTGGCATCTTCGCCGTTATCAACCATGCTTGCACTCGCTTCCATCAGTCCTGCCCGTTGTCAGGGCTAGTTGATTGGTGCGGATGTCATTCACCACTGGGCTCACCCTTTAGTAGGAAGCAGTCTATATTTTCTTTCAGTTGTCGTTCTGTTGCTGAGGCCCTGGTCACCACCCAGGGTTTCACAGTCTATCTCAGGGTGTGTACTGAGCCATGGCCCCTTGTCAGCCTCAGGGGTAGGTTTGGGCAACGTCGTCATGTTTCCAGGTTCCGCTAGCGGGTCTGATCTCTTGTTTGGGCATGTCTGCATCATGCCAGGAGACTTTCTTGCCGGGGATGGAGTCTGACCCTCCTTCCTCTGTGCAGGATTTAGACTCGGTTGTCAGGTCACAGGCGGTGGCACGACCCCATCGAGTCAGGTGGGACCAGTGTTCTGTGTCTGGCATGTTTCTCCATGCTTGACGATGCTCATTGCCATAGCGCTTTGGCCTTATCCGCCGACTCCTGCAACCCATCCATCAGGTATCCAGCCCCACAACTCCTGCCAGTTGTCCATTTTTGCCCTCTCCCTCTCTCTTCCCCATACCTAGTTTGGGCAGGCTGGGGGCACATTTCTGAGGTCCGGTTGAAGCAGTACGATCTTCTCGCCCATCGGTTGCAGAGGCTCCTCAGGCCAGCCTTTGCTTCCTTTCCCCCCACGTATCCTCTCATTTACTAGCAGGTCATTCTCATGTCTGGGTTGTGCCGGGCATCAGGCTTATTCCATTCTGATCCAAACAATCAGTATCGTGACAATCGGGTATTACCTCCACCTAGAGGTCAGAATTATAATCAATCTTATTTATATAGAGACAATGAAGTAGTTCACTATGATGGTGACTATGAGCCAGACAATAACATCTCCACTCAAAATAGTTTCCTCCCTTTGAGAGATATGGGTGTTTTAGATGAAGATGCCTATCAGGCTACGTCTGCAGTCAATGAGATTGGGGGGCCGGGAGGAGGACACTATGGTTTCAATTATGGTGGCCCCAGAGATGGCAACCAGAAAGAAAACTATGGACAACAAAGTTGGGGTTTTCCCAAACAGGGCCAAGGAATAAAAAGGGTGGTAGAACTAAGAGAGGAGTTAGAGGGGGGAGGCGTGCTCAGTCCAAAAAGACCAAGGATGTAGTGGGCGCTGGCATCTTTAATCTGAGTGCGCACCCCTTGACAGCTCCGGAGTTAGCAGTTCTTGATAGAGGGTTGAAATATGCCCCACCCAGAAATTTGAATAAATTTCATACTTACATGGACATCCATAAATATGTCCGGAAATTGAATGTCCAGAGGTATATGGCTTCTAACCCATTTAACCCTTCTAAGACGGCCTCTTTTGGATTTTCACATTCTGGTCTGTCCAACGCCTCAATTTTTAACCCGCCTGGTCACCTCTCTCCTTCATTGCGAGTTTTTAGGGATTTAGCCCTAAAGGATTTAGATGAGATGCGTTTTAAACAGATTAAGACCAAAAAGGAAATAGCACAGAGGGATTCAATACCCTCTTCTTCTAACAAAAATATAGTTATTCGCCCCTCTGATAAAGGGGGCGGTATAGTCAACCTTAATAAGGATGACTATATGCAAGAAATGTACCGTATCTTAGAGGATAGGGCCACATACACTCCCTTGACATTGAACCCTGGGGAAAGATATAAAATGATATTGGAAATAATTGTCTCTAGAGGGTTTGATCACAATATCCTAAACAAAAAAGAAAAATTATTTTTGATTCCTAGATCCCCGAGGATCCCAATTATTTACTACCTACCAAAGGTGCATAAGAGTCTTACTTGCCCCCCGGGACGTCCCATCGTGAGTGAGATAGATTCCATTACTTCCCGGGTGGGCAAGTACATAGACTTCTTTTTGCAGCCCCTGGTTCGAGAGATGCCATTTTATGTCAAAAACACCAGGCATGTTATCAACCTTCTGTCTAACCTTAAACCATGTGCAGACCTATGGATGGTGACTGCAGATGTCACCTCTCTGTATACAGTGATCCCCCACCGGTTGGGTTTGGAGGTAGTATCTCACTTCCTGAACAGAGACTCTAGGTTACCAACTGAGCAGGTTGAATTTATTATGGAACTGTTGGAATATGCAGCTACCCATAATTTCTTTTGGTTTGATGGCTGTTTTTATAGACAGGATAGAGGTGTTGCTATGGGGGCTATATATGCTCCGAGTCTAGCAAACCTCTTTATGGCTAAGTGGGAGGAGGATGTCTTCTGTGTTTCAACCAGGCCGCAGGTGGTCCTTTGGGCCCGGTACATAGACGACATCCTCCTCCTATGAAACGGCAATAGAGATGATCTCACGCTGTTTATGGATGACCTCAACATTAATAATAGGGGCATACATTTGAGTTATGAAGCGAGCCAAGAAATTTATTTTTTTTTAGATTTGAGTATTTGTGTTGGGAATGAGAAATTATTACATCCACATTCTTTAAGAGTACAGATAGAAATGCATTCATACCAAGTGTTAGTTGCCACCATGCATCGTGGTTGAAATCTGTGCCAAAAAGCCAATATTTGCGATTAAAAAAGTCCCACACATGTGGTATCCCCATGCTCAGGGGAAGCAGCAAAATGTATTTTGGTGTGCAATTTCACATATAACCATGGCACGTGTGAGCAATATATCATTTAGTGACAACTTTTTGTAATTTTTTTTATTTTTTTTGTCATTATTCAATCACTTGGGACAAAAAAAAAATATTCAATGGGTTCAACATGCCTCTCAGCAATTTCCTTGGGGTGTCTACTTTCCAAAATTGGGTCATTTGGGGGGGGGGGGGGTTTGTACTGCCCTGCCATTTTAGCACCTCAAGAAATGAGATATGCAGTCATAAATTAAAAGCTGTGTAAATTCCAGAAAATGTACCCTAATGTGTAGACGCTATAACTTTTGCGCAAACCAATAAATATACGCTTATTGACATATTTTTTTTTACTAAAGACATGTGGCTGAATACATTTTGGCCTAAATGTATAACTAAAATTGAGTTTATTCGATTTTTCTTATAATAAAAAGTAGAAAATATAATTTTTTTTCAAAATTTTCAGTCTTTTTCCCTTTATATCGCAAAAAATAAAAAATAAATCGCAGAGGCAATCAAATACCATTAAAAGAAAGCTCTATTTGTGGGAAGAAAATGACGCAAATTTCGTTTGGGTACAACATACATTGCATGTCCGCACAATTTCCAGTTAAAGCAGCGCAGTGCCAAATTGTGAAATCACCTCTGGTCATTATGGTCCGTATTGGTCCGGTCCTTAAGTGGTTAACCACTTCCCGCCCAGTCAATAGCGAATTGACGTCCGGGAAGTGGTTGCAATATCGATACTGGACGTCATATGACGTCCTGCAGGATATTGCCTTGCGCGCGCCCGCGGGGGCGCACAGCGCGGTGATCGGGGACGGCATGTGTCCCTCGGACACAGCGCTTCCCCGATCACGGTAAACAGCCAATTTCATTGGCTGTTTACCATGTGATCGGCTGTGTCAAAGTCACAGCCGATCACCTGTCAAAACAAACTCGGCGGCGCGCTCCGTGCGCGCCGCCACAGGCTTGCAGAGCGGGGATCGGGGAAGGCGAGTGTCCCTTGGACACAGCGCGTCCCCGATCAGAGTAAACAGACAATGAATTGGCTGTTTACCACGTGACCGGCTGTGTCCAATCACAGCCGGTCACAAATGTAAACAAACTCCACAGGAGTTACTACCTGATCCCTGCTCTCTCCTCACACACCGATCTGTGAGGAGAGAGAAGAGATCAGTAAGTTAGCTCAGTGTAGTTTGTCTACATAAGTTTACAGTGCACAACACGGCCCCCCCCATAAAGAGGACCTGTCACACAGCCCAGCACATCAATCAGCCCAGCCAATCAGCCCATCTGTCAATCAGCCCATCTGTCAATCAATCAGCCCATCTGTCAATCAATCAGCCCATCTGTCAATCAATCACCCCACCTGTCAATCAATCACCCCATCTGTCAATCAATCAACCCATCTGTCAATCAATCAATCAGCCCATCTGTCAATCAATCAGCCCATCTGTCAATCATCTGTCACAGGCCCACCTTCATCGGTACCGCCATTGGCACCGCCACACAGGCTACCAGTACCGCCATCGGTACCAGTACCACCACCAGTACCGCCACCAGGCCCAGCATCTATACTGCCACACAGGCCCGCTACCAGTATCACCACTAGTGCCGCCATCGGTACCACCACCAGTACCACCACCCGTACCACCGTCGGTAGTGCCACCACCACCTGTACCACCACCTGTACCGCCATTGGTACCATCACCACCCGTACCACCACCACCTGTACCGCCATCGGTACCACCACCACCTGTACCGCCATCGGTACCACCACCACCCATACCACCATCGCTACCACCACCACCCGTACCGCCATCGGTACCGCCCTACCCACCACCACCCGTACCGCCATCGGTACCACCACCACCTGTACCGCCATTGGTACCACCACCACCCATACCGCCATCGGTACCACCACACAGGCCCACCACTAATACCTCCATCGGTACTACCACACAGACCGCCACCACTACCACCAGCAGTACCATTACACAGGCCCACCAATAAGCACTGCCATAATGTCCCAAAGGGTTTACACACCTGAGGAGGCATATGCCATTCTTGCCATGTCGGATGATGAGAGCAGCGGGGAGCTCCCATTATCCGATTCTGGTTCGGAATACGAGCCAGTGGAGGATAGTGGCTCAGAGTCCGAGTCCCCGGAGGAAACCGTCCCTCCCAAAAGAATGCGATCGGCACCAAGATCAGCACCAAGATCAGCACCAAGATCAGGAGAACTGCCCACCACCAGCAGCGCCATACCCCAGGAAGAGGAGCCCAGTACAAGCAATGGAAATGCACGCTCAACCCGAAGAATCCAGCCCCAATCCTACCTTCCCGATGCCCTGGCAAACCCCTTATGGTTGCCTGCCAACTCAGGATCCGCTATCATCCCCCCTTTCACCGCACAGCCAGGTGTGCAGCCCGACACTACAAATTTTTCTAAATTTGATTATTTTTGTTTATTTTTCCCACAAGATTTGCTGCAGAATATAGTGGATCAAACGAATCTGTATGCATCCCAATTTATTGCTGCCAACCCCGATTCTTCCTACGCCCGCATGTTCCAGTGGCGGCGTCTAACATTGGAGGAATTTAAATTATTTTTGGGCCTTATGTTCAATATGGGGCTTACAAAAAAGAACGAAGTCCATTCATATTGGTCCAAACGCCCCATCCAACACACGCCCATATATTCCGCTGTCATGTCCAGGAAAAGATACGACATGATTATGCGCTTTCTCCACTTCAATGACAATTCACAGTGCCCTCCCCGAGATCATCCCAACTACGACAAATTGTACAAGATACGCCCCCTAATCAATGCCTTTTCCCAGCGATTTGAAGAAGTTTTCATCCCAGACCAAAAAATTTGTGTGGACGAGTCCCTCGTACATTTCACCGGCCGACTGCAGTTCAAGCAGTACATACCAAGCAAGAGAGCCAGGTATGGGTTAAAATTAAATAAATTATGTGATCGAGCCACTGGATACGTCTGCAAATTCAGGATCTACGAAGGCAAAGACTCCCAGCTCCAGCCCCGTGATTGCCCCACATATATTGGAACCAGTGGGAAAATTGTCTGGGAGTTGGCATACCCCCTGTTCGGAAAAGGTTACCATTTATATGTTGATAATTATTATACCAGCCTGCCCCTTTTTCGCCACCTTTACAGTAAACAAACCCCGGCCTGCGGTACCTTCAAAAAAAAACGGAAGGGATTCCCACAAAATTTATTGACAAAAAAATTGCGACCTGGAGAATCGGCATCCATGAGGAACGAGGAGGTGTTGGCCATGAAGTGGAGGGACAAGAAAGATGTCCACATCCTCTCTACGATCCACAATGACACCATGGTGGAGATCCCAAGAAGACGCGGCTCCATTGTAAAGCCTGAATGTGTCCACGACTACAATTTGTACATGGGGGGGGGTGGATTTAAACGACCAGATGCTACAGCCCTACTTATCAACCAGAAAGTCCCATTATTGGCACAAAAAAGTTGCGTTTCACCTGTTTCACATGGCCCTTTTTAATTCGTTTGTCTGCTACCAAAAAGCAACTCAAAATCACCGACTCCACTACCTCCAATATATCGAAGATATCATCGATGCCCTCATTTACCAACAAGATCCCGCCCCAGGAAGCATTCGCTCTGATAGTGTGAGTCGGCTTCACGAGCGACACTATCCCTTTAGCATCCCCCCCACAGAATCTGGAAGAAGACGCCAAAAGAAATGCCGTGTATGCAGCAGAGGAGGAGTAAGAAGAGACACCAGCTATTATTGTCCCGATTGTCCCTCCCAACCTGGCCTGTGCATCGGAAATTGCTTCAAAAATTATCATACATCCATTAGTTCCCCTTATTATTAACAGACTGCCACTTCCCTATTTGCCTGCTACCATGTTACTAACTACCTTCCATGTTAATTAACTGACCCTGGCCTGTTTACCGACGATGCCTCTGCCTGCCGATTTAAACCACGTTTCTGACTTCCACGTGTACCGACCTTGGCCTGTTAAATCGACCATGTTTTTGCCTGCCACTTGGACTGATCTTTTGGCCATCTACTTTTAGTACACAGGGGTCTCACATATGTGAGGGGCTTCAGAATAGCGTTCTGAGTAGAGAAAACCAGTTTTTCGTTTTCTGTGCTCCAAGAACAGGGTCTGGTTGCCCGGAGGCTTCAAAGCGATTTGGGTGGGAAAAGCCTCTACCCCTGTCCCCCTGGCCCTAAGCTTGATGGTCCTTCCTGCTGCCTGGACCAATAATTTGGCTGTGCTGACCATATTACTGCCTGTAATGACCCATGACATTATGGACCATGTTTCTTCCTGCTGCTTGGACCAATACTTTGGCTGTGTTGACCATATATCTGCCTGCTGCCTCTACTGACTTTGGACAGCATTTCTGCCGGGACACCTCTGCCTGCTACCTGGACCTGTGCTTTGGCTGTGCTCTGGCTGTGCTGACAGTATCTCTGCCTGTGCGAACTATGGACAGTATTCCTGCCTGCTGCCTGGATGATTGCTTTTGCTGTCGCTGACCTCATCCCTGCCTGCTGCCTGGACCGATGCTCTCCTCTGTGGACCACTGCACTTCTAAAACCACAGGTAATCTTTTGTTATTTGGTATGTACCTGCTATGTGTTAGATATATGAAGGGCCTTCAAAAATGTGATCGGTAGTCAGAAAATGATATGTGCAATTAATGCTGCTAGAATGCCTGGAGGTGCTACTTGGATGTTGGGCCTCTGTATGTGGCCAGGCTGTGTAAAAGTCTCAAACATGTGGTATCGCCATACTCAGGAGGAGTAGCAGAATGCATTTTGGGGTGTAATTTTTGCTATGTACATATTATGTGTTAGAAATATCTTATAAATTGACAACTTTGTGTAAAAAAAATGCATTTTAATTTTTTCTCCACATTTTCCAAAACCTTCTGGAAAAAAATGAACCGTTCAAAAGACTCATAATGCCTCATAGATTATACGTTGGGGTGTGTGCTTTCAAAAATGGGGTCATTTTGTGGAAAATTCTATTGTCCTGGTGCTCCAGGGCCTTCAAAATTGTAATAGGTGGTTGAGAAAGGATATGTGCGATTTATGCTTGTAGAACGCCTGAAAGTGCTACTTCAATGTTGGGCCTCTGTATATGGCCAGGCTGTGTAAAAGTCTCACACATGTGGTATCGCTATACTCAGGAGGAGTAGCAGAATGCATTTTGGGGTGTTATTTTTGCTATGTATATGCTATGCGTTAGAAATATCTTATAAATGGACAACTTTGTGTAAAAAAAAATGCATTTTCATTTTTTCTCCACATTTTCCAAAACCTTCTGGAAAAAAATGAACCGTTCAAAAGACTCATAATGCTTCATAGATTATACGTTGGGGTGTGTGCTTTCCAAAATGGGGTCATTTTGTGGAAAATTCTATTGTCCTGGTGCTCCAGGGCCTTCAAAATTGTAATAGGTGGTTGAGAAAGGATATGTGCGATTTATGCTTGTAGAACGCCTGAAAGTGCTACTTCAATGTTGGGCCTCTGTATATGGCCAGGCTGTGTAAAAGTCTCACACATGTGGTATCGCTATACTCAGGAGGAGTAGCAGAATGCATTTTGGGGTGTTATTTTTGCTATGTATATGCTATGCGTTAGAAATATCTTATAAATGGACAACTTTGTGTAAAAAAAATGCATTTTCATTTTTTCTCCACATTTTCCAAAACCTTCTGGAAAAAAATGAACCGTTCAAAAGACTCATAATGCTTCATAGATTATACGTTGGGGTGTGTGCTTTCCAAAATGGGGTCATTTTGTGGAAAATTCTATTGTCCTGGTGCTCCAGGGCCTTCAAAATTGTAATAGGTGGTTGAGAAAGGATATGTGCGATTTATGCTTGTAGAACGCCTGAAAGTGCTACTTCAATGTTGGGCCTCTGTGTATGGCCAGGCTGTGTAAAAGTCTCACACATGTGGTATCGCTATACTCAGGAGGAGTAGCAGAATGCATTTTGGGGTGTCCTTTTTGCTATGTATATGCTATGCGTTAGAAATATCTTATAAATGCAATGGATGATCGCCCTAAACTGGAAAACACACAACCTTCCTTGGTCCCAGGTCTTGGCCAGAATGGAGGCTCTTAGATTATCTGAAAGGATCCACCATACTCTCTTAGATAGCATACACACATACAATGGAAAATGGATGTATTGGTCTCCAACTTAACAGAACTTACCGCTATAACATACTATTGAGCGCACTACTATGGGACCTTTTTTTTTTTTTCCCACGCCACCCCACCTTCACACCCAAATGTTATCTTGTCCTTATGGTTGATACTGATTGCATATGGATATAACCTTTGTTGCCATTCTCATGTACAAACTTTTGTAAACCCAAGCACTACCGTACTTTGTATATCACTTTATACTGAAGTTTGTCATTTTACTGTCTTCCAAAATAAAACTTTTGTAAACAAAAAAAAAAAGAAATATCTTATAAATGGACAACTTTGTGTAAAAAAAATGCATTTTCATTTTTTCTCCACATTTTCCAAAACCTTCTGGAAAAAAATGAACCGTTCAAAAGACTCATAATGCTTCAAAGATTATACGTTGGGGTGTGTGCTTTCCAAAATGGGGTCATTTTGTGGAAAATTCCATTGTCCTGGTGCTCCAGGGCCTTCAAAAGTGTAATAGGTGGTTGAGAAAGGATATGTGCGATTTATGCTTGTAGAACGCCTGAAAGTGCTACTTCAATGTTGGGCCTCTGTATATGGCCAGGCTGTGTAAAAGTCTCACACATGTGGTATCGCTATACTCAGGAGGAGTAGCAGAATGCATTTTGGGGTGTCATTTTTGCTATGTATATGCTATGCGTTAGAAATATCTTATAAATGGACAACTTTGTGTAAAAAAAATGCATTTTCATTTTTTCTCCACATTTTCCAAAACCTTCTGGAAAAAAATGAACCGTTCAAAAGACTCATAATGCTTCAAAGATTATACGTTGGGGTGTGTGCTTTCCAAAATGGGGTCATTTTGTGGAAAATTCCATTGTCCTGGTGCTCCAGGGCCTTCAAAAGTGTAATAGGTGGTTGAGAAAGGATATGTGCGATTTATGCTTGTAGAACGCCTGAAAGTGCTACTTCAATGTTGGGCCTCTGTATGTGGCCAGGCTGTGTAAAAGTCTCACACATGTGGTATCGCTACACTCAGGAGGAGTAGCAGAATGTATTTTGGGGTGTAGTTGCAATTATGCATAAGCTGTGTGAGAGAAAAAAACTGTTAATATGACCAGTTTGTGTAAAAAAAAAAAAAAAAAAAATTAAATTTTCCCAAGAATTGTGGGAAAAAAATACAACTTCAAAAAACTCACCACGCCTCTTAGTAAATACCTTGGACTGTCTACTTTCCAAAAAGGGGTAATTTTGGGGTATTTGTACTTTCCTCGCTTGTTAGTGTCTCAAGAAATGAGATATCCCTTCAGTACATCAGGCGTGATCAGATGTGATAAATTTTCAGTGATTGCCACCATAGTTTGTAGACTCTATAACTTTCACAAAGACCAAATAATATACACTAATTTGGGTTCATTTTACCAAAGATATGTAGCAGTATACATTTTGGCACAAATTTATGAAGAAAAATTACTTATTTGCAAAATTTTACAATAGAAACGAAAAAAAAGTGTTTTTTTTTTAAAAAAAATGCTGTTTTTTTGCTTATATCGCAAAAAATAAAAAACCCAGTGGCGATTAAATACCACCAAAAGAAAGCTCTATTTGTGAGAAGAAAATGATAAAAATTTTGTTTGGATACAGTGTAGCATGACTAAGTAATTGTCATTCAAAGTGTGAGAGTACTGAAAGCTGAAAATTGGTCTGGGCGGGAAGGTGCATAAGTGCATGGTATTGAAGTGGTTAAAGGATCAGTAAAGAATTTTTTTTTTTTTTAAATAACAAACATGTTATACTTACCTCCGCTGTGCAGCTCGTTTTGCACAGAGTGGCCCCGATCCACGTCTTCTGGGGTCCCTCGGCGGCTGTCTCGGCTCCTCCCCGCAATCACTCATCACCTATATGCGAGCAAGCTCGCATGGTGGTGAGTGATTGTGGGCGTGCTCCAGTGATACAGCCAGCGGCTATTGCCACTCAATTTATCACTCGGCCCCGCCCCCCGGTGCACTGCGTCATTGGAGGTGATTGACAGCAGCGTGAGCCAATGGCTGCGCTTCTTTCAATCCATCCACTGTAACCAATCAACGGCCAGGCTGAGCGGCGAACAGTATGTCGGGGGTCAGCGCGGGACTTTCAAGGGGTCAGGTAAGTAAAACGGGGGGGGCTGGGGGGCCGGTATTGTCAGATTTTTTTCACCCTAATGCATAGAATGCATTACGGTGAAAAAACTTTTACCTTTACAACCCCTTTAACGTGAATAACTTTTGGTATGATTTACCAAATGATCTGAAATTTTCAGAATATGTTGGCATAAACAGAGTCTTGTATTGTGTGAAGTTTGAGGGAAATTTGTTAACATCTAAACTCTTTTTTGTACGTTAAGCCACATTAAGCTTCCCAAAAAACAAGCTTACTGTAGGGACATTAACCACTTCCTGCCCGGCCTATAGCAGAATGACGGCCGGGCGGTGGTTCTGTTATCCTGACTGGGCGTCTATTGACGTCCTGCAGGGTAACAGCCGCTGCGCGCCCGTGGGGGCGCGCATCGCGGCGATCGGTGGTGCGGTGTGTCAGTCTGACACACCGCTACACCGATCTCGGTAAAGAGCCTCCGACGGAGGCTCTTTACCACGTGATCAGCCGTGATAGACGCGAGTAGAGGAGAACCGATCGGCGGCTCTCCTGACAGGGGGGTTCGCGCTGATTGTTCATCAGCGCAGCCCCCCCTTGGATGCCCGCCCAGGACCACCAGGGAAGCTGCCAGGACCACCAGGGAAGCCCCTAACATGTGGATGGCCAGGTACATCCCCCATGGCCATCCACATGTTACAAAACATGCCCAACATATGCCAATCAGTGTCCACAAATGGGCACTGACTGGCACCATAGTAGCACATATAAAAACAGTGATGCCCAGCAATGCCCCCCACCAGAGTAACCAGTGCCACTCATCAGTGTCCCTCAGTGCCACCTATCAGTGCCCATCAGTGCCCACCTATCAGTGCCCAACTTTGCCACCTATCAGTGCCACCCATAAGTGCCCATCAGTGCCGCCTATGAGTGCCCATCAGTGCTGCCTATGAGTGCCCATCAGTGCCGCATACCAGTGCCACCTATCAGTGCCCATCAGTGCCACCTATCAGTGCCCCTCAGTGCCCATCATCAGTGCTACCTCATTGGTGCCGCTTTATCAGTGCCCGTCAGTGCAGCCATATCAGTGCCCGTCATTGAAGAAAACTTATTTGTTTACAAAAAATTTTAACAGAAACAAATAAAAACGTTTTATTTTTCAAAATTTTTGGTCTTTTTTTTATTCGTTGCTCAAAAAATAAAAATCAGAGGTGATCAATTACCACCAAAAGAAAGCTCTATGTGTGGAAACAAAATGATAAAAAATTTGTTTGGGTACAGTGTTGCATGACCGCGCAATTGTCATTCAAATTGCAACTGCGCTGAAAGCTGAAAATTGGCTTGGGCAGGAAGGTGCGTAAGTGCCTGGTATTGAAGTGGTTAAGGGAGCTTGCCTTGTGGGAGGCCAAAATCCATGAAACTTCAGATGTGGGAACCTGAGAACTTAGGTTACGCAAAGTTTCAAGGCAATTGATTAAGGTTTAGGCTCTTTTGTCAGGGAAGGCTTCACCCACTGGTGGCGCTGTCGTTCCTATGGATCGCAGTACTAGTGTCCACCAGCAGGTGTCCTCTCGCAGCCTGTATCTTTGACAGAGGATCTCACCTGCTGGTGGTAATGCCTGATCCATGGGCCGTAGTACCGGCTTCCACCAGCAGGGGTATTCCGGCAGTGTGGGGCAGGCAGTACTTCCTTCGATCAGCTGTTACATGAGGACAATTATAGCAGTCCTATAAATACCCGGCGAGCCCTTACATGCTCGCCTTGGTATCTTTCTCCTGGAGCCCTGACCTTGGAGCCTGTAGCCTGAGCCTGTCCTTGAGCCTGTCCTTGAGCCTGAGCCTGTCCTTGAGCCTGAGCCTGTCCTTGAGCCTGAGCCTGTCCTTGAGCCTGAGCCTGTCCTTGAGCCTGTGCCTGTCCTGTCCCGTCCCGTCCAATCATGACCTGACCTGATCCCCGTCCTGAGCCTATCCATCCGTCTTCTCCCTGCCTGGTTTTGTTCCCTATTCCCATCTGCTGACTTCCCGTGTATGACCTTGGCCTGGCTACGTTTATGCCCCTGGAACACTCCTTTGTCAATCTCCTGATCTGCTGTGTATGACCCCGGCCTGGCTTACATTCAAGACTCTGGTACTGCCCTTTGTTGCATATATTATTTGTTGTTTGTGGGTTGTTTGGTTAGTTTGCACTGTTTGTATTTATCTATATCACCTTCTCAATAAACCCCATTATATTTCACTCTACATGCGTTTTGGTTATCTCTGTGCAGTCCACACAGTCTGGTCAATTAATTTCCTGATAGTATACCAAGGCCACCTGATCAGACGTGGCCGCATAGAGAAATCATTTTGGCTTTAGTGTATTTTGCTAAACATGAATACCAATGAGGTTATTTTTTATGCTCTACTGGCGTCTGAGAATAGTGTATACTGCCGCCAGGCATTGACAGAGCGAACCAGCGATCAGCTGCTAGGGGACATTAGGTTTATTCACTCCCTGGTTGATCAGGGGTTTATGCCCTTTGGGGAAGTTCAGCCTTTGATTCAAATATGCACTGAGCTAGCCCTGTCCTGTGTTCCAAAGGGCCGTGATGATTACACTCCCCCTTTCAGTTTTGATCAGGTGGAGTCCCTAGTATGGTTATTGGAGGATGACTCTGCATCCTTTTTTGAGCACTATTTGGCCTGTTCCAAGCAGTTGCTAGAAGATTGTATTTGTGCAGTGCAGTCTCTGATTAGGCAGGGTGTGTGTAAACCAACTTTTGTTCAGCCTGTGTTTCCTCCTGTAACAAGTCCACAAAAACCTCCTCCAGCCTCTGTCCCCGTGTCTCTGCCATATTCTTCCATTTGCTCGATTCCATCTTTTTCATACATTCCCCCCGTTATTTGCAAACCTGCAGTGACTAAATCTAAGGAGAAGCAAAGGTACTTCCCGACCCACACTATCCAACCAGTAACCCAACCTACCTCCACACCCACCAACCTGCTCCAGCCTGCAGTTCCAGAGCCAGCCTTCCAGCCTGCCGTTCCAGAGCCAGCCTTCCAGCCTGCCGTTCCAGAGCCAGCCTTCCAGCCTGCCGTTCCAGAGCCAGCCTTCCAGCCTGCCGTTCCAGCCTTTCAGCCTGCAGTTCCAGGGCCAGCCTTCCAGCCTGCAGTTCCAGGGCCAGCCTTCCAGCCTGCAGTTCCAGGGCCAGCCTTCCAGCCTGCAGTTCCAGAGCCAGCCTGCAGTTCCCGGGCCAGCCTTCCAGCCTGCAGTTCCCGGGCCAGCCTTCTAGCCTGCAGTTCCCGGGCCAGCCTTCCAGCCTGCAGTTCCCGGGCCAGCCTTCCAGCCTGCAGTTCCAGAGCCAGCCTTCCAGCCTGCAGTTCCAGAGCCAGCCTGCCAGCCTGCAGTTCCAGAGCCAGCCTGCCAGCTTGAAGTTCCAGTGCCAGCCTGCCAGCTTGGGGTTCCTGTGCCAGCCTGCCAGCTTGGGGTTCCTGTGCCAGCCTGCCAGCTTGAGGTTCCTGTGTCAGCCTGCCAGCTTGAGGTTCCTGTGTCAGCCTGCCAGCTTGAGGTTCCTGTGCCAGCTTGCTAACTTGAAGTTCCTGTGCCAGCCTGCCAGCTTGAAATTCCTGTGCCTGTCTTCCAAACAGAAGTCCTGATGACGGTGTCCCAGACGGAAGATCCGGTGTCCTAGTCGGAAGATCCGGTGTCCCAGTCGGAAGATCCGGTGACCCCCGCCTGAAGATTCGGTGCATGGGACCCCCACCTGAAGATCCGGTGCCCGTTTCCCAGCCTGTGGTTGCGGTGCCCGTTTCCCAGCCTGAGAATGTGGTGCCCGCTGTAGTGCCTGTTTCCCAGCTTGAGGTTGCGGTGCCCGTTTCCCGGCTTGAGGTTGCGGTGCCCGTTTCCCGGCTTGAGGTTGTGGTGCCCGTTTCGCAGTCTATGGAGCCTACTGCCCAGCCTGAGATGTTCCTGTCTGCTGCCCAGCCTGAGATGTTCCTGTCGGCTGCCCAGCCGGAGATGTTCCTGTCGGCTGCCCAGCCGGAGATGTTCCTGTCGGCTGCCCAGCCGGAGATGTTCCTGTTTGCTGCCCAGATCAATGACCCAGAGCCTGCTGCCCAGCTTGTCTGCCCGGATGTGCCTGCTTTCCACTTGGACGTGCCCCTCGTCCAGCCTAAAGTGCCTGATGACCAGGCTGAAGTACCCTCATCTTTAGTGCTACCCAATGCCCTAGACTTTAAACAAACAATCAAGACTGGTTGGAGCATCCGGAGGCCGCTCCTTTTGGGGGGTACTGTCAGGGAAGGCTTCACCCACTGGTGGCGCTGTCGGTCCTATGGATCGCAGTACTAGTGTCCACCAGCAGGTGTCCTCTCGCAGCCTGTATCTTTGACAGAGGATCTCACCTGCTGGTGGTAATGCCTGATCCATGGGCCGTAGTACCGGCGTCCACCAGCGGGGGTATTCCGGCAGTGTGGGGCAGGTAGTACTTCCTTCGATCAGCTGTTACATGAGGGCAATTATAGCAGTCCTATAAATACCCGGCGAGCCCTTACATGCTCGCCTTGGTATCTTTGTCCTAGAGCCCTGACCTTGTAGCCTGTAGCCGGACCCTGAGCCTGTACCTGTCCTGACCTGATCCCCGTCCTGAGCCTATCCATCCGTTTTCTCCCTGCCTGGTTTTGTTCCCTGTTCCCATCTGCTGACTTCCCGTGTATGACCTTGGCCTGGCTACGTTTATGCCCCTGGAACACTTCTTTGTCAATCTCCTGATCTGCTGTGTATGACCCCGGCCTGGCTTACATTCAAGATTCTAGTACTGCCCTTTGTTGTATAGATTATTTGTTGTTTGTGGGTTGTTTGGTTAGTTTGCACTGTTTGTATTTATCTATATCACCTTCTCAATAAACCCCATTATATTTCACTCTACATGTGTTTTGGTTATCTCTGTGCAGTCCACACAGTCTGGTCAATTAATTCCCTGATATATTTTTAAATTAAGCTGTTCACATTAAATGTTTTAGGATTGTAAAATATAGTTTAATGTGAAAAGCTTTTGGTGTGGTTTACCAAATGATCTGAAATTTCCAAAATATGTTGGCATAGACTAGTATTGTGTGAAGTTTTGGGGAAATTGGTTAACATCTAAGATCTTTTTTGTACATTAAGCTCCCCAATAAACAAGTGTAGCGATACCCACAGTTAAGAGGGCTGCTGGTATTGATTTGGACCGCTGTCAACCCCTGGCAATCGGCTCTAACCTCCCGTGGCACAGCTAGTGATAGTGGGATAGGACAGCGTGATCGCAACTGTTGGTGACGCAGTACTGCTATGGATCCTTCTTCTGGCAGTGAGGGTAAGGGATCACATCTGGGGACAGCAGGGGCTAAAAGCCGTTTCACCAGATCGGTATTGGTCCCAATGATGAGAGAGCTTCTTGAGGGCCCTGGTAGCCAGGGACAGACAATGGCCAGTGTCTCAAAGTTCTGGGGCTTCCCAGCCCTCAATGGATCACACAACAACTTGATCCGCAGACATCCATCACAAGAGTACTCTTCTGCTTGAATACCCTGAATCTTGGTGTCTCCCAACTCTTCCAGGGGCAGGTATGACAGGTACTTCTTGTAAAAGTCTCTGGTCATCAGGGTAACCTGAGCACCTGTATCAAGGATGGCTCTGGTGTAGATCCCTTCAATCAGAACAGGCACTACAGGCAGAGGACCTACCAATTGGGTAGCAGTCCTTTTGGAAACACCTGTAACAGCAGACTGGCATACTTGGACTTGTGCTCTCTTCAGCTTCCGGCGCTGGGAATGCTGTTTCTGGCGTTGTTTGGAAGGCTGATAAGCGTTGTTCACTGAGGACGACATAAACTGCAGGTGTCCCCCACCGCTCCCTCGCAGATTCAGGGAAAGTTATTTTTGAAGGCCCGGATCTTCTCTCCATTCTTGGGTCACTTCTCTGAGGCCTCTGCCAGCCTTCTGTCTCCATTCGTGGACTTGGACATACTTGCTGGTAGTGACCTACACCTCCACAGTTTCGACAGATGTCTTGCTTCGTGGGCTTTTGGGCGGACAATCCAGTACTTTCTGCCATCAATTTGTTCATCATCTCAGCCAGCTGGGACACTTGCACCTTCAGTGTGTCTATCTCAGACCTGACATCCAGTCTCCATTATTTTGGACATCTGAGTCTTCAGGATCTCTACTTCTGAGTCCCGTTCCGTAGCCATAACTGATCTGACTCCCACCGCGGGGAGGGTAGTGGTCTTCTCAGCCCCTTGCTGTTCATTTAAGAGGGCTTCTTCATCTCTCATGATCCGCACAAGATCTGGGTAACTCAAAGTCATCACTCCCTCAGAGGTCTTCAAGTAGAGCCAAACTGGATCTGAACGCAGGGCTCCCCTCAGGATCTGCTTCATTTGGGTTGCGTCTATGACCTGTGGCAGTATTCCCTTCTTTAGGACAATTTGGCACAGCTTCCGGTTTAGCCTCTGCACATATTCGGATAACTTCTCTCCCGGCTGTTGGAGGATATGTTTGAACTGGTATATCAGTTCAGTCGCCTTCTCCAGCTGGCCAAATTCCTCCTCCAGCATAGCCAGATAATCGTATGCGGTACAGGTAGCGTTGCTAAGCCTGAGGTTCTTTACAGCTTCAGCAGCAGCACCCTTTAGACTTTCGCTGATGCGCTGCTTCTTCTGCGCCTCTGATACCTCCCATACTTCTACTGCCTGCATTGCCTGCTCGATCCAAGTATCGAAATCTTCCTCCCCGGGTGGCACAGGTTGAGAAAAGCCCGGAGCAAAAAGACAGAATGCCATAGGCGGAGGGCTGGGCATGACTGAGTGAACAGAGTATGTAATAAGAGAAGATTAACTATTGGCTAATGGAAATATAGAGGGGAGGGGTGAAGGCTAGATAAAAGGAAGACCCCGCCCCTCTGAGTTAACACAGCACAGGGGAAAGTTTCCAGCAGCATGTCAGCTAGCAGCAGCATGTCTGCTGTAGACATACTTCTGGCCCAGCTTCGGGCAGAGGCTGCGACACGGGGCGAGGATTGGCTCCAGGAGACCCTGGGGCCGATGCTTTCAAGTCCGGCCGGGTCACAAGGTACCGCGGGGAGAGAGGCTGGGCAAGCTCGGAGGTCTAGACCCCCGGATCGCTACTCACCGGGCCCCTCCCCGAGAGCTCAGCGGCAGATTGGGAGTCCCCCTAGGGCCCCTTCGGGCCCCCCGGCTAAGCACGCCGCATTGCCCAAGGCGGGGGGTACCGGAAGGAATCCCCCTCAAGTGCGGAGCTCAGCGGGGGGCCACACCGGGAGTTCCGGTGTGGCCGATAGGCCCGCGCGGCGCGTGGAGTCGGATCAGGCGGGCCCGGCCCCTCGGGGGTCCCCAGCGGGTTTGGGGCTCCTGTGGGGGTCATCGGTGGCCACGGCATCCGGGCATCCCCCCCCCTCGGCCGGACATTGGGTGCAGGAGGCTGCGGGAGGTGGTGTGCCAGTGAGTGATGACGGCGGTGCGGGTGAGCAGAGACAGCGTGGAGGCAAGGCGGTTAAGAAATCGGCGGGCGGGTCAGGTGCGCGGAGGTGGGACCAATCGGGTCCTGACCCCTCGGCTTCCAGGGACAGGTCACCTGGTGAGCTATCGTCTGGTGGTGAGGAGCTGGCTGGTGTGCTGTCAGAGGGTGAAGTATGCGGCTCGGAGGAGGATCGGAGACCCGGACGGTCGGAGGCAGCGGTGGATTAGAGTGGATCGGCTGGTGTGAGTTCTTCCAGGCAGCCCGGTAAGTCTCTTTCAATTGTTTCTGCTGGGGGCCAGGAGGGGAATGGTGCCCAGGTGGGTATGTCGGCTGCGGGTATGGGTTTTGCGGTGCAAGTTCGGGGTCAAGATGATGGACAGGCAGGGCGGGGTGCGTTCCAGGATGGGGGAGGTGCACGGCCGGACGGGCTGCAGGGGTTTCTTGCGGGCATCAAATCCTTAGTCAGCCAATTTGAACAGGGGGATGGCGGGCGAGTCAGTCCGGCGGCGGCGTGGGTCCCGCCAACAGGGACGGCTGGGCCCGCTGCCGTGGTGGGGTCACCGGTTACACCTGCGGGGAATATTGGGGTGGGGGATGCTGTAGGGTTGGGTTCTGCAGCTGTGGCCACAAAAGAGGGTGGTGCGGTGGAACAGGCGGCAAGGCAGGATGTCATTAGGTTGGATGATGCTGCTAAATGTGAGATGTATGTGTGTTATGAGGCATTGCTGGGATCTCACCTGAAACCCGAAGTGAAGGAAAAGATATGGAAGGGTGAGTATGTGGAGATGTTCTCACTTCTGCCATTAGAGAAGTTTCATCTGGACAGGGTAAAACCGGATGATTCAAAAAAAGAGGGTGAGGAGAAGAGGAGATATAGGCTGATCCCACGGACGTTTACAAACTGGTTGCCAGCGTTCTCCATTATGGCTAGTGTTATAGGGCAAAAGAACCCGGAACATTGTTCGGCACTATTTGGTTATCAGGACTCTATAGGGGAAGCATACAGAGTGTACGGGGGCACGGGGTGGCTCAGATATGATGAACAATTCAGGCAGAGGAGAGCGGTGAGGCCTGGTCTGCGGTGGGATAATAAGGACATAAGCTTATGGATGCGGTTGATGACGGCGCTGAGGGCTTCTAGTCAGTTTTTTCAGGGGAGGGCCGGTGGAACCTCTTCCCCAGGACAATCGGCCGGGAAACAAAAGGGGGTGTGCTGGCAATATAATGAGGGCTCCTGCAAGTTTGGGGGGTCCTGTCGTTTCAAGCATGAGTGCTCCGGTTGCGGAGGCTCCCATACACAGGCTAGATGCTTTAAGCGAGGTAAGGGGCGGGCCGGGGACTCTGGGCAGAAAAGGGAGGACTCCGGTGATGGTGGAAAGGATGCGGCTGTTCCTCGGTAGGTATCCGGACAAGGGGGCGGCAAGGTTGTTGGAGCAAGGGTTTTCAGAGGGGTTTCGCATTCCATGTTCTTTGCAGGTTATTCCCCCGATCGCACGCAATCTGCGATCGGCCTTGCAGCAACCTGCAGTGGTCACGGAAAAGCTGCGCAAGGAGGTTGCTTTGGGCCGGATGGGGAGTCCTTTCCGGTCCCCTCCCCTGGTGAACTTGGTGGTCTCCCCGCTCGGGGTGGTACCTAAGAAGGAGCCCAACAAGTTCCGTCTCATTCACCACCTGTCTTTCCCGAAGGGCAGGTCGGTCAATGACGCTATTGATCCGGAAGCATGTACGGTCAGTTACACTTCCTTTGATGCTGCGTTGGGGTGGGTTCGCCGGTATGGCCAGGGGGCGCTGATGGCAAAAACAGACATAGAGGCGGCGTTTAGATTGTTGCCTGTTCACCCGGATAGTTTTCACCTCCTGGGTTGTAAGTGGGACAATGAGTTCTATGTGGATAAGTGCTTGCCTATGGGATGCTCCATATCGTGCGCACTGTTCGAACAGTTCAGTTCGTTTGTGGAATGGGTGGTCAGGGATGTGTCTTGGGTGAATTCAATCATTCACTACTTGGACGATTTCCTTTGCGTGGGTCCGGCCTCATCCAGAATCTGCGCTGTGCTCCTGGCTACATTGGAGCACGTTGCAGAGCGGTTTGGGATACCATTGGCACCTGACAAAACGGAGGGACCTCGCACGGTTATCACGTTTTTGGGTATTGTCCTGGATTCGAAGGCCATGGAGTGCCGCCTACCATTGGACAAATTGGAGTCGCTCAAGACTGAGCTGAAGGTCATGATGGGGGGTAAGGAAAGTGCAGCTTAGGGTTTTACAGTCGCTACTGGGAAAGCTCAATTTTGCGTGCCGCATTCTGCCAATGGGCAGGGTGTTTTGCAGACGGCTGTCGGCTAGCACGGCTGGGGTACGGTCCCCCACGCACTTTGTGATTTTGGACAGAGAACACAAGGCGGACTTGCGGGTTTGGCATTCATTCTTAGAGTCTTTCAATGGGAGAGCGTTATGGATGTCGGGCCCTATTAGCAATTTTGATTTAGAACTATACACAGATGCGGCTGGGGGGTCAGGTTTTGGGGCTTACTTTCAGGGCAGGTGGAGTGTGGGCCCATGGCCGCAGTCCTGGATGGACGCTGGTTTCACAAAGAATTTGGTTCTGTTGGAACTGTTCCCGGTGGTGCTGGCGCTGGAGTTGTGGGGGGCGTGTTTCAGGGATCTGAAAGTGCGTTTTCATGGGGACAACCTGGGGGTAGTACAAGTCATCAACAAAGTGTCGGCATCTTCCCCCCCGGTGGTGCGTCTTCTGCGCCATCTGGTGTTGAGATGTTTGCAGCTCAATGTGTTTGTGTATGCGGTGCACCTTCCGGGGGTGGACAATGTCATAGCTGATGCGCTGTCTCGCTTTCAGTGGGACAGGTTCCGAGAGTTGGCACCGGGGGCGGAGCAACGTGGGGTCCCTTGTCCAGGCTGGCTGTGGAAGATTCCGTTGGAATAGTGTCAGGTTGGATCAAAAAATCGGTGAGTATGGGCACATGGGGGGCGTATGAGAAGGTGTGGTTGGAATGGAAAGAGATGGTTCGGGAAGCAGGAGCGGATCCTGTGGGTCCCAATGTCAGGTTATTGGTGCTGTATTTCCTGGCTAGAAACATGGAGGCCCGTGTGTCCAGGTCCAGTTTGGGTAAGAAGATGGCAGGCTTGGCCTTTTTGTTCAAATGGCAAGGTTGCCCCGATTTTACAAAAGATTTTTGGGTGCGGCAGGCACTTAAGGGTTGTGGGCGGGGGGGGCAGAAGCCGGATGGCAGGCGACCGGTTTCGTTTGCTCTCTTGGTCAAGATCATGGGGCAGTTACAGGGCTTATGTTCATCCCCATACAAAGTTTTGTTGTTCACGGTGGCATTCTCACTGGCATTCTTTGGAGCATTCAGAATAGGTGAGTTGGTCAGCCCGTCAAAAGCAGTACACGGGGGGTTGCTTGATAGCGAGGTGGGCTGGACGAAGCAAGGGGTGTCGCTGGTGCTGAGGAGGTCTAAGACGGACCAGATGGGCAGAGGTAAGTTGGTCCAGGTTTTTCCGGTTCCAGGTTCACTGTTGTGCCCGGTAAGGGCTGTAAAAGGGTACTTGGAGGTGCGACCGTCGGGGGTGGGTTCCTTTTTGGTACACGAGGACGGAATCCCACTTTCAAGGTATCAGTTCATTGCGGTGTTCAGGAAGTCCCTTCGGGCTTTGGGACTCAAGGAAAATGAATTTTCCTCGCACTCTTTTAGGATCGGGGCAGCTACGGAGGCGGCCAGATGTGGGATGGATGAGGAGGCGGTTAAGAAGATAGGCCGCTGGGAATCCAGGAGGTTCTGGTTATACGTACACCCACAGCTACTGGTGGGACTGGAATAATGTGGGGGTACAAGTCATGGGGCGTTGTTTATGTTTTGGTTTGGGTTTCTGTTCGGATTGCTGGGAATATAAAAGGGTGATGGGAGATTCTCATGGGGAATGTCTTCTTGCAATTACAGGTCAAATGCAGGCGTTGGTCTGGATACTGGGCCATTCGTTTGTTTTCTGGGGGGCTAAGAGAGCCGATGTTCTTCATGAGGGTCGGCAGCTGGGGTTCCCAAGACCGGAGGCGTGTGTCCGCTGGCTGGGAATTCCAGGAATGTTGTGGAGTAAGATGGTTCCGGAGGTGCACCGTTTTGCGCGTTTGGACAGGCCACCTGACGTTCTGGTACTGCACGTAGGTGGCAACGACTTGGGTTTCAGGTCCATGCTAGAAGTGACTCGGGATATGAAGTCTGATTTCCTGAGGCTAAGGATGTCATTCCCGGACATGATTATCGTCTGGTCAGACATGGTGGCACGGGTAGAGTGGAGGGGGGCTAGATCCGTGGCTGGAATCAACAGGGCCCGGAGGAAAATTAACTGAGACATGGGCAAGTTTGTGGTACGGAATGGTGGGTTGGTGGTCCGACATTTCGAATTGGAGGTGGATATATGGCGGTATCTACGAAGGGATGGGGTCCATCTGAACGATGTGGGGACTGATTTATGGTCTTTGGGTTTGCAGGATGGGATTCAGCGAGCCCTTAAGGTTTGGAGGGGCACCAAAGGGTAAAGGTGTTTTCCCTTTGGTGCGGTGGCGGGTGTTTGGTCTTTGCGGGAGAAGGAAGTACCTTGAATAAGCAAGTGGTCAGGAACCATCGGTGGTATGGGTTCTGAGGATGGTTTCCAGCTAACAGGAGTTTAGCTGGATGAGTTGGATAATGGGGGCACTGCGGTCAGTGGTCGTCTCTGAGTAGCTGATCGGCTTGAGGCCTATGACCATTGGTAAGGTACCGCAGTGTCCCGGGATAATAAGAATTTAATATGATGAGGAATATCAGGTTTATATGATTATGGCGAATTTGAGGTTCCTGCAAAGACCAACACTAGGGGGCAATATTTCTGTTATGTTTCTGGGTTTATGTGTTTTGATGGTTAAAGTTTTTGATAACTGATGGAACTGTTAAAAAAATAAAGGAGGCTGCTACGGCCATGTTTTACTCCAAAACAGCAATGTGTGGTCTCTTTGATTAAGATAAGTAAGGTATGGGGTATAATGTGGTGGGCAGTACTGGAATACATCGGTTTTACAATAGTCATGTTCCTGAAAACACCCGAAGTTTCCGGTACCCAGCTTCCACATGCACGTGTTATTTTTTTGGCATTTAACGACAAAGTCCCCCAAAGCAGTCAACAGTTCGGGACCTATGGCGGTCAGGGGTGACTTTGGTGCTTTTGTTTCGCTACTGCCTCCCATTTTGGAGAAGAGTGACGGAGATAACTGTGGGGAGGTCCGTGGGGACTCTTTCTTCACAGCCCCAGTATGCACTAAGCGATACGTTCGGTCATCTATGTCTTTTACACTCTGTCCTCTAAACTCCTCTGGGACTCCCCTTGTCCACTCTATTAGTGCATATGTCCCTAAAGTATTTGTCTTCACATCTACCGGCCATGCTTTCCAGTTTGGGGACATTGACATTATTAGTTGCTTTATCTCTTCTTTCTCCTGGATCTCTTCCGGGAGTTCAACAACTACCGCCCGGAGTGGATCCACGCCCTCCTCTGCGCACCATTCTATTACTGCCTGCGAGTCCATGCTGGTATTTCAGGCCGCCTTGATCGCAGCGTGCAATATACAAGGGTCCCAGACCGAGCCCCCACGTGTAGCGATACCCCCAGTTAAGAGGGCTGCTGGTATTAATTTGGGCCCTGTAATGCACCGCTGTCAACCCCTGGCAATCGGCTCTAACCACCTGTGGCACAGCTAGTGATAGTGGGATAGGACCGCGTGACCTCAACTGTTGGTGACGCAGTCTTATAGCAAACATACACAGAATATACTTTAAAACTCCTATTAAAGTAAGCGAAACTGACACCAAATGTACTTTACCCAGATATTTTACTGATGCTAATGTGCAAGTAATTAAATAACAGTATAACAAGTTGCAGATCCCTGCAATAAACAGTATTTAAAATGAACAGAACAATCAGACTACTCAAGTAATGCGATGCGGCTCTAGCGCTGCCCTTTTACAATCACTTCCCCTTGTGGGCAGACGAAAGCCTCGTACACACGACCGAGTTTCTCGTCCAAAACCGGCAAGAAAAGTGCCGCGAGAGCTTTTTCCTCGAGAAAACCGTTCGTGTGTATGGTTTTACGACGAGAAAATTGCCGTGAATCTCGACGAGAAAATAGAGAACCTTCTCTCTATTTTCTCGTCAGGATTCCAGATTTCCTCGTCGTGTTTCTCGTCGGCCTGTTTTGTGACGAGAAAATGGTTCGTGTGTATGCTTTTACGACTCTTCCAAAAGCGCGCATGCTCAGAAGCAAGTATGAGACGGGAGCGCATCTTCTGGTAAAACAAGCCTTCGTAATGGAGATAGCACATTCGTCACGCTCGAAATTATTGCATCGTTTAAATGTTGTGCATTGAAATCTTCTTTAGAATGTTACATTAATCCAAACGAATGAACTTCTTTTGCTGCTGATATTCACACAGAGTTATGACTATCTTTTTTTAACCTTTTTCATGCTGCTCTTAAGAAGATTTAGGTGTATTATATCATGCAAGATCTTCTGAATATTTTAAATTTTTAGATTTTTCAAACTGATGTTAATTGTAATTTGGCAATGTTTTGATAGTGATCTCCCATTGAATATTTTAATATATATTTGTTTAATTTTACACCCTATTTTTTTTAAATCAGATTGTTATTCTTTTTTTGGGGTTGTTATCTGTCCCTTTTTTTGGCTGTCAAATGTCTCTGCTTACTCCAAAGCTAAATTTAAAATATTTTAAAAATACACATAGTCAAGTATGAACTTAAACAAAAATAACATTTATTCATGTTTGAAATAAAATAAAGAGAAGGCAGCGCTGGAGAACCTGCTGCCATTTGTGCATCCCAGGGACCCCAGAGCACACATCAACCCTGTGTGGACACTAAAATTGGGAGCTTGAGAGAAGGCCAACATTTCTGAGCACAATCTGATGCTGGCCTCCCAGAGGTCAGGAACAGCAGCAGGTGAGATATATGTCCCAAGTGTGTGGTACTACAACAGGCTGCCTTCTGTCCGACCACAATGAAGCAAGGCCATCACTTCCTCGTCTTCCTGGCAACCTTCCCTGCAACCTTCCCTAAAGCCTTCCTTTTTCGTTTGGCTGGAGGCTGGGCCACTGGAGGGGTACTCCTGTCAGGAGGAGGAGGAGGTGGAGGAGAAGGGGGTGGCGCAGAAGAACAAGGTGGAGGTGGAGGAGAAGGGGGTGGGGCAGAAGAACAAGGTGGAGGTGGAGGAGAAGGGGGTGGGGCAGAAGAACAAGGTGGAGGTGGAGGAGAAGGGGGTGGGGCAGAAGAACAAGGTGGAGGTGAAGGGGGTGGGGCAGAAGAACAAGGTGGAGGTTGAGGAGAAGGGGGTGGGGCAGAAGAAGAAGGTGGAGGTGGAGGAGGAGGTTGGGGTTGGGACAGTTGTGCCACCTCACAAATTGCAGTATTGGGGGTAATTTTTTCCATCAGCCCCTTGTTCAGCAAGGTGATAAGCAAGGGCTCGCATAGGAGGCGTTGCTCCATGCTCATCACCTTGAACTTTGCCTCCACTAGGCCGGAAATGGCCTCTTCAGGGGATGTGGGCTCCTTGAGGGTGGCATGGGCCTCTCGAATAAGGGCCATTGCTGCCTCACTGGTGGTCCTGTCCCTCCTGCTTCTTTTGGGAAGTCGGATGGGAGGCACCTGTGATCTGGTGCTTCTCCTTTGCCCTGCCACCTCCTGGCTGCCACTGGGCCCTGCCACCTCCTGCCTGCCACTGGGCCCTGCCTCCTCCTGCCTGACAGTTTCCAGACCCTCCTTCTGGCTGATTTTCACACAGAGTTATGACTATCTTTTTTAACCTTTTTCATGCTGCTCTTAAGAAGATTTAGGTGTATTATATCATGCAAGATCTTCTGAATATTTTAAATTTTTAGATTTTTCAAACTGATGTTAATTGTAATTTGGCAATGTTTTGATAGTGATCTCCCATTGAATATTTTAATATATATTTGTTTAATTTTACACCCTATTTTTTTAAATCAGATTGTTATTCTTTTTTTGGGGTTGTTATCTGTCCCTTTTTTTGGCTGTCAAATGTCTCTGCTTACTCCAAAGCTAAATTTAAAATATTTTAAAAATACACATAGTCAAGTATGAACTTAAACAAAAATAACATTTATTCATGTTTGAAATAAAATAAAGAGAAGGCAGCGCTGGAGAACCTGCTGCCATTTGTGCATCCCAGGGACCCCAGAGCACACATCAACCCTGTGTGGACACTAAAATTGGGAGCTTGAGAGAAGGCCAACATTTCTGAGCACAATCTGATGCTGGCCTCCCAGAGGTCAGGAACAGCAGCAGGTGAGATATGTCCCAAGTGTGTGGTACTACAACAGGCTGCCTTCTGTCCGACCACAATGAAGCAAGGCCATCACTTCCTCGTCTTCCTGGCAACCTTCCCTGCAACCTTCCCTGAAGCCTTCCTTTTTCGTTTGGCTGGAGGCTGGGCCACTGGAGGGGTACTCCTGTCAGGAGGAGGAGGTGGAGGAGAAGGGGGTGGCGCAGAAGAACAAGGTGGAGGTGGAGGAGAAGGGGGTGGGGCAGAAGAACAAGGTGGAGGAGAAGGGGGTGGGGCAGAAGAACAAGGTGGAGGTGGAGGAGAAGGGGGTGGGGCAGAAGAACAAGGTGGAGGTGGAGGAGAAGGGGGTGGGGCAGAAGAACAAGGTGGAGGTTGAGGAGAAGGGGGTGGGGCAGAAGAAGAAGGTGGAGGAGGAGGTTGGGGTTGGGACAGTTGTGCCACCTCACAAATTGCAGTATTGGGGGTAATTTTTTCCATCAGCCCCTTGTTCAGCAAGGTGATGAGCAAGGGCTCGCATAGGAGGCGTTGCTCCATGCTCATCACCTTGAACTTTGCCTCCACTAGGCCGGCAATGGCCTCTTCAGGGGATGTGGGCTCCTTGAGGGTGGCATGGGCCTCTCGAATAAGGGCCATTGCTGCCTCACTGGTGGTCCTGTCCCTCCTGCTTCTTTTGGGAAGTCGGATGGGAGGCACCTGTGATCTGGTGCTTCTCCTTTGCCCTGCCACCTCCTGGCTGCCACTGGGCCCTGCCACCTCCTGCCTGCCAATGGGCCCTGCCTCCTCCTGCCTGACAGTTTCCAGACCCTCCTTCTGGCTGATTTCATCCTGTGTATGAAAAAGGGACATAGTTTAATATGTTGGTTTAATCTTTGCATCCAAAATTCAGATCATGATTGAAGCAATTCGAATGTAAATCCAGAAATCATTTTGACCAATTTACAACTACATCAGATTGACTATTTTGCACCCAATTTAGGCCAGACTAATGTCTCGAGATCTTGATTTCACTTGTGGAACCCAAAATAGTTTATGTTTGTCATCTTGACATATTTGTCAAACATTAATTTTATCCCAATACATTTTCTATAAATACTATACCTGGCTCCAGATGGCCAAATCAGGTTCATCCAGGATGGCTGCCTCCTCTTGCTCCAGAGAAGGCTCAGGTTGGCTGCAGGGAAGTCTGGGGGGAAGAGTGGATAGTGATGGCCTTGCCTCAATGTGGTCATCCAGAAAGGACATTCTGCTGTAGTACCACAAACTGGGGACATACACATCATCTGCTGCTGCTCCTGACCTCTGAGAAGCCAGGACCTTAGAGCGTTCATTCCTGTATGTGCCTCTCAAGCTCCCAATTTTAGTGTCCACCTGTTTTGCTGTGGCTGTGGGCACCTTGGTATGCACAAATCGGAGCTGGGTCTCCAGCGCTGCTTTTCTCACCCCTTTTTTTTTGTGTATGGGGTTTTTGGTCTCCCACAGAGCGGGCAGCTCCCTTACCCGGTCTATAAATTCCACCAGGAATTCTTTGTCGCTAATAAAGACATTCATATTGTATCTGCAAGTAAAATAAATAATATATAACTAATGTGAGGCGCACAGTCTAACCTCCTTAAAATCGTAGTCACCATATATATCCTACAACATTCTCCAGACAGTATAGGCCAACAATTTGTCAAAGTCACAAAATCACATACCTTCGTTCGCACGTCCGTCAATTGAACTCCTCTCTCCGCACAACGAACGTAGTATAGTCACATGTGTGTTTGCTATATATACACACCACGCATGTGTCAAACTACGTACACGTCGCTCCGTACACGTCGCCCCGCACACGTCGCCTGCCCATGACGTTCTAACTAACATCTTTTCCCCGCCCCTTCTCTTTCGGCGCGCAGACAGCTATGGCGGATTTACAGCAGGTGTCTGATAATTCCTCAAATAACGAGGAGGAGACAAGCCCGGAGACTGAGGAAACGTCACGATCAAGGAGGAGATTCAAGGCATCTAATATGTCTTTTGCGGAGATGGCGGAGATGGTGGACATATTGCTCAAGTCGGATTATGACGCAAAGCATGGGCCGTATAGCAAACCTAATAGAAGGAAGGCCAAAATCCTGAAGAAAGTCGTGAAGAGTCTGAAGAAGAATTTCGGGGTGAAACGCTCAAATGAGCAGCTCAGAAAGAGGTGGTCAGACCTCAAACTGAGGGAGCCAGAGCAGTTAAGGAGCATTAACAGAATGCTAGCAAAAAGTAAGTAAAATGTACACTTTTCTGCTATTAATGTTTTTCTCAAATTACATGTTGCTCCTTTTTTTTTATTTTCATATTGGACTCCCTTCCAAAATTTCCTAATTTGAACTTGGTTTGGCACAGTAATCGTTCGTTAGGTTACAGACACTTCGTTCGGCCACTATCCGCTGTTTTGGCTTATTTTACAGCCACAAAAGAAAATAGACATCTGCCTGTTTTTTACAAATTGTTGTTCCTAAATTTTCGGCTAGATGATGTGTTTGTAAAGAGAATGAAATGCAAACTTTAATCAGTGTAAAGGAGAGGACACTCAGCAGCTGGTACCACATCTGTACTTTGGAGCACTATAGTGTGGGCCACCATAACCGCCTTTTTTGGGTGTCCCACACAGGTGCATCAGTGAATTTTTGTGGTGCCTCCATGTCTAAAAATTTACATCCAAAAGGTGAATACTAAACATATTTTTGTTTCCAAATAATGCATTCATCTTTAAAATCCGCACAAACACACACTTGTACCCCACTTCCAAACAATTTAGCCTGTTTTTATTTTTCATAGAGAATTTCAGTGTGATAAATAGACCTTTTGTTTGATTCTCATAGGGGAGAGAAGACTGGGAGGAGAACACTCCAGGGAGCACAGGAACCTCACAGCTTCACAACAACCCCAAACTCCCAAAGACCCACAACCGAAGGATGTTGAGGAAGTTGAGGTGGAGGAAGGAGAAGTGCAGGAAGGAGAGGTGGATGACGTTGTGGAACTGGTCACCACAACAGGTCAGTATCTGTCACCACAGCTTCAGGTAAGAGATGTAGGCCTGCAGCGTTATAATACCTTTTGTATTTTGTTTTTAGGGGATGTAAATGTTGTGGTGAAGGATAGTACACGTTTCTCTGCTGACAGTGCCCTCCGAATAATACAGCAAGTGATGGAATGTAGCACGGAACTGGACAGAATAAAACAAATAATTCATGTGATGGATCAAACATTTAAAGACATTCTAGATGTATTGGGGAGAATCGAATAAGTCAACCAAACCCCCATTTTTGTTTCAGGAATGACTGTTCTTCAACCTTTTAAACTCTTTTTGACAATCAAACCAGCCAAATATTGAATATGCACACAGTGTGTCAGCATGTGCTATCTGCCATCAGGGGATATCCATGTACGTCTTTTGGGGGTGCAACCCCTTCCTCGTATCTAAAGTAGGTGAACTGAGGAAGGGGTTGCACCCCAAAACACGTCCATTGATCACCCCTGATGGCAGATAGCACATGTTGACAATAGGGATCAGGAGTCTAAAATCCCTATTGAAAATTACTACTAAATGTGTGCATATTCAATTTTTGGCTGGGCAAGGGGTGGCAAGACCCCATATTAGGACGGGCACATAGAGACATAGTTTGTGTAAGTGAATGTCTCAGATTGCTCAGAGATATCCAATGTTGTACTTTTTGGAATGCAACTGTTGTTTTTGTATTTTCCTAAGAAAAGAATTGGCGGTTTGTGGCCAGGACAAAAAAAATAAAATTTAAAAAGTAAACATGTGTGTGAATGTGCACAGAGTAAAATGTTTGAACAGAAACAACGTGTAGCTTCTTTTTTCAATACGCTCTAACCTTATGTGTTTTTTTTAAGGTTACATAGTGAAATGGTTGTTCTTTACTAAAGGAAAATACACTTGGCACTACAAATGCACAAACTAGGAGACAGGAAACAAACATAGGTTAAAAGTTGAAATCAGATTTTTATTTAGCTCATTCTCCATGAATCTTTAGGCATAGCCTGGCATAGAAATTGCCCCCCTACCCGTGAAATATTGCATATATTTCTCCCGAACCTCACGGGCATTTTGGGGGGGCAAGCCAGGACGGGCAGATTCAAGGCCCGGCAGGGGATTTGCAGATGAAAGTCCAGCCTCAGGCAATACTGTGGCCATATAAGAAGTGGATTTTCTGCTGAGAAAGTTGTGTAGCACACAGCAGCATAAAACTACATCGTTTATTTTGTAGTCCGCCAAGTGGATAGAAGTCATAAAAATGCGGAACCGGCTGGCCATTATGCCGAAGGCATTTTCAACGACTCTTCGGCCCCTGGCCAGCCGGCAATTGAACACCCTCTTCTCTGGGGTCAGGGTCCTCTGAGGAAATGGCCTCATAAGATGCGGTCCGAGCCCGAAGGCTTCATCAGCCAAAAAAACAAAGGGGAGTCCTTCAACATTCCCTGCATCCGGTGGCAATGCAAGGTCGTCACTCTGGAGACGGAGGGCAAACTCCGTCTGGATGAAGGATCCCCCATCGGACATCCGGCCATTCTTCCCTACATCAACATAGAGGAATTCATACCGTGCTGACACCACCGCCATCAGCACAATGCTATGAAACCCCTTGTAGTTGAAGTAGTAGGACCCAGAACGGGGTGGCGGCACGATGCGGACGTGCTTCCCGTCTATGGCACCACCGCAGTTGGGGAAGTCCCACCGCGTGACAAACTCCGATGCCACAGTCTGCCATTCCTGTGGCATGGAAGGAAGCTGGGGAGTCAAACAAGATGAAAGAAAATTTGAATTTTAAAATATTACATTACAAGGAGATTATAATAAAAAACATTAGAGGCCAACATCAATCAAATTCTCCGTTTATTAATCTGTTTTTAAGAAGTATAATGGAAGGCTCGTGTTTCATATTCATCACCCCCTCTGATGGTCCATTAAAAAAATATATTGGGGTAGGGGTAGATGTGTTTGGCCACAGGATAGCATTGCAGTGGCTGTGCGTCCAGAGTGGGCGCTGGAGCACTGCCCCCTCTCTCCTGTGCCCGTCACTCCGAACAATACATCGGTTCATGCCTTGCATTAACCTATGTATTGTCAATGCCGCCCACTATTCAGGTGGATGGCCCCCTGTTAAGCGACCAACATATGAATAACTGCAGCATTTATGGGGTGAAAATTGCATATCAGAAACAGGGAGGCAAATAGGCTTGCACATCACAGCCTGAGGGATGTAATTGGCTTCATAAAAGTTAAATAGGTGACGCAGGGGGGGGGGACATTCCTTGGGTAAACACTGACAGGCTGCTCTGCCAATCATGTTCACCAAGTCTGTTTAATGGTAACATGATTGGCTGATGCAACATCAAGGGCAGGAGAAGACATCAAGGACAGAAGAAGGATGGCGCTGACCACAAGAAGGTAAGTGCAGGGCTGGGGGGAAAATGGCTGTATTGGAGGGAACAAAATGGCTGCATTGGAGGGGACAAAATGGCTGCATTGGAGGGGACAAAATGGCTGCATTGGAGGGGACAAAATGGCTGCATTGGAGGGGGCAACTGGGGGCGTTTAATAGGCACAGTCGCAAAAAAGGAGGAAGTTTATTTCCTAAATTGGGGTTGGACCCCCAATCATTTGGAGCAACAGGCGCCCCTGCTGGAAAGGTTAGTGATGGGAAATATGCATGGAGGAGAAAAAAGGGGCAATCTAAAGCTTCCAGCATGCATGGGGACATTCTCAGCATATTACAATCATGGTAATTAGGGAAGGATGAAAGAAATACCATACATTAGCATACATGAAATACATAAAATGTGATGTTAAAGGAGAAAACTTACCCTAATATAGTCCTCCTGCAGGACTTGTATAATGGCAGAACAGGTGTCTGGGATTATGAGGCCCAGAGCCTGGGGGGAGATGCCTGTCGTGAACTTCAAGTCCTGAAGACTTCTCCCTGTCGCCAGATAACGTAACGTGGCGATGAGCCTCTGCTCAGCACTGATGGCTTCCCGCATAACGGTGTCCTTCTTGGTCCAAAACAAGCAGACCAACACCAAGCGCACGCACAGCACGAACTCGACGACGAGAACGTCCAGGCGACATGGCTAGGAAACGGTCGTCTTATCAGAACGTACAGAACAGAACGCACTTTAGAACAGCAAGGCCTATGAATAACGAACTGAAAATCAGAAACGAACGGGCAAGAACGCACTGTAAAACAGATACGACCTGCCTAGACGCCCTGAAAGTCAAGATACGAACCCACAAGCACAAACTGAACCTCAGAAAACGAACTGAAAAGCACGAAGACTGAAAAGCGCGAATCGTCTCTTCCCAAACTTTTACTTCACACGCGGTAACACGAGATCAGCAAAAGCAGCCCATGGGGTGGCGCCAAGGAAATCGATCTTCCCCTTTATAGTGCCGTCGTACGTGCTGGACGTGACCGCGGAGAACAACGAGGAAATTTGGAATTGTCAGTGTGTACGCATGGAAAGCTTGACGAGAAACTCGTCAAGGTTAACAAGAATCTCGTCGAAAAAAACGAAAAACTCTCAGAAATGTCTACCTATGCAGTCAGGCCTGACTGATCTAAATGGAAGTTCAGGGTAAACAATCTTCGCTAGCAATCTTTCGGTGGTGCACTTGAAGAACAACTTTGTAATCCAAAGAATAGTAAAGATAAAGTATCTGTCTATGACCAAGTGCTCTCTTACCACCTGGACTAGTCCAAGTCTGTTTCCTCCACCGTTTCGTCTAGGAAAAGGAATCCACCGACATCCAGCCCTTCGGTCCTTCTGGTGTAGTACAGCAAGGATGAGGAAATGTCTCTGAGGCTCCGCTAGGCTGGCAGAGGGCTCTTTGGAGAAATGCACAAGGCCCAGGCTTCATGCCTTGTGCACACAGCAGTTCAGCACAGGGATCCTGTTGCTAGGAGAGGGGGTGTCCAAAGAGACAGAACAAACTCCACCTCCACTTTATAAAGTCTGCCCCAGCACTCTTTGCACGGGGCAATGCACCCTGGGTGCTGCAAGATGTACTGGGAGATGTAGTCTCTCGGTATTAAAGGGGAACACCCGCTACAAAAGCTTAATGTCCCTAAGTGCCTTCTGGGAGATCAATCTCCATGAAACTGCTAGGACAGGTTTGAGAAGTTGAGAACTTAGGCTGTGCAAAGTTTCAATGCAATTGATTGAGGTTTAGGCCTATTATGGTACGTTAAGCCACATGTATTAGGATTGTAAAAAAATGGTTAAATGTGAATAACTTTTAGTTAAGCTGTAGCTTAATGTGTGATAAAGTGCCTAAACCTTAATCATTTGTCTTGAAACTTTGCAAAACCCAAGTTCTCAACTTCCCAAACCTGTCATAGAAGTTTCATGGATATTGGTCTCCCACAAAAAAATAAGGGCCAATAAAGAGCAAGTAAACGCTGATGGGTTTTACTTCCTCTTTATTCCCCTATAAAGTAAAAGCATAATGGGCTAGTATGCAGTGCCATTATGTGGCACTTACCTGCAAACAAAGTCTGCAACGTCCCCGCTGGTGGAAGCATCCGTCTTCGCCCCTCTTCCTTCCGGGGCTGCCGACTCTGGCTCTGTGACTGGCTGAAGCCGCATAACATCACTCCCGCGCAGTGGTGGAATTATAGGGGTCGCTGAGATCGCCATGGCAACCGGGCCCCTTGCTGCAGGGGGCCCTTGAGGGCCCCCTCTACACTTCAATAGGAGGAGCGTCAGGGACAGCTGAGACAAGCTCCCCAATCATCAGCCGAACTGTGCAGGGAGCTCGTCGTCACATTAACCTAAAGTGAAAGCAGTGTGCGCTGTGCTCTTTGTCTCCCCCTACAGTGCAGTACCTGGCAGGAAGAGCCAGGGTAAAGGTCTGCCATTTTTTTATAAGACTATCTATGAACTGTATGTGTGTTTATATGTGTGTGCGTGTGTGTGTGTGCATGTATGTATGTATGCATGTGTGTGTGCATATGTATGTGAGTGTGCATGTATGTGCATGTGTTTATCAGTGGCGGTGCATCCATAAGGGCGCATGGGCGCCGCCCCCTCTCTCCAGCCACCCCCTCTATGACCAATGGATAGATTCATGCACAGCATGAATCTATCTATGGCCACCGCTGCCACCCCCATATTTAGGTGTCCGGCCCCTTTTCGGGCTCCAGGCGCCTGAATTACAGCAGGGGGGGTGGGGTGTTTTTGAAGCACCCGATTAGAGCCATAGGCTCTAATAGGCTTCAAAATAGGTGAACTGCGAGCGCCATGCTTGGCGCTCACAGTCCACCCAGGTGTGTTAGAAAGGCGAATTACTATTCACTTTCCTAACACTGAACCTCCTCTCCACCAATCGGGTGTGCGGGTCTGTTACCCGTCACCTAATTGGCTGAAACGATAGGCGCGGCTATTGGATGCCTATCAGGAGGAGAGGATGGGAGAGGAGGACGGCAGGGGACGCATGGAGGACCCCGTTTGTGGCCGTCACCCGATGCCCCACCAAGACAGGGTAAGTGCCGGGCGAGCAGGCGGGGGGATTCACACTGGTGGCATTTGATGGCACACTGGCAGCATTTAATGGACACACCGGCATTTAATGGGCACAGTGGCAGCGTTTGATGGGCACAGTGGCAGCATAGTTTGATGGGCACAGTGGCAGATTTTGATGGGCACAGTGGCAGATTTTGATGGGCACAGTGGCAGCGTTTGATGGGCACAGTGGCAGCGTTTGATGGGCACAGTGGCAGCGTTTGATGGGCACAGTGGCAGCGTTTGATGGGCACAGTGGCTGCAATTGATGGGCACAGTGGCTGCAATTGATGTTTTTTTTCAGTTAGCTTGCGCCCCCCTGAAAATTTTGAGCACCAGCCGCCACTGGTTTATATGTGCGTGCATATGTGCATTTATATATATGTGTGTGTTTTTATATGTGTGTGTGTTTACATGTATGTATGCACTTTTAATCCTGACCCCCTATATGTGTACAATCAGAACCCATTTTTTTTTGCTTGTTCATAGTACCAGCAAAAACACGATGTTCCTCCGATAAGCGATCCATGCTCAGATCGCTTTTCAGAGGCATTTGACAGCCGGTAAAGAGGCAATATGTTGCCAACTGACCACCTGTTTTAACCCCTTAAATGCATCATCACTATGCTGCAACTGCATGCAATGCACACAGTTGCAGGGTGGTTGCAGTGTAGCCCCATTCACTTAGGGGTATACTTCAAGGGTGCCCTGACTGGAAAAAGATTGAGAAACACTGACATAGAGGAACCGATCTCTCCATTTTCCTCCTGCAGCCGCTGAATGCCTGCAGGAGGGAGAGGAGGAGAAGCAGGGGGAAATGGAGAAATCAGTTCCTTTATATGCAGCCACCCACTTGCGACCAGGCCCTGTTGTTCCGCCACCGGGCTCGGAGAAAAGAGCCCTGTCCGGGAGTCAGAGGGGCCCTTCATGGTTTCTTGCATCAGGGCCCTGAAGGTTCTAGTTACACCACTGCTCCAGCGTAACGTCACTCCCGCGGAGCCACCAGTGATGGCACACGCTGAGGAAGAAACGGCCCGAAGTTTCACTGCGCATGTTTAGGAGATATTTTCAGTACATATAGGTAAGCCTTATTATAGGTGTATCTATATGTAAAAATAGGTCAGAGGGGGTTTACAACCACTTTAAGCTTGTTTTTTGGGGAGCTTAATGTGGATTACCGTGCAAAAAAGAACATAGATGTTAATCAATTTCCCCCAAACTTCATATGTCTATGCCAACATATTCACAAAATTTCAGATCATTTGGTAAATCATACTAAAAGTTATTCACATTTAACCATTTTTTTACAATTCTAATACATGTGGCTTAATGTTACATAATAAGCCTAAACCTCAATCAATTGCCTTGAAACTTTGCACAACCTAAGTTCTCAACTTCTCAAACCTGTCCTAGAAGTTTCATGGAGATTGGTCTCTCAAAAGGCACTTAGGGACATTAAGCTTTTTTATTGGGAAGCTTAACCTCCCTGGCGGTATTATTCTGTCTGGAATTACGTACCAAAAGCGGTACAATTATTTTGCATGGAAGTTTGGTGTTATGTCTAGTAGACATCCCGGGTATGATAAAGTTTGAAACACAAAATCATGAATTATAATATAATAAATAACTATAACAAATAGTAATGTAATTATAATAAAAAATATTCAATAATGTAATCAAATCAAAAACACTGAAATTTGCTCAGTTGCAGAATTATCGCTGTCATTAGATTTTTTGTTTGATGATGAATTTCCCCACAAATCGCTATCGCTCAATTCTGCTGTTTTTTAGCTGGTCTAAAACCACTTTTGACATAAAAGGGACACTTTTTGGTTGCTATGGACAATCTCCAGTTTCCAGGCAGAAAGAAACGTTTTTATTATATAAAACTGCATGCAGGACACTGGACAGACCACTAGGGACAAAGGGGATGTGTAATTATTACATACAGTACTGTAATCAGTAAGATTACAGTATACTGTATGTATACTGTGTTTTTCACTTTTTAAATTTGGCGCCGAACTCCGCCCCCGTGCGCCACAACGTTGCAGGGAACGGAGCTCGGCACTCGGCAGTGAGGATCGAGCGAGACACGGCTCGCACACACTGCGGGAGGACATCGCAGGATCCAGGGAACAAGGTAAGTTACTTCCCCTGGATACTGCGATGCAGCCCGAGTCTGGCTCGGGGTTACCGATTTTATCATAAAAAAAATCACCCCGAGCCGAGCCAGACTCGGGATTACCGCTAGGCAGATTAATCTGGCTTAATGTACAAAAAAGAGCTTAGATGTTAACCAATTTCCCCCAAACTTCACACAATACAAGTCTATGCCAACATATTCTGGAAATTTCAGATCATTTGGTAAACCTAATGAGCAGAGCCCTCTAATTCCTCCTGTATTGTAACTGTACTGTCTGCCCTTATGTTGTAAAGCGCAGTGCAAACTGTTGGCAGTATATAAATCATGTATAATAATAATAATAATAATAATAATAATTAAAGTGGAGTTCCACCCAAACTTTTAACTTCTGCTTTAAATGATGGTGACCCCCTCACATGCCACACTTGCCATGTAATTTTTTTTTGGGGGGGGAGCGGATACCCAGTTTTTATGGGCACCCAGCTCTCACTTCCTCCCCGGGCTCCACTGCACTGGAAGGATGTTCACCTCTTTGCCCTCCCTCCCTGCAATCTTCTGGGACACGTCACAGATACCAGAAGATTGCCCGACCATTCACAGCGTGCAGCGCGGCTTGCGCATGCACAGTGTGCGCCCGGCTGTGAAGCCACAGCCGGGTGCCCACAGTTAGAATGTCGGCGCCTTGGAGAGGAGGGGGAAAGGAGCGGGGCTTCGTGAGGCCGCATCGCTGGACTGTGGGACAGGTGAGGGTCCGATTATTAAAAGTCAGCAGCTACACTTTTTGTAGCTGCTGACTTTTAAATGAGTGGAACTCCGCTTTAAGCCCTTTTCATATTAAATGTTTTAGGATGTCCCCTATGTAACTAAAATTGACTAGGTTTCTTTGTCATGATAACAACATAGTGCAACATTCTACTAAAAAAAATTATTTACATTGTTACTTTTTAACCTTCTTAGCGGTATTCCCGAGTGTGGCTCGGGGTGAATTTTCAGTACCAAAAGCAGTAACCCTGAGCCACACTCGGGATCGCATCGCAGGATCCATATACAGGTTACTTACCTAAATATTTGTGATTATATTTATCAAATGTTGAAACTTTTCTTAGGTTATTTATTCAGCTTCCTAATTCATAAAAGAATGAAGGCCTCCTTTCCCAATAGACGCCTCTTACGAAGAAACGCAGCGTCAGGCGGAGCTTGAGCCGCAGCTGTGTTTATGTCTTTTTGAAAACTTTGTTGCTATGGACTTTTTAAGATGTCAGTTACCCAGGATTATAAATAAAGGGTATTTCTTTTAAGAATATACTGCACTATGAAGCATTCCTTTCCTTTTTCATACCCGCTGTTTCATCGCGCTCCATGAGCAATCCTACATACACTGATACCAGGAAGGAGATCGATTGGAATCCCCAGATGGTCGGTGGAGGATTTGGAGTATCAGCTGGATCCTTTTGTTTGCTGCTTGACTGAGGGATTTCCGTTTGGTATTGAGCCCCTAAGATCTCCGTGATAGAGATCCAACAGATCCGGTAAGCGGCTTATTCACATATTTATTTCTTCTCTGCTGAGTGAGATACGAGAGGAATTCACACATATCTCTGCTGTCCGGAATATAGGAATAACATCTGATGTGGCTACTTTGATATGGACATTTGCCATTAATTTTCATCACTTTATTGATATATATATTTTTTGCTTGGACTTTTCTTTCCAATTATCATATACAATTTTTTTGCACTTTGTTTGCTTCATTTAAGGTTGTGCATTTATTTCCATTTGTGAATATACTTGCCTTAGCTGATTATTCCAGCCATATTTTATTTGCAGCACTTTACACTTTAGGATAATTTTTCAGTTAGATTTTTATATCTATCTCATATATTTATGCACTTTTGGGGTTAGCGCGGATTACCTATGCTTTACATTAAAACACACCTTTGCGCTGTCTTTGAGAAAATGATGTAACTTCCATTATAGCTCTGATGGTGGGTGGGATGGAACTCAATCCCGCCCAGTCACACCTACAGGGGGAGTCCAAAGCTCCCACGTCATACCTCACAGATCACAGCAGCATTCAAAATCAAACAGGAAACCCCTTCATACACAGCCTGTTCCAAAAAGCTAGCTGTTCTGCTGCTGGTCAGGATTGAAAGGATCACAATTAGAATGCTGTCCTGTCCAGTTAACTATGCTGACCAATGTCAACAGGGAGAGACCCACCCCTCAGATCCCGCCCTCCCAGAGTCCTGCTGTCTGTGAAGTGATTAATTTACATATGAAGGAAACTCCTTCATAACAACCCCTATAGACCTTTCTCTGCAGTAAGTTATTATTCTTTAGCTGAAAGACAGGAATGACACATTTACACTTACTTTGCAAACAGTACTGCACTGCAAACATGCACATTCTGTGCAATTGCAGTGTGGCTCCATTCAATAGAATTAGTGCAGGATCTGGCAGGCAGTAGTGCCCACCTCTACACACAAGGCTCGTACACACGATAAGAAAAATCGGGCCAAATTTTCGTCCAAAGAATTTTCGTATGATTTTCGTATAGTGTGTACACAACTTTCGACAGCCGATTCTGAATTTTCATATGAAAATTCTCAAGGGACAAACTCCAAAAATTTTATCGGAAGGGAACAGAATGAACCATTTTTGTTTTAATGCATACCATTTTCGTACAAGAAAAATCAGAAAAGAAAGACTGCACATGATCAGAAACAATAAACAACAAAAGTCTTTGTCGTACAAGAATATTCGTAAGAATTTTCGTACAAATTTTCTTTAATCAGTTCCGATTTGCTGTGAAACATCAAGAAAAATCAAAAGAACTTTCACACGATTTTCTTATAGTGTGTACCCCACTTTAGGCCCCATTTACACTTTGTGGAGAAGGAGTGCCCATTTCTGCTCACAATAATTTTGGTGTGTTATGTAATAACACATACACTTTACAACAACCAAAGATTTGTGTATGACTATATTGACTGTGTGTGAAAACACTATATACACATTACAAAGCATGCCTTCAACAAAGACAATTTGCTGTTTCTGTGTTAAAAAGAGTGAGATCAGGAAAAAATAACGATCATGTGATCAGTTTTATTTGTGTGCACATTTCTTGTCCAAGAGATGGTTTGGTAAGGTTACACTTCCTGCTGTACAGCGCTCTGTTCACTGCAGAGAGGAATGGAGTGTGATTGGTGAGAGCAGAATTCCAATACTCTCCTTTCACCACCCACATGAAGGCCCAGAAACACCCACAGTAACACCCACAGTAACCCTAGCACCCACCCACATCAAATCCCCGAATTGCTACAAGTGACTCCCATAGTAAGGTGACCAGATTTTGAAAATTAAATCCGGGGACATTTTTTTTGGGGGAAAATGGTAAACTATTTTATAAGCATATTCTCCTAAAATTATGTCACAATGGTACTGATGTGAGCCCACAGGCGAGCAGGTGACATGGGATCCCCCAGGGTGTGGAATCTAAGGGCCAGCCGGTATTCTGCCAGGGACCCCCTCACAAGGATTTGGACTTAGCTGCGTGCTGACCCCTGGTCACGACCCCCGGGTTCACCTTGCTCGCGAGGAGAGTACCAGAAGACACTGTCAGACCCGGATGGATGGATGGATGAAGCAAAGGAAAGCCGTATAGCAAGCCAAGGTCAGGGCGGGCTGCAGACAACGTAATCAGGAGAACTAGCCGATTCGGTACACAAGACGTCAGGTAAGCAGGTTACAGGAAGGGTGCTCAGAAACAAGTGTTGCTCAAGCAACCAGAAACTGGTCTGAGTGGAATTTAAATAGCGAGGCACATGTGGGGCTGGACAGGAAGTAAGGATATATTAAGCAACAGGTGAAGCCGGCGACACCCATAGCTGCAGAGTGCAGCCACAGCTGAACACAAGCTTGTGGAACAACAGGTGCCAGCCGACCTACAGCAGTAAAAGGTAAGACACAGATCAGCTCTGCAGCTGATCTGTGACAAATTATATATGCAGTGTATGTGGTATGTGTTTATGGAATGATTGTATGATATACAGTATATATATATATATATATATATATATATATATATATATATATATATACATATACACACACACACGTTATTTCTCACATTTTGTAAATGAGATAAAAAAAAAAAAAGATACTTCTTAGAATTTTTTGGGTTATGACTACCAAATGATAAGAAGATAAGACAGAGAAAAAAAACAATATAAAGTATTAGAGGTGTGCGGAGGGTAGTATGTACAGGAGAGTGGTGTGGAGTGTATGCTGGCCGGTAGTATGTGCAGGTGAGTGGTGTGGTGTGTATGGAGGTGGGTAGTATGTGAAAGGAGAGGGGTATGGAGTGTATGGCCATGGGTAGTATGTACAGGAGAGAAAGAAAAAGTGCTGCGCTGCTAAACAACTACAGATAAAAAAAAAAAAAACTACAAACCCTCCCCAACCTATCCAACACATTAGAAAAGGTGCCCGAGTACCAAATAGGTAATAAATGAACCCCAATAAGGGTAAATTAGAATTAGTTTAAATCCACAAGTGCATATTTAAATAAATTTAATTAAAAATAAAATATATAAACACCCGTCAGCAGGCAGTGAGATAGATGATAATCAAATATATTGATGTAACAATAAATAAATATAACAACAACAATCACAATATCAATAAATCCCAAATAAATATGTAAACACCCGACTGACCAGTAAATATGTGCAAAATTTATAAAATATTAAACTATAAATATAGTGAAAAAAAAAGGTCAGTGGTGCAAATTCCCAGATGAAGTCATGAAGTGCATGATGGAAGCATGGTGACGTCACGTCTGGTACGCAGCTAGAAGCTGCCATATTGGTACATTGGTATTACATGCGGTTTATGGGTTCTTGGAGCCCTTTTACGAGTCTTATTTTATTGCCTTTTATCAAGTTATTAAAACATTCTACACTATGGGAAGCTTTTTGTCTTCTATTTTCTGAGTGTCTATCTACAGTATCTCACAAAAGTGAGTACACCCCTCACATTTTTGTAAATATTTTATTATATCTTTTCATGTGACAACACTAAAGAAATTATACTTTGCTACAATATAAAGTAGTGTGCACAGCTTGTATAACAGTGTACATTTGCTGTCCCCTCAAAATAACTCAACACACAGCCATTAATGTCTAAACCGCTGGCAGCAAAAGTGAGTACACCCCTGTAACAGATCCCCGTCGCACTCAGCTTGAGTGGTTCCGTCAGTACACAGCTTCCTCCAATCTGGACCTTCAGACATCAGATATTCCAATCGCTGACAACCACAACCAAGACAATACTTGTTTGCTTGCTCACCATGAACTGTTTATTAGAACAAGAATAAATTACTCATATTACGCTAACAATACACATGTAACCAGAAACATAAATCAACATTAGCTAATTAACTAATCCCTTAAAGCAGCCAATGTGACTCCATGCCGACCTGGCCATTGTTGTGATCAGGAGGTGTATAAGTCTACAGATCAGACTTGTCACCGAGCTTCACACAGTAGATTATACATTATCATAAAGTATAAACACAGGACACCTTCTCACAACAACGGGAGCTCCAGTAGGAGTTGGCCCGTCTCCTACATTGTACAGAGGCCAATGTGATCAGCTCTTTCAATTAACATGTTGAGTTCAGAATCCAACAACCAAGAATAGTCTTTATATATATATTGTGAGGGGGTTAGCTCGGCAGCGGGTGTGTGTGACCCCCGGGATGGGCTCCCCACACAAAAACAGGCCCAGCAAACGGAGGTTGTGGTTTTCAAAATCAAAAAGGTGCGGTTTATTTTCTATTTACAGTGACAAAACACAGCAAAGCAAAAAGAAACATAAACAAAATAAATCCTGGTCAACTTGACCTCTGACTAAACATACAGGTTTCCTAACTAACAACTGGGATCAGCCTAGTGCTGTCCTAGTCCCTAAGTCCCTGGTTTTAAATGTCCAAGCAAATAGCCACACAGGCTTTGTCTCACCGCACAGGGGTTCACTCTCCCTAGACAGTCCACACAGGTCTGGGTCCAGGCATGAGCAAACACCTAATGAATCTGGGAGTTCTTATAGAGGCCTAAATGAGCTGACAAGCTTCAGCTGGTCTCATCAACTCCCTGTCTGTACGACGCCCCACACTCTCCCTAGAGGTATGAGTCATCCATGAGCCCACTAGCCCCAGCTGGGCTTATACAACTCTCCACCTAGTTGTATAAGTCGGCGTAAAGCCTGAATCTGGGCGAAATATATCTACCCCCCTGGATGCAACCAGGTGACTTTACCTTCCTGCTGTCACATACCCCCCCCCTCTTGTTTTAACCTCGGGGTTGGAACACCAGCAATCAGGCATTCATGTACTCGAGACAAAGCATCCACATTCCCCATTTGAACGCCAGGGCGATGCTTTACTGTGAAGTTGAATTCCTGGAGGGCCAGGAACCACCTATTCACTCTTCTATTTGTTTCCTTGTTTTGAGCCATCCACTTTAACGGAGCGTGATCCGTAACCATGTCAAAGTGCCTACCTAGCAGGTAGTACCGAAGGGAATCTAGAGCCCACTTCACCGCTAAACACTCCTTTTCAACGGTGGTGTAATTTACCTCATGGGACTTCAACTTCCTGCTGAGGTAAATGACTGGGTGCTCTTCCCCGTTCCAGACCTGGGACAATACTGCTCCTAACCCCACATCTGACGCATCACTTTGTACGACAAAGTCTTTAGAGAAGTCGGGTGAGTACAACACTGGCTGGCTACATAAGGCTTGTTTCAAGAATTGGAATGCTGCCTCAGCCTCGGGGGTCCATTTAATCATGACCGACCCTTTCCCCTTCGTCAGGTTGGTTAGGGGCACAGCCTTAGAAGCAAAGTGGGGAATGAATCGCCGATAATACCCAGCGATTCCCAGAAAGGCTCGTACCTGCTTCTTGCTGTTGGGACGTGGCCAACTCTGGATGGCCTCGACTTTGTTGAGTTGGGGTTTTATTACTCCCCTCCCAATGGTGTACCCAAGATATTTGGCCTCCTCCTGCCCAATGGTACACTTCTTGGGGTTAGCCGTAAACCCCGCTTCCCGAACAGAGTCCAGGACTGCTTGCACTTTTGGCAGATGTGAGGCCCAATCTGTGCTATGGACAATTACGTCATCCAGGTAAGCCGCAGCATACTTCCGATGGGGCCTCAGCATCTGGTCCATTTTCCGCTGGAATGTGGCCGGCGCATTCTGTAACCCGAACGGCATTCTTTTATATTGGAACGCCCCGTCTGGGGTTACAAATGCGGTTTTCTCTTTGGCCGACTTGGCCAGGGGGATTTGCCAATACCCTTTTGTGAGGTCAAGAGTCGTCATGTATCGGGCTGTTCCCAGCCGGTCGATCAACTCATCTATACGTGGCATGGGGTAGGTGTCAAATTTTGTAACTTTGTTCAACTGACGAAAATCGTTACAAAATCGCCAGCTCCCATCCGGTTTAGGCACCAACATGATGGGACTAGACCAATCACTTTGGGACTCCTCTATCACCCCTAAGTTCAGCATTTTCTGTACTTCCTCCCGTATTGCCTCCCGTCGAGCCTCTGGGATCCGATAGGGTTTTAACTTCACCCTTTCACCGGGCGGGGTAATGATGTCATGCTCTACCCCAGATGTTTGTCCCGGCAGCTCAGAGAATACCTCCTTGTTGCGAAGCACAAACTCCTTAACCTCCTGTTGTTGGGGTTGTGACAAGGTGGCTGCTATTCCAACCTCAGGAATCACGCAACCAGTTTGAGCTGGTGACCAAGTGTCTGCGACTAGGGACTCTCTATCCCTCCAGGCTTTCAACAGATTAACGTGATAGATCTGTTCGGGCTTTCGCCTTCCTGGTTGTCTGACCTTGTAATTCACTTCGCTCACTTTTTCCATTATCTCGTAGGGGCCTTGCCATTTGGCAAGGAATTTACTTTCAACCGTAGGGACAAGTACCAATATCCTATCCCCCGGGGAAAAGGTACGGGTCTTGGCTCCACGGTTGTACACTCTCTGCTGTGCCAACTGCGCTTGGGCCAAATGTTCCTTCACGATGGGCATTACCTGTGCAATTCGATCTTGCATCAGGGCGACATGCTCAATCACACTCCTGTGGGGAGAACTCTCACTTTCCCAAGTTTCCTTGGCAATATCCAACAGCCCTCTTGGGTGTCTCCCATACAGTAACTCAAAGGGGGAGAATCCCGTAGAGGATTGGGGCACCTCCCTAATAGCAAACATCAGATAAGGAAGTAGACAGTCCCAATCCTTTCCATCTCTATCCACCACTTTCTTCAACATTTGTTTTAGGGTTTTGTTGAATCTTTCAACCAGCCCATCGGTTTGGGGGTGATACACAGATGTACGTAATTGCGTCACTTTGAACAATTTACACAGCTCCTTCATAACCCGGGACATAAAGGGTGTACCTTGGTCCGTAAGCAGTTCTTTACAAATACCCACCCGGCTAAACACAAGAGATAGCTCTTTGGCTATGGTTTTGGCCGAGGTATTTCGGAGAGGGATCGCTTCTGGATAACGGGTGGCATAGTCCATTATAACTAATATGTACTGGTGCCCCCTAGCGGACTTGATTATAGGACCTACCAAATCCATGGCGATCCTCTCAAACGGGACCTCAATGATGGGTAGAGGGACCAGCGGGCTACGGAAATGTGGCATCGGGGCCGACCTCTGACACACAGGGCAGGAGGAACAATAATTTTCTATGTCCTTCATCACCCCCGGCCAATAGAATCTCTGTAATACCCTCTCTCGGGTTTTCTCTGTCCCCAGATGACCTCCAAGAATGTGCCCATGGGCCAACTCCAACACCAACTTCCTGTAAGGTTTGGGCACCACAAGCTGCTCAACGGTTTCTTCTGCCCTTTTTGCCACCCGATACAGTAGGTCCTTCTCTACGCTGAAGTATGGGTAAGTGCAGGTATTATCTGGGTTCACTAACTCGCCATCTATTTTCACTACGTTTTCCCGTGCCTTTATTAGGGCGGGGTCTTTCAACTGTTCTGTGGCAAAGTTTTCCCTGTGAACCTCAAGATCAGAAAACTCCACAGACGGTAGGTTTTCGTCTGAGGAGGTGGGCTCCTCTCCAGTTTCTTGAGTCTCCCCTGCCAATACTGATAAGGGAAATTCCGGAGAGTCCTCACCACTCTCAGGGGAGTTCTGGCTATCACATTCCTGGTACATAGGGGCACCAGTGGGGGGCTCAGGATCATCCCACAGTTCCCAGAACTTCGGAAAATCCCTTCCCACAATGGCGTCATGCGGTAACTGAGATACTAAGCCCACTGGATGAGAGAGGGTACCTTTGGGGGTCTCGAAACACACTGTAGTCACTGGATACTCTCGGGTGTCCCCATGCACACAAATAACAGCTACCTTGCTATTCCCAGAGACCTCTGTTTTAACTAACTCAGCCTTTATCAGGGTCACAAGGCTACCTGAATCCAGCAATACCACAACATTTCTACCATTAACACACATTTTGCATAAATGTTTCTCAGTTCCTCGAATGGCAGTGCATGCGACTGTCGCACACAGCGACTGACGTCTGCCCGTCAGAAAGTCACACTGCATGGGTTCCTCCACAACCGGGCAATTGGCTGCAATATGTCCCGCTTGCCGGCAGCGGTAGCAAACGATCCTTCTTGCCGCCTCTCGAGCCGCTGATTTCCCAGGCTATTCTCGCCAAACTTGGGGTAGAGCTCCCACCCTCTTACTCTCTCCACCCTCACCCCTTGGAATCCTCTTATCCGCCCCTGGGGATGGTCTGGTCTTAGGGTGGAAAGTCTGAGTGTCTCTGGAAGAGGCCGTCAGGTTCTCTGTAGCCAAGTATTTCTCCACACGACCATTGGCCGTCTCTGGGTCTCCATGGCTTACCCACTTTTGGATGGCAGTAGGAAGAGCTCTCAAAAACCGATCCATTACAACACGTTCCACAATCTTTGGTGCGGACAAAGTCTCTGGCTGTAGCCACTTTCTGCTCAGGTGAATGAGATCATACATTTGAGACCTGGGGGGTTTTCCAAGCTGGAAAGTCCAGTTATGCACACGCTGAGCCCGGACAGCCTGGGTGACACCCAGCCTTGCCAATATTTCAGCTTTTAGCATCACATAGTCTTTTGCTTGGTTAGGCTCTAGGTCATAGTAAGCTTTCTGCGATTCACCAGTTAACAGAGGAGCCACCAGTCCAGCCCACTGCTCCTCAGGCCACTTTTCTCTTTCAGCGGTCCTTTCAAATGTGGTCAAAAATACCTCTGGATCATCCTCTCCAGTCATTTTTGTCAATAAACGACTCACCCCAAAGGACGCGGTATTAGTGGGACGGCTTTCCTCACTGGTCTGCGGACGTTGCTGCATTACTGCTTCCATCTGTTGTTGTAGTCTCTGCTCTTGCTTCTGCAACAGGTCTATGAAGCGGGCCTCAGATTGCTGCTGGGCTTGTTGCTGAGCCTCCAGACTCTGTTGCAAAGTTGCGTTTGTCTGCTGCTGGGCTGCAAGGCTCTGTTGATGAGCTTGCTGCTGGGCTGCGAAGTTCTGTTGTTGAGCTGCAAGGCTCTGTTGATGAGCTGCAAGGCTCTTTTGCAAACCTGCATTTGTCTGCTGTTGATTGGCATTTGCTAGAGCCAGCTGCTTCAGTATCTCCTCCATGCTGGCTTAAAAAAAAACTGCCACTGGTTCTCCACCAACTGTGAGGGGGTTAGCTCGGCAGCGGGTGTGTGTGACCCCCGGGATGGGCTCCCCACACAAAAACAGGCCCAGCAAACGGAGGTTGTGGTTTTCAAAATCAAAAAGGTGCGGTTTATTTTCTATTTACAGTGACAAAACACAGCAAAGCAAAAGAAACATAAACAAAATAAATCCTGGTCAACTTGACCTCTGACTAAACATACAGGTTTCCTAACTAACAACTGGGATCAGCCTAGTGCTGTCCTAGTCCCTAAGTCCCTGGTTTTAAATGTCCAAGAAAATAGCCACACAGGCTTTGTCTCACCGCACAGGGGTTCACTCTCCCTAGACAGTCCACACAGGTCTGGGTCCAGGCATGAGCAAACACCTAATGAATCTGGGAGTTCTTATAGAGGCCTAAATGAGCTGACAAGCTTCAGCTGGTCTCATCAACTCCCTGTCTGTACGACGCCCCACACTCTCCCTAGAGGTATGAGTCATCCATGAGCCCACTAGCCCCAGCTGGGCTTATACAACTCTCCACCTAGTTGTATAAGTCGGCGTAAAGCCTGAATCTGGGCGAAATATATCTACCCCCCTGGATGCAACCAGGTGACTTTACCTTCCTGCTGTCACAATATATATATATATATATATATATATATATATATAAAAAATCCTGGGAGATATTGTGGATAAATATCACTGTCCCATTTTAAGTAATCCAAGCCATATTTTCTCAGTCACCCTGTGCCCCCAATAGACACAGGGTAACTTAGACATAGGAGGTGCATGGGGAGCTGAAACAAGTGTTTCCCAACCTTTCCAAGGGATTCTGGGTTCCACGGGCCCTCATGTCACAACCCCTAAGTAAAAATGTCCAAATTGGGCACAATTAGCCATTTTCCCTTCCCAGTGTCATGTGACTCATTAGTGTTACAAGTCTCAGGTGTGAATGGGGAGAAGGTGTGTTAAATTTGGGGTTATCGCTCTCACTCTCTCATACTGGTCACTGGAAGTTCAACATGGCACCTCATGGCAAAGAACTATCTGAGGATCTGAAAAAAAAAATTGTTGCTCTAGATAAAGATGGCATAGGCTATAAAGAAGATTGTCAAGGCCCTAAAACTTAGCTGCAGCACGGTGGCCAAGACAGGTTCCACTCAGAACAGGCCTCGCCATAGTCGACCAAAGAAGTTGAGTGCACATGCTGAACGTCATATCCAGAGGTTGTCTTTGGGAATTAGACGAATGAGTGCTGCCAGCATTGCTGCAGAGAATAAAGGGGTGGGGGTCAGCCTGTCAGTGCTCAGACCATACGCCACACACTGCATCAAATTGGTCTGCCTGGAAGGAAGTCTCTTCTAAAGATGATGCACAAGAAAGCCCGCAAACAGTTTGTTGAAGACAAGTAGACTAAGGACATGGATTACTGGAACCCGTGGTCTGATGAGACCAAGATAAACTTATTTGGTTCAGATGGTGTCAATCGTGTGTCGCGGCAACCAGGTAAGGAATACTAAGACGAGGGGAGAAGCACAAAAGCGCCACTCTAAGTGCAGTGGTAACAATACATTTTAATAGATAAAATAAAGGGGGAGCATATATGTACTCACAAACATGGAGTTTAAAAGTGGACATATAAGATGGCGGAGTCAGTGTTTTTTCTCAGGCAGAGCGGTGGTGCGGGACCGACGGCGCCGGTAGCAGCCGGCGCTTGCTGGGCAGCGATTCGACCGATGCAGGGAGGAGCGGGGACAAAGATAGAGGGATCCTCAGCGGGCGTTGAGGCTGTGCTGCAAGCCGTGACTCGCGGTGAACTTCCGGGTTGCTGGGAGATCAATGTGTTCCGGGTGGCTGGGGAACCAATGGTTAAGCGCTTTCGGAGCATGCGCTCCTTCATCAGACCTAGTGACACGGCTCGCAGCACGGCCTCAACGCCCGCTGAGGATCCCTCCATCTTTGTCCCCGCTCCTCCCTGCATCGGTCGAATCGCGGCCCAGCAAGCACCGGCTGCTACCGGCGCCGTCGGTCCTGCACCACCGCTCTGCCTGAGAAAAAACACGGACTCCACCATCTTATATGTCCACTTTTAATCTCCATGTTTGTGAGTACATATATGCTCTCCCTTTATTTTATCTATTAAAATTTATTGTTACCACTTCACTTAGAGTGGCACTTTTGTGCTTCTCCCCTCAGCTTTCCTGAATTTGCTTCACATCTTCACTGGGCTGCCTTCTAAGTGTTTAGGATGGACTAGAAAGACTCTTTTAGACTCATGTGAACATTTCTAATATTATCCATTCATTTTTATTTTTAATATATTTTTATTTTTGTTCCCTGGTTTTTATTCCCATCCTTATTAGTAGTTTTATTGCCTCTGGTACCAGCGCCAACTTCTTCCTATATGTAAAGGAATACAAAGACAAGTGTGTCTTGCCTACAGCTAATTAACTAATCCCTTAAAGCAGCCGATGTGACTCCATGTCGACCTGGCCATTGTTGTGATCAGGATTTCACTACAGGTCAGACTTGTTGTCACCGAGCTTCACACAATAGATTATACATTATCATAAGTATAAACACAGGACACCTTCTCACAATAGAGGGAGCTCCAGTAGGAGTTGGCCTGTCTCCTACATTGTACAGAGGCCAATGTGATCAGCTCTTTCAATTAACATGTTGAGTTCAGAATCAACCAAACCAAGAATAGTCTTTAAATATATCTTGGGAGATATTGTGGATAAATATTACTGTCCCATGGTCTGGGGCTCCATGAGTGCTGCGGGCACTGGTGAGCTACAGTTCATTGAGGGAACCATGAATGCCAACATGTATCGCGACAGAGCATGATCCCCTCCCTTCAGAGACTGGGCCGCAGGGCAGTATTCCAACATAACGACCCTAAGCACACCTCCAAGACGACCACTGCCTTGCTAATGAAGCTGAGGTTAAAGGTGATGGACTGGCCAAGCATGTCTCCAGACCTAAACCCTATTAAGCATCTGTGGGGCATGTTCAAACGGAAGGTGGTGGAGCGCAAGATCTCTAACATCCACCAGCTCCGTGATGTCGTTGTGGAGGAGTAGAAGAGGACTCCAATGGCAAACTGTGAATCTCCATGCCCAAGAGGGTTAAGGCAGTGCTGGAAAATAATGGTGGCCACATAAAATATTGACACTTTGGGCCCAATTTTTGGACATTTTCACTTAGGGGTGTACTCACTTTTGTTGCCAGCGGTTTAGACATCAATGGCTGTGTGTTTGAGTTATTTTGAGGGGACAGCAAATTTACACTGTTACACAAGCTGTACACTCATTACTTTACATTGAAGCAAAGTGTTATTTCTTCAGTGTTGCAACAAAGATATAATTAAATATTTACAAAAATGTCAGGGGTGTACTCACTTTTGTGAGGGGTGTATTCACTTTTGGCAGATGAGTGAACCACCTGAAGAGGACATTTGTGTATTTCCATGGAAGCATGTTGGATATAATGGAATGACCATGGAGACTACTTGAGCGCTTTTCGACCTGTATATTATATAGGTCTAAAAGAGGAGGTGAGCGTGCATGCCTGGTGGTGAATGAGCACTGTGTTGGATTGCTTTGAAGATTCACTATATGGATTGACATTGCAGAGTAAAGTGAGATCACTCCATAGCACTGGAATTTGCACCACTGATTGGACTTCATTTTCACTATATTTATATTCCCTTGAACATTTTATAAATTTTGCAGATATGTACAGTGTTTGATGGTCAGTCGGGTGTTCATTGTTTACACCTTTATTTGGTATTTATTTATATTGTGATTGTTCTTATATTTATTGTTCCATCAATATATTTGCTTATCATCTATCTCACTGATATGAATAAATAATGATCAGCGCAACTTCCTTAGTGAAACCTCAATAACAAACTAATTTAAGTCTAAAATAAATGAATGAATAAATGTCCACACTTTTTTCAAATCCAAAAAAGCAATAATTCTTCTGAGTAGTGTAAAAAGTGACAAAAGTCTTCTAAGCAGTGTATTAGACGCTTCTTCTATATGCGATCTTCGTGATGTTAAATGCTCACAGAGCGCTTACCTCACAGACTAATATAATAAGCCTTCAAGATCTCCCAAGGTTCAGGAGAACGCCAACTTCAGTTCTCCATGAGTATCCAAGCTTCCAATGATGCCAGAGTCGGCTGGAGCTCTCTGATGGTAACATTGGTTTCCAAATATATCTCCCGATATATGGTGAATTAAAGGATAAAAAAAAGAAGAAGAGGCCTCCCATAGCGTAATAACGTTAAAATATCATGTAGCACACAGATCCTTTACTCTGCTTACCTCCACAAGCAGAATGGGACACACCATGCCACAAGCCCTATATCCTCATGAATAAAGAGGGTGAGCAGTGTTATCTATTTTGGATCCTGCAGCGAGTTACCTCCTTCCGTTGGTTCTCTCCCCTAGAGTGTGGGGAAAAGTCTATTCTCTCTTTGTATTCAATAAGGTCATTGTCCAGACAGTATTAAACCCAACAAAGAAAGGTTTATTTTGCTTGCGTTGAAAACTTGATAGGAAAGTTGGAGATAGAGAATTTTAACAGGGAGGCAGGATCAGGCACGCGGCACTTAACAGTCATTTGTCTCCACTCAGTCCTGAGTGGGCTTTGCTCACCCGGATAGTCCCCTCTCACGGTCCTAGCAGCCGGTGTGGAGCACGGAACATTCACTTTAAATTTCCTAAGGATACGATCAGGATATCCTTCTGAATCCCGATACTTCTGAATCCCGAACTTCCCAGCACTTGTAACACTTGAGACCTTAGGTGCCAGTGGGCACGTTACAAGGCTTTTGGCGGATTATGGAATCCTTCCCTCTGATAGGCAACCAGGCCTCTCCTGAGACAGTGACTTCCCTCACCGATCCCACTGGACAGGTCCTCCCCTGGTTTCCTCTCTTTCAGAGCGGGTCATCCCCACTTGGGCACCTTGGGACTCCTCTTCTGGTGTAGACCTCAGCTAAAGGTGCTGGGCCTACCTGGAACGATGCAGCCTCAGGCTAAAGGTGCCTGGGACTGAATACACTTGCACGTACCCCTGGCCATGAGGGCCACAGAAGGAGGGGTATGCGCCTAGGACCAAGGGGTCCTCTGGATCACCTCCCAACCTCCGGACCTAATGGCGTCTGCCCCTTAAGTACCCTCTCCCGGCACGCACAGCAGGTAGACCATGCCCACTGCGCGGCTGCCGAGAGGACACTTAATCGCACTGCAATGCTACCTGTGGTTCAACCTGAGACTTGGGCGACAGCGCCACCCACAGGTCAAAGGGAACTGTACTGCCAGGCAACACCACAACAAAGCAGAAACCAATTTAAAGAATTCAAACAGCCTGAGCCTAACCATTTGCTCAGGCTACCCCCTAAATTTAGGCATAACAACCCCAATTATGGGGGGTCCGCTGCACACACCCCCTCCTAAACAAGACACTGTCCCAGTGGCTAGAATAAATCAAAGACCCCCTCAATCCTGAGTGGGCGTCGATTTATTCATAACTATACACAGAATTTTTAAAAATGGTGCCTGAACCAAATATTTTGGGAAACGGAAAAGGAGAAGAAGAAAGGAAAGTACAGAGCAAAATATACAAAACAAAAAAAAAAAAAAAAACGTATACATTACACATCCCACCCTCTCCTAAATAATCTACCCCACCCATTCTCTGGTGGAGTTGATAGCAGATCGTACCTGCAGAGGGAGAAAGGCAGAAAACAACATACATCACAACAAACATCCTATTCCCTCTCTATATAAAGAAGTAAGCCATCTCTCCTAAAAGAAATGCCTTCCTTGTGATAGTAAACCACGCTAATCCTAGCATTACTTGGCATATATTATTCATATGTATGTATGTATATATATATATATATATATATATATATATGTTGTTTTTTTTTTAAACAAAGAAGTTCTGCAAACCGCTGCCACCTGGTGGCAGCGTAAAGTCATTACATCTACCATATTTGCGCATGGGAATGAATCACTGCACACAAACACTTCCCATCTTGACCACGGCGTCTCCCATGCTTTGGCCCTGGCTAGACTACCCCAAAGTTCAACTCAAAAGAAAAAAACTGTCTTCTTTTTTTTTCAAGAGCAGAGGAGAGAGAGAGAAAAAAACAGCTCTCTCATTTCCTCAATAGAGTAGACCTCCTCTGTAGCAGAGGGCAAAGTTACTGAATTCAGGGCAGTTCATCCATGGAGAAACAGGATAAAAAGGAAAAAAAACACACAAATTCCTGTTTCAAAGGTAAAAGTGAGGATCAGGGAGAATGAGAGTCTTCCACTGTTTGTCCAGTGTTTCAATAAAGTACACAGCGTCCTCTCTCCCCTTATTGCAAATCACCACTCGGTCAGCATGCTTGTGTCGACCATACTTCCACTCTTTGCGGCAACCTCTGAAACGATCAGTCAAGGCAGCTGAACAGGCAAAGTACCTACGGGATTTAGGCACTTCCAGGTGATCCCAAATAAAGTCAGAGTGCCACCTCTCACGGTAGGCCTCTATTTTGAATAGGAGCTCCTTAGGAACATAAGGGTATTTCCAACCATATTCCCTAGCGACTCTCCTGTTGAGGAGCCGCTGCAACCGGGCAATATGTGGCAGGCTTGCATGGTCTCCTGCTCCTGGTGAAACAATGGCATCTGGCGATCATTTGACTGACACTGCATCGGAGATTGGTAAGGGCGGCCGCAACGGCAGACGCCCCTCTGTAGTGGCGGGCACGGGCGATGCAGGTGCGGGCAGTGCGGGTGTGGAAACAACCCTCTTCTCTAAAGCAGGGGCTTCCACTCGGGGCGCAGGCTCCCCAGAGTCCTTGGTTGTCAATTCTTTATATCGACACGTAAGGGTAACAACTACACATTGGTTCTGCAACAGTTTCTGGGCCTTGGCTCCGGCCTCACTCCCTCTATTATGAGGAGTGGGCTTCTTCCTTTCCCCAGCAAACTCGCTGTCACAGTTCCCTCTAGCCTCCTTACCGTCACCTGGCTTGGATTTTCCGGAGATCCCTCCGCTCTGAAGATCCTGTTCAGGCAGGCGCTGGGGCAGGCTTCTACTGCAGCCGCGGGAGGCCTTAACGTATCCCACTTTCCGTTTGGCAGGTGGGATGGAGGTTTCCGTAATGACGGAGGCAGCATCCACTGTGGCATCCGTCGCTGGCTCCGTGATGGCTGGAGCTCCATCTTCGGCATCCGTTGCAGCCGCGGGGATGCGCGTGGGTTCGGCTGTAGGGGCGTAGTTGTCTTCCTCTGAAGTAACAGTCCCTGTGATACAGTTTACCCGGTAGGCTCAGGGTGACTTGGTGGGCTGGTCCACCTCAAACAGAAATTCCCCGCAGGTCAAACACCTTCCGAATGGCCGTATCTGCACAGTCAAACCACTGCACCTGGAACAGAGCACGCCCAGTGCCTCCGCATCTCGGCAAGTGTAAAGTGAGAAGTGGCCCCTAGGCTTGAGCCGGATCCCCATATCTGTGAGGGGAGCAGTAATGGGAGCAATGTCCATGGTAGAGGTAGACGGGAATATCCGAGGTCCCGGTGAAATGGAAGTCCATGGAGTGGCAGACATATTGCTTCTCTTTACTAGTCCAGACTCTTACTGTCCCTTGGCGCCAAATGCACCACGTGCAACTAACAATTGGCGGGGGCTCCTCCCCCTTTCTTCTCTGCACGCAGCTCGCAGGCCTTTCTTCTTTTGAGACACGCCCACGAACTACGCAGTTAGAAAAAAAAATGAAAGCACAGTCCTGTACCTCCTTTTCTCTCGACAAAGTAGTGATGCAGTCCAATTTTCCTTAATGGCCGACCTCCGTCAAAAACACACAGATCAGAGAAAAATAGTCCAACTTCCAGGGGTAGCTGCAAATCCCAGACACGAGCCCCCACGTGTAGCACACAGATCCTTTACTCTGCTTACCTCCACAAGCAGAATGGGACACATCATGCCACAAGCCCAATATCCTCCTGAATAAAGAGGGTGAGCGGTGTTATCTATTTTGGGTCCTGCAGCGAGTTACCTCCTTCCTTTGGTTCTCTCTCCTAGAGTGTAGGGAAAAGTCTATTCTCTCTTTGTATTCAATAAGGCCATTGTCCAGACAGTATTAAACACAATAAAGAAAGGTTTATTTTGCTTGCGTAGAAAACTTGATAGGAAAGTTACAGTCATTTGTCTCCACTCAGTCCTGAGTGGGCTTTGCTCACCCGGATAGTCCCCTCTCACGGTCCTAGCAGCCGATGTGGAGCACAGAACATTCACTTTAAATTTCCTAAGGATACAATCAGGATATGAACTTCTGAATCCCGAACTTCCCAGCACTTGTAACACTTGAGACCTTAGGTGCCAGTGGGCACATTACAAGGCTTTTGGCGGATTATGGAATCCTTCCCTCTGATAGGCAACCAGGCCTCTCCTGAGACAGTGACTTCCCTCACCGATCCCACTGGACAGGTCCTCCCCTGGTTTCCTCTCTTTCAGAGCGGGTCACCCCCACTTGGGGACCCTGGGACTCCTCTTCTGGTGTAGACCTCAACTAAAAGGTGCTGGGCCTACCTGGAACGAAGCAGCCTTGGGCTAAAGGTGCCCGGGACTGAATACACTTGCATGTACCCCTGGCCATGAGGGCCACCGAAGGAGGGGTACGCGCCTAGGACCAAGGGGTCCTCTGAATCACCTCCCAACCTAATGGCGTCTGCTCCTTAAGTACCCTCTCCCGGCATGCACAGCGGGTAGACCACGTCCACTGCACGGCTGCAGAGAGAGGACACCCAATCGCGTTGCAATGCTACCTGTGGTTCAACCTGAGACCTGGGCGGCAGCGCCACCCACAGGTCAAAGAGAACTGTACTGCCAGGCAACACCACAACAAAGCAGAAACCAATTTAAAGAATTCAAACAGCCTGAGCCTAACCATTTGCTCAGGCCACCCCCTAAATTTAGGCATAGCGACCCCAATTATGGGGGGTCCGCTACACAACCAATTTATTAAATGGCCAAATGGGCTCTTACATTTAAAAGAAGAAAAACAGACAAAAATGAGTGCAAACCGATCATTGTAGACACCTCTAGCGTCACTTCCGGTTTTAGTAGTACATCCGGCCACGCCCTACGTGTTACGTCACGACACGTGACTTCATCAGGGGAAGTCCCGTGTCGTTACGTAGCGCGTAGGGCGTGGCCGGATGTAATACTAAAACCGGAAGTGACGCTAGAGGTGTCTACAACGATCTGTTTGCACTCATTTTTGCCTGTTTTTCTTCTTTTAAATGTAAGCGTCCATTTAATAAATTGTTTTATTTTAACCTTATTACGCTATGGGAGGCCTCTTCTTCTTTTTTATCCTTTAATTCACCACATATCGGGAGATATATTTGGAAACCAACATTACCATCAGAGAGCTCCAGCCAGCTCTGGCATCATTGGAAGCTCGGATACTCGTGGAGAACTGAAGTTGGCGTTCCCCTGATCCTTGGGAGATCTTGAAGGCTTATTATATTCGTCTGTGAGGTAAGCGCTCTCTGAGCATTTAACATCACAAAGATCGCATATAGAAGAAGCGTCTAATACACTGCTTAGAAGATGTAACGGTAGGGCCCGGGGAACCCAGAAGCTCTTAGAAAGTATGAGATACCCTTGCTTCAGCTTCCCCAATGCCTCTTATGTGTAAACCACCCTGTGTCTCACTAGGGGCACAGGGTGAATGAGAACCCCACCATGATCTGTGATAGCCATATCCCATACTGTATATACATGGCATATATGGGGTATATACTGTGTGTGGGCTGTTATGTAATACTTGCTGTGATGGGGTGTGATTACATTCTATTGTCTATTGTGGCGTGTTTGAGTTAAGCCTGTAATTATAGGGATTGCATTCTATTGTCTATTGTGAATAGTGATAATTAAGTCTATAAGTATAGGTATTGTACTCTGGCAGCCAGAGAGGCTGGGGGAACACAAAAGGTCATGCATAGTCATTTAAGATGTAAAGGGATTAGCTTTGAACCTGTGTCTGCTAAGAGCTGTCAGATGTGTATTGGGGACTCGTTATGTAAATATTGTGTGAAGTCTTGATAAATGGGAGACAGTAAGGCTAGTCTAAAGATCCTGTGTCTGAGCCAGCAGCTGTAGCTAATTGGCTCATGTAAATTGGGTCTGGTCAGAGGGGTATTATGGGAGGAGGGTCAGAAGCTTCTCTCTGTGTGTATAAGAGTTGTAGTACTTTTGCAATAAAGTGTCAGTCTATCTTGGGAAGATACAGAGCGTGTTGTCTCGTTCTTTGGAAGGATTAATCCTATGGGAAGTGGTCGCCTGACTGTGGAGGATCGGTAGCGAATGTGTGTCCAGGAGAGGGAATCGCTTAAGCGGCGTTAACCCCCTTTCATATTTGGGGTGCCGTTACAGAAGACTTTTGTCACTTTTTACACTACTCAGAAGAATTATTGCTTTTTTGGATTTGAAAAAAGTGTGGACATTTATTCATTCATTTATTTATTTTTGCCTTAATTTAGTTTGTTATTGAGGTTTCACTAAGGAAGTTGCGCTGATCATTATTTATTCGTACCCATTTTTGTGCACTTATGCAGCTAAAATCTAAAGTGTACCTTTCATTTATTTATTTGATATATTTGCACATTAGTTCACTTGGTAGCGCGAGAGACTTATACTTTTACTTCATCTATCTCACTACCTGCTGACTAGAGGGCTGGCGGGTGTTTATATATTTAGTTTTTTATTTCATTTATTTAAATATGCACTTGTGGATTTGATATAATTCTCATTTGGTATTCAGGCACTTTTTCTGGTGTGTTGGATAGGAACCTGCTTTATACAGCTAATGTAGACAAGTCACACACACATTGATACTGGGGTTTTGATTCATTTACATCAGGGGTGCCCAACCAGTGGCCCGGGGGCCACATGTGGCCCTTGGAGGCCTCTGATGTGGCCCGCGACCTCCTACTCGGGGATGGAATAGAATACGGTTATTAAAGGTCAGTTTATTACTAAAATCACAGTGTATATATGGGCATATCTGTTCTGCAGTGGTTACTGGGCTGCTTTCAAACTGATCCGCAGGTACAGAGCAGTTTATTTGTGGCTTATCTGCACTGAGCCATAGACTTCTGTTATTACCTGCGAGTTTGGTGAGCTTTCTGAAAGTGCACCAAACCTGCAGAATATAATAGAAGTCTATTGCAAAGTGCAGGAAAGCCAAAAGGTGCGGTGCGGGTAAACAGCAGCGCATCAGTGTGAAAGTAGCCTTGGGCCCCTTTCACACGGTCAGTCCGACAGCCTGACCAATTGGACCCTCCATTCACCTCTAAGTAATGGTAGACATAAACCAACTTGTGTCCTACCTCCAATCCGATCCGCTAAAAATAGTATAGTGGGCTGTGTCCGTGTCCGCTCTGCATATGCAGAGCAGACACGGACATGACATTCACCGCTCCGTTTATTGTGGCCCGCGACCGGTTACCAAGTCGCTTAAGTGGCCCTCGCTCTTCAAAAGGTTGAGCACCCCTGATTTACATGCACAATGCATCTGTTTTGGGGCGGGAAAGCTGGAGTTTTTATTTAACCTCTTCCTGACCGCCCGCCGTCGTTATACGGCGACAGTATGGCACTCCTGTGCAAAATGCGGTAACTTCCGGTGGCGTGCGCACGTGCTCCCACTGCACGTTGCAGGAGCGTGCCCGTGGGTCGGGCGCACTCGATCTCTGCTGGCGACCCGTGATTGCCTTGTACACAGGCAGAACGGGGAACTGCCTATGTAAACAAGGCATTTCCTTGTTCTGACTAGTGACATGTCAGAGATCTATTATTCCCAGTGATCGGGAACAGTGATCTCTGTCATGTCACTGATAGCCCATCCCCCCTACAGTTAGAACACACCCAGGGAACACATTTAACCCCTTGATCGCCCCCTAGTGTTAACCCCTTCCCTGCCAGTGTCATTTTTACATTTATCACTGCATTTTTATAGCACTGATGAATGTAATAATGTCACTGGTCCCCAAAAAGTGTCATCTGGGGTCAGATTTGTCCGCCGCAATTTCACAGTCCCGCTAAAAATCGCAGATCGCCGCCATTAGTAGTAAGAACAATAAAAAAAAAAAATAAAAGGCCCTAAACCTATCCCCTATTTTGTAGATGCAATAACTGTTGCACAAACCAGTCAATATACGCCTATTGCGTTTTTGTTTTTACCAAAAATATGTAGAAGAAAATATATGGGCCTAAACTGATGAATACTTTTTTTCTATATATATATGTAGCGCCCTCACCCGCATCCTCCCCTCTCTGTATGACTCGTCCAAGGGTATCTGGGAGAAGGGGGAAGATGTACACCACCAGCTGGGCTCTCTAATGTAGTATGCAGAGATATGAGCAAAACCGTTTACCTTCAGGTCTGCGTTTTAGGCCGGAGCCTCAGCTTCTCCTGTGGAGGATGATTGTCACTGTCACAGACAGGGACACTTAGCTTCCAGTAACACGAGTTCCACACCATAAAAAGTCCAACACTGTTTTATTTACTTTGATCAATAGGTAGGCTGGTTGAACTTTAAAAGAACAGACAGGGTGTGGGAAAGAGTAGGTCCAGGCACACTCAATGAATAAAGTCTCTTCTGTTCCGCTTAGTGCAAACAGGCTTGGCGCACAGTCACTGACTGAATTTTATCCCTGCCACTGACCTGGGTGAACATTGAGGCCTCTGCCACAGGCCTTAGAGAAGGCCTGCCACTGACCTGATGAAGATGGGTCTCTGCCACAGACCATAAGAACATGAAATACCTCCGTTAGGACAAACGACCCCTGTCAGGAGAAGACATTCATCCGGACGGTCACCAGAGGCCCACACCGGCACCGGCCAAATGCTGCACCGGCTCTATGGGAGGGTCACGTCCCGGTCCCTTACGCCCTGGATTCAGGCACCCAATACCGGGGGCACCTTAGGAATGCTTCTCTCTTGCGGGACCCAGTCGAAGGTACTGGGCCCCAGGCCTCCTTGCAAAGTACCTCACCCCAGGCTGAACGTGCCTGGGATGGAACTCGACTCCACGCGCCCAGGCCAAGGGCGCCTTGGCACAGATGAACCGCAGCAGCCCCCAGGCTGAAGGTGCCTGGGGAATGGACCTCGTTTGCAAGATGTCCGCCCCCTTTATATCCTCTCCCAGCAGGCACAGCGGGTTCCCCGCCCCGCCGTACTACTGCCGCGAGAGGACCAAAAGGGCACGGCGCTAGAATGGCAGTTCAATCCCGGTCCCAGGTGACAGCGCCACCTAGGGACCGCAGGGAACATGACACCATTCATACCTCCCACACTCCAAAGTGTCCATAAAACCCAAAAATCAATGTATCTGGGCCATTTATTGCCCAGATATGCCCCTCTAAATTTTACACCCGCTACACTCTCCCCCCCAGCAATTTGACACTGGTCCCCAGTGTCTGGAACAAGTCATGCCCCAAAGGGAGCCAACATAAACCCAATCCAGAGACTGCTTCAAAATGCGCAAAAAAAATGTAAATTTGAAAAAAAAAATGGTAGTTGTGCCTGAACCTGACATGGAAGGGAAAAGGAAAAAGGGAAACAACACATAACAACATACATATTACAATAACACCATTGACATTTTCCCCCCGCCCACATCACTAACTAAGACCCGCCCCATTCTCAGCGGTCTTGACGGACGTTCTCCTGCAGAGGGGACAAAAGAAAGTTAAGCACACAAATTTTCCTGACACATGTGTGGGTGTTGGAATGAAAAAATCTCTCCAAAGAGAAATCCTTTCCTTCCAAGAAGTGTGTGGTGTAAAGTAAATAACGGTGCGCAACACTGCCACCTAGTGACAGTGCCACGGTAAAAGCACTTGTCGAATCCTGGAACGAAACTTTCCTCTTCTTTGGCCCTAACTACCCCAAAGTCCATGATTACTTTGCGGGAGGGAAGAAAAAAAAAACCAACAACTGCAACAGTCCCCCATTCCTCCAAAGAGCACAACACCGTTAAACTTGGGTACAGTTCCTGGGTTTCCGGGAAGGAAAAACAAACCCCGGAAAGTTCAGCAAATTTGCAAGGCACAAGGGAAAGGAGTCTTTTCTCCTACAGGTAGAATCTGGGATGCGGCAAGACAAGGGGTTTTAAATGTTGATCAACAGTCTCTAGGTGATATTCGACATCCTCCCCTTCTTTCCATCGAATCAACACCTTGTCAGCATGGATGTGCCGACCCAACATCCATTCTGCCTTACAGTCCTTAAATCTTTGAGATGCTTTTGGGGAACAAGCGATGTACCTGCGTGCGTGTGGAACTTTGATGTGTGTCCACACAAAGTCATTATACCAACGTTCCCTGCAGACTTCTACTTCGTAAAGCAGCTCCTTGCAAAGTACCTCACCCCAGGCTGAAGGTGCCTGGGATGGAACTCGACTCCATGCGCCCAGGCCAAGGGCGCCTGGGCACAGACGAACCGCAGCAGCCCCCAGGCTGAAGGTGCCTGGGGAATGGACCGCCCCCTTTATATCCTCTCCCAGCAGGCACAGCGGGTTCCCTGCCCCGCCGTACTACTGTCGCGAGAGGACACAAAGGGCACGGCGCTAGAATGGCAGTTCAACCCCGGTCTCAGGTGACAGCGCCACCTAGGGACCACAGGGAACATGACACCATTCATACCTCCCACACTCAGTGCGCATGCGCGGGGACTCGGAGAAGGACGTGTGCTGACCGAGCTCCCGGCACCCCGACCCACCAGAGCTAACGATAGCGCAGGCACTGAGGTCCGTGAGCCAGGACCGATCCCACACCAGCCCCGAAGTGGCGATGAACCGTAGGGCACAGGGGCAGCCGCGGAAAGGACACGATACGCAAACTACAGCCCAGAAGAGAGCAGGGCCTTCCCCTACAGCACAGCCGCGATCCAAGATGGCGCCGGGTAAGCCAGACACACGAGGCAGCACGGCAGCAGCCAGATCCGACGGCGCTACACAGAGAGGAGACAGGCAGCTAAATCTGGAGCCAACTAGGGATCCATTCTCCTCACAATCCTCGGGAGAGGTGGAGACCGGACAGCGGGGTGAGTCACTATCACATCCCCCATCCCCAGCCATATACGCTGATAGACATGACTCTCCAAACTCCCCTGCCTCCCCTGCCTCCTCCATGGATAGGAACATGGCAGACTTAGCAGAAGTCCTCATTAGCCAATCCAGCCAATCCAGCCAGGATATGCCAATTCCCCAGCTCTCACACTATTCCCCTGATGCTGTACTGTTGGGCAGATTCTCCACCATGCTGCAGCAGGAGCTCTCTAAGGCCTGCACATTAATCACCACTGACCTGAAAAAAGACATCCATAGCTTGGGAGAGCGTTTTGAGCTAATTGAAACCAAAGTGGATGGAGCCATCAAAAGGGTCAACCAGAACTCAGCCATGGTGACAGACCTCCAGGATAGATTAGAAGAGGCATTCACAAAAATTGAAGATTTGGAGAATCGTTCTCGTAGGTACAATATCCGCGTGCGTGGCCTCCCTGAAACTCACACAGATCTAGAGGGGGCTGTAAAAGACCTGATGAAAACCCTTATCCCTGATATAGCCAACCACCACATGGAAGTTGATCGCGTTCACCGAGCACTGACAGCCCCAAGGGCCGACGGCCTACCACGAGACATTATTGTTAAGCCACATCACTACCGCATTAAGGACAAGATGATGCTTGCGGCTCGCAACAGGCCGGACCTGTCGCTATTTGGAACACCAATACAGCTCTTTACAGATTTGGCGCCATCAACGGTCCAGAAACGCAGAAACCTACGGCCATTACTCCAGCAACTTATGGCCAAACAGATTAAGTATCGATGGTCGTTCCCTTTTAAGTTATCATTCACTTACAACGGAAAGTCCCACTCCTTTTCCACGTTCCAAGCAGGCGAAGACCTACTGCTTAGTCTCGGCATCATTGCACGGGACTCTCCGACTCCGATTTCATCTCCCCCTCGTCTGGATCATCGTCCCCTCTCCCCGATATGGCAGGATCGCACACGCTCACAGGCCAGAAATGCTCGCCGGAATACCTGAGTATTATTGCTCTTCTCTCTTTTTGCTTTTTTGCCCCCTTTTGGGAACTGTTAGTGCTTGATTGCACGGATTTGGCCTGGGCCCATGGTGGACTATGGGCCTGATGGGGCCATCGTTACCGTTCACAGTTCACAGGTTACAAAGTCACGGGTTACAAAGTTACTGGAGTTCCTGGTTCTTCGGACTGGCTGCCAGCCGAATATTTTACAACCCCGACGGGCCCAACCTGGTCGAAGAAATTTTGCTTTTTGCTTTTTAGCAGTCTGGGGGCCTTAGTCGGACCGCAATGTGTTCCCCTGTTGGGCTGTGGCTCGGGGGCCGGAACGACCGATGGGGACCCTTCCGGCGCCACTGGCCTTGGGAATGCATGTTCCTATAGACAGCCTGTTATGTTAAAACTGTATTGATTGATTTTGTCATTTCCGATATGACCTCGAATAGCCTGCTCGTACAGAGTGTAATCATATTTGGGTCGGGGTGGTCATGCTTGCCACCCAACTGCAAGACTACCTGTCCTACGACAAGGATGGTACCCTTGCACCTAATTTGCCGGATGTTGTCTCCGGCAGGGGTTATTCCCCATTCCTTCATTCATCAGCTAGGATTGAGTTATATTGGTTGTTTGGGCCTAAGGCCTATGTATATGTTTTTTTGCTTTTATTTTTGTTTCTCTTCTTCTCTAATGCCTTTTCCTTCTCTCCCTTCCCCCTCTTTCTTCGGAGCCTCGGTTCAGCGCCCTTCCCTTATGTCATGGTCTGAGAGGTCACATAGCCGAACAGTCATCATTATCGGGACCCTTCTCGCTTCATTCATTATGCAAGGTAAGAGTGCTCTGCCCCACCACGATGGCCACCACATATAACACAGACTATTCGATAGTTAGCCATAATGTACATGGATTTAACTCCCCTACTAAAAGAACTAAGGCTTTCCAGTTTTATCATAAACAGAAGGCTGAAGTCCTGCTATTACAGGAAACTCATTTCTCCAATGTCTCAGCGCCCCGTTACCTCAATGGGAAGTATCCACAGTTTTACTTGGCAGGGGGTCGGGAAAAGAAGGGCGGTGTAGCCATCTGCTTTTCGAAACGGACCCCCTTTACCCCCATCGCTATCGTTAAGGACAAGAGAGGTAGATATATTATGGCAGTGGGGCGGCTCCATGACCAGGAGGTGTCCTTTATATCATACTATGCCCCGAATACTGGAAAGCCGGAATTCTTTAGCAAAATGCTGAAGATTCTTATGCCCAAAGTCCAGGGTCAGGTCATTATGGGAGGCGATAGTAATATTCCCTTGGACAGAATTATGGATAAATCGGACTCCTCTAGACCAACATTGAAACGCCCACCGACTGGAAGCAGCAAGGTTGCACGTCTGTTTCATTTCTATGACCTCATCGACGCCTGGCGAGAAAATAACCCTACGGTCAGAGACTTTACACACTTTTCACAAGCCCATCACACTTACTCGAGGATAGACCACGTTCTAGTACGTACGCCTTTGCCACCATTTATTAAGTCGGTTAAGATTTTATCTACCCCTTGGTCTGATCATTCCCCGATAAAACTCTCTACTTCAGGGCTATGGACTAAATCTAGACCCTCCCCGTGGAGACTTAATGTGAGCTTGCTGAATGACCCTACAATCTTTTTAGAGATTCAAAAGGAAATACAGGAATACTTTAGACTTAATAAGGCATCGGACACATCCCCCGCAATTAACTGGGTAGCTCCTAAAGCAGCGATTAGGGGCATATTGTTACAAGTGGCAGCCAGGATTAAACGCAATAGGGAACAGGCAAATAAGATTCTGGAAACTAACTTAGATAACTTACTTAGTGAACAGCACAGAAATCCCCTGGTAGATATAAGGCATAAAATTGATGAGGCTCGACTAGCACTAAATCTTAGCTTGACTACTCAAGCGGAGAAACATATTAGTTGGTCTAAGCACAGGTTCTATACGATGGGTGATAAACCTACCACAATGTTAGCTAGAAAACTGGTTCCTCGACCGTACACACCGACTTTGCCTAAACTACGACTATCCACGGGCCTAACCTCCCAGAACCCCGAACGGATAATTGGAGAATTTCACAAATTTTATGCTAAGCTGTATGGAGTGCAGGACAAGTTCGATTCATCTGAAGCGAGCACATTCTTTCGCGACTTACAGCTGCCTAAATTGACACAAGCCCATGCGGAACTGATGGACGGTGCTCTTACAGAGCCTGAAGTCAGGGCTGAAATCAAAACCCTACACCCTACCAAGGCCCCTGGGCCAGATGGATTCCCGGGTCACTACTATAGGAAATATCACGATCTTCTGGCCCCACATCTCTGTACTTACTTTAATGACCTGAGAAGCGGCAGCAAGCTCCCCAGCCATGAAAATGTAGCCTATATAAGTGTTATCCCGAAACCAGGAAAGGACCATACAGACTGTTCCAATTATCGCCCAATTTCTCTGATCAATACGGATCTTAAGATTCTAACCAAAATACTGGCCCAGAGACTTAATACTTTTCTTCAGTGTTATATCCATCCTGACCAAGCAGGTTTTGTCCCGACAAGACAGGCATCGGACCAAACCCGCCGGATAATTAACCTTATCTCGGCGGTTCGGTCTGATTGGGATGGAAAGGGGACTAGGAGGGGAATGTTACTTTCATTGGATATCCAGAAGGCGTTCGATTCTATCTCCTGGGACTATCTTTTTGATGTTCTTACACGCTTTGGATTTGGGAGACGCTTTCTGGATCTCCTTCACATATTATATGATTCCCCCAGTGCCTCGCTAATGCTCAGAGGATATACATCCCAAACATTTCCTATCAGGAGAGGAACTAGACAGGGCTGCCCGTTGTCGCCACTATTATTCGCCCTGGCGATTGAACCACTAGCGCTCAAAATTCGCGCCTGCAGAGATATACAGGGCATTTATTGCGGAGACTATGAACACAAATGTTTACTCTTTGCGGACGACTTGTTGCTGACCTTGACCTCACCGATCACATCCCTGCCTAACTTGTATGCTATTTTGCAGCCTTTCTCCAACATTTCCGGGTTGGCAATTAATCATAGTAAGTCAAGAGCACTGAACTTATCTTTGCTAAGCTCCACTCAGGCTACGCTTGAAAAATCATTTCAATTCCGATGGGAATCCACAGCTCTCCCTTATTTAGGCATACAGCTGACCTCATCTATTGGTGAGTTGTACAAAGAGAATTATCCAGCCCTTTTCAAACGGCTAACAGCTGACATGGCTAAGTGGCAGGTTCACCCGCCATCGTGGTTTGGCAGACTTCACTCAATTAAAATGAATGTTCTACCTCGATTATTGTATTTCTTCCGTACCTTGCCAGTTTCATTGGCCCGTGATGACCTTAAACGATTCCAGAATAAAGTACTACAGTTTATTTGGGGTGATAAGAGACCCAGGGTGAATAGGAGCACTCTATACACGTTGAAGCGGAGAGGAGGACTTGGTCTTCCAGACTTATTAAAATATTTTTATGCTGCCCAGATAGCACAACTTACAAGGTTTCACTCCCAACAGGCACAGGCCATTTGGATGGCTATGGAATCTTATTCCTGCCGTCCCAAACCTATTTCTTATATTTTATGGCTCCCTATCAAGGAGCGACCTCCTATACTTTGCCCTACTTTATCCATGTCACTGGAACTATGGGACAGACTCTCCAGATCTCACAAATTCAAATCTCCTCATTCTCCACTGACACCTCTGCTTCAAAATAAAGCATTCACCCCGGGTCTCACTCCACTAGCGTTCGAATGGTGGACTAATAAGGGTTTTAAGTGTATTGCTGACTTGTGCGATCATAGAGGTATGCTGACCGAACGGACTATGGCTGACAGACATCAAATGCCTCCAGCGGAGGGTTATAGGTTCGCCCAAATCTCACATTATGTACAAACCCTGGCTCGCAAGAGCAACCTAGCAACCCAAACTCCCATGGAACATCTATGCAAAAATTATGATAAAATTAAAGGACATTTATCTGCTATATATTCGATATTGCTGAGTGTATCGACAAAGCTGACTTATATGGTCCAATGGGAGACCGACTTGCAGGAAACCCTGGATCTGGACGAATGGCATAGGATAGCCGAGACAGCATCTCGTTCGCTCGTCAATACTTCAATAATTGAGGCCAATTATAAGGTTCTACTGAGGTGGTATATGGTGCCGGTCAGACTGGCAACTTTTGTCTCAGGAGCTACCCCGTTGTGCTTTAGAGGATGTGGCCAGATGGGCACCACCTATCATATTTGGTGGACATGCCCAAAGGTCCGGAGGTTTTGGATCAGGGTGTATAATTTAGTTTACTCCCTTACCCAACTAAACCTAACTAAATCAGCTAAGCAAGCACTACTGGGGGGAGGGGATGTGGAAGCCTCCAAGTCCTGCAAGAGGCTCTTGACATTTATTTTTATTTCAGCCAAAATCACTATTGCTAGGAACTGGAAATCGGCAGCTCTACCATTCGATCAGCTTAAAGGCAAATTGTCTTGGTTGATGCTAAACGAACGCTTGACCGCTCTGGCCCAAGATAAAATGAAACTGTTTCATGGAGTTTGGGACCCATGGCTTCGTTACCTAACTAATGACCCGGGGATGTTTACAACATAGCCTAGGGGATTAGGTTGAGATGTCTGGATGCTGAATCGGGGCTCCTCCCCCCCCTCCCTCCCCCCATTCCCCCCTCCTCAACTGTCCTTTCCTTACTCTGTCTCCTTCCTTCTATTCTTTGTCACTGTCCTCTTTCCTCTCTTTTGAAATTTGTTTATTGTTTATTTTTGGAGTCAGATCCAGACCTTAGAGGTTTGTGCTGCTCCCTGTTTTCTCAGCTCCTACGGGACCATTGTCAGTCTGATCAGACCTCTGGGCTGCCCACACGGCCGGCTGAGTTGCGCCCCCCCCCGATAGATGGATGGGGGGGCGGCTCATCTGGGTGGACGGTTCAGATATGATCTGCGATGCTAATAGGGGTTAACGGCTCTACGGAGCTTCGGACTACTCCAAGGACCCCTACACTTGGTGATCTTCATTGTGTTACCCCAAATGTTGATTGTGACTGTACAATGTTATGTGGCGACTTTTATACATTTTGTATGACAAAACTTGAATAAAAAGATTGAAACACATACCTCCCACACTCCAAAGTGTCCATAAATCCCAAAAATCAATGTATCTGGGCCATTTAAAGGCATATATGCTCTTTTTTTTTAACTGTGGTGGTGAAATCACCTCCTACAGCACTGGAGTCGCAGGGATCAGGCCTGTCTCTTTGAACGCTGCAGTTATGTGTGTTATGTTTTGTAAGTGACAGTGATCGATTGATACTGCACTTGGGTGGCCTGGGCTGGACGGAGGGGCAAAACGCAGGTTCTAGCAGGTATCTGGGCTGATCCCACTAACACTGCGTTTTTGGGAACCCTAAACTGCTGGGGAAGCTAGTATAGATCTGATCAGATTTTGATCTGTTCAGATACTATACCACTAAGGGAGGTGTATGCTTCACGCGGGGGGGTTAGCGCTACTGGCACTAACCTGACGCTGACTGGGGTGTGACGCAGACCCACGCTAAAACCTAATTGATATCACCCGCCGGGCGATCAGGGGGTTAAACCTTTATTGGGTTATATACGGCGGGTGCCCTGACACTATAAAAAGCAAACTAACTAACCAGCGTCACCTGTAACACTTACACGGTGATCACTGGTGAAAGGGTTAACTAGGGGCAATCAGGGGGTTAAAACCTTTATTAGGTAATATATGGGGGTACCTGACGCTATATAAAAACCTGACGGAGAACCTAAATTACGAAATAACTAACTGGCTAACCAGTGTCACCAGTGACACTTATACAGTGATCACTGGTGAATGGGTTAACTCTAGGGGCAATCAGGGGGTTAAAACCTTTATTAGATAATATATGGGTGTACCTGACGCTATAAAAACCTGGCGGCGAACCTAAAAAAATAACTGACTACCTAGCAGCACCACCATAACTAATACAGCGATCAGAAAAACGATCGCTTAGTGACACTGGCAAAAGGGGGTGAAAGGGTTAAACCTTTATAAGGTAATATATGGGGGTACCTGACGCTATTAAAACCTGGCGGCGAACCTAAAAAAATAACTGACTACCTAGCGGCACCACAGACACTAATACAGCGATCAGAAAAATGATTGCTTAGTGACAGTGGTTCTAGGGGGTGAAAGGGTTACCTGGGGGGCAATCAAGGAGTTAAACCTTTATTAGGGGGGTTAGGGGGCTACCCTGGACCTAAAACTAACTGCTCTGACACTTTTACAGTTACAAATGTCACTGTTTGCAGTGATCAGTGACTGGGGGCTGGGGGGGGGGGGCGATCGTGTGCCTATGTGTACCTACGTGTCAGTGTACTGTTTGTGCACTTACTTGATGTCTTCTCTTCATGGCGCTCCCGTCTATGTGAGCGCCGCAGGAGAGATGACATCACTTCCTCCTGCCTGTGTATACATTACACAGGCAGAGGAAGCATTTGAGTCGCCGGGAGCGATCGCGAGGGGGTCGCCAGAAACCAATGGCCAACCCCTCATCACAGATCGCTCCCGGAGCGATACCGACCACTCACTGTACCGGAGGGGGGTCCGACACACCCATACGAAGGCAGTTCCATACAGGTACGTGATTGTGCCTGTCCGTGCCATTTTGCCGACGTATATGTACAGTGAGCGGTCGTTAAGTGGTTAAACTTTTCTTCCCCATTTCTTCAGTTATTTTCTGGTTTCTTGCCTAGACAAATTGTCATAAATCCCAAAAGTCTTCAGGAGGTAAGGAGGGATTTTCTCAGCTAAGCACACCCTCCTGCCTGCATGCCTGAGCTAAGAACAGACGGATTCCAGGGAGTAAATGCTACATGAATCATCTGCCCTTACTCAAGATGGCGATGGCCAGAAATGCATGGGGATATATTTCAAAGTGATTTCTCAGCAAAATAAAGCATGGAGACATGGGGGAGTTTCCTTTGAATATTAACCACTTGACCTCTGGAAGATTTATCCCATTTCCTGGCCAGGTAATTTTTGGTGATACAGCACTGCGTTACTTTAAATGACAATTGCGCGATTATATAACGTTGTACCCAAATAAAATAGAGCTTTCTTTTGGTGGTATTTGATCAACTCTGCAGTTTTTATTTTTTGTGCTATAAAACAAAAAAAGACAGACAATTTTTTAAAACAAACAACAATATTTTTTACTTTGCTATAAAACATATCCAATAACAAAAATGATTTTTTTTTTAGGCCAATATGTATACTGCTACATATTTATGGTAAATGAATAACCCAATAAGCATATATTTATTGGTTTGCACAAAAGTTATAGCGTCTACAAACTATGGGATTTTTTTTTTTTTACTAGTAATGGTGGCGATGAGCAAATTATAGTGGGGACTGCGATATTGTGGCAGACAGTCTGAACACTTACTGACACATTTGACACATTTTGGGGACCAGTGACACTAATACAGTGATCAGTGCTAAAAATATGCACGGTCACCGTGCCCTGTGGAAGGGGTTAAACATCAGGGTGGAGTGGAAATACTTATGGGCTGTACTGGAGGCTTTAGGAATAGGACCGGGATTCTTAAAATGGGTTCAAATATTATATAGTGACCCTAAAGCAAGGGTAAGAATCAATAATACACTATCCAGCCCATTTACCTTATCTAGAGGGACAGGGCAGTAGACTTGTGCACGACGGAAAAATTTGTTTCGTTTCGGTTCGTTTCTTGTGCACAACAGAAAAATTTGTTTAGCTTCGGTTCGTTTCATTTCGGTCCTGTTGATTCGTAATTGTTCGTAATTTTGCTAGACGGGATTTTTCGTGTTCGGACTAATTCGTATTTTCGCAAGCGACATTTTTCGTTGAATCGGAATGATTCGTATTAATGTAAGCCTTATTTTTAGTTGATTTATAATTCGTACTTTCGGTAGAGTACATTGTTTTTCGTTGATTCTAGACACATATATAGTGCCGTCGTACGTGTTGTACGTCACCACGCTTTGCTCAAGCATTTTTTTTCACGATAGTGTGTAGGCAAGGCAGGCTTGAGAAGAATCACGTCGAGAAAAACACCGTTTTTTTTAATGATATTAAAGCGGTCGTGTGTACGCGGCATTATTGTGCTTCGAATGGATTCGTACATTCGTAACTTTTTTCATAACGAATTATGCCAAAGACATTCGGGCATTCGCTATTTGCGATACAATTTATTTCGGATTCGGTTTTATTCGTAATTGCTTTGTTCGGAAATGCTTCCGAACGTCCGAAAGTTGCTAAATTCTGACAAATTTCGATCAGTTACGAAACGAATTGCACAAGCCTACAGGGCAGGGCTGCCCCCTGTCGCCATTACTGTTCGCTATAGCAGTGGAGCCTCTTGCCCTTGTCATTAGACAATCAACAAAAATATAAGGGTTTCGACGGGCAGGTAGAGAGGATAAAGTGGCCCTGTATGCAGATGATGCTCTTATTTTCCTGGGGGATACCTCAAATTCATTAAACGGAACTTATGAGCCTTATCTCCATATTTGGCCTATTTTCGACCTGACGGGTTAGCAGTTTGTTAGATCTTTGTTAGATCAGGTTAGATCAACTGTTGTTTGCGTTAGATCTCACACAGAAGAAGCAATACTAACAGTTATTTGCTGGGGGGGCTAACCCATCATCAGCCCCCCCTTATCAAAAATGTACCAAACAGTTTGCTATTTTGGAAGTTATTTGTTAGATCAAGTGGTTTTAACGTTAGATCTCACATAATTAGAGAATTATTGATTAATGAGGAGGGTCTGGCCCCCCCCTTATCAAATTTTCTGGCCAAAAATCATTCAAGCTAATAGATATTCGTTAGATCCAGTAAGATCAAATGATTTTGACGTTAGATCTCACATAATTTCAGAGATATTCCACATACAAATACAGATATTGGGTGGTACATAAGGACGGTTGGCTCCCCCTTATCATATGATCCGATAAGATCAAGTGGTTTTAACGTTAGATCTCACATAATTTCAGAGATATTCCACATTAAAAAAAATAGATATTAGTTAGTACATATGGACGGGTTGGCCCCCCCTTATCAAATTTTATGGCCAAAAATCATTCAGGCTAATAGATATTTGTTAGATTCGGTAAGATCAACTGGTTTTAATGTTTGATTTGAGTATGCTGAAATTATGTGGGACATTAAGCGACAGGTGTGTCCAAGCCCAGTGAAGCCTGAAACACAGTGCCGGAAGCCATAGGGAAACTTTGGAGGGCCCTGGTGAAGGAGCCAACCGGGTGGCCATCTACGGTAACTGGCTCCAAAACCAATGACGCGAAGAGACAGCAGCGGAAGTTCAAACCCTTGCAGAGCCCCCCCCCCCCCGTTGTTTCCTTCAGGCAACCCAGTGTCCCGTTTCTTTTGACACATGCTGCCCGGCGTTGGAGAGTCAATGCACACCAGACTCCCAGAACTTAGCGTAGACTTAAAGCAGAGCTCCACCCTATTTTACAACAGTAGCTTAATCACATTACAGTAATGTATTCTATTAAAAACTGAATTATTTTTTTTTCTACAGTACCTGTGTTTGCCAGGTGTTCCTCTGTCTTTCCGGTCTTAGTATTCTGCGGATATGGGCGGGAATTCTGCAGGTATTTCGTCATTTTCACAGTGCCGCAATGTCTCCTGGGAGCTTGTGTCAACATTCCCAGGAGTCATTGCGGAGGCCTGCAGCAAGTTATCGCGGGATTTAGAAAACGGAAGTGACGCAATTTTTTTTTATTTCAGTTTGATGGCCATCACAACGGGGCGGGAACTTCCGAAGATGCTGCCCATTGTAATGGCAACCCTGTAGTTTACGGCGCTTCTCGCCGTAAACTACAGAGCATGCGCGGGAACGAGCAGTGAATGCTGGGAGTTCAGCATTAACCACATCCCGGAAAACAATGCTTGTGGGCTTCACATGCCCACAAGCAAGATGGAAACGGTCGGGAGGTGATTTTATAAATTCATCTTCAGAATCTCTGCAAGAGAGGAGCGTGGATACAAACCACCAAACAGGCCAGGGCCACCACTTCCTTCATGCTCCCTAAAAAGCTGGTGGGACCTTTTCCTGTTGTTCCTATCCAAGTAAAGGGAGTCTACACCAAGGCCCTTTCTACATACTGGAGCTTAAGTGACCCTTCTCTACAGAGACTTCTATGACAGGCACCTCAAGCACCTCCCATTGCAGAAGTTGTAAGAGCTGGAGATATGGGGCATTGTGACTCAGAACTCCCCCTATGAAGGCTATCTACTGGTCAAGCTGACCTTCGATCCCTCTGTGGCTGGGAAAGCCAAGACTTTTGAAACTCTGGCAGTGGTCTGTCCTCGGCCAGTAAGAGTTCTCTCGTCATAGGGACCAATACTGATCTTGTCAGAAGGCTGTTGACACCTCTTTGTCTATAGCCAGGCACTTCAACTACAAGTGTACACCCCATGCTGAGACAAGCCTACCAGCGCCTGGTACAAGAACAGAAGGCCCCAGCTAAAGGAGTGGGAAAGATCTAGCGCTTGGACCGGTGTGAGAAAGTGTTACCGCCTGTTTACTAGCATCTGTCAAGCTAAATTGGAAGCATCCAGGCCCTTTCATTGTCCTTGAAGCGGATGGACAGAGAGAAGACATGGGAATGGAGATAATTCCGAGGTGGTTTCAACCAAAGGGTTGCAAAGAAGTCACGGGAAGATCTTGGTTAGTGTCCGCAACATAACAGCCTCTCCAGTGAAGATGCGGGCTCAGATGTTGCTGGGACAAGTGAATTCGGCCACCCCAGCTCTGTCATCTGATTTGGTGGGAGGAGCAAAGGATGGGATCTCTGTGGAGGAGTTCTATCCAAAGAATACTCCTCTTTTGCCTGAATGGAAAGAAAGGGCCAAGACTCAGGCCTCGTACACACGACCGATTTTCTCGGCAAGAACCAGCAAGAAACTTGCTGGCAGAGAGGTCTTGCCGAGTAAATCGGTCGTGTGTACGCTGCTATCGGGTTTCTCGTCGAGAAAACCGACAAGAAACCTCGACGAGAAAATAGAGAACCTGCTCTCTATTTTCTCGTCGAGATTCTCGTCGGCATGTTTCTCGACGAGAAAAGTGAGTGTGTACACTTACCTGTCCGCCGGGAAGCCCGCGCATGTTCGAAATGAATTTGACGCATGCGCGGTAGCTTCCTAGGCATACGTAGGGTATACCAAGATGGCGGCGACGGCATCGAATGTGACGAGCGCATGCTCGACGTAGTCGATGACGTCACCGCGTACACTCCTTTCAAAGAACCGCGGGTTCTTTGAAACGAGCGTGTGTACACTCGGCCGGGACAAGTTTCTTGTCCAAGAATCTCGTCGAAAAAAACGACATGTTTTTTTCAACGAGAATCTCGGCCGTGTGTACGAGGCCTCAGCTCCTAAGATGGCAGGCTGAATTCTCCAAGAGAGAATTTGATGTGGGGTGTGCAAAAAGTGCCCAATACCGGATCCATCTCTTCAAGTGCATAAACCGTTCAGGGAAAGAGTTTGATGTATTCCTTTAGGGGACTTGGAGAATCTGCGTGAACAACTGGCAGAGTTGAAGAGGGCAGGTATCGTCCGAGAGTTCCAGAGTCCAGAATGGGTCACTGAGGCTGTGTATTGACTACCGGACGCTGAACGAAAGGACCATTCGTGACCAATATACCACCCCAAGGATAGAAGATGCCTTGCAGAGCCTGTCAGGAGTGATATGGTTCAGCATGCTGGATTTGAAGAGTCGGTATTACCAAATCCCCATGCACCCTGAGGATCGGAAGAAGACCATTTTCATTACCCCGGAGGGGATCTTTGAATTCGACCGTATGCATCAAGGCCTGTCTGGTGCCCCAGCCACCTTCCAAAGGCTAATGGAGAAGACCGTGGGTGACATGAAACTGATGGAGGTGTTGGTGTACTTAGACGACATCATTGTTTTCGGCAAGACCCTGGAAGAGCACGAAGAGCATCTGGAGAAGGTCCTGAAGAGACTGCATGATGAGCTGTCTCTGGAAAAGTGCCAGTTTTATCAACCCTCAGTCAACTACCTTGGTCACATTGTGTCTGCCGACAATGTGGCCACCGACCCCCCAGAAGCTGGAAGCTGTCACCTCCTGGCCGAGGCCTACCAGCGTGACTGAGCTTAGGTAATTTCTGGGATTCTGCTCTTATTACAGAAGATTTGTCAAGGGATTCGCTAAGACGTTGACCCTGATCTGGCGAAGCCTGTCAGGCCAGCTGGAGGGCCCAGAAAACCCAGAGAGTACATTCAGCAACAATGGACTCCGAAGTGTGAAGAGGTTTTAGGCAGTTGAAGTGAAGCCTAACAACCGCTCCAGTCCTGGTCTATGCAGATCCAACCAAACCATACGAGCTACACTTTGACACCCAGGGCCATCTTTACCGCAGGGCAAACAGGGCAGCTGCCCAGGGCTCTGTCACTGTTTGGGGCCCAAAGCAGAGCTGCACGTTAAGCCCGCGTGCTGCCTGCAAATCGGCCCTGATCCCCACACACAGCCAGGCAGACAGTCTGTCACTGTCATCAGCGGCGCACACACAGTTCTAACAGTCAGTGTTAGTGCTGTATTTTATTGATCGAGGAGTGGGCCATGGGTAGGCGGTGGCCTTAAGCCCCACTGATGCTCTGGCCCTGCCCCTTGCTATGCGTACACAGTGTGTACCTGATGGAAGGAGCGGAGGAGGAGTCAGACGACGGCACGGAGTGGAACTAGGCTAGCTAGCAGACCAGTGTGTGTGGAGAATTGCCAGGACAACTTAGGTCTTCTTTCTCCTCCCCTGGCTCCCGCTCCCCATCCCCATGCCATGTGCCCCAAGCTTGGCTTTCAACAAGAACCAATAAAACTTCCACATCAAACCCACTTTGGTGAATTACCAATAAAATGCATGGTAATTCCTGTTTTCCTTGATTTATTAGGGATTTTAAATATTTCTATGCACAATGTTAATGTAACGGTACCCCCGTAGGAGCTGCTGGTTTAGTTTTGGGTCTGCACGTTACCTTACTGTTCCAAGTGTTCGGCTCCAGGGGTTTCTCCTTAAAGAGTTTATCCGGAAGAAATGTCTGCACCAACACAAAGGGGCTGATTTACGAAACATTTGCACCATGAGTATCGGCGCATCTGCGTGCGCAACGGCTGTTTTGGTATTTACAATACATTTGCGCCGGTAGCGCAGCGCTATTTCCCATTTACTATAGTGTTCTCGGCGGACGGGAGGAGGCGCTCAGTGCGCTACTATGGACCTGGCGCACGGCATCTTAAAATCTAAATATAAAGAAGCTGGAAGTGCCAATATAATGGGGGTGACATGGGGTGATGTGAGGAAGTGTAGTGACAACTGCCCAGATAACAAAATAACAAATATGCCCAAAATATAGTGATAAAGTAACTTTTTCAGAACCAGCCCGCTGCGCCGGCAAGTGCGTTTAGAACTGCGAGAGGTTTTTTTGTGCTCAGCGTGGGAATTTCACTAATTCAAACGCGCCGGGACACTGCGCCCGGCAAAATCTTCGTAAATGTCAAGTCACATAAATCAATTTGCATAAGTTGAACAGGCGCAGTTCTGAACTTGCCGTTGTCATTTTGCTGGCGCACTTATATATTTCTAAAGGAAAAAAAAAAAAGGCATTTAAAAGCACCCGCGGCTGTAATGAATTATCGGCTCCCGGCAATATAGAGAAAAGTCATTGAAAGTCTGATAAAAAAAAAAATGCGTGGGGTACCCCCAAATTCCATTACCAGGCCCTTCAGGTCTGGTATGGATATTAAGGGGAACTCCGCGCCAAACTTAAAAAAAAAATAGCGTGCCGGTCCCCCTAAAAATCCACACCAGACCCTTATCCGAGCACGCAACCTGGCAGGCCGCAGGAAAAGAGGGGGGGACGAGAGCGGCCCCCCTCCCTCCTGAATCGTACCAGGCCACATGCCCTGAACATGGGGAGGATGTCCCCATGTTGATGGGGACAAGGGCCTCGTCCCCACAACCCTTGCTCGGTGGTTATGGGGGTCTGCGGGTGGGGGGCTTATCGGAATCTGGAAGACCCCTTTAACAAAGGGGACCCCCAGATCCCGCCCCCCCCATGTGAAATGGTAATAGGGTGCAAATGTACCTCTACCATTTTCACAAAGAAAGTGTCAAAAATGTAAAAAAAAAAAGTGACAATTCCTTTATTAATGCCTTCTCCTTTCTTCCCTCTTCTTCCACCTTCTTTTCTCCATTCGGGTTTCTTCCTCCATCTTGTTCTTCATCTTCCTTTGGTGTTCTCGTCCGCATCTTGCTCCGGCTTCTTGTTCCCCTTCTTCTTTCTCCGGCCGCTCCGTTTGAATTTGAGGTTACCGCTGTGTGACGCTTCAGTTCTCCTCTGGGTCTGCTGCCACCCGGTGACCCCGCCCCCCTCTGACACCACGGGGAAAGTCCCAGTGAAATCCATGTGCGTCAGAGGGGGGCGGGGTCACCAGGTGGCAGCGGACCCAGAGGAGAACTGAAGAATGGAAGCGTCACACAACGGGAACCTCGAATTCAAACGAAGTGGCCAGGGAAAAGAAGAAAGAAGAAGAAGAAAGAAGAAAGAAGACAATAATAAAAAGAATTGTCAAAAACCGGCTATTTAAAATTTTTGACACTTTTTGTGAAATGGTACCCCATTACCATTTGACACGGGGGGCGGGATCTGGGGGTCCCCTTTGTTAAAGGGGTCTTCCAGATTCCGATAAGCCCCCCGCCCGCAGACCCCCACAACCACCGGCAAGGGTTGTGGGGATGAGGCCCTTGTCCCCATCAACATGGGGACATGGTGCTTTGGTGTCACAGACCCCCAAATCATCCTCCCCATGTTGAGGGCATGTGGCCTGGTACGGTTCAGGAGGGAGGGGGGCCGCTCTCTCGTCTTCCCTCTTTTCCTGCGGCCTGCCAGGTTGCGTGCTCGGATTAGGGTCTGGTGTGGATTTTTAGGGGGACCCCCACGCTATTTTTTTTTTTAAGTTTGGCGCGGGGGTCCCCTTAAAATCCATACCAGACCTGAAGGGCCTGGTACGGATTTTGTGGGGAACCCCCACGCCATTTTTTTTTATTTGGCGCGGAGTTCCCCTTAATATCCATACCAGACCTGAAGGGCCTGGTAATGGAATTTGGGGGACTCCCACGCATTTTTTTTTTCAAAGACTTTCAATGACTTTTATCTGTATTGACGGGAACCAGCAATTCATTACAGCCACGAGTACTTTTAAATGACTATTATTTTACTTTAGAAATGTAATTTTGCTCTCGAACTGTTATAAACATGGAAAACATGTGCTACTTTACAGGCATACTATAGACACCCCCCAGGTGTGATATTTAGGGCCAGTTCACACACCAGATGCAGTGCAGTGCGTTTTTTTGATGCATGAAAGATGCAAAGAAAGTTGATCACATTAATGCCAATAGCATAGTTCACACCACTGCAGTCCGTTCCAGTGCGTTTCAAAAAGGAAAAAAAGAAATTGGTCATGCTGCATTTTTTATGTACAGAACTGTTCTGGACCACAGTAAAACACATCAAAAACGCTACGGAACGTACCAAAAACGCACTGGAATTCACCAAAGACGCACTGCAACACACTTGTCCTAAGTGAAGAGAGGGGGGGGGAAAAAACACCGGACTGCATCAAAAACGCATGAAAAAATGCACTGGGATTTGTCAAAAACGCCCATGCAGAAAAGCACCTGGAATGCATCCAGACTGCGTTTCTATGGTGTGAACTAGGGCCAGTTCACACCATAGAAACACAATCCGGATGCGTTTCAGGTGCTTTTTTGCATGCACGTTTTTGATGCGTTCCAGTGCATTTTTGGTACGTTTTTAATGCAGTCCAGTGCTTTTTTTCACCCTTCTTTTTTATTAACCATAGATAAGGACAAGTGTGTTCGTTTTTGGTGCATTTAGGTGTGTTCTTGTGCGTTTGATGCATTTTGCTGCGTTCCAATACAGTCCAGTGCAGGTAAAATGCAGCATGTTCTACCTTTTTTGTAGAACTGGAACGCACTGGAACAAACACTGCCATTTAGAACCATATAACCAACTTTCCATGCATTTTTGATGCATAAAAAACACAATGGACTGCATGTGGTGTAAAAGGGCCCTGAAGCAATTTGGCATATTTAAAGGCACTTCTCCTTGTTTTGTTTTTGGTGTTGTCCAAATTGGTGACATTGATATATGTCCCTTAGGGTGGGACCTGGGCACCCCCATTTTAAGGCCAATAACTAGAAGATAAGCCAGCCAAGTGGGGACTAGCAAAATTAACAAGTCAGTTCCCATAGACTGCAATGGTATTTGTTGGTAAGGGGGGGGGGGGTGTTTGTCCCATCTCCAATTTTGTAGCATGCTGGATGATGTGCTTAATTTTGGACATGGGGGGGGGGGGGGTATTGTCTGCTAGATGCATTTGTGTTGTTCTGAGCATGCCCAGGCAGTTAGTTTTTTTTGTTGGTGCTTTTTGTGTGTGAACAGCACCTGGATATTTCTGGGCATGCTCAGAGAGTGTTTTTATGGGTTAGTAATTAAAGGACTTGGCTAGGTTAGACACATATGGAATATGTGAGAGGACTGCGCATCCCGATTTGAATGCTGGACATGGAGAGAAAAAGTTTCCCGTGGGACTTTTTAGCAGCAAGAAATAATTGAAATCATTATTTAGTAAAAAAAGTTTTATTTGATGAAAAGGCGCTTGGTCCTCGTAGATTAAAAATTAGTACATAAATTTATGAGCTCCGATATTTACAAAGCCAGACATAGTGTATACAAAGACGGTTCAAGTCATGTACAAAGGTGGACAAGATGAATAATAAGATCATACGTCTTGAATGCATATGGTGAACAGAAGAGAGCCCCGATGCATTTTGACCCATTAAGGTCTTCCTCAAGGGGGTCTTATATTCTATGGAATGTCAAAAAATAATATATTAGGATTAAAGCATACTTTAAGCGTCTCCCATTGGTTACAGCAAGTCATAAGGTTATGTAGCGGCCTCACCCCATCTCCTTTTTCTAGGGGTATGTCACATGACAGGGTGAGATGCGCTACGGCCCATGTCCTCCCCATGGCTGTGGGTGAGGTGAAGGCCAATATCAGTATCTTCCTCGGGCCAATGTGCTTTAGTTATGAAACTCAGTCCTGCTATGCTGGCACCCTCCTTTGCTCCCATTAACCAGAGTCCACACACCGATCACAGTCCAACTCTTGTTTTATTGTAAGCTCCACAATAAACAGTGCTTCTGTAGCTAACTGGTTGGAACGTTTTAACAGCCTGATACGGTGGGATGAGCAGATTGAGGCACTATCCTAATTTCAATCTAAAACCACTGTGATTTCACCAGCGGTTATCATAGCCTTGATTAGCACAGAACATGGAACTTGAGTCTCTACCAGCAACTCAAGAGAACGTATTTAGGAGTACCTTCGCTGCGCTGTGGCCCCTATCAGGGGAAGATGTCCCTCTAAGGGAGTTACCGGAGGCCCATCCGTCACCGGGTTGATGCTGCTCCGGACTCTCCGGACGGGTGACCTCCCCGGCCTCCTCACCTAAGATGCGGGTCCCGTCCACCTCGGGGACCCTCGGATCACTTCGCCCTTGCAGGACCCAGTCGAAGTTACTGGGCCCCAGGCCTACGATCTAGTACCTCACCCCAGGCTGAAGGTGCCTGGGATGGACTCCAACTCCATTCCGGCCAGGCCTAGGGCGCCTGGGCCAGAACTCCAAACCGCCCGCACCCAGGTCTAAGGTGCCTGGGTGCGTGAAGACAAGATCCTCGAAGACCTCGTGGCGAGGGCGTCTCCCCCTTTTATCCTCTCCCATCGACACCACGGCAGGTTCCCCGCCCTCGCCGTACTGTCTCCGGAAAAGGACAAAAAGGGTAGCACTGTGGTAGTGATTCTACCCTGAGCCTGCGGGTACACCGCCACCCACAGGCCAAGGAGAATAATACACCACCCAATCCTCCACGAATACAAAGGGGTCCAAAACCTCTCACAATTACACACCTGAGTCATACTACCACCCAGGTGTACCCCAACTAAATTTAAAGACCCCGCTACAGTTAATACAGAATATCTTTCATAGTAGTCAATATCAGTTAATGGAGAGACAGCCGAAAAAAAGGAATGCTATACATATATCTATTTCTAGAGAAATTTGCCTGTTTACCTTCCTTGCCACATAGTATGGCTGAACCGGAGATTTAAATAGCTAGATTCCGTATGGTCTCCCCAAGTCTCCCAAGAGAGGTCCATGCCGCCAAAGCGTCCCCCTCCCGCTCCAAAGTGGGTCCGCCCCACAGGCAACTCTGCTCACAGGGGGTCACGCACTTAGGATGGGCGCCCCAATTGCGGGCAAGAAAGCAGGTTGGGTGAGTGGGTAGCTATGTACCCTGTGCCGAGCACCTAGAATTTGTAATAATAAATTTCAATGTTGCATATATGTTGCACTTTTTATTAGTTTATATTAGCTTCAAACAGGTGAGGCTAGAGCTCTTAACTGATTCACTTGAGAGGTGTATATGATCCTTGCATGCATTGCTGGGGCTGTCCTATTATTATTTACTATTATGTCAAAGGTATGCCCCAAGACAACAGCATCGATAAAATAACAGATGCTGGCAAATGTTTGTCATTGTATTTATGTTAAAGTAATGTTTTATTTAAGAAATTTAAATAAATGATTATTATATAAAGAATTAAACAAAGAGTAATATACAGTATGTGTGAGTGAAGTGATGGGAAATAAAATAAGAGTACAAAGTGGGGCATTGGTGACTAGTGATGAGCCGAACACCCCCGGGTTCGGTTCGCACCAGAACCCGCGAACGGACCGAAAGTTCGCACGAACTTTAGAACCCTATTAAATACAATGGATGCGAATGTTCGAAATCTAAAGTGCTAATTATAACGACTATTATGCATGTTATTGTCCTAAAAAGGGTTTGGGAACCCGGGTTCGGCACCAGGGGACATGTATCAATGCAAAAAGAAGTTTTAAAAACGGCCGTTTTTCTGGAGCAGTCATTTTAATGATGCATAAAGTGAAAAAAAAAAAAAAAAGGCAAATATTCCTTTAAATATCGTACCTGGGGGGTGTCTAAAGTATGCCTGTGAAGTGCCACGTGTTTCCCATGTTTAGAACTGTCCCTGCACAAAATTACATTTCTAAAAGGAAAAAAAGCCATTTAAAACTGCTTGCGGCTTTAATGTAATGTCTGGTCCCGGTAATATGGATGAAAATCTTTAAGAAAAATGGCATAACTACCCCATCACACCCCCCCCCCCCTACCCCAGCCCATTACCAGCCCCTTTGGGTCTTGTATGGATATTAAGGGGAACCCCGCACACAAAATAAAAAAGGCCCTATATACTCTGAACAGCCGTATACAGGCGGTGCATACAAGACAGGGACTGTAGGTTTGTTCTTATGTAGAATCTGTTTGTAATTTTGAACAGGTACATTGTTTAAGTGTAGCTCCAGGCAAAAAATCTATTTTTAAGCTTTTTGGAAAACATAGGGAAGGGTTATCACCCCTGTAACATTTGTTTTGCTGTCTGTGCAGTGTGCACCTGTTCAGAACAGTTCACCTCACTTTCCGCCCTAATGACAAATGTTTTTTGAAAATTTGCGGTTTTTATTGAAACAAGAATTGGTGATAAAGCATCAGTGGAGAGGAGACAATTTTTTCCCATATTAACTCTTACGGGAGAGAATTTGCCTTCCTAGGGGTAGATTTCCTCTCACTTCCTGTTGTATCCTTCCGTTTGCAAGGAGGAGTCGTTTGTAAGTTGGATGTTTGAAAGTAGGGGCCTGCCGTATATACTCAGCTGAAATTTGCCCCTTACATGTTGGTGTTGCCACAACACTGTGAGCCCTCACAGTTACTCTTGGTGGGCGCATGAATGGGCCCTGCTGTGAAATATTAGATCAAGAATTGTAATTACATGCCCCTGTTAAACAGGGGCAGAAAAATTGGGCCTTAGCCACTGGTGCCACGACACTGCAACCTCTCCCAGATACTCTAGTTGGAGTGCAGGAATGAGCCCTGCTGCAAAGCATTGCATAAAAAAATTAAATTACACGCCCCTGTTAAACAGGGGCATAAAAATTGGGCCTTAGCCACTGGTGGTGGCACCCAGAAACAAAAATGTTCTTCCAAGCTATCATCGTCAATCGGATCATTGAGGAGGAGGAGGATAGTCAGTCAACATAACAGGACAGTCACTCAGCATCAGCATCAGTCTTGAAGGGATGTGACATTTGAAAATAAATTAGTCTGTTATATCAGCTTCAGGTGTTTGGTAGCTGGTGGTGATCCAAGACTGGTTCATCTTTATGAAGGTCAGTCGATCAACAGAGTCGGTGGACAGGCGCACCCTGTGATCCGTGACAAATCCTCCAGCAGCACTGAATGTGCGTTCTGAAAGAACGCTGGATGCAGGACAGGCCAGTAGCTCAATTGCATACTGTGCAAGCTCTGGCCAGTGATCCATCCTCAAGACCCAGTAAGCCAGAGGATTTTCGGTGGGGAAGGTGTCCAAGTCTGACCTTGCCCCTAGGTATTCCTGCACCATGTATATCAGACGCTGGCGATGGTTGCTGGAACCGATCATACCTTGGGGCTGCGGACTAAAGAATTGTCTGAACGCTTCGGTCAGACGGCCACCTTCCCCACCGCTATTTCTTTGACTGACCGAAGCCTCAGCAACTCGTTGTCCAGGACCAGGAGTTTGTAACCTCCCAGTCTCTGGGATCGCGCTGCACAGACCTTTCTGCAAGGCCTCCCGGAGTTGTCTCATCCTCTGCTCCCTCTGCGACGGTAAGATAAGGTCCGCAACCTTACCCTTGTACCATGGATCAAGGAGAGTGGCCAGCCTGTAATGGTCCCTCTCCTTGATCCGAAGAATACGAGGATCCTTCCGCAGACTTTGCAGGATCAGGGAGGCCATGCAGCGTAGGTTAGCTGAGGCATTCGGTCCGGAGTCCTCTGGGTCACTAAGGACGACATGATCCGCAGCCACCTCCTCCCAGCCACGTACAAGTCCACTGGTTTCTTGGGACTGTAAATCATCCCTAAAATACTGCTGCTGATGATGCTGAGTGCCAGGCTCCACCTCCATGCTGACACAATCCTCCTCCTCCTCCTCCTCCTCCTGTGCGATGGGTGGGACAGAAGGAACACTGTCTGGGTAAAGGGGGCCTTGAGAGGCAAGGAAGTCCTCCTCTTCCTGCCTCTGTTCTGCCTCAAGTGCCCTGTCCATTATTCCATGCAGCGTATGTTCCAACAGGTGGACAAGAGGTACAGTGTCACTGATGCATGCACTGTCACTGCTCACCATCCTCGTGGCCTCCTCAAATGGTGCCAGGACAGTGCATGCATCCCTGATCATGCCCCACTGGCGTGGTGAAAAAAACCCGAGCTCCCCTGACCCTGTCCTGGTGCCGTAGTCGCACAGGTATTCATTGATGGCCCTCTGCTGCGTGTGCAGCCGCTGCAGCATGGCCAACGTTGAGTTCCACCTGGTGGGCATGTCACATATAAGGCGGTTCTTGGGCAGGTTCAACTCCTTTTGCAGATCAGCCAGGCGAGCACTGGCATTATAAGATCTGCGGAAATGCACACAGACTTTCCTGGCCTGCCTCAGGACATCCTGTAAGCCCGGGTACCTGCCCAAGAACCGCTGCACCACCAGGTTAAGGACGTGAGCCACACAGGGCACATGGGTCAGTTGTCCCTATCAGAGAGCGGAGAGGAGGATGGTGCCATTGTCGCAAACTACCATTCCTGGCTTAAGCTGACGTGGCGTCAACCACCTCTCGGCCTGCCCCTGCAGAGCAGTGTGGCTCCTGTCCCCCAAACACACCAGCGCAAGCACGGCATGGCATCTTTTTGCCTGCGTACTTGCGTAGCACCTTGAACGCCTACGGAGCACCGCTGGTTCCGAGGACAAAGCACAGGAAGAGGCCACGGAGGAAGAAGAAGAGGAGGGGGTGGAGGACAGAGGTGTGTCACAACAGTAGTAGCATTTTGGAGGCGTGGCGGTGGAACAACCTCCAACACTACTGCACCTTGTCCTGCATCCTTCCCAGCTGCCAAAAGAGTGACCCAATGGGCCGTGAAAGAAAGGTAACGTCCCTGTCCATGCCTGCTGGACCATGAGTCAGCGGTAATATGCACCTTACCGCTGAAAGCCCTGTCCAGCGAGGCCAAGACATTGCCTTCCACATGCTGGTAGAGAGCCGGAATCGCCTTCCGTGAGAAAAAGTGGCGTTTGGGAACCTGCCACTGAGGAACCGCACATTGCACAAACTCACGGAAGGGGGCCGAGTCTACCAACTGAAAAGGCAGCAGTTGAAGCGCTAGCAATTTAGCCAAGCTAGCATTCAACCGCTGGGCATGTGGATGGCTGGGAGTGAACTTCTTTCGACGGTCCAGCAGCTGGGGCAGGGAAATTTGCCTGCTAGAATCGGACGTCGGTGTACTGCTAGCAGAGTGCCCGCAAGTACTTGGCTGTGACACACCTAATTCTACACCTTCATTCCTCTCAGAGCAGGTTTCAGAGCGGACTGAAGGTATAGTGGGGTTGGAGATCCCAGCGGATGCGGTGCAAGAAGAGGTCAGCTTTGTTCTTTGGTGTGGGTCTTTAAGGTAGGCTTGCCAACGAGCTGCATGGCAGGTCAACATATGTCTGGTCAAGCATGTGGTGCCCAAGCGGGTGATGTTTTGGCCACGCGATATACGCTTGAGACATATATGTTGCAAACAGCAGCTGTGCGATCTGATGCACTCGACTCAAAAAAGGCCCACACCAAAGAAATTTTTGAATAACGGGCAGAGGCAGCGCCCTGCACAGGCGGAGCTCTGCGGTGTGATTCCGTCGGTGTGCTGCCCTTACGCTGGCCCCCCGAGGGCATCCTGCCTCGTTGGAGATGTGCCTCCTCCTCATCCTCCTCCTCTCTCCTATTAGGCACCCACGTGGAGTCAGTGACCTCATCATCCCCTCCCTCCTCATCACTGGAGCCAATCTGGCAGTATGCTGCAGCTGCTGGAACATGACTGCCAGATTGGTGTCCTTCTTGAGCATCCCCTCTCTCTGCTCTCACGCTACTGCCTTCCTCTAGCTGGGTATCATCATCAGACCCTTCGAAACGCTGGGCATCCTCCTGGAGCATGTACCCAACACTGTGCTCAAACAGTTCGGGGGACTCCTCAGGAGGACATGGTTGGTCTAGGGAAGGAGTGACTGATGATGACATTGATAGCAGGGAAGAGGACGCTTTGGCAGCTGCTTTGCCAGTACCCTGAGCCTGGGTGAGAGAGGATGAGGAGGATGAGGAGGGCTTGGTCATCCACTCTACCAAGTCTTCGGCATGATGCGGCTCAACACGTCCAGCTGCCGAAAAGAAGGACAAGCGTGTCCCATGGCCACGTGCTGATGGCGATGCACCGCGTCCACGACCAGCACTGTTGTCTCTAGACACAGAGCCTGCTTGCCCTCTTTTATTGGCTCCTGACTGTGCCTCTCCTTGTTTGCCTTCCAGACATTCTAATGGCCTGCAGGGAAATGGGAAAAGCAGCAATACAGGCTAAGTTAAGGTGTAATATGGTCAGGAGGCACACTCCGCCCGCTGTAAGTGCCGCAAAATCCTGTTGTAACACACCAGGAAAAAGCAGCAATACAGGCTAAGTTAAGGTGTAATATGGTCAGGAGGTACAGTCCGCCCGCTGTAAGTGCCGCAAAATCCTGTTGGTGTAACACACCAGGAAAAAGCAGCAATACAGGCTAAGTTAAGGTGTAATATGGTCAGGAGGTACAGTCCGCCCGCTGTAAGTGCCGCAAAATCCTGTTGGTGTAACACACCAGGAAAAAGCAGCAATACAGGCTAAGTTAAGGTGTAATATGGTCAGGAGGTACACTCCGCCCACTGTAAGTGCCGCAAAATCCTGTTGGTGTAACACACCAGGAAAAAGCAGCAATACGGGCTAACTTCAGGTGTATAATGTGCAGGAGGCTTAGCAACAATGACACTGACACTGTCCCCTGCCTATCCTCCTCTCTCCCTGCACACAAGATTTATCAAAGTATATGACACTGACACTCTCCCTGCCTATCCTTCTCTCTCCCTGCACACAAGGTTTAGCAAAGAATATGACACTGACACTGTCCCCTGCCTATCCTTCTCTCTCCCTGCACACAAGGTTTATCAAAGTATATGACACTGACACTGTCCCTTTCCTATCCTTCTCTCTCCCTGCACACAAGGTTTATCAAAGTATATGACACTGACACTCTCCCTGCCTATCCTTCTCTCTCCCTACACACAAGGTTTAGCAAAGAATATGACACTGACACTCTCCCTGCCTATCCTTCTCTGTCCCTACACACAAGGTTTAGCAAAGAATAGATTTGACAAGATTTGACACTGTCCCTGCCTATCCTTCACTTTCCCTGCTCCGGAACACACTACACAAATCCGCCGCGCTGGCGGCCTTTTATAGTGTGGGGCGTGTACTAAACCCCCTCAGCTATAATTGGCCACAGGCATCCTGCCTGTGGCCAATCATTGCTCTCCTCGCTGCCGGCGCTGTGATTGGCCAAGCATGCAGGGTCACAGTGCATGCTTGGCCAATCACAGCGCCGGGATTACACTGCGATGGCGCAGTGTATTGTGGGCCATTCGCGTCAATCGAATTTGGCGCGAACGGCCCAAATCGTTCGTTGTTCGCCGAACGCGCGAACAGCCAATGTTCGAGTCGAACCTATGTTCGACTCGAACATCGAGCTCATCCCTATTGGTGACCTATAGGTGACAATTAATGAGAAAGTTTATATTACTAAAAAATTGTGATTGTGAAGGATGAAAAAGCTGGTAGCTTATTCAAGTGATGTGATAAGAGAGTGTAAATTGTAGAGTGGGTCTAAATTACTTATATTTGTTTATTAAAAAAGCAAATATCATGTAGTATATTAGGTGATAATAATGTGGCAATAAATATGAAAGTATACATAGGCGTTATACTAATTTGGTATGCTGAAAAATGTAGGCTATAAAAAAACCTATACTCGCATCACAGAACCTGTGAGTCTATAAGTCTTGATAGAAACATTAAGCTTGGGGACCCTTTAAAAGAAATGGTAAATTATAACAGTTAAAAAATCAAGTAAAGGTATTGGGTTTTTTGGGGTATTAGAAATTATACTAGCTTAGAGCAATAGCCTGCCAGCTTACCTCTCAGGAAATCAGAAGTCAGGTGTGGTGTGCTTCACAGGAGGTCATCAGACACTTCCCATTGTGGTGTGTGATTTAAATACCCATCCTACCTGTCTGCTGATTTGCAGATCCTCCCTGATAGTAAGCAGGTGCTATGCTTCTCCCCGCTTGGGGTTCCCTGTGAGTGGCCCCCTCGTCATTCCAGTGGACAAAGTCCTGGCGCAGCCGTCACCGCCGAATGAAACCCATGGCATCCCCGAAGGCCAGTCGCGGGACCGCGACAGCACCTGGATGGCGCCATCCGTCCTCGCACATACGCGACGCACCTCCCGCGAATGCCCGGTGGTGAACATGGGATGGCACGGCACTGGAAAAGCGCCATCTAGTGGTGCAAGCATCCACCGTAAGCGCTATTTGGAAGGGATGCAGATCGCATCCCTTCCCCAGTGCCGGAGAGCAGATCGCGTGCATGACAGGATGCCCACAGAGAGCAGGGGGACGGAGGCCCGGCGGATCGGATGGACCCATGGTCATGGGAAAGAAATGAGGAGAAGAAGGGAATCAGAGCATATAATTTAATATAGAAATGCAGGTTGTCATGCGTTATTATACAGGTTATTATGGTACATCATTGTAGCAGCCATTTCATCTAGTTGTTATTACATCATAATTATAACTATAGAGTATAAAGAGCTGTACCTTAAAAAGGTAATGGTATGGAAATAGGAAAGATTAGGGATAGATGGAAAGAAAAGATTAAGGGTCAATATCTTACAAGCATTTTTGTCTTGGGATTTGATTTCTCTACCCTTTTAAGGTACAGCTCTTTATACTCTGTTATAATTATGATGCAATAACTAGATGAAATGGCTGCTACAATGATGTACCCTAATAACCTGTATAATAACGCATGACAACCTGCATTTCTATATTGAATTATATGCTCTGATTCCCTTCTTCTCCTCATTTCTTTCCCATGACCATGGTTCCATCCGATCCGCCGGGCCTCCGTCCCCCTGCTCTCTGTGGGCATCCTGTCATGCACGCGATCTGCTCTCCGGCACTGGGGGAGGGATGTGATCTGCATCCCTTCCAAATAGCGCTTACGGTGGATGCTTGCACCACTAGATGGCGCTTTTCCAGTGCCGTGCCATCCCATGTTCACCACCGGGCATTCGCGGAAGGTGCGTCGCGCATGCGCGAGGATGGATGGCGCCATCCAGGTGCCGTCGCGGTCCCGCGCCTGGCCTTCGGGGATGCCATGGGTTTCATTCGGCGGTGACGGCTGCATCGGGACTTTGTCCACTGGAATGACGAGGGGGCCACTCACAGGGAACCCTAAGCGGACGGCAGGGGGGAGAAGCATAGCACCTGCTTACTATCAGGGAGGATCTGCAAATCAGCAGACAGGTAGGATGGGTATTTAAATCACACACCACAATGGGAAGTGTCTGATGACATCCTGTGAAGCACACCACACCCGACTTCTGATTTCCTGAGAGGTAAGCATGCAGCATGCAGCATGCAGCCGGCAGGCTATTGCTCTAAGCTAGTATAATTTATAATACCCCAAAAAACCCAATACCTTTAATTGATTTTTTAACTGTCATAATATACCATTTCTTTTAAAGGGTCCCCAAGCTTAATGTTTCTATCAAGACTTATAGACTCACAGGTTCTGTGACGCGAGTATAGGTTTTTTATAGCCTACATTTTTCAGCATACCAAATTAGTATAACTCCTATGTATACTTTTATATTTATTGCCACATTATTATCACCTAATATACTACATGATATTTGCTTTTTTAATAAATATAAGTAATTTAGACCCACTCTACAATTTACACTCTCTTATCACATCACTTGAATAAGCTACCAGCTTTTTCATTCTTCACAATCCACTATTTTTTTAGTAATATAAACTTTCTCATTAATTGTCACCTATAGGTCACCAATGCCCCACTTTGTACTCTTATTTTATTTCCCATCACTTCACTCACACATACTGTATATTACTCTTTATTTAATTCTTTATATAATAATCATTTATTTAAATTTCTTAAATAAACCATTACATTAACATAAATACAATGACAAACATTTGCCAGCATCTGTTATTTTATCGATACTGGTGTCTTGGGGCATACCTTTGACATAATAGTAAATAATAATAGGACAGCCCCAGCAACGCATGCAAGGATCATATACACCTCCTCAAGTGAATCAGTTAAGAGCTCTAGCCTCACCTGTTTGAAGCTAATATAAACTAATAAGTGCAACATATATGCAACATTGAAATTGATTATTATTACAAATTCTAGGTGCTTGGCACAGGGTACATAGCTACCCACTCACCCAACCTGCTTTCTTGCCCGTAATTGGGGCGCCCATCCTAAGTGTGTGACCCCCTGTGAGCAGAGTTGCCTGTGGGGCGGACCCACTTTGGAGTGGGAGGCGGACGCTTTGGCGGCATGGACCTCTCTTGGGAGACTTGGGGAGATCATACGGAATCTAGCTTTTTAAATCTCCGGTTCAGCCATACTATGTGGCAAGGAAGGTAAACAGGCAAATTTCTCTAGAAATAGATATATGTATAGCATTCTTTTTTTCCAGCTGTCCCTCCATTAACTGATATTGACTACTATGAAAGATATTCTGTATTAACCTTATGACTTGCTGTAACCAATGGGAGACGCTTAAAGTATGCTTTAATCCTAATATATTGTTTTTTGACATTCCATAGAATATAAGACCCCCTTGAGGAAGACCTTAATGGGTCGAAATGCATCGGGGCTCTCTTCTGTTCACCATATGCATTCAAGACGTATGATCTTATTATCCATCTTGTCCACCTTTGTACATGAATTAACTAGATCACAAAGGATGGATGTGAGTCCAAATATATATGAAAATCCAAATAAATATGTGGAAAGTTTATAATGATCAAAACGTTGATGTGATCAGAACTTGTTCAGTTCAAAAAATGTATAGGTGAATCTTCCAAAGTAATAAGTGACTAGTGACGTAACCACCACCACGTGAAGGGGAGGCTTACCGGATGAAGTGGACCCTATGCACGTATGTGTATAGGGTCAGACAGGCTGAATATGTATATGTCCGTACATATGGAATCCCGGCCGGCACCAATGCACCCTTATGTCCAAGGTCCAAGCTCAAGGGAAAACACCAGATGTTCGAGCCAATAGGAATGATATAATAGCTCACATAGAGTTCATGTGGAAGAAAGAAGGAGATGGCACATAGCGTAATACCGCAAAGGAAATTTAATGAATATAGGTAGGTACACTTACATGCAATCCATATATATAGCGCTATGCAAAAACACTCAGTGGCAGCAGTGGAGTCTCCCGAAGAGACTCCACTGTGCCATCTCCTTCTTTCTTCCACATGAACTCTATGTGAGCTATTATATCATTCCTATTGGCTCGAACATCTGGTGTTTTCCCTTGAGCTTGGACCTTGGACATAAGGGTGCATGGTGCCGGCCGGGATTCCATATGTACGGACATATACATATTCAGCCTGTCTGACCCTATACACATACGTGCATAGGGTCCACTTCATCCGGTAAGCCTCCCCTTCACGTGGTGGTGGTTACGTCACTAGTCACTTATTACTTTGGAAGATTCACCTATACATTTTTTTGAACTGAACAAGTTCTGATCACATCAACGTTTTGATCATTATAAACTTTCCACATATTTATTTTGATTTTCATATATATTTGGACTCGCATCCATCCTTTGTGATCTAGTTAATTTTTGAACACTTGGGTGTCGCATATTGTTATACGCATAGCGCTGCATTTTTGTATATTGTTTGTTGTTGCTTTTTTCCACAGGTATTGTAGCTGCTTATATGTGTTAGCAGCGCGAATATTGTTTGTATTTTTTATTTTTTCACCTTTGTACATGACTTGAACCGTCTTTGTATACACTATGTCTGGCTTTGTAAATACCGGAGCTCATAAATGTATGTACTAATTTTTAATCTACAAGGGCCAAGCGCCTTTTCATCAAATAAAACTTTTTTACTAAATAATGATTTCAATTTCTTGCTGCTAAAAAGTCCCATGGGAAACTTTTTCTCTCCATGTCCAGTAATTAAAGGACATCCTTAACAGGTGTACCCACTTTGAAGTTCAGTCTCTACATTGGGTGAACTTGCATTTTGGGTGTTTCATGGACTGTGCATGTGTTTTCAATTGCCTCATTAGCACACAAACCTATGTTATATAAAGCTTGCAGATTGCATTCTCTCCCTTGCCCTGAAAAGAGGCAAGTGTGTGTGCGTGCGTCCGGCAAAAAAAGTACATTTTGGTGTCCTTATCGAGTTTGTAACACATGTATTGTATTTGTTATGTCTTTGCAAAACAGATGTTTGTTTTTAATTTTGTTGATTTGTATTTTTTTGTGTGGGGGGGGAAATGTTCCCCTGAAATAATTTTGATGTTGTTAATGTGTTTTGTTTGTTCACTTTGATTTAATTGTCTGTGCTGCATTATTTTGCTAAATCTTTCTCAAGATGTTGTGAGTCTGTGACTAATGTTTCAAATTGACCAGGTTTTTTATTTTGACTTCCCTTTGTTTTGTTGACCAATAAAATTTGATGCAAAGTTTTGATGTTTCTTTTTTGTTTTCTATGCAACAAATGTGACAGCTGATTGGCATGTCAAAATAAAACAGGTGTGATTTGTCTACCCTGGTGCCTTCATGCTAGCATATATTGTGTGCTGCCATTGATGGTCACCAGGAAATGAAAAATACAGAGCCGTAAGTATTCAATTTTCCTTTTTACTGCAGTGGTTCTCAGGCCTCGTACACACGACCGATTTTCTCGGCAAGAACCAGCAAGAAACTTGCTGGCAGAGATGTCTTGCCGAGTAAATCGGTCGTGTGTACGCGGCTATCGGGTTTCTTGTCGAGAAAACCGACAAGTAACCTCGACGAGAAAATAGAGAACCTGCTCTCTATTTTCTCGTCAGCCTGTTTCTCAACGAGAAAAGTGAGTGTGTGTGTACACTTACCTGTCCGCCGGGAAGCCCGCGCATGTTTGAAATGAATTCGACGCATGCGCGGTAGCTTCCTAGGCATACGTAGGGTATACCAAGATGGCGGCGACGGCATCGAATGTGACGAGCGCATGCTCGTCGTAGTCGATGACGTCACCGCGTACGCTCCATTCAAAGAACCGCGGGTTCTTTGAAACGAGCGTGTGTACACTCGGCCGGGACAATTTTCTTGTCCAGGAATCTCGTCGAAAAAAAACGACATGTTTTTTTTCGACGAGAATCTCGGCCGTGTGTACGAGGCCTCAGTCTCAGTCCTCAAGTACCCCCAACAGGACATGTTTTGTGAATTTATCTTATCGAGAATTGCTGTCCAAAATACAAAACCATTGACTGTGATTTAAAGCACATGTGCAAGATGAAGGAAAACCTGAAACATGGCCTGTTGGGGGTACCTGAGAAGCACTGATTTAGAGCACTGCACTTAAAACTAGCTCAAGGCAATACAATTCTAATTGTGGGCATTTTGAGGAAACCAAGTAAGTGTTAAAAAAAAAAAAAAAAAAAAAAAAAAGCAGGGTTTCTTTTTTTTTTTGGGCTTTGTGTCCCTTTTAGTAAAATTGGCTTCACTTCCTGTCACACAGCTAAACAGGAAGTGAAGGTAAAACCCTACCAATGTCTTTGATCTGTGTGTCCCCAAGAAATCTAACTAGTGTCCCCATTAAGCAAATTGCACTCTAGCACTTTGTTGTGTACATCCCAAATTGGGTAGTTTGGGGTTTAGTAAAGACAAATCCACTCTGCAATAAAAGTGTAGCTGCTTAAAATCTGACGGGAAGCACTGGTGATTGTAACATCCAATCATGTAAAAGCAAAGATGGTGTTTTTTTTGTTTGCTTGCATGTCCTCCTCGGATATCCAGCAAGTGCACTTGTAGTGCAAATTAGATTTGCCTTTAGTAAATAAACCCCAAAGTACCTACCGTATTTTTCGGACCATAAGACGCACTTTTTCCCCAAAAAAATATGGGGGAAAATGTCTCTGCGTCTTATGGAGTGAATGTGCATCAGGCACCGCCCCCCGCCGCTGCTGGCATCGCCCCCCGCTCAGTGCTGTGTTTTATACTAGGCATGAGAAAAAGCCAAGCCCCCCCACCCGTCTTCCCACGGCCGCCTCCCGCACAAATGGAGCGGCGCTTGCAGGGGCGGACTGACCTGTGCTGTGTTTCACACACTGAACGCTGCAAGCCCAGCTTAGCGATGGGCGACGAGCGCCCTGTGATTGGCCGAATGGGGTCATGTGCGGGCGGCCGACATGGGCGTCTGCGATTGGCCCTGGCGGTGGATGTGGAGGCGGGACTGGTCTGTGAGTGACTGTGGTGTTCCGTCAGATATGGCGACCGGAACAACTGTATGTGTGAGTCCCGCCTGGCGTGTGTCTCCTAAGGTCTCCCTCTGATCGCTCTGTCAGCCCCCCTCCCACACTGTCAGTCAGCCCACCTCTCTCTATCAGCCCCCCCCCTGTCAGTCAGATCACCTCTCTCTGTCAGCGGGCCCCCCCCTTTCTGTCAGTGCCCCCTCTCTGTCTGTCAGCCCCCCTCCCTGTCGACACCCCCTCCCCCTCTGTCAGTCAGCCCACCTCTGTCCACTCCCCCTCTGTCAGCACCCCCTTCCCCTCTGTCAGCCAGCCCACTTCTCTGTCAGCCGCCCACCTCTCTCAGCCTACCCCTCTCTGTCAGCCACAGCAGGGTGCATTGTGCCAGCCACCCACTCACTGACTCACAGTAGGGAGCCAGGCCAGCCACCCGCAGCAGGGTACACCGTGCCACCCACCTGACTCACAGCATGGAGCTAGGCCAGCCAGCCACCCACAGCAGGGTGCACCATGCCAGCTACCCACTGACCCGCAGCAGGGTGCCAGCCAGCCACCTACAGTGACATACCCACAGCAGGGCCAGGGTGCCAGCTAGCCACCCAGGGTGACCCAGGAAACCAGCCAGACACACACAGGAGCCAGCCAGCCAGCCATGGTGACCCAACCACAGCAGGGAGCCAGCCAGCCACCATGACCCATCCACAGCAGGGCCAGGGTGCCAGCCAGTCACAGGAGCCAGCCACAGAGGACGCGGGAGCCAGCCAGCCAGCCACAGCTACAGTACCCATAGTTAAGGTAAGAGGAGCGCTACACAGTGCCAATTTTATTTCTACTTTGTGAGAGGTTGGGGCAGGGGTGAGAGTTGTGGTACAAGGAGGGAGTCCTGTGAGGACCAGAGTGAATGAATGTATTCACTGTACACTCTGTTAGGAAGAGGCCCCCCTCCAGGTCCCATTATACTCCCTTTCAGTCTCTAATGGGGCCTGGATGGGACTCTAACAGACTCTCTAATAGACACTGAATGGGCCATTGTTAGAGAAACCCCCCCCCCCAGGTCCCATTAGACTTCTTTTGAAGTCTCTAATGGATCCTGGAGGGGGGTCTCTCTCTAACAGAGACTTTCTAACGGACACTGTTAGAGAGAGACCCCCCCCCGGGTCCCATTAGACTCTGTTGTAGTCTGCACTGATGGGGCTGCACGGGCAGGGCGAATGTTAAACAGGAGGGGGTGTGGCCTTGACAGGAAGGGATGGCTCATATTTAAATTAGGGGGGTGCAAGAGTTTAGTCAGGCCTAGGGCAGCACAAAACCTAAATACACCATTGCTCCCGCTGCCACATTAGTACCGGAAGTTAGTACCGGAAGAGAGCAGGGGAAAGACATCCCAAGCCCTCACGAGCGCCGGGCGATCTCCCGACATGTCCTGACACTTGCCGAGAAGACAAAGCAGCCCAAGCGATGGCACAGGTCGGGCTGCAATAATGGCACAGGTCGGGCTGCATTTCTTTGGCAATGGTCAGGCTGCATTTCATAGGCACTGGTAAATATTTTAGTACACCATTTGGTTAAGTAATTTTTTTTTTTCTTGTTTTCCTCCTCTAAAACCTAGGTGCGTCTTATGGTCAGGTGCGTCTTATAGAGCGAAAAATACGGTAATAATTTGGGGTGTACCCCGCAAAATGCTGGAGTGCAATGTACATAATGGGGAAAGTATTTAGATTGACCTGTGTGTCCCCAAGGAAAGATATTGGTAGGGATTTCCCCTCACTTCCTGTGTGGCTATGTGACAGGAAGTGAATTATTTGGACCGATAAAGTGGCCAAATTTGGGAGTTGTTTTCACCCTATCAGGGGTGAAGACATCCCCAAAAACTGTCTAGACTTGTAATCCCTCTGCACTCTATCCCCAAGCAAAAATAAGAAAGGATTTCATTTAGTTTAACTTTGCAAAGACACATTCCTAAGTTGAATTGTGATGCATGTCAATGGCCCATTTAGACCCTCTTTAATCACTCGATCATCGCTATAACTGATCAATGGCCACAGCACGTTCCTCAATTGCTGGGAGTCCGTCAATAGACGTCCTCCCCTTCGCGCATGCGCTGTGGTCACCGAGTCACTGAGACTCGGGTGATGACAGATCTGAGGAAGGGGCCGATCCCTGCCCCTTACCATGTGATCAGCTGTCAGCCAATGACAGCTGATCACGTGATGTAAACAAACGCTGGGTAATGGTTTTTGTTTTCTCCTTGTGCTGACAGCGTGAGCATAAAAAAAGGCAGTCACCGGCTTATGTGCAAGGGACATCGGGCCTGAAGAGGAAGAGGCAATTCTGTGACAATCAGTAGCCCCTGCCAGTGCCACCTATCAATGCCCACCACTGGTGCCAATCAGTGGCACCTAGCAGTGCTGCCTATCAGTGCCCATCACTGCCAACTATCGTTGCCACCTAGCAGTGCCACTTCTCAATGCCCACCAGTGCCAACTAGCAATGCCACCTCTCAGTGCCCACCCTTGCCACCTTATCGGTGCCCATCAGTGCAGCCCATCAGTGCAGTCTCAGTGTACATCAATGAAGGAGAAAAATTACCTTTTTTTGAAATATTAACCACTTCCCTACCGCCCACCGTCAAATGATGTCCTTGGCTATGTGCGGTGACATCTGAATGATGCCTGCAGTTGCAGGCATCATTCAGATATCATTCTTTTCAGCCGGCGATTCTGTGCACGATAAAAACGTTCCGCCACTTGATCGTTCTTATAGGCGGCGGGAGGGGACGTCCGTCCCCCCTCCCAACGCCATCCGGTGCTTCTCCGGGGTCTCCCGTGCCATCTGGGGCTCGGAGAACGAATTGGCCGTGGCCAGATGGGAAGCATAGAGATGACTGGTGACCAGATGGTCACCAGTCATCTCTATGACCGTCGGAGGCCCGGGCGCGACGTTATGACATCACGCCGGGTTCCCGTATGTAAACAAAGCCGTGATCTCGGCTGTCAGCATGAGCGGTGAATTTTTTTGGACCGATCTCATGCTTTCCAGCCTGGAGGAGAGATGAGGGGTCTTATTGACCCTGCATCTCTCCATAAAGAGGACCTGTCACAATAGATTCCTATTACAAGGGATAATCTATTGTAATAGGAATAAAAGTGATCAAAAAAGTAAAAAATTTAAAAAACTAAAAAAATCATAATAAAAAAAAAACACCCATGTCCCCGGTAGCTCGCGCTCAGAAGTGAACACACACGTAAGTCCCACCCACATATGTAAACACCGTTCAAACCACACATGAGTTATTTCTGCATGCATTAGAACGAGTGCAACAATTCTAGCACTAGACCTCCTCTGTAATGCGAAAATGGTAACATGTACAAAATTTTAAAGCATCGCCTAGGGAGATTTTTAAGTACTGAAGTTTGGTGTCATTCCATGAGTGTGCGCAATTTTAAAGCGTGACATGTTAGGTATCTATTTACTCAGCATAACAACATCTTTCACAGTATACAAAAAAATTGGGCTAACTTTACTGTTTTGTAATTTTTTTTAATTCATGAAACCATTTTTTTTCCAAAAAAAGGCGTTTGAACATTTTATTGCACAAATACCGAGCGAGATAAAAATTTGCAATGACCGCCATTTTATTCCCTAAGGTGTCTGCTAAAAAAAAACATATATAATGTTTGGGGTTTTGAAGTAATTTTATAGCCATAAATTTATGATTTTTACATGAAGGAGAGAAGTGCCAGAATAGGCCCAGTGCTGAAGTGGTTAAGATATCCTAATTTTTTTTTTTTTTAGTCGGTCTTTTGTATTTATAGAAAAAAAAAACGCAGAGGTGATCAAGTAGCACCAAAAGAAAGCTCTATTTGTGTGCAAAAAAATTAATACATTTTCATTGGGTTACAGTGTTGTATGAGCGCGCAATTGTCATTCAAAGTGCATCAGCGTTGAAATGTGAAAATTGGTCTGGGCAGGAAGGGGGTTTAAGTGGCCAGTAAGCAAGTGGTTAATATAAGGCTACATGCACACGGACGTTTTTCCAGCCGCTTGTTTGAGTGTTTTTTGCAGTTTAAAAACGGCTCTCCATGTTAGCCTATGGCTTCATGGCCACCATGGCGTTTTTGAGCTGTAAATGGCATAGGCGTTTTTAGGCCCCATGTACACGGGACGCTGGTGCAAAGTGTTCAGAACTAAGGTTGAAAGCGGCGTTTACAAAGGCGCGCTTTGTGGCGTTTGCATGCCGCGTTTTACCACATTTGCGTCTATATGTGTTTAGTTAGGGAACATCATAAGGAGCCGCCCTAAGCTCCAAAAACAGTATTATTAACCATTTCAGCTATTTTGTGAGACCAGAGTGAGTATCAGCAGCTGAGAGAGCAGCAGTGTACTTGTATTTAGCGTGTCACTTGCCACGTCACCTGCCACAAGTTGTTGATTGTCCATGGCGAAAAAAGGTTGTCTGGACTGCCGCACTCTGATGAAGCGTTTTATTTTCAAAAATTAAAAGTTCCAAAAAATCAAAGATAGGTCATACAAAATCCATCAATAAGCAATGAACATAGAAGGGACATACAGGGCAAAGGCTTTGCCCTGTATGTCCCTTCTATGTTCATTGCTTATTGATGGATTTTGTATGACCTATCTTTGATTTTTTGGAACTTTTAATTTTTGAAAATAAAACGCTTCATCAGAGTGCGGCAGTCCAGACAACCTTCTTTCGCCATGGATTAGAGCTCAGCCAGCACCTGTGAGGGAAGCAAGGAGGGAGCAATTGTAGGAACCTGGAGCCTTAGAGCGGTACACCCTTTTCTCATTACCATTTTCTGGACATTGTTGATTGTCCACTTGCCACTTCACCTGCCCCAAGTTGTTGATTGATTGTCCACTTGCCACGTCAGCTGCCCCAAGTTGTGGATTGTCCACTTGCCACGTCAGCTGCCCCAAGTTGTGGATTGTCCACAATGCAATTTAATTTTATATATATATATATATATATATATATATATATTTAATGGTTTTTCCTCATTTGCCATAATTTTTGAGTTTATCAATGTAAAAAAATAGGTCACCTTTTAAAAACGCTTCTAAACTAAAATACGGATAAACGCCGGTACCGCGTCTGAAACGTGGAAATCTTTGGCGTCTGAGGGCATTTTTAGGCTTTGTGAAAAACGAGGTTAAACGCAACTGCAGATTTTTTTTTCAAGGCCAAAAACAGTGTTTTTGATGTAATAGACTTCAATGGACCCGCATTCAAAACGCAAGTACTGCGATTTTGCAGCGATTTGTGTGTTTTTTTTTTTTAACCTGTTTATAGCTGGTTGTTAAAGGAAATGTAAAAAAAAATAAACATTGCCGGCTCTAAAAAAAAAAAAATCTAGAAAAAAAAACAGCGTGGGGTCCCCCCCCAAGTCCATACCAGGCCCTTGGGTCTAGTATGTATTCAAAAGGGACACCCCAAAAAAATAAAAAAATAAAAATGGCCCTTCAGGTCTAGCATTGGATTTTAGGGGGAATCCCGCGCCAAACTTAAAAAAAAAAAATAGCGTGGGATCCCCCTAAAAATCCACACCAGACCCTTTATCTGAGCACGCAACCTGGCAGGCCGTGGGAAAAGAGGGGGGGACGAGAGAGCGCCCCCCCCTCCTGAACCGTACCAGGCCACATGCCCTCAACATGGGGAGGATGTCCCCATGTTGATGGGGACAAGGGCCTCTTCCCGACAGCCTTGGCCGTTGGTTGTCGGGGTCTGCGGATGGGGGGCTTATCGGAATCCAGGAGCCCCCTTTAATAAGGAGGACCTCAGATACCTGCCCCCCACCCTATGTGAATGAGTATGGGGTACATCGTACCCCTACCCATTCACCTGGTGGCAAAAAAAGTCAATAAAAAACACAACAGGTTTTTAAAGTTCCGGGGGTCTTCTTCCGACTTCGGGGGTCTTTCTGCCGGGCGCCCCGCTATCTTCTTCCAGCTCTTTTGCTAGCGGGGTCCAGGTCTTCATCGTCGTCTTCTTCCAACTTCGGGGGGGTCTCTTGTTCTGTTCTCCGGTGTCGTCTCCGCGCTCTCCGGTTCTTCTCCCGCTCTCCGGTGCCTTCTCCACGATCTCCGGTTCTTTCTGCCTTCTGCCAGGCGCCCTGCTATCTTCTTCCAGCTCTTTTGCTAGCGGGGTCCCGATCTTCATCGTCGTCTTTTTCCCTCTTCTCTCCGCCCGATGTTGCCTCGTCGCTGTCTGCCGCTACAATGCTGTGTGGGAGGAGCGCACCCACTTATATTGGCATGAGGCGTGGTCATCGGGTGATGCCACTCGCTGACCCCGCCCCCGTATCACGTCACAGTCCCATCATTCCCCGGGACTGTGACGTGATACGGGGGCGGGGTCAGCGGGTGGCATCACCCGGTGACCACACCTCATGCCAATATAAGTGGGTGCGCTCTGCCCACACAGCATTGTAGCGGCAGACAGCGATGAGGCAACATCAGGCGGAGAGAAGAGGGAAGAAGACGACGATGAAGACCGGGACGCCGCTACCAAAAGAGCTGGAAGAAGATAGCGGGGAGCGCAGCAGAAGGCAGAAAGAACCGGAGATCGTGAAGAAGGCACCGGAGAGCGGGAGAAGAAACGGAGAACAGAACAAGAGACCCCCCCGAAGTTGGAAGAAGACAACAATGAAGACCGGGACCCCGCTAGCAAAAGAGCTGGAAGAAGATAGCGGGGCGCCTGGCAGAAAGACCCCCGAAGTAGGAAGAAGAGGACGATGAAGACCGGGACCTCGCTAGCAAAAGAGCTGGAAGAAGATAGAGGGGCGCCTGGCAGAAAGACCCCCGAAGTAGGAAGAAGAGGACGATGAAGACCGGGACCCTGCTAGCAAAAGAGCTGGAAGAAGATAGCGGGGCGCCCGGCAGAAAGACCCCCGAAGTCGGAAGAAGACCCCCGCAGCTGCCTAATAAATTACTTTAAAAACCTGTGTTGTGTTTTTTATTGACTTTTTTTTTCCACCAGGTGAATGGGTAGGGGTACGATGTACCCCATACACATTCACATAGGGTGGGGGGACCGGGATCTGGGGGCCCCCTTATTAAAGGGGCTCCCGGATTCCGAAAAGCCCGCCGCCCGCAGACCCCGACAACCAACAGCCAGGGTTGTCGGGAAGAGACCCTTGTCCCCATCAACATGGGGGCAGGGTGCTTTGGGGGTGGCGGGGGCAAAGCACTCACCCCCCATGTTGAGGGCATGCGGCCTGGTACGGTTCAGGAGGGGGCGCGCTCGCCCCCCCTTTCCTGACCTGCCGGGCTGCGTGCTCGGATAAGGGTCTGGTATGAATTTTGGGGGGACCCCCACGCCGTTTTTCGGCGTAGGGGGGTTTCCCTTAAAATCCATACCAGACCTAAGGGCCTGGTATGCTCCTGGAGGGGAACCCATGCCGGTTTTTTTATTAAAATTTGGCGTGGAGTTCCCCTTCATGATTCATACCAAACACAGGGGACAGCGAGCGCGAGGCTTGCAGTACCCTGTGCCGAGAACCAGCGCAATGGGATCACGCTGGAGACATTCTCGGCCAGGTAGTCGCCTCTAGGACATGACTTGAGCGGCTGCTTCACGCTCAAGTCGTGTCCAAGTTGCCTCGCAAAGTCACGCTGTCCCTCTGTCAACCGGCACACGAGTCGCCCCGCGAGTCGGATCGTCTTCATCCGACTTCCCGGGCGACCTCTATTCAAATCAATGGGCTCCCATAGGGAACCATTCATTTTTAATAGAGCGCCGCTCAAATTTGTATTTACTATAGCAGTGCGGTTCCTGCGCTCAATTAAGGATTCATCCGGCGCACCAATTAAGGTATGAAGCGCACTTTTATAGTAAATCACCCCCAGAGTCTCTTTCAAGGGTTTTATTGAATAAACATTCCAACAGAGGGGATAGAGGAATGGGGAGGACTCAGGTATCTTACTTGTCGATGATGGAAACTTCCCAGGTCCAGAAGACCGACTGTCTCCACGCTGGACTCAGCAACCACCGGATAGGCCCACTCTCACCGGCCTAGCAACCGGTGTGAAGCTCGATCAAAAATAGTCTGTGCCACAGATTAGGTATTGGAATTGGTTCAATAGTCTCTGCCACAGACTAGGTATTGGAATTGGTTCAATAGTCTCTGCCACAGACTAGGTATTGGAATTTGTTCAATAGTCTCTGCCACAGACTAGGTATAACCCCTCACTGGGTTATCTCCCTCAGAAAGAACACAGCTCTCAGTGCCAGGATCTTTCAGCCGCTCCGGCAGCACTGTGAGGTAGACTTTTGGGATCCGGGTAAATCCTCCAATTGAGTCCCCAATTGCTCGGTCCCTTCCATCAGGCAAGGCGACACAGGATCGTCCCTGGATCGGTAGGCCCCAGTAACTCCTGGGCCTACATCTCAGTTGCGAGGCCTCGGGCCAACGTGGCCCCCGAGGCGGGAACTGCTAACACATCAGTGAGGCCATGAGAGCCCTCAGGTGAGGATCGAAGAACGAACTCCACAAAATGGTGTCCGCCCCTTAAATATCCTCCCCCAGCATGCACAGCGGGTTGACCACGCCCCCTGGGCTGCTGCTAGGAAAGAGGTACCCAATACATTCAGCTTATTGCCTTTCCAACCCTGACCAGCGGTGACAGCGACACCCACCGCTGGGGGAAAAATCATGCAACCAGCTGAACTGAAACGGCGTCACAATTTGAATAAAATCTCTCTGGGCCAAACTAATGCCCAGACAACTATAATTTCAACATATAGCGCCCACTCATTGGGAGCAGGACGCTACATTAAGTAAAGGGCATACAAACAGTGGCGGTGCATCCATAAAGGGCGCAGGAGCGCCACCCCCTCTCTCCTGCACCGCTCTATTACCATAGATAGATTCATGCATTGCATGAATCTATCTATGGTCGCTACTGACACCCCCTATTCAGGTGTCTGTCCCCTTTTCGGGCACCAGGCATCTAAATTACAGCGGCGTTTTTTTTTTTTTTGGAAGGACATGATTGGAGCCGTAGGCTCTAATAGGCGCCCAAAAAGGTGAACAGCTGGCGCCATTCTGAGCACTCGCTGTTCACTCAGCTTTGTGTTAGCAAAGCAAAGGAATTCGCTTTGCTGACACTGAACACTCTCAGCCAATCAGGTGCTCGGGTCTGTTACCTGTCACCTAATTGGCTGTAACGTCAGGCACCGTGATTGGACGCCTGATAGAGAGGACGGAAGAAGACATTGAGGAGCGTGCAGGACACTGCCGCTGACCCGCTGTGAGACAGGTAAGTGCCGGGCGATGTACACTGGCTGCGTTTGATGGGCACAGTGGCTGCATTTGATGGCACGGTGGCTGCATTTGATGGGCACAGCGGCTGCATTTGATGGGCACAGTGGCTGCCTTTGATGGCACAGTGGCTGCCTTTGATGGGCACAGTGGCTGCCTTTGATGGGCACAGTGGCTTCCTTTGATGGGCACAGTGGCTGCGTTTGATGGGCACAGTGGCTGCGTTTGATGGGCACAGTGGCTGCGTTTGATGGGCACAGTGGCTGCAATTGATGTGTTTTTTTCAGTTTGTTTGCACCCCCCAAAAAAAAAAAAATTTTGAGCCGCCACTGCATACAGGGAATGCAAGACGCTATTAATGTAAAGTTAGTTTTTGGGCTTACAAACACTTTAATTCTGCTAAAAATGAAAAAATATTTTTTTTCAATATCAGCTTCCCTGCCCTCTTGCTGCTACTGGTGCAATCAATACATTGCTACTCCACCATAAAAAAGGCCTAAATAGGAAAATAAGCAAAACAATAGCAATCCTCTTACTGAAGTATACTTTCACCCTATGTTGGGGTGAAGAGCAAAATTACATTGGGGGGGCCCAAAAGAAATGTTTGCCCAGGGTCCAAACCATATTAAATACGGCCTTGTTGACGCCAGTCAAGATGGGTTAGGTGGGGTGCTATGTCAAGGGCATGACGGCCATCTACAGCCTGTTGCCTACATGAGTCGGAACGAGAAGAACTACCTCATGCACAAACTTGAGTTCCTGGCCTTGAAGTGGGCGGTGGTGGATAAGCTGAGGGATTACCTGTAGGGAGCCGAGTTCGTGATCAAGACTGACAACAATCCTCTCACCTACATCCTCACTACCACCAAGTTGGACACCACGGGTCACAGATGATTGGCTACTCTATCAGGGTTTATTTTCAGCCTTAAATAAGACGCGGATGCTTTGTCAAGAAGGCCCCATTGTTCCAAAGACCCTCCAGAAGAATAAGCCCATCTGACACCTGAAGGGGTATGAGCCTTATGTCAAGGAGCAGAATGTCAAGCTGGAGGAGGATCCAGGGCCGAAGACGTTGGAGTGTCAGCCGCTGGTGTCCCCAGATGTTATTGCAATGTCAGAGATGAAGGTCTGCTTGAAGCTGTCAAAGACCTGCGGAGGGACCAGTTGGAGGACCCTCCCTGTAGCTTGGCATTGAAGTCCTTGGAGAGCCAACGCCCTGACTTGCTCCTCACGGACTCCCCAAAGAAAACCCACACAGAGTGGGAACGGTTTCTGGTGCACCAAGGGTTGGTCTACCGAAGGGGCCCTCTGACGATTCTGAAGAAAAATTGCAGCTATTCCGACCTGAAAAACATAGGGAGACAGTATTAACTGCCCTACCCAACAACTATGGCCACCTAGGGCCCAAGTGGACTTTTCACCCGGTGAGGGACCGGTTCTACTGGCTCTGCATGCGGGCTGAAGTTGAGGACTATTGCCACTCCTGCTTCAGATGTATCCAAAGGAAGACTTTGCCTAACGCGCTGCCCCAATGGGCCATCTTTGGAGTCAGGGACCCATGGAGCTGGTGTGCATTGACATTCTGTGCTTGGAGGGAAATATCCTGGTAGTGACTGACCATTACACTTGGTATGCCCTGGCATTTTCGACAAGGGACCAACAAGCATTCACCGTGGCCAAGATCTTTGTGGAGAAATTCTTTATGCACTATGGTCTGTCCACACGCATGCACTCTGATCAAGGGAGAGATTTTGAGAGTAGTCTCATCAAGAGGCTTTTAGTCCTGTTGGGCATCAAGAAGTCTAAAACCATCCCGTATCATCCTCAAGGAGATCCTCAACCAGAGAGATTCAATCGAACCCTGCTGGATATGCAAAAAACTCTAAATTCAGAACAAAAGCAGCACTGGAGCAAGCATATAGTGGCTATTGTGCATGCTTATACAGTAACAGCAACGCCAATGAAGCCACAGGTTACTCTCCCTTTAGTTTGATGTTCGGATGGTGGGCCCGGCTGCCAGTAGACTTGGTCTTCGGCACATACCTCGACCATACCGCAGCAACTTCCCACAGAGGGTATGTGGATCACCTGCAGAGACGTCTGAAGACCGCCTATGATAAGGCTCAAGCTGCCTCATATGCCCGAGGACAGAGAAACAAAATAAACTTTGACCTCAAGGTACGAGTGCAGGACCTACAGCCGGATGACAAGGTACTGCTGAGAAACCTGGGTGTCCCTGGAAAGTACAAGTTTGCTGACCGCTGGAAGTCACAGCCCTATGTCATTTGCAAGCATCTGCCAGGATTCCCAGTATATCAAATCCGGCCAGAGGGAAGCACAGGCCCGCTGAAGACTTGGCATCGCAATCATCTGATGCCTCTGTCAGAAGCAGTTCATGTGCCACCACAGCCAGATTTACATTCCACACCCACGGCCTCTCAAAAATCCCAGCCAGTGACTAGATCTAAGTCTGTACCCCTTGCTGAAGATGAAAACAGTGAGGCAGGACAACCTCCCCATCTATGGTAATTGATGGGATGTTCCTCTGCCAGGGTTTTATGCAGATGCAAATTGTATGGTTTCCTGTGCACACTAACTTTTTTGTTTTCTGTGTGTAAATCAAAAGCATGTAACAGGTCATAGACTCTTTACCTCCTTTGGCGGACCAAAGGTTCTTTCGTGCGGGGAGTGTGTAGCGGGGGCTGCTCTGTCACCCATGGTCCCGCACCTCCTGCCAGCAACCGTCGGACTGAATAGACACTGACACAGGCACTCACTGAGGGTGATCACGCCTGTTAGTCCCTGTGGGGGATTTCTCCCCCTCCCTCTCCTCTTCCTTGAGTGACGAGCGGCACTCACTCACCGGCATTCCACCCACTTTGCTCTCTTCTCTGTGTCCCTATTGCCAGGGTGAGGGAGCCAATCAAGCAGCAGCAGAGGACCACGGGACTTGAAGTCTTATCACAAAATGGTACCATTGATTTATACAGGGGGCGGAGCTACTACTTCTGCTTTGCAAGAAGGGGGGGCTAGCTAAAGACTTAAGCTTGATGGTCTGAGGAGAGATCACCATGAGGCAGGGAGATGAACAGAGGTGTGAGGAGAGACTACAGGCATTCACTGAAGAACCATCCAAAGATGGTTCCAGAGACGGTTGTAGGTGGATGTACCTTCTGTACCACCTAATATCCCTATTTTTATGTGGAATATCTCTAAAATTATGTGAAATATAACGTTAAAACAAGTTGATCTTACCGGATCCAACGAATATCTATTAGCCTGAATGATTTTTGGCCAGAAAATTTGATAAGGGGGGCCTACCCGTCCATATGTACCACCTAATATCTCTATTTTTATGTGGAATATCTCGGAAATTATGTGAGATCTAACGTTAAAATCACTTGATTTTACCGGATCTAACAAATATCTATTAGCGTGAATTATTTTTGCCCAGAAAATGTGATTATGGGGGGCCAACCCGTCCTTATGTACCACCCAATATCTGTATTTGTATGTGGAATATCTCTGAAATTATGTGAGATCTAACGTTAAAACCACTTGATCTTACAGGATCTAATGAATATCTATTAGCCTAAATGATTTTTGGCCAGAAAATTTGATAAGGGGGGCCAACCCGTCCATATGTACCACCTAATATCTCTTTTTATATGTGGAATATCTCTGAAATTATGTGAGATCTAATGTTAAAATCACTTGATATTACCGGATCTAATGAATATCTATTAGCTTGAATGATTTTTGGCCAGAAAATTTGATAAGGGGGGGCCAACCCGTCCTTATGTACCACCCAATATCTGTATTTATATGTGGAATATCTCAGAAATTATGTGAGATCTAACGTTAAAATCACTTGATCTTACCGGATCTAATGAATATCTATGAGCTTGAATGATTTTTGGCCAGAAAATTTGATAAGGGGGGTCCAACCCGTCCTTATGTACCACCCAATATCTGTATTTATATGTGGAATATCTCAGAAATTATGTGAGATTTAACATTAAAACCAGTTGATCTTACCGGATCTAACAAATATCTATTAGCCTGAATGATTTTTGGCCAGAAAATGTGATAAGGGGGGGCCAGCCCCCCCTCATTAATCACTTAATACGTCTCTAATTATGTGAGATCTAACGTTAAAACCAGTTGATCTTACCGGATCTAACAAATAGCTTCCAAAATAGCTAACTGTTTGGTAAATGTTTTGATAAGGGGGGGCTGATGACGGGTTAGCCCCCCAGCAAATAACTGTTAATATTGCTTCTTCTGTGTGAGATCTAACGCAAAAAACTGTTGATCTAACCTGATCTAACAAACTGCATAAAAAAATTAAAATATTTTTTTATATGGGGGGGGGGGCTAACCCGTCAAAGGTCTATTTTCGGGCTTCCAGATTAACTGGTGTAGTGGGTGTCTCACAATATAACCCACAGATCCCGCCAAGTTTGCCAGAACAGTGTACACAGGCTTACCAGCTTCAGTTAGGGAGAAGTTGCCTGCCATGTCTGAGTTTATTTCCACCCCTCCTCCTTCCTGTTTTCACAGACTTGAGGGAGTGTAATATGAGCCGACACACACAGCTCTGGATTGAGTGACCTCTATTGTGTTCCTATGGCTGGAGTGGAAAACCAATTAACAGCAGAGTTACAACAGCCAATGGAGAAGATTGTACAGAACTGAGGAGAGCAGTAATGGATTCTGGGACATGAAGTTCTCACACCAAACGGCCCTAAAGACTGGTACACAGGGAGAACTACAAACCCACACTGCAACTGTGCTACCATGAAGGAAAGTGCGCCACCACACAGCCTGCTGGGGGATGTTATATAACAGACTAGTAAGGCCTCAGCACACTCTCCCTGTATGCCATCTTCAAGCCGGCTGGAGGCCTGTGTTGAGGCCTGTTGTGAGTGTGCCTGGGCCCGAGAAGCCTGGGCCTATTGGGACTGAGAGCGGATCGCCTAGCCAGAGAGGGATTTCTGTGGACAGTCTCGCTGACCAACTGGATGAGGATCGGTCTGCATCCCGCCACATCCAGAGCCTTTTATCCACTGTTATCCAGAGAATGGCCGGGTAAAGGACCAGGGGCCTCATGTCACCAAGAGACGGACCATTGAAGGAGGGCTCCGGACTGAGAGAAAAAGCAGCAGGACAAGGCCTCATCTGGTGAGCGGGCACTTGCCCATCAATTTAGTTAACTGACTGCCAGGAGTGTGACTATAACAAGCTTCACTTGTATTGCTGGCGTTTGCATCTCCGCACGTAGGAACTCAACGCCTTGGGGAAACCAATACCTCTTGTACTGTTAGTCGGTGTGCCTCAATCAGCAGTTTCTTTCTTCACCCTATATTTTGGATTACAAATCTTTAAGTGCACCAACGTGGCTAGCTGAAGATTACCTGACTCTTAAAGGGATAGTCATCTGCTTTTCTACCTTTGCAAGTGGTTGCTATAGGACACGCACCAATTGAACTGTCCACTAGGGGGAGCCATAGAGTTGTGATTCCGCATATTAGTGATAACTGTTTTTATCACCTTGTGTTTTCTGCCGTTTGTGTGAGACTTGGTGGAGAGGTGCCCCAGTGTTGATATTACTGCACTGGGAGATTCCTCCACCATACCTTCACTCCGGTCTGGCCCTCAGGTTACGTTATTAGGGTCGGATTTCAGAGGTATTTTGAATCGGTGGTATTTCATTCATTGATTTATACAGGGAGCTGTATGTATTGAATGCCTATTGTATTACCATTATTTCATTCCTTTACCAAGTAAACATATCACCATTGGTTAAGCTACAATTTGTGTGGAACTCTGTCTTTGCAGCTGAGTAGCAGGTGAACAACACCAAGGTAACAACCCTTTTATTGCCTTTATTGTTGTGTGTGCCTTACAGACAATTGGGGTCCTCAATCATATTATTGTCCATTTGTGCCAGAGGGGATAGAGCCAAATTCTGGGGGTTGACAGGCAGAATGCAGGCCCAAATATAAACCAGCAGCTACGGCAGTAGTGCTACACTGGGATAAATCCATATTATTACCATTAGATGAGTTAAAAACCCCCTTATTAAATCAAGCCTCTAAAATTCAAATTAAGGATAGAGTGAAATATTTGGGATTAGAGATCTCTCAGGATGTAAAAGAAAAATTTAAGGATAAATGCCAAAGTTGGTGTAAGTTACCTCTGACGGTGATAGGAAGAGCAAATCTTATGAAAATGATTTGGGCCCCGCAATTACTTTATGTGTTTAATCACTCACCCATATGGATTACAGCATTTTGGTTTAGAAAAATAGAGTCTCTTTTCAGAGACTTGATCTGGAGGAAAAAACAACCACGTGTAGCGGTGTGTCACTTTATGGTGTTTATAAGAGACTATATTGCATTAAGTGGGTCCCGTTCTCCTCTGGTTCCTATTGGGAAATATGCTGGCTATTGCTTGACAATAAGAAGGGAAGTGCATGGTGGTATTTGTGGTACTGGAAGAGTTGGACTCCAATGGCAAGGGTACTACACAGACTACCATACCCACAGTGCAACGGAACATCCATCGTGCATTGCCCGGCGCAAGGTCTGCTGGGGATGGACTATTTAAGGGAAGGAGGAGCATCGCCCGCCCAGCAACTTGGATCCTGTTGGGGCCTGTTGCGTTGGTTAAGCCGAAGAGTCCGGGCCTACCGAGCGAGAGCAAGCCTGCTAATCGGAGAGGGAGAGAAGCCTCATCCAGAGAGTCTGCTGACATCTCGGAGTTCCTGAGGGTCGAGCCATCTTCACCTTCCCCTTTGGTTGTCCGGAAGATCGGAGACTGTGGGTGACCGGGAGATTGTGTGCTGAAGCTCAGCAGCGGGATCGGTTGACGGATTGGTCTGGTCGGGTGAGAGAGCACTTTCTCAGGAATTCCTAACTGTGCTAGGCCTGTGATTCTTTACCTAGGCCCCACCGCCATCACAGCAGTGTGCCGCGCACCCAGTGATAGTGTGCTGCGCAGTTGAAGTTGGGCATCTCATTGCCTGTGACTTTAGGCCCAAAACTACAGTAGGATTACAACAAACTGTGTTATTCCTTGGATTACAAATGTAAAAGTGCACCAACGTTGCTAGCGAAGATTCCTTCTATAGGAGTGACTATAACTCACAGGGATATTGTTCGGGCGCCATATTGCCCACGAGGGGGAAGCTCCCGAGCGCAGTTCTATTAGAGACAATTAGTGTGTAAAAGATTGGTATATCAAGACAGTGGTTTTATTGTGCATAACTTTGACTTTGCAGGGCTCTGCATGTTTAAATGCCTGTCTGTTAACCTAACCTTTTCATTACCTAGTAAAGATATTTTATGGTTAAGCAATCACGGTGTGTGGACTGTTAACTGTTCCAGAGAGACGGCCAGCACAGGTACTTTAGTTTTAAACAGTAAAGGTATATTGCATTGTGGTTTTTATTATTCGTGTGCTGCAGAATCTCCCTTGTTTAACCGCTGTGCCAGCGGAGGGTCAGAGACAGTTTATCGGGGGTTGACAGCAGTAAGGTACAGGCCCAAATTAATACCAGCAGCTCTCTTAACTGGGGGTAGTGCTACACGTGGGGGGCTCGAGTCCGGGATCCTGTACTCTGCAATCAAAACCCCTGCCCGTGGTGCCAGCATGAATCCTTTTACTGTGGTCCAGTGGTGCGAATCAACAGGCGCTTCTCCAGGCGCAAGTGTGGCTATTGAACTTCCCAGAGAGAGCTGGGAAGAGGAGGAAGTTGACAGGCTCGTGAAATTACTATCTCCAAGCAGGAAAGTATGGGTGATTGATCTCAAACCGGAATAGGAAACTTCCTGTACCTACGCATTATTAGAGTGGAGGGATGGTGTGCCCGAGAATTTCAGAGGCCGGAGTGTACAGTCCAAGGACCAGAAGACATACTATCTGGTGCACCCAAAGACCGTAAAAGAAGAGGTTCCTGAAACTAGCCAAGGAAAACTCCTCAGAGAACCGACAACCTCCCCGGCATCCGTGACCACTATAGGCCCTGAACTCCTTCACGCTTTAGGGGACCTCATGACAAAGTGGCAAAAGAATAATACAGTGTGCGTAGAGACTGGATACAGAAAGCTGAGGACTTTCTCGGGGACACAACCTGTGCCGCTTGGAGAAGAGGACTTTGATACCTGGATAGAACAAGCAATGCAGGCTGTGAAAGGTTGGGAACTGTCAGAAGCCCAAAAGAAGCAGCGCATAAATGAAGGTTTAAAGGGAGCTGCTGCAGAAGCTGTGAAGAATCTAAGATTCAGCAATGTCACTTGTACTGCATATGATTCCTTAGTCATGTTACAAGAGGAATTCGGTCAGTTGGAGAAAGTGACTGACCTAGTTTACCAGTTTGAGCACACTCATCAGCAGCCAGGAGAGCGTTTGTCTGAGTTTGTCCGAAGATTGAACAAAATGCTCTGCCAGATAGTCCTGAAGAAAGGGATGGTACCACAGGACATAGACCGAGCCAGGATGCAACAGATTTTAAGAGGGGCTCTGCGCAAAGATCCGGTTTGGCTCAATTTGAAAACCACAGAAGGAGTCATGTCCTTAAGTTACCCAGACCTTGTGCGAATAATGAGAGATGAGGAAGCTTTGCTAAAGGATCAACAAGCAGCTGGTAAACGCACCTCGCCCCCCTCCGCTGGGGTTGGAGCAGCCATGGCCACAGAACGGGACTCTGAGGTGGCTGTTTTAAAGTCACAGATGATTCAAGTGTTGGAGATGCTTACTTCTTTGATGGCCAAAGATTCAGGAGCTACTAAAGAAGAAGGTAAGAAAGGAATAGTCCGGAATACCTCAACCCATGTCTATCAGCAGAACCGAGATGAGGAAGCTTGTTTCAATTGCGGGGGGATTAGGCACTACAGGCAAGTGTGCCCCAGTCCGAAGTAAACTGCAGTCTTATACCGCAAGCCGGCGGAAAACTTCAGAGGGCCCCGGTGAAGGAGTCAACCGGGTGCCCGTCAGTTCCAGCCAACTCCAACAAAATACGAGACCCAGGGAGGTCGCAAAGGGAGAACAATTTTCCACCCAATTGATCTGATACTTCTTGCTTCAGGTCCAAATATAATGTCAGGAGTAAGGAGATCAGTGCATACCAAGCCCAACAAGGACTGAGGTCCCGAAAGAGACTGAAAAAGATAAAAAGAAAAAAACTCAAGCAGTAGAACCCAGTCAGGAGACTTCTCAGTGGAAATTTCCTGTTAAACTGGTGGGACCCTCCCAGTTGTCCCCATAGAGGGAATCTATACGAAGGCCCTTCTTGACACAGGAGCTCAAGTGACCCTCCTATATTGGGACTTTTACCAAAAACATCTGAGACATCTGCCCTTGCAGAAGCTAGAAGACCTGGAAATATGGGGCATCGGGACCCAGAGCTTCCCATACGATGGATGCCTCCCGATCAAATTGGCCTTCGACCCTTCAGTAGCCGGGGAAGCAGAGATCTTTGACACACTGGCTGTGGTCTGTCCTCGCCCACCAGGAGCTAACAAGAGTTCCCTCATAATAGGGACCAACACTGACTTGGTCAGGAGACTACTGACACCCATAGCCCAGGAACAGGATACCTCAACGCCCAGAGTTCACCCTATGTTGCACCGGGCATATCAGCGTTTGGTTCTAGAACAGAAGGCCCTGAAAGAAGGAGTAGGGAAGATCTGGAAGCTAGACAAGATGGAAAAAGTGCTACAGCCAGGAGAAGTAACCTGTCTGAGGGCTACTGTCAAACTCACTTGGGAGCAACCGGGCCCTTTCATCATAATGGAACCAGACCCTCTGGATACTTATCAAGGGTTGGAGGTAAGTCCCGAAGTGGTCCCTTTGAGGGCACTGAAGAAGAGCAATGGCAGGGTATCGGTGAGCATCAGGAATACTGCTACTGCCCCAGTGAAGATCCCAGCCAGAATGTTGTTGGGCCGGGTGAATCCTGCCACCCCAGTCGCTCTATCGGACTTGGAGAAGGGAGAAGAGAAAAGGGCCACTATAGAGATGTTTTGTCTTGAAGACACGACCCTCCCACCAGCTTGGAAGGAGAGGGCCAAAATCTAGTTGGCTAGGTGGCAGAAGATCTTTTCTAAGAATGAGTTTGATGTGGGATGTGCAAGAAGTGCCACTCATAAAATTGGCCTGCAGGAAGACAAACCATTTAGGGAAAGAGTTAGGCGCGTCCCCTTGACCGACTTGGAAGGTCTGCGTGAGCAACTGGCAGAACTTAAGATAAACGGTGTCATCAGGGAATCCAGGAGTCCATACGCTTCTCCAATAGTGGTAGTCAGGAAAAAGAACGGGTCACTGAGGCTGTGTATTGACTATCGGACACTCAATAGAAGAACAATACCGGATCAGTATACCACTCCCCGAATAGAGGATGCATTACAGAGCTTGTCTGAAGCCAAGTGGTTCAGTGTGATGGACCTGAAAAGTGGGTATTACCAAATCCCATTGCACCCAGAGGATCAGGAGAAGACAGCCTTTATTACCCCTGTGGGTTTCTTCTAATTTAATTGCATGCCTCAAGGGTTGTCCGGTGCCCCAGCCACCTTTCAGCGACTTATGGAGAAGACAGTGGGGGACATGAATCTCATTGAGATGCTGGTCTATTTGGATGACATCATTGTGTTCGGAAAACCTTGGAAGAACATGAGGAAAGATTGGAGAAAGTCCTGAAGAGGCTCCATGATGAAGGCCTAAAGCTTTCCCTGGAAAAGTGTCAATTTTACCAGTCTTCAGTGCATTACTTGGGACATGTCGTGTCTGCGGAAGGAGTGTCTACAGATCCAGACAAATTGGAGGCTGTCACCTCTTGGCCCAGGCCTACTACTGTGACTAAACATCGGTCGTTTTTGGGATTCTGCTCCTACTACAGGAGGTTTGTTGAGGGTTTTGCCAAGATTGCCAGGCCCTTGAACGAGCTTCTGAGGACTGAAGGAGAAGAAGAAGATTTCGGGCTTAGGAGACCAGGGGAGTCTATAGAAGAGAAACAAGGAGAGAAGGCGCCTCTGAGTGCAGAATATCCATCGGCTCCATAGAGACAGATATCACTGATGACCCTGGTTGTTTGGGACCTTATGCACAAACTTACCACTTAAATGTGCAGAGGTCTCTTGATAGGTTTTTCCACTCTGTTGTCACAGTGAATGAAAAGAAGTACTGCTCTATCCTGTGGATTGCTGTCCCCGGAAGCCGTCTCCTTACATCTTCAGTGACACTCCTGTTATTACATCGCAGAGCCAGAAGTTTCATGGTGACCCACTGCTGAGACCATCATCTAGACATACTGAATTTTTCTGTTACGCCTTACTTTTACCTACTAAATGTGAGTTTATCCATTGTATCTACAATTAAAGCTTGTGTCTAAACTACTGGACTCAGAGGTGCCTTCTCTCCTTGTTTCTCTACAGTTCCCTGAACATGGTTTCTGTTCACCTATGAAGGCAGCCCTGTGTACTGTGGACTTGTTTAACCCTCTATATACCTTGTGTGCATACAGACTTTGAGAGACTGTACTAACCATATGGATAGATCTTTTATTTCCATTTGTAGATGTTACACTATTCTTTATTATTTGTGCTGGGCACTATACATGTTTTCTGGATTTTTGTGCCTTCACTTGTTGTGAGTCTATAGAAGACCAGTGGACAATCGAGTGTGAAGAAGCTTTTACCAGGTTGAAGGAAAGCCTGACCGCTTCCCCCGTCTTGGCCTATGCAGACACCAGGAAACCCTATGAGTTAAATGTAGATGCCAGTCGTGATGGTCTAGGAGGGGTGTTGTATCAAGAGCATGATGGCCAGTTAAGACCTGTTGCTTATGTGAGCAGAAGTCTGGGCCCGGCGGAGAAAAACTATCCCACCCACAAGCTGGAATTCCTGGCCTTAAAATGGGTTGTGGTAGATAAATTAAAAGACTACATGTATGGGGCTGAGTTCGTGGTTAAGACAGACAATAACCCGCTCACCTACCTTCTGACCACCGCCAAATTAGATGCCACAGGCCACCATTGGCTGGCAGCCCTTTCGGGATTTACCTTAAGTTTGAAATACAGGCCTGGGGCTGGAAATAGAGATGCGGTTGCCCTGTCCAGAAGAGCTCATACCACAGGGGGTTATACCGAAGGATGGACTCAGCTGGCCCCAGAGGGAGTGCGAGCTCTATATCAGGGAGCGGAGCTCCAGGCAAATGGAGGATCCAGAGCTGAAGAAATGGGAGTTTCGGTTGTTGGCGTGCCTAAATATTACTGTGATGTAACTCAGATCGAGGAAGAGAATCTTCCAAATCTGTCGAAGGGAGATCGGAGAAGAGATCAACTGGAAGATCCCCTAGAGAAGGTGATATTGGAGGCATTGGAGACTCAGGAGCCAGATAAGAAGGGAATGGGACCGGTTGCAGTTGCATCAAGGGGTGGTCTACCGAAGGGGCCCCTCTGATGATCTAGAGGAAAAATGGCGGCAGTTCCTGCCAAAAAAACATAGGAGGGCAGTATTGATTGCTTTACATGATGACCATGGTCATCTAGGCTCTGAGAGGACTTTCCAACTCGTAAGGAAGAGGTTCTATTGACCCTGTATGCGGGCTGAAGTGGAGGAATACTGTCACTCTTGTGCACGCTGCATACAGAGGAAGACCCTGCCTCATCAAGCTGCCCCAATGGGCCACCTACAAAGTCAGGGCCCCTTGGATCTGGTATGCATTGATTTCCTTTGTTTGGAGCCTGATCTGAGTGGACAAGGGAATGTTCTGGTTATAACCGACCATTTCACTAGATATGCTCAAGCATTCCCGACCAAAGACCAGAAGGCCTCAACAGTGGATAAGGTGCTTGTCAAAAAGTTCTTTGTGCATTACGGGTTACCCTCAACGCCTCCATTCGGATCAGGAAAGAGACTTTGAGAGTAGATGTCAGGGACCTGCCAGAAATAGAAGACAATTCCTACTTCCCTCTGTACCTGTGCGCCGGCGCGCGCCAATTGCGAGCTAAACTACATGGCGCCTGTCATGGACCTTTGAATACGGAAGTATTTCTCCTTTGAATCTGTGACAGACCTAGCCGGGACAGAGGCTTTTGGAGGGGGTGTTACTTTGGATTCAGGTCCATGTCCCCCCAAGACACACAGAATCTGGGGACCCTGGATATGCCATATTAGAGTGACTGATTCATACTGTTGGGACGTTCACACATTCACATTCACTCTAAGGGTATGCTAATGCAATCACCTCCAGCCATCTATCTGTCCTCTGTGCTAATTTGACCCTGCTAAATGTGTGATGTTTACACTTATGATAATGTGTATTGTATAGCACTGAGACCGGAGACGGGATGTCTACCCTGAAAGGTCATATCTATGAGTCACCTTGGCTGACTAAAGGATTTAGTTAATTAGCTCATGTTAATTTATGTTCTGGTTACACCCTCTGTTACTGTATATAAGACTTGATTTTTGGTTCTAATAAAGTCTCTCTTGGTTGAACTTACATACAGCCTGCCTGGTGTTTGTTCTGACCGACCACAAATGGATTTGAATGGCACATAGCTGTAGTTTGAATCCTGGAGCACCGGATGATCCAATAGAGCAGAGGAGTGTCGGGAGAGTGGAGCCGAGCGAGCAAAGGGGCTCGTTACATTGGTTGGCAGCGGTGGGATTTGCTCTCCAGTTCCTGGGACACTCCAAACCACCACAGTGAAGGACCAGCTATGCAGCCTGCAGGAAAGTCACGCTGAAAGACCTACTTGAGAGCCGAGATGGACCAGAAGAAGGGTGATGCAGGACCCCGGTCAGTTGAAGATTTGTTTCAGCAACGAGTGCGGCAGCGGTTGGCATTATATGGGGCTAACCCATCAGAGACCGCCATACAGGAAGCCATTAAAGACATTCAGCTGCAGGATGCCCGACAAAAGAGAGAACTAGAGCGACAAGAGAGAGAACGAGAGCGACAAGAGAGAGAACGAGAGCGACAAGAGAGAGAACTAGAGCGGCAACATGAGCAGAGAATGGCGGAAATACGGCAATCGGAGACAACACCTAAAGATGCAGCGCCTTTCCGTAAGTTGCCCTTTCGGGCGTTCAAACTATTTAAGGAAGGAAAGGAGGAAATTGAAGCGTTCCTGCAGGACTTTGAGAGACTATGCCAGATACATGAAGTACTGCCCCAAGATTGGGTCGCCTTACTGGCGAGTAATTTAACTGGCAGAGCAGCGGATGCGTATCGGGCCCTGGAGGACGAGGACGCTAAAGACTATGACCGGGTAAAAGAAGCTCTGCTAGCCCGATTTGCCATTACACCCGAAGCCAGCCGGATGAAGTTTCGAGAATCCCGGAAACAAGCCCACATAACATACGTGGAGTGGGCACATCGTCTGCAGCGAGACCTTAAGGGCTGGCTCCAGGGAAGCCACGCTCATACCATAGAGGACATCACCCAGCTAGTACTCTTAGAACAGTTCTTTAACCACACCCCTCCGGTACTATGGGATTGGGTGCGAGATAAGCGACCACGGACTGTACAGCAAGCGGCTACTTTGGCCTATGAATATCTGGACTCTCGAAGGTCAGGCGAAAGTGAGCGCTATCCACTATCTCGGCCAAGTTTACCAGCCTTTAACCTAACTTCAGTACCTCAGTGGTCTGCCTCTAGACCCCTAGCCCGACCCAACCCTCCTACCGGACCTAAGTACTATACCTGTAACCAAACCGGTCATCTGCAGCGATATTGCCCTACCCGATCCGCGAGGTACCGAGAGACTAATCATCCATCCAGACCAGCGGCTCATTGCTTCCAGAACGAGCCCAACCATCGAGATGTTCAGGAAGAGTGCGGCGAACTTTTCGAGGCTGATCCCGTCCAAGCTGCTGCCGGAGATAATCGGCAGCACCATCGCCAGGCAGTATGGGTTAATGGGAAGCCGGCCCCGGGACTCCGCGATTCCGGGGCTACGATTACCCTCATCCAGCCTCACATGATTCCCCAGTCGGCCCGGACCGGCCAGACTGTTGCAGTCAGGGTAGCAGGGGGCAAGGTACTACGTTTATCCACCGCCCAATCCTCTTGGATTGGGGCTCAGGGGAGCGACAAGGGCGAGTGGGATTACTACGCGAGTTACCCGCAGAAGTACTTTGGGGAAACGATTTGGGACATTTAACTTCCTCATATGCCCCAGAGGACGCTATGGCCGTGACCACCAGACGTCAGAGCCAACTTCAAGGCAACTCCACTCCTATGGGGACCCAGGTAAGACCAAATCCTCCTACGTTACCCAGACGTGACAACCTCTTGTCCTGGGATTCTCCCTCCGACGTTAGGCAAGAGACTCAGAGTGACCGAACTTTAGCTGGTTATCGGGACAGGACGGGCAAGGATCCAGGGGGGTTGGGGGAAGACAGAATAGAGTGGGAGGGGGGGTTTCTTTATCGTTACACTGAGGGAATGGGCACTGGGAAGCGACAGGGTCCATACAAACAGCTAGTTGTACCCCAGAAATACAGACGGGAGCTATTGCGCCTGGCTCATGACATCCCCTTGGCCTGACATTTAGGGATAGCCAAGACCCGGAGTCGGTTGTCTCATGCTTTCTTCTGGCCCAGGTTACATGCCGAGGTGCGAGAATACTGCCGGACCTGTGAGACTTGCCAGAAAGTAGGGAAGACAGGGGATCACCCAAAAGCCTCGCTGCAACCCCTGCCGATTATTAGAGAACCCTTTAGCCGCATAGTGGTAGATATTATAGGCCCACTGGCCCGCCCCAGTGCCACCGGGAAGAAGTATATTCTTACGGTGGTGGATTATGCCACCCGCTACCCGGAGGCCATTCCCTTATCCAATATCCAGGCTGATACAATAGCAGATGCCTTGCTGCGGGTATTTACTAGGGTAGGGTTCCCCCAGGAGATATTGTCCGATCAGGGTACCCAGTTCACAGCTGAGCTGACGCAGCAGCTCTGGCGTCTCTGTGGGATTAAACCCCTCCAGAGCGCCCCCTACCATCCTCAGACTAATGGGCTGTGTGAGAGATTTAACGGGACCCTGAAGCAGCTGCTTCGGGCCTTTGTGGAGAGTAGAAAGGATTGGGAGAAATATCTTCCCCATCTACTGTTTGCCTATAGAGAGGTACCCCAGGAGTCCACTGGGTTTTCCTCATTTGAGCTGTTATATGGGCGAAGGGTTAGGGGACCCTTAGACTTAGTGAGGGCCCAGTGGGAGGGGGTAGAGGATCCGGATGGCCTCCCCATCCTTAGTTATGTCTTGGAACTCAGGGAGCGACTGCGGGAACTTACCGATCTAGTCTATGAGAATATGCAATCGGCCCAGAGTCAGCAGAAGGTTTGGTATGATCGGTCTGCGAGGAATCGCACCTTTTATATCGGACAGAAAGTCCTGGTACTAAAACCCCTGAAGCAAAATAAATTACAGGCCTCCTGGCAGGGCCCCTATCAGGTGGTAAAACAGCTGTGCGATACAACCTACATGGTTGCCAGCTGTGCAGACACAAACATTAAGAGGACGTTCCACATTAATATGATGAAGGCCTATCATGAGAGGGCTGAGGCAGTAGCCGCCATATGTGCTCCTGCCACCGGGGACTCTGAAAATCTACCAATGCTGGAGCTTCCCGAAATCAGTAACTGTTCCGGGGGTGTGGAGGATATACGGCTAGGAGATAGATTAGGATCCCAAGAACGAGAACAGGCCAGAGAATTACTCCAAGACCGTCAGGAGATGTTCTCGGCACGCCCTGGGTACACTCACATAGCTGTGCACAAGGTAGAGACCCCTGGGCAGAAGCCCCTGAGACAACCAGCCTATAGGATTCCTGGAGCAGTGCAAGAAGGGATGAGAGCGGAGATTAGGGAGATGCTCGAGTTAGGGGTGATCGAGCCATCAGCAAGCCCCTGGGCTTCCCCTGTAGTATTAGTCCCAAAACGGGATGGCACGACCAGATTTTGCGTGGACTATAGGCGACTGAATGACTGTACTGTGACAGATGCCTACCCTATGCCCCGAGTGGACGAATTGCTGGACAAAATAGCTCAGGGACATTATCTGACGACTATTGACTTGTGTAAGAGCTACTGGCAGATTCCCTTGGAATCGGAAGCAATTCCGAAGTCGGCCTTCATCACCCCGTTCGGCCTTTACCAGTTTCGGGTAATGCCATTCGGGATGAAGAATGCGCCGGCTACCTTCCAGCGGATGATAGATGAACTTCTTGATGGTCTGCAAGATTTTGCATGCGCATATCTTGACGACATCGCAATCTATAGCCAGACCTGGGAGGAACATCTTAGACACCTGGGAATAGTGCTAGATAGGATCCGAGCCGCAGGCCTGACCCTGAAGCCAGACAAATGTAATATCGGGATGTCTGAGGTACAATATCTGGGACATAGAGTAGGATGTGGGAAGCAGAGGCCAGAACCTGCAAAAATAGAGGCCGTCCTAAACTGGCCGTTTCCCAGAACCAAGACCCAGGTACTTGCATTTTTAGGGACAGCAGGGTACTACAGGAAGTTTGTACCCCACTATAGTGACATAGCCAAACCCCTGACGGACCTGACCAAAAAGACTTTCCCTAGACAGGTCCTGTGGTCCCCGGAGTGCGAGACAGCATTTCATCAGTTAAAAACCGCCCTAACGCAAGCTCCCATACTGGCGGCCCCTGATCCTAACAAACGCTTTGTCATTCATACGGATGCCTCCATGTTCGGACTGGGAGCCGTACTAAGCCAAGTTGGCGATGACGGGAAAGAGCACCCCGTGGCATATCTCAGCCGCAAATTGTTACCCCGTGAAGTTGGATATGCTGCCGTGGAAAAAGAGTGTTTGGCCTTAGTCTGGGCTTTAAAGAAATTGCAGCCCTACGTGTATGGACGCTCTTTTACCGTCATGACGGACCACAATCCCTTGATATGGCTTAACCGGGTGGCGGGAGAGAACGGGCGATTACTAAGGTGGAGCCTGGCTTTGCAACCGTACAATTTTACCATACAATATCGGCCAGGGCCTCAAAACGGGAATGCGGATGGGTTATCCCGGCAGACGGACCTGGAACCTTAAGACTACTTTTCCAACATCCTCGAGTTGACCCGTTTGGGGTCCCACTGTGGCTGTTGGACTGTTTGCCAGGGGGGAGTATTGTCATGGACCTTTGAATACGGAAGTATTTCTCCTTTGAATCTGTGACAGACCTAGCCGGGACAGAGGCTTTTGGAGGGGGTGTTACTTTGGATTCAGGTCCCTGTCCCCCCAAGACACACAGAATCTGGGGACCCTGGATATGCCATATTAGAGTGACTGATTCATACTGTTGGGACGTTCACACATTCACTCTAAGGGTATGCTAATGCAATCACCTCCAGCCATCTGTCTGTCCTCTGTGCTAATTTGACCCTGCTAACTGTGTGATGTTTACACTTATGATAATGTGTATTGTATAGCACTGAGACCGGAGACGGGATGTCTACCCTGAAAGGTCATATCTATGAGTCACCTTGGCTGACTAAAGGATTTAGTTAATTAGCTCATGTTAATTTATGTTCTGGTTACACCCTCTGTTACTGTATATAAGACTTGATTTTTGGTTCTAATAAAGTCTCTCTTGGTTGAACTTACATACAGCCTGCCTGGTGTTTGTTCTGACCGACCACAAATGGATTCGAATGACACATAGCTGTAGTTTGAATCCTAGAGCACCGGATGATCCAATAGAGCAGAGGAGTGTCGGGAGAGTGGAGCCGAGTGAGCAAAGGGGCTCGTTACAGCGCCATCATGCCTTTAAGAAGCCAGCAGTTGCAGTAGTGCATTGCTGTCTGATCTGCAGCTTTGTAACCTGAATACCTGCACACCTGCATACCAGTTATCTGTACCGACCCGGCTTGCTCGACCACTCGATATATCTCCAACCCTGACCTCGGCTCGCCTTGACCCTCCTCTGTCTCCTACCTGCCTACCCACTGCCAGACCTTGCCTGTATTCCTGACTACGTCTAAGCCTGCTGAATCATACATCTGACTACCTGCTCTGACCCAGCTTGTCTGACCCTCCTGCTGTCTGCTGTTTGTGTGCACCTAACCAGGCTTGTCTCACCCTGCTCCAGCTTCCGCTGTTCCGGTATCCACCAGCTCCCGGGTCGCTGACCTGCAACCACCTGCTCTGCTGCCTACAGATCCGGCCATCCCTGGAGGATCACCACCTTGCCACGGTGCCAACCACTACACCTACCGCAGGCACTCCTACCTCACTGTGCTCTCGAGCTCACTGTCCCCACTCCAGTGACTCCTGAGCCAGGGCTGCAAGAGAGGTCTCCTCCTACAAAGTCAGGTTCTACGATCAGGTACGTTCTGTACATAACAGTAGACTGGTAAAGATGTTGTTGGATTCGCTGGGCATCAAGAAAACCAGAACACTCCCTATCATCCCCATGGTGATGCTCAGCCTGAGAGATTTAACCAGACCCTGTTGAATATGCTGGGGACCCTAAGTGAAGAGAAGAAGCAACATTTGAGCAAGCACATAGCTGCTTTTGTACATGCTTATAATAGCACAACCAGTGACGCTACTGGATACTCCCCATACAGACTGATGTTCGCGCGGGAAGCACAATTACCGGTGGATTTGGCCTTTGACACCTCTCTAGATCATACCTCAGCAGCTTCTCACAAGGGGTATGTAGACCGGCTGAGGCAGAGTTTAAGGATGGCATACGAGAAAGCTTGGGCGGCTTCTGATCAAAGAGAAGTAAGAAATAAAAGGAGCTTTGACCTCAAGGTCCGGATTCAAGATCTACAACCGGGGGATAGAGTGCTGTTGCGGAATTTAGGTGTCCCGGGAAAACACAAGTTGGCTGGCCGATGGAGATCCCAGCCATATGTGATATGTAAACAGCTGCCTGGCTTGTCGGTGTATCAGATCAAACCAGAAAACTTGGCATAGAAATCATCTATTGCCCCTCTCGGAAGCAGTCCGTTTACCCCCCACCTTGGAACCTCATGAGACCCCTTCGACCTCCCGTACCCCTGGACCAGTCACTAGGTCTCAGGCTACCCTGTCAGATGGGGGGGGTAGCAGAATCAATGATGTACCCAGTGAAGCCAAAGAGATGGGGTTTGATTGGTTGTGGTCATCTCAAGGGCCGGAATCCTTGGATGTTACCCCATTGCCTCCTGAAGATACTTTGAACCCGGAGGCTACTGAGTTTATGCCACATCCTACTCTTACTGAGGAATGGGAGGACGCTTTAGAATCCTTCCAAACAGAAGACCACAGGGAACTTTCATCCTCTCTTGTATCTGATTTGGATGCTTCCGGAACTGCAGGATCAAACACACAAGAAGAGAGAATCAGTGTAGAAGATATGGAAGGAGCTGGACCTGTTAACTTGGATATACAGTCCCCAAAGCCAAGGAGAGAAAGAAGAGTCATTCACCCTCCAAAAAGACTGACTTACACCCAAATGGGTGAATGCTCCAAAGAAGCTGTTTTTACAGCAAGGAGGACAGTAGATGGGGCTGGTCATTCCACTGTACATTTGGTGGAGGGCAACCCTAGCTCACTCCCTGGCACAGCTGAACAGGTTACCCCCCTTAATGTGACCTGTAGACCGGACAATCCCCCTTCCAAAGCTTGGTGGGAGATTCCCCTGGCGGATTCCTTTGTTACGGTAAACTGTGTTCTCCATGTGTGCCAATCAAGTTCTTTTGCAGGAATTTTGTCATCTTTGGGGACCAAAGACTAAGTGGGGGGAGTGTGTAGCGGGGTGTCACTTTATGGTGTTTATAAGAGACTATATTGCATTAAGTGGGTCCCGTTCTCCTCTGGTTCCTATTGGGTAATATGCTGGCTATTGCTTGACAATAAGAAGGGAAGTGCATGGTGGGATTTGTGGTACCGGGAGAGTTGGACTCCAATGGAAAGGGTACTACACAGACTACCATACCCACAGTGCAACGGAACATCCATCGTGCATTGCTCGGCGCAAGGTCTGCTGGAGATAGACTATTTAATGGAAGGAGGAGCAACGCGGGGGCTTTTTGGATATCGCCTGCCCAGCAACTTGGATCCTGTTGGGGCCTGTTGCGTTGGTTTAGGCCGAAGAGTCCGGGCCTACCGAGCGAGAGCAAGCCTGCTAATCGGAGAGGGAGAGAAGCCACATCCAGAGAGCCTGCTGACATCTCAGAGTTCCTGAGGGTCGAGCCATCTTCACCTTCCCCTTTGGTTGTCCGGAAGATCGGAGACTGTGGGTAACCGGGAGATTGCGTGCTGAAGCTCAGCAGCGGGATCGGTTGACGGATTGGTCTGGTCGGGTATGAGAGCACTTGCTCAGGAATTCTTAACTGTGCTAGGCCTGTGATTCTTTACCTAGGCCCCACCGCCATCACAGCAGTGTGCCGCGCACCCAGTGATAGTGTGCTGCGCAGTTGAAGTTGGGCGTCTCATTGCCTGTGACTTTAGGCCCAAAACTACAGTAGGATTACAACTAACTGTGTTATTCCTTGGATTACAAATGTAAAAGTGCACCAACATTGCTAGCGAAGATTCCTTCTATAGGAGTGACTATAACTCACGGGGATATTGTTCGGGCGCCATATTGCCCACGAGGGGGAAGCTCGCGAGCGCAGTTCTATTAGAGACAATTAGTGTGTATAAGATTGGTATATCAAGACAGTGGTTATTTTGTGCATAACTTTGACTTTGCAGGGCTCTGCATGTTTAAATGCCTGTCTGTTAACCTAACATTTTCATTACCTAGTAAAGATACTTTATGGTTAAGCAATCACGGTGTGTGGACTGTTAACTGTTTCAGGGAGACGGCCAACACAGGTACTTTAGTTTTAAACAGTAAAGGTATATTGCATTGTGGTTTTCATTATTCGTGTGCTGCAGAATCTCCCTTGTTTAACCGCTGTGCCAGCGGAGGGTCAGAGACAGTTTATCGAGGGTTGACAGCAGTAAGGTACAGGCCCAAATTAATACCAGTAGCTCTCTTAACTGGGGGTAGTGCTACACACGTATAAAGTTAACAACATTAATGCTACCCAAAGAAGAAGGAGGTCTGGCGATCCCCGATATCAAAAATGATTTCTTAGCTTCACAATTACAACACTTCAGTGGATGGACAATAGTAATGGACTCTGACCCTATACAGTGTGTGACAGGGGGGTCACTTTGGACACAGGGTGAGCCAGGAAATAATGGACATTAAGAAATATATCTTGGACTACCTAAAATGGGTCTGTAATATTTATCTACCATATTCCCAAAGATATCTGTAAAGGACTATTTACTGATTCTGAACTCAACAGGTTAATTGAGAGATACTGATGTGTTCAGCCTCAATCACCTGTCTGCCTAGTGTAATGCTAATGAATCCCAGCTTCTAAAAGACCTGTTCATTGTTTGTGGTGATGTGGGTTGTGATAATTAAGTCTGTACTTGTGTGTATTGTAAAGTAACAGACAGTCTGGTGAATATAAAGGTCATGCATAGTTATTTAAACATAAAGGGATTAGCTGTTGCCTTCTAAGAGATGGGTATTGGGAGACAAAAGCTAGCCTACTTTCAAATGTGTATTGGGTCTTGTTATGTTGTGGGTGGAGCTGGACCATTGTTCATTTTAGATTAATGCAGTATTGGATGTGTATAAGAGTTCTTTTCAATAAAGGCAGTCTATCCTAGAAAGATACAGAGTGCGTCTCGTTCTTTCAGAAGGATTAATTCCTATGGGAAGTGGTCGTCTGGCTGTGGAGGATCAACAGTGAATTTGTGTCCAGGAGAGGGAAGGGATCTAAACGGCGTTACCCCCTTTCGTATTTGGGGTGCCGTTACATTGGTTGGCAGCAGCCGGATTTTCCCTCCAGTTCCTGGGACACTCCAAACTACCACAGTGAATGACCAGCTATGCAGCCTGCAGGAAAGCCACGCTGAAAGACTTACTTGAGAGCCGTGGAGGGACCGGTGGGACAAGGAACAAAGTCACCTTGATCAGGGAGCTAGCTGAGATGGATCAGAGGAATGGTGATGCAGGACCCCGGTCAGTTGAAGACTTGTTTCAGGTATGAGTTCGAGAGCGGTTGGCATTATATGGTGCTAACCCATCAGAGACCGCCATACAGGAAGCCATTAAAGGCATCCAGCTGCAGGATGCGCGACGGGAGAAAGAACGAGAGCGACAAGAGAGAGAACGAGAGCGACAAGAGAGAGAACGAGAGCGACAAGAGAGAGAACGAGAGCGACAAGAGAGAGAACGAGAGCGACAAGAGAGAGAACGAGAGCAACAAGAGAGAGAACGAGAGTGACAAGAGAGAGAACGAGAGCGACAAGAGAGAGAAGGAGAGCGACATAAGAGAGAACTAGAGCGGCAACATGAGCGGAGAATGGCGGAAATACGGCAATCGGAGATCGCCTACAGACAGCTGCTAGAATCTGCTCAGCAGCAGGGTGGGGCTACCCTTGCCTGTGACGATCAGGAAATACCAGTGGACAACTCTGAAATCCTGGCTGAAGAATCGGCAGTGGAAAATCTGAAGATTGCCATCCCTAAAGCCAAAGTGGATGATATGGAGTTCCAGGGAGCTAGCCTGGCTGAAGAATCGGCAGTGGAAAATCTGAAGATTGCCATCCCTAAAGCTGAAGTGGATGATATGGAGTTACAGGGAGCTAGGGCAGTTGGCATCACTGGCAGCAGGGCAGAATGCTACTGGCCGCTGCACACAACTGCCACTTGAGCGGATATCGGTGGATGGGACTGCGGTCTCCACTCACAGCAACCCAGCACAAGAGCTGGCAACAGAGCAAAGTGCCGCGGGCCTCTGCTCTCAACTAACAGAAGAGGGAGTTCCTGAGGTACTGGATGGGACTTCGGTCCTCACTGACACAACCCCAGAAAATGGTGTGACACTGGGACAGGAGGATGTCAGCCTTGCTTTGCAAGCACTGGGGGATTTTCACCTACCACAAGTGGATGGGACTTCAGTCTCCACTTGTATACCTCAGGGATGCTGGGAAGTCGGCCCAGATCCCCAACAGCATGAAAGACTGAGCCCAGTCACCCTTTCTTCTCCCCAGCGGTGGGTATGTTCTCTGAGAGAGGCAGAGGTTGGCTGGGTAAGTAATGCTCTGTTTGGAGCAATTTATTTGGGGTACTGTGTGGATACCGGCATTAGAAGAATGGACCTATGGACTAACTTCGGAGTCAACCAGTCTGGGGTCACCTCCTGTGTTAGTCTTCTGCCGAAAAGGGAGATGTGTGACAGGGGGGTCACTTTGGACACAGGGTGAGCCAGGAAATAATGGACATTAAGAAATATATCTTGGACTACCTAAAATGGGTCTGTAATATTTATCCACCATATTCCCAAGGATATCTGTAAAGGACTATTTACTGATTCTGAACTCAACAGGTTAATTGAGAGATACTGATGTGTTCAGCCTCAATCACCTGTCTGCCTAGTGTAATGCTAATGAATCCCAGCTTCTAAAAGACCTGTTCATTGTTTGTGGTGATGTGGATTGTGATAATTAAGTCTGTACTTGTGTGTATTGTAAAGTAACAGACAGTCTGGTGAATATAAAGGTCATGTATAGTTATTTAAACATAAAGGGATTAGCTGTTGCCTTCTAAGAGATGGGTATTGGGAGACAAAAGCTAGCCTACTGTCAAATGTGTATTGGGTCTTGTTATGTTGTGGGTGGAGCTGGACCATTGTTCATTTTAGATTAATGCAGTATTGGATGTGTATAAAAGTTACAATGTTTTTGCCAATAAAGGCAGTCTATCCTAGAAAGATACAGAGTGCGTCTCGTTCTTTCAGAAGGATTAATTCCTATGGGAAGTGGTCGTCTGGCTGTGGAGGATCGACAGTGAATTTGTGTCCAGGAGAGGGAAGGGATCTAAACGGCGTTACCCCCTTTCATATTTGGGGTGTCGTTACACAGTGTCTGCTACTATCAGTTTATGAAGTATATCCATTGGTTTCTTTATTAGAGTCGAGAAATCAACTGCGCAATAAAGGATTCCTTACGGATAAATTGTTTGACAAGGTATGGCAGGAAATTAGGAAAATAACTGAGATAAATGGATATGCGTCATATACTCCAATCTGGATAAATAGCAGCTATAAGGAATAGGGACATACGTTCGACTCGAACATCGGCTGTTCGATCGTTCGACGAAGATCGAACGATTTGGGCCGTTCGCGCCAAATTCGAGTGACGCGAACGGCCCACAATGCACTACGCCATCGCAGTGTCATCCAGGCGCTGTGATTGGCCAAGCATGCACTGTGACCCCGCATGCTTGGCCAATCACAGCGCCGGCAGCGAGGAGAGCAATGATTGGCCACAGGCAGGATGCCTGTGGCCAATTATTGCTGAGGGGGTTTAGTACACGCCCCACACTATAAAAGGCCGCCAGCGCGGCGGCCTTGTGTAGTGTGTTCCGGAGCAGGGAAAGAGAAGCATAGGCAGGGACAGTGTCATTTTTTTTCCTTTACTAATCCTGGATTCCTTGTGTTTAGGGACAAATAAGGATAGGTAGGGAGAGTGTCAGTGTGTTATTCTGTGCTAAACCTTGTTTGTAGGGACAGAGAGGTACAGTGAGGGAAAGTGTCAGTGTGCTATTCTGTTCTAAACCAATCTTGCTGAACCATATTTGAAATCCTTGAGTTTAGGGACAGAGAGGTACAGTGAGGGAAAGTGTCAGTGTGCTATTCTGTGCTAAATCTTGTTTGTAGGGACAGAGTAGGACAGTGAGTGAAACTGACAGTGTGCTATTCTGTTCTAAACCAATCTTGCTGAACCATATTTGAAATCCTTGAGTTTAGGGACAGAGAAGGACACTCGTGGAAACTATTAGTGTGCTATTCTGTGCTAAATCTTGTTTGTAGGGACAGAGTAGGACAGTGAGTGAAACTGACAGTGTGCTATTCTGTTCTAAACCAATCTTGCTGAACCATATTTGAAATCCTTGAGTTTAGGGACAGAGAAGGACACTCGTGGAAACTATCAGTGTGCTATTCTGTGCTAAATCTTGTTTGTAGGGACAGAGTAGGACAGTGAGTGAAATTGACAGTGTGCTATTCTGTGCTAAACCAATCTTGCTGAAGCATATTGCAAATCCTTGTGTTTAGGGACAGAGAAGGATAGGCAGGGGACAGTGTCAGTGTCATTGTTGCTAAGCCTCCTGCACAGTATACACCTGAAGGTAGCCCTTATTGCTGTTTTTCCCATCTCCCTGCAGGCCATCCATTAAAATGTCTGGAAGGCAAACAAGGAGAGGCAGACAGTCAGGAGGCAAAAAAAGAGGGCAAGCAGGCTCTGTGTCTGGGGGCAACAGTGCTGGTCGTGGACGCGGTGCATTGTCATCAGCACATGGCCATGGGACACGCTTGTCCTTCTTTTCGGCAGCTGGACATGTTGAGCCACATCATGCCGAAGACTTGGTAGAGTGGATGACCAAGCCTACCTCATCCTCCTCATCCTCTCTCACCCAGGCTCAGGGTACTGGCAAAGCAGCTGCCAAAGCGTCCTCTTCTCTGGTATCATTATCTTCATTAGTCAATCCTTCCCTAGACCCACCATGTCCTCCTCCTGAGGAGTCCCCCGAACTGTTTGAGCACAGTGTTGGGTACATGCTCCAGGAGGATGCCCAGCGTTTCGAAGGATCTGATGATGATACCCAGATAGAGGAAGGCAGTAGCGTGAGAGCAGAGAGAGGGGATGCTCAAGAAGGACACCAATCTGGCAGTCATGCTCCAGCAGCTGCAGCATACTGCCAGATTGGCTCCAGTGATGAGGAGGGAGGGGATGATGAGGTCACTGACTCCACGTGGGTGCCTAATAGGAGAGAGGAGGAGGAGGAGGATGATGAGGAGGCACATCTCCAACGAGGCAGGATGCCCTTGGGTGGCCAGCGTATGGGCAGCACACCGACGAAATCACACCGCAGAGCTCCGCCTGTGCAGGGCGCTGCCTCTGCCCGTCATTCAAAAAGTTCTTTGGTGTGGGCCTTTTTTGAGGCGAGTGCATCAGATCGCACAGCTGCTGTTTGCAACATATGTCTCAAGCGTATATCGCGTGGCCAAAACATCAGCCGCTTGGGCACCACATGCTTGATCAGACATATGTTGACCTGCCATGCAGCTCGTTGGCAAGCCTACCTCAAAGACCCACACCAAAGAACAAAGCTGACCTCTTCTTGCACCGCATCAGCCGGGATCTCCAACCCCACTATACCTTCAGTCCTCTCTGAAACCTGCTCTGAGAGGAATGAAGGTGTAGAATTAGGTGTGTCACAGCCAAGTACTTGCGGGCACTCTGCTAGCAGTACACCGACGTCCGATTCTAGCAGGCAAATTTCCCTGCTCCAGCTGCTGGACCGTCGAAAGAAGTTCACTCCCAGCCATCCACATGCCCAGCGGTTGAATTCTAGCTTGGCTAAATTGCTAGCGCTTCAACTGCTGCCTTTTCAGTTGGTAGACTCGGCCCCCTTCCGTGAGTTTGTGCAATGTGCGGTTCCTCAGTGGCAGGTTCCCAAACACCACTTTTTCTCACGGAAGGCGATTCCGGCTCTCTACAGGCATGTGGAAGGCAATGTCTTGGCCTCGCTGGACAGGGGGTCAGCGGTAAGGTGCATATTACCGCTGACTCATGGTCCAGCAGGCATGGACAGGGACGTTACCTTTCTTTCACGGCCCATTGGGTCACTCTTTTGGCAGCTGGGAAGGATGCAGGACAAGGTGCAGTAGTGTTGGAGGTTGTTCCAACGCCACGCCTCCAAAATGCTACTACTGGTTGTGACACACCTCTCTCCTCCACCCCCTCCTCTTCTTCTTCCTCCATGGCCTCTTCCTGTGGTTTGTCCTCGGAACCAGCGGTGCTCCGTAGGCGTTCAAGGGGCTACGCAAGTACGCAGGCAAAAAGATGCCATGCCGTGCTTGCGCTGGTGTGTTTGGGGGACAGGAGCCACACTGGGGCAGAGGTCCTGTCTGCTCTGCAGGGGCAGGCCGAGAGGTGGTTGACGCCACGCCAGCTTAAGCCAGGAATGGTGGTTTGCAACAATGGCACCAACCTCCTCTCCGCCCTCCGACAGGGACAACTGACCCATGTGCCCTGTATGGCTCACGTCCTTAACCTGGTGGTGCAGCGGTTCTTGGGCAGGTACCTGGGCTTACAGGATGTCCTGAGGCAGGCCAGGAAAGTCTGTGTTCATTTCCGCAGATCTTATAATGCCAGTGCTCGCCTGGCTGAGCTGCAAAAGGAGTTGAACCTGCCCAAGAACCGCCTTATATGTGACATGCCCACCAGGTGGAACTCAACGTTGGCCATGCTGCAGCGGCTGCACATGCAGCAGAGGGCCACCAATGAGTACCTGTGCGACTACGGCACCAGGACAGGGTCAGGGGAGCTCGGGTTTTTTTCACCACGCCAGTGGGGCATGATCAGGGATGCATGCACTGTCCTGGCACCATTTGAGGAGGCCACGAGGATGGTGAGCAGTGACAGTGCATGCATCAGTGACACTGTACCTCTTGTCCACCTGTTGGAGCACACGCTGCGTGGAATAATGGACAGGGCACTTGAGGCAGAACAGAGGCAGGAAGAGGAGGACTTCCTTGCCTCTCAAGGCCCCCTTTACCCTGACAGTGTTCCTTCTGTCCCACCCATCGCACAGGAAGAGGAGGAGGAGGAGGAGGATTGTGTCAGGATGGAGGTGGAGGCTGGCACTCAGCAGCATCATCAGCAGCAGTCTTTTAGGGATGATTTACAGTCCCAAGAAACCAGTGGACTTGTACGTGGCTGGGAGGAGGTGGCTGCGGATCATGTCGTCCTTAGTGACCCAGAGGACTCCGGACTGAATGCCTCAGCTAACCTACGCTGCATGGCCTCCCTGATCCTGCAAAGTCTGCGGAAGGATCCTCGTATTTTTCGGATCAAGGAGAGGGACCATTACTGGCTGGCCACTCTCCTTGATCCACGGTACAAGGGTAAGGTTGCGGACCTTATGTTACCATCGCAGAGGGAGCAGAGGATGAGACAACTCCGGGAGGCCTTGCAGAAAGGTCTGTGCAACGCGTTCCCAGAGACTGGGAGGTTACAAACTCCTGGTCCTGGACAACGAGTTGCTGAGGCTTCGGGCAGTCAAAGAAGGAGCGGTGGGGAAGGTGGCCGTCTGACCGATGCGTTCAGACAATTCTTTAGTCCGCAGCCCCAAAGTATGATCGTTTCCAGCAACCATCGCCAGCGTCTGATATACATGGTGCAGGAATACCTAGGGGCAAGGTCAGACTTGGACACCTTCCCCACCGAAAATCCTCTGGCTTACTGGGTCTTGAGGATGGATCACTGGCCAGAGCTTGCACAGTATGCAATTGAGCTACTGGCCTGTCCTGCATCCAGCGTTCTTTCAGAACGCACATTCAGTGCTGCTGGAGGATTTGTCACGGATCACAGGGTGCGCCTGTCCACCGACTCGGTTGATCGACTGACTTTCATCAAGATGAACCAGTCTTGGATCACCACCAGCTACCACACACCTGATGCTGATATAACAGACTAATTGATTTTAAAATGTCACATCCCTTCAAGACTGATGCTGATGCTGAGTTCCTGTGCTGTTATGTTGACTAGCTATCCTCCTCCTCCTCCTCAATGATCCGATTAATGATGATAGCTTGGAAGATCATTTTGGTTTATGGGTGCCGCCACCAGTGGCTAAGGCCCAATTTTTCAGCCCCTGTTTAACAGGGGCGTGTAATTACAATTTTTGATGCAATACTTTACAACAGGCCTCATTGCTGTGCTCCAAGTACAGTATCTGTGAGGGGTTGCAGTGTTGTGCCACCAGTGCCTAAGGCCCAATTTTTCAGCCCCTGTTCAACAGGGGCATGCAATTATAATTATTGATCTAATAATTCACAGCAGGGCCCATTGCTGCGCCCACCAAGAGTAACTGTCAGGCCTTACAGTGTTGTGGCACCAGCACCACCATCACCACCACCACCACCACCAAAGGCCCAATTTTTCAGCCCCTATTCAACAGGGGCATGCAATTATAATTATTGATCTAATAATTCACAGCAGGGCCCATTGCTGCGCCCACCAAGAGTAACTGTCAGGCCTTACAGTGTTGTGGCACCAGCACCACCATCACCACCACCACCACCACCACCACCAAAGGCCCAATTTTTCAGCCCCTATTCAACAGGGGCATGCAATTATAATTATTGATCTAATAATTCACAGCAGGGCCCATTGTTGCGCCCACCAAGAGTAACTGTCAGGCCTTACAGTGTTGTGGCACCAGCATCACCACCACCACCACCAAAGGCCCAATTTTTCAGCCCCTATTCAACAGGGGCATGCAATTATAATTATTGATCTAATAATTCACAGCAGGGCCCATTGCTGCGCCCACCAAGAGTAACTGTCAGGCCTTACAGTGTTGTGGCACCAGCACCACCATCAAAGGCCCAATTTTTACTACCACTGATCAACAATTATATGTTATTACAATTCCTGATATAATAGTTGACAGCAGGGCGTTCCAGCACCCACCAAGAATAACTGTGAGTGCTTTCAGTGTTGTGCCAACACCAACACCTAAGGGGCCAATTTCTGCAGAGTATATACGGCAGGTCCCTACTTTCAAACATCCAACTTACAAACGACTACTACTTGCAAACGGAAGAAGACAACAGGAAGTGAGAGGAAATCTACCCCTTGGAAGGAAAATTGTCTCCTGTAAGAATTAATATGGGAGAAAGGTGTCTCCTCTCTACTGATGCTTTATCACCAATCCTTGTTTCAATAAAAACACCACATTTCAAAAACAGTTGTCATTGGCACGCAAAGTGAGGTGAAATGTTCTGAACAGGGGCACAGACAGCAAAAAAAATGTGACAGGGGTGATAACCCTTCCCTATGTTTTCCAAAAAGCTTAAAAAAAGGAATTTGGCATGGAGCTACACTTAAACAATGTAGCTGTTCAAAATTACAAACAGATTCTACATAAGAACAAACCTACAGTCCCTGTCTTGTATGCACCGCCTGTATACGGCTGTTCAGAGTATATAGGGCCCTTTTTATTTTGTGTGCGGGGTTTCCCTTAATATCCATACAAGACCCAAAGGGGCTGGTAATGGGCTGGGGTAGGGGGGGGGGGGTTGATGGGGTAGCTATGCCATTTTTCTTAAAGATTTTCATCCATATTACCTGGACCAGACATTACATTAAAGCCGCAAGCAGTTTTAAATGGCTTTTTTTCCTTTAGAAATGTTATTTTGTGCAGGGACAGTTCTAAACACGGGAAACACGTGGCACTTCACAGGCATACTTTAGACACCCCCCAGGTACAATATTTAAAGGAATATTTGACTTTTTTTTTTTTCACTTTATGCATCATTAAAATGACTGCTCCCGGAAAACGTCTGTTTTTAAAACTTCTTTTTGCATTGATACATGTCCCCTGGTGCAGAACCCGGGTTCCCAAACTCTGTTTAGGACAATAACATGGATAATAGTCGTTATAATTAGCACTTTAGAATCCGAACGTTCGCATCCATTGTATTTAATAGGGTTCTAATGTTCGTGCGAACTTTCGGTCCGTTCGCGGGTTCTGGTGCGAACCGAACCCGGGGGTGTTCGGCTCATCACTAATAAGGAATTGATGAAACTGGAAGGGTTTGAGATCTGGAGGCAGAAGGGACTAAGGTTTATAGAACAGCTATTTCAGGAAGATGTGATGAAAACCTTTAGTGAATTAAGTAAAGAATATAATATTCCAAATCATCGATTTTTTCAATTTCTACAACTTAGACATGCATACAGGGTCGATCGCAAGAATTGAAGTTTAATAAGTCAGTGGTAATAGTCATGTTGGATAAGATAGGACAAAAAAAGGGATTGATATCACAATTATATGATATATTATTTGATAAATTTAAAGGTACTGTGGCTATACCAGCAAGATTAGCCTGGGCGGGCGACATAGGGTCAATTTCAGATGAACAATGGGCACGGGCACTGTCGGCAATACCTCAGGCCTCTTTATCTCCAACACAAAATTTAACACAATTATTTATCTTACACAGGGCACATTAGACACCAGAGAAATTATTCAAATGGAAATACAGAGATACAGACCAATGTCCTAGATATAAAGGGAGAGCAGCCAATCTAATACACATGCTATGGAGATGCCCTAAACTCCACCGTTATTGGTCTGGGGTGGTATCTACGATTTAATCATGTATTTGAGAGTGGGATGCCTATGGAGCCTGGGGGATGCCTTCTAGATATACTGGATGAATCAAGAATTCCGGAGGAATATATTGTTTCAATAAATAGAAGTCTATTCCAGGCTCGTAAACTCATAGCACAAAAATGGTTATCACCATTTCCACCAACTGTAGCGGAATGGAAGATACAAGTAAGGGAAACTTTAATTAAGGAAAAGTATACTTTCTTACATAGAGGCAGTATAGGGAAATTTGAGAAAATATGGAGAAGGTGGTTTGATATCTTGGAGGTATGATGAGAGAGGAGAGGATTAACGTGTGAGAAGTGGGGGAGAGGGAGAGAGGGAGGTGGAGCATGGGGGCCAAGTGTGTGGATTTTTTTTTTCTTTTCTTCTTTTTTTTTTTTCTTTTTTTCCTCTCAATACGGGCTGGGGTTGTATGTCGTTTTGTTGTTTTTTTGTTGTGTCTCTTTTTTGTTGTCTGTATATAAAATGAATAAAAAGATGATTTGATTTAAAAAAAAAAAAAACATCAGGGCCAAGCAAATTGTTAACTGTGTGCCTAGCCTGTGTTTTAGTGTACTGTGGGAGGTGCTTTTACTAGGGGAAGACAAAGATCCTAGTCCCTGCTTTGAGGCGATATAGGATACATGCATTCCCTTCTGTCAGAACGGCAATCTGCCTTGTTCTGCCCCTGTGTGGGTGATCGGCGGGTGCCCGCGGACATCAAGTCCACGGTAACCGCAAATCAGCTCCCGCTGTGTATAATCACAGCAGGAGCGGGCCGTCAACCCAGAAGTTTCAGATCACGTACTAGGGAACGTGATTCGGCGGAGCAGTGCCACCTTGCCTCCGAATATGTAAATTACACGATCGGCAAGTGGTTAAAAATTAAATAAATGGCGCTTTTGGTTTGTGGTGCTCAGATACAGTGTAGTTCTGCTATAATCTAGTCAGTGATGGCCACTTGGTGAACTCAGTCACTCAGTGAACGTCACTTAGCTTAAAGCCAGGTGGCTGTCTAAATAGTTACATTAACAAATGTAGACTAACCGTATATACTCGAGTATAAGCCGACCCGAATATAAGCCGAGGCACCTAATTTTACCACAAAAAAATGGGAAAACGTATTGACTCGAGTATAAGCCTAGGGTGTCCATCTGCATGCCTCACTGTGCCTCACTTTGTCCATGTGCCTGCCTCACTATGCCTCACTGTGTCCATGCCTCACTGTGCCCAATCTCCCTACCCTATCTCTGGCGCTGTGTGACTAGACCAGTGTTTCTCAACCTTTTTACCATGGAGGAACCCTTGGCAAAAAGTCTGAGATCTCGGGGAACCCCTAAAAAAAATTCAGATCTACAGCTCTCGGAACACCGTATCTAATCAGCAAGCTGTAGATTAGGGATGAGCTTCGAGTTCGAGTCAAACTCATGTTCGACTCGAACATTGCCTGTTCGCCCGTTCGCCGAACAGCGAACAATTTGGGGTGTTCGCGGCAAATTCGAAAAGTCTATGGGAGAAATCTAAAGTGCTAATTTTAAAGGCTTATATGCAAGTTATTGTCATAAAAAGTGTTTGGGGACCCGAGTCCTGTCCCAGGGGACATGTATCAATGCAAAAAAAAAGTTTTAAAAACGGCCGTTTTTTCGGGAGCAGTGATTTTAATAATGCTTAAAGTGAAACAATAAAAGTGAAATATTCCTTTAAATTTCGTACCTAGGGTGTGTGTATAGTATGCATGTAAATTTGCGCTTGTTTCCCATGCTTAGAACTGTCCCTGCACAAAGTGTAATTTCTGAAGGAAAAAAAGTTATTTAAAACTCGCGGCTATAATCAATTGTCGGCTCCCGGCAATACATAGAAAAGTCATTGATAAAAAATAAAAAAAAGCGTGGGGGTCCCCCCAAATTCAATTACCAGGTCCTTCAGGTCTGGTATGGATATTAAGGGGAACCCTGCCGCAAATGAAAAAAAAAATGCGTGGGGTTCCCCCAAATATCCATACCAGGCCCTTCAGGTCTGGTATGGATTTTAAGGGGAACTCCACCCCAATTTAAAAAAAAAAAATGGCGTGGAGTTCCCCCAAAAATCTATACCAGACCCTTTATCCGAGCATGCAACCTGGCAGGCCGCAGGAAAAGAGGGGGGACGAGAGAGCACCCCCCCTCCTGAACCGTACCAGGCCACATGCCCTCAACATGAGGAGGATGTCCCTATGTTGATGGGGACAAGGGTCTCATCCCTACAACCCTTGCCCGGTGGTTGTGGGGGTCTGCGGGCAGGGGGTTTATCGGAATCTGGAAGACCCCTTTAACAAAGGGGACCCCCAGATCCCGGTCCCCCTATGTGAATTGGTAAGGGGTACATTGTACCCCTACCATTTCACGAAGAAAGTGTAAAAAAAATGGCCTGGTACGGTTCAGGAGGGGGGGGGGCTTTTCCTGCGGCCTGCCAGGTTGCGTGCTCAGATAAAGGGTCTGGTATGGATTTTTGGGGGAACTCCACGCCATTTTTTTTTTAAATTTGGGGTGGAGTTCCCCTTAAAATCCATACTAGACCTGAAGGGCCTGGTATGGATATTTGGGGGAACCCCACGCATTTAAAAAAAAATTGCGGCAGGGTTCCCCTTAATATCCATACCAGACCTGAAGGGCCTGGTAATTGAATTTGGGGGGACCCCCACGCTTTTTTAAATTTTTTTTATCAATGACTTTTCTATGTATTGCCGGGAGCCGACAATTCATTATAGCCGCGAGTGAGTTTTAAATGACTTTTTTCCTTCAGATATGACACTTTGTGCAGGGACAGTTCTAAGCAAGGGAAACAAGCGCGACTTTACAGGCATACTATACACACACCCTAGGTATGAAATTTAAAGGAATATTTCACTTTTATTGTTCACTTTAAGCATTATTAAAATCACTGCTCCTGAAAAAACTGCAGTTTTTAAAACTTTTTTTGCATTGATACATGTCCCCTGGGGCAGGACCCGGGTCCCCAAACACTTTTTAGGACAATAACTTGCATATTAGCCTTTATAATTAGCACTTTTGATTTTGAACGTTCAAGTCCATAGTATTTAATAGGGTTCTAAAGTTCACGCGAACATTCTGGCTGTTCGCAGGTTCTGGTGCGAACCGAACAGGGGGATGTTCAGCTCATCCCTACTGTAGATATAACCACGTTTATTGTAGAAATAGCTTTAAATAATGGAATAAAAATTAGAACTCACCTGACACCAGCATTATAGTGTGAACAGTGCACATAGAGATCAATTGTTTTCTTTATGTCCCTGCAGAGACCTGCGTTAGAACAAGCCCAAAATATTTTAAGAACGTCAAATTTGCACACATTTTAAATTTTTTGCACATATGCTGTGAACGAGGCCTTACTGAACTTGAACAAAACTCCCAAATATTGTGATTGATAAATAGGATAGCAGACTACGGGAACAGTTGGGACTTGTTCACAACATTCATGCATAATGCCGCGTACACACGACCGTTTTTAATGTCATTGAAAAAAAATGCATTTTTCTCGATGTGATTTTTTGTGTTTCCTCCCAAGCCTGCCTTGCCTACACACTATCGTGGAAAAAAATGTTTGAGTAAAGCGCGGTGACGTACAACACGTACGACGGCACTATAAAGGGAAGTTCCATTCGGATAGCGCCACCCTTCATGTTAGTAAAGTTTGTTGAGCGACAATTCGCGCTTTTCAGCCTCGTGCTTTTCAGTCCGTTACAGAGTGACGAATGTGTTATCTCCATTATGAACGCTAGTTTTACCAGAACGAGCGCTCCCGTCTCATACTTGATTCTGAGCATGCACATTTTTTTCACGTCGTTAAAGCCTACACACGGCCGTTTTTCATGATGAGAAAAACGACGATATAAAAAACAACGTGAAAAATTAGAGCATGTTCCAATTTTTTCATGGCTGTTTTTCACGTCGTGAAAAATGCTCGGAAGCCCACACACGATCATTTTTAATGACCATTTAATTTTTTTTTATTTTTCTCGTCATTAAAAACGGTCGTGTGTACACGGCTAAAGAATTGATGGAAGATGGTGCAGATTTTATCTGCATAGAATACTTTGGTCTTGTCCATGTCATGTGCAGAGAGACATGCATTTTTCTAACGTAGGTCTCTGTGCCCTGTTCACACCATAATGTTGGTGTCATTTGAGTATTTTTCTCTGCAGAGAAATGCATACATGTTGCATATTTATGTGCAGATAAAAAATATGCACATGATACCAATGTTGATTTCAATGTGCACTGACAGCGAGTACTGTCAATTCGCATTAATACCTGGTGCCTCCTCTATAGTTCCAGCTCCTCTGACCCTGTGAGGGTAGTACCAGGAGGAGTGCTGACAGTGGAAGCACATGGCTGAATCTTGCAAGAGGTGAGATCCTGTGTATGGTAGTGACTGAATGCAGACTGCAGGGGCCTGTGGCTGGATGAGACTGAATCATAATAGGATTATGTACAAATATGGCAAAATAAAGCTATTATAATCTCACCTCCTGTCACATTCAGCCTGTGTGCCTCAACTCTCTGCCCCCCCAGTCTGCAATCAGTGCTGTTATACACAGGATCTCATCTCCTGTTCTCTGCTCTTCCCTCCCCCAGCAGTCTGCATTCACCCCTGACATACACAGGAACTCAGCTTCTATCTAATCTAGCCATGTGCTCCTTTTCTCTGCCCCCCCCCCCCTCCACAGTGTGCATTACTCCTACCATTGAGACAGATCTCACCTTCTGATCTGGTGCTTCCGCCACCATAGTCCTCATTCTCGGCTCTCTTTACAGCTCCCACTCTGTGCTCCCTGCCTCCAGTCTTCATTCTCGGGTCCCATAGCTCCCTGCCTCCACCCTCGGCTCCTCGCTCTCCATGCCCGGCTCCCCATCAGTGGCGTCACTAGGGTTGGTGTCACCCGGTGCGAAAAAAATTGGTGTCAACCCCCCTTCACCCACTATAGTCCCTCTTCAGTACAGACCCCCATCCATCAGTATAGACCTCCCCTTAAGTGCAGAAACCCTATCAGCATAGACCCCTGTAGCAGGGTCTTCAGATTTAGTGGGATACACCTGGGGGTAGTGTGACCCAGGTGTGTAATTATGTCAGGGTTTAGACCCCTTTTTGTTATTCGTGGAGGATTGGGGGATGTAATATTCTCCTTTGCCTGTGGGTGGCGGAGTACCTACAGGCTTCAGGTAGAATCATCACCACAGTGCTACCCTTTTTGTTCCTTCCTGGAGATGGTACGGCTGGGGCGGGGATCCCGCCGTGGTGTTGAAGGAGGAGATAAAAGGGGGAGACGCCCTCGCCACGAGGTCTTCGGGGATCATCTCGTCACGCACCCAGGCACCTTCGGCCTGGGTGCGGGCGGTTCAAGGTTCCGGCCTAGGCGCCCTAGGCCTGGCCGGAATGAAGCTGGGATTCCATCCCAGGCACCTTTAGCCTGGGATGAGGTACTATTGAGGAGGCCTGGGACCCAGTGACTCCGACTGGGTCCCGCAAGGGTGAAGTGATTCCAGGGTGCCCCTTGCGAGGGGACCCGCATCTGAGGTGAGGAGGCTGGGGGGGGGTCACCCGTCCGAAGATTCCGGTGCAGCGTCAACCCGGTTACGGATGGGCCTCCGGTAACTCTCTTGGAGGACATCTTCCCCTGATAGGGGCTGCAACGCAGCGGAGGTATCCGAATTAAGACTCCTGCAACCCTTGGTCATAGCACAGGGGGTGTAGGGACCCAGATCAGTATAGTGCCTCGACCTGCTCATCCCACCGTATCCTGCCATCGCATTGCCTGTATGTGGAGATACGAAATAAAACCAACAGTTGGACTGTGATCGGTGTATGGACTCTGTTAATGTGTTAATGGGAGCAAAGGGTGGTTTGGTGGTTTCTGCACAACAGACTCGGTACATGCCCAAGACACACCGGCCCGAGGAAACATCAGATATTGGCCTTCACCTCACCCACAGTTATGGGGAGGACATGGGCCGTAGCGCACCTCACTCTGTCGCGTGACATACCCCTAGCTAAAGAGGACGGGGTGAGGGGGTCACTACACCCCCTTTAGAGCAGACCTCCCTCCATCAGCATAGACCCCCCTCAGTGCAGACCCCCTATCAGCATAGACCCCCTCAGTGCAGACCCCCCCTCCATCGGCATAGCCCCTCTTCAGTGCAGACCCCCCCACATAGACACCCCCAGTGCAGACCACCTCCATCAGCATAGCCCCCCTCAGTGCAGAACCCCATCAGCATAGGCACCCCCCAGTGCAGACCCCCCTCCATCAGCATACACCCCCAGTGCACACCCCATCAGCATAGACACCCCCCAGTGCAGACCCCCACCTCCATAAGCATAGACCCCCCAGTGCAGACCCCCCGCATAGACACCCCCAGTGCAGACCACCTCCATCAGCATAGCCCCCCTCAGTGCAGATCCCCATCAGCATAGACACCCCCCAGTGTAGACCCTCTTCCATCAGCATAGCCCCCCTCAGTGCAGACCCCCATCAGCATAGACACCCCCAGTGCAGACCCCCCTCAGTGCAGACCCCCATCAGCATAGACACCCCCCAGTGCAGACCCGCTTCCATCAGCATAGCCCCCCTCAGTTCAGACCTCCATTAGCATAGACACCCCCCCAGTGCAGACCCCCCTCCATCAGCATAGCCCCCCTCAGTGCAGACCCCATCAGCATAGACACCCCCCAGTGCAGACCCCCTCCATCAGCATAGACCCCATCAGCATAGATACCTCCACTTGTGCTAGTAGTCCCTCCCATAGCGCCCCCAGCACATGTCCATAAAATACACTATTCAGACCTCAGAACAGCGCGGCATAGGCATAGCGGTGTGTCCCTCCTCGGACTCCCTCCTTCTGTCCTGTGTATATGTAAACAGAGAGGAGGGAGGACTCGAGGAGGCGGCTTAAGTCCGCTCCACTGTGAGAGACACAGATCAGTGCAGGGGTGTGAGGACAGTGCGATGCTGCTGCCCACAGGTGTCACCCGAGTGCGATCTGCACCCCCCACCCAGCAACACCACTGCTCTCCATGCTCGGCTCCCCGCTGAATTTAGAACTCCCGCTTTCTGCCTTTCTCCTGACTCCGCCCTCTGAGTTCTCTGAGCCGAAACTACAGAGAGAGCATCGGGTATCAATGCGCGCTGACTGTTCTCACTGTCAGCGCGCATTGGGAACAGTGAAAACAACATTGGACAGATATACATCCGCCACAATGTTGAATCGCGGCGGAACCCCTGGGGACTTCTCGTGGAACCCTAGGGTTCCGCGGAACCCTGGTTGAGAAACACTGGACTAGACCGATGTTTAACATGGAAGTCTATGGAAGGGGTCCCAGGATATGAAAAATCTGTGCTCCCAGGCCGTAGGTCCCCTGGACAATAAACTTTGCACACTTGTAGATGAAGAGTGGGGCTACATGTGTGCCAGGTTTGAGGTCCAGGGGACCGGACAGTACCGGGTCCCCAAAATTACCGGAGAAATTACCGTTTAACATGGGCGTCTATGGAAGGAGTGCCCGGCTTTGAAAAATTGGTGCTCCCCGGCCGTAGGTCCCCCGGACAACAACCTTTGCACACTTATATAAGAAGAGTATGGCTACGTGTGTGCAAAGTTTTGGGTCCAGAGGACCTACGGTTGGCCAGGATCAGGCGCACAAATTTGAAGATGGAAACAGACTCGAGAATAAGCCGAGGGGGGCATTTTCAGCACAAAGAAATGTGCTGAAAAACTCGGCTTATACTCGAGTATATACGGTACATTTTTTTATTGCAATAAAGAGAAGCTAATCCACAAAAATTACACTGTGGAATTTTTTGTGTCTGTGGTCTTTCCCTTTGTTTACTGATATTATTATTTTTTTTAAAATCAAAAAGGTGTTTATTGAACAGGTAATTAAACAAACAACTTCCAATGTACAAGTACAGAAATTAGCTTTTCGACTATTAGCATATACACAAACATAGTAGTCCTATAAGTACCACATATCCACATACTCCAAGCATCCGCTAGAAACCACTCCATCCCCCCACCGACACAGAACACATCAGTCATGGTAGAGATACGTTACACATTCCCCCATATGGACACTGCAGAATTCTAGACATCACAAGCTCTTTAGGGCTTAGACCAGGTGTATCCAACCATCGTGACCATAGACGTTCAAACCTGCCCAGGCATCCCCTGTGCTGGTAAATATATTTTTCCATAATAAGGGTGTTTCCCATATGGGTTATCCAGGAGGAGCAAGTGGGTGGGGAGGTGGACTTCCAGCCCATCAAAAGTAGTTTCCTAGCCTGAAACAGCGCTCTAGAGAATGCCACCGTGATCACGTCCTCCAGAACTCCCAGTATACAACACATAGGATCAGTAGGTACCTTAGTTTGAAACACCGTGTTGAGTGTCCCCACTACCTCACTCCAGTATCGATGTAACTTCGGGCAGCGCCACAAAAGATGGATAAGGTCCTCGTCATGCAGCTGACAACGGCAGCATAAAGGATCCGCCAGTCTGCCCATCCTATGTAGTTTTGCCGGGGTTTAGTGTACTCTTAGTATTATGTACAGTTGGTAAACTGTTTGTGCCACATTCAGAGAGAAAGTGGTTATGGATTGGAGGGCTTCTACCCACTGGTCACCCGTAATTTGGCCGAGGTCCCTCTCCCACAAAGACACTGCCTTACAGGAGTAAGCCCGCAAGTGTCCGGAGAGTAACATTTGATAGCATTGGGATATAATCCCTTTGGTCTCAGTGGTGGAGTGCAGCACATGGAATACAGGAGTGGGCGACAGTGTCCACTCCCCCTGTGCAGCAATAGCATGCCGGAGCTGAAGGTACAGGAATAGCACAGTGGCGGGTAGGTTGAATTTAGCTTGTAGTTCAGGGAAGGATATCAGCTTACCGTCATAAAATATGTGGGATAGCATAGTCACACCATGAGCACGCCAACTGGGCCCCTGCTGAAACTTAGCCAGTTCCACGTATGAGCAATTACCCCATATTGGGCTAATGTTCGTGAACCCCTGCACCCCCTGGAGCTGCCTGCCCTTATTTCATATTTTTTGGAGTCTGTTTATTGGATTTTAGGAACATTTGCGCCTCCAGTCCCAGCGGGATGGTCTCAGCTCCTGAAGCAAACAGCATCAGCCGTGCCGCCGAGCCGCTTACTGATATTATTAAAGTGATACTAAAGCAGGGGTAGGCAACCTTAGAGAGATGAACAACCTAGAAGTCAAAGATCACCGGGCACAGTGTACTGTTAGGGCCAGTTCACACGAGAACATGGTGTGGGAAAGACTCAATCTATGCATGTTTCCTGCACTGCATTAAAAAAAAAAACGTACTGCCTTAATGATCTGTTGTGGGTGCTAACACATTAAGATTGTACATGCAGTGTTTTGTCTGCACCAGATTGCATGGTAAATAGCATGGTATTGCATTGTACTGCAATCTGTACAATGTAATTTGGTAAGGTGTATTCTTCAAAAGTAGTGCAAGCGCTAGTTATTGTGCAGTCCGGAATGCAGTGAAGTGGATTACAGTTTATATCAATCCGCTGGGGACTGCAGCCAGAATTAGAGAAGCAGTGTCAGCAAATTCAGCCTCCTGTTAACTCTGCCCCCTGGTCCCACTCCTATTAAAAAATAATGCCAACACTTCTCTATAAGGCACTGTTGTGTAGACAGCAGGTCAGCAAGCCAGGGAGGAGCATAGGTAAAGGCAGCACGTTCCTGCATTAGGCTCCAAAGTAGCGGGTGCAGCAGCAACAACCAGCTGGAGACTGGAGGCATCCCATGTCAACATACATCTTTGCCAACACACCACAGATAAACAAGTACATTTTGGAGCCACGCAGGATCCCTTTATCGGGCACGTGATCATAAATAAAAAATATATTGTATTTATCTGCTCTGTGTAATGATATAGTGTTTTTTTTCTTGTTTCAGATGTCCAAAGCTAAATGCTAGCCACATTTATAAAGCACATAGTGGTACCTTATCAATGTACAGTGAAGATGGAGGAAACTCCTGCTGCTGCTATTGTATTTTGACAGCTAGAATATGCTTATATAGCGGTACCCTCAGTTAAGAGGGCTGCTGGTATTGATTTGGGCCCTGTAGTGCACCGCTGTCAACCCCTGGCAATCGGCTCTAACCTCCCGTGGCACAGAAGGCTAATGGGCAAGTAATAAAATAACAGTATAACAAAGTACAGATCTTAGAAATAAACAGTATTTAAATGAACAAACAATCAGATAGCTCAAGTAATGCGATGCGGCTCTAGCGCTGCCTCTTTTCAATCACTTCCCCTCATGGGCAGACTAACTCTCAATAGTATATACCTAACAGTCAGGCCTGACTGATCTAAAAGGAAGTTCAGGGAACACAAATCTTCGCATGCAATCTTTCGGTGGTGCACTTGATGAACAAACTTATAATCCAAATGAATAGTGAAGATAAAGTATCTGTCTATGAGCAAGTGCTCTCTCACCACCCCGACAGTCCAAGTCTGTTTCCTCCGCCGATTCGTCTAGGAACAGGAATCCACCAACATCCGGGCCTTCAGTCCTTCTGGTGTACTGCAGCAAGGAGGAGAAGATGTCTCTCAGGTTCAGCTAGGCTGGCGGAGGGCTCTTTGAAACAAAGCACAAGGCCCAGGCTTCAGGCGTTGTGCACACAGCAGTTCAGCACAGAGATCCTCTTGCTAGGGGAGGGGGTGCCCAAGAGAGAGAATCAACTCCGCCTCCCCTTTATAAAGTCTGCCCCAGCAGCCCCTGCTCCATAGCAATGCACCCTGGGTGCTGCAGGATGTACTAGGAAATGTAGTTACATAGTTACATAGTTACATAGTTAGTCAGGTTGAAAAAAGACACAAGTCCATCCAGTTCAACCGTAAATTCAGTCTGTGTATTAAAGGGGTATACCCCGCTACACACTCCCCCCACTTTGAATCTTTGGTCCCCAAAGACAGCATCAACAAAGAGTATGCACTACATTACTCAAGGCTGTTAGAGATGTTGGCAGGGGAAGTTCCCACCAAAAACGAGGAAGGGAATTACCCTGCCCACAGGTCACTTCTGCAAGGGTGGCCTGCCTAACTGTGCCAGGGAGTGAGCTGGGGTTGCCCTCCACCAAATGTACAGTGGAGGGACCAGATGTGGGTATGGTCCTTCTTGTGGTTAGGACTGTGTCTTCGGAACTTTCTCCCATCTGGGGGTAGGTTCATTTCCGGGGAGGGCGAATGGCTCTCTTCATTCTTTGTTCCCCGGGAGTCACAGTCTCAGCCACTCCAGGTTCTTCTTCTGGCACTGAGGTGGAAATTTCCTCTGCTTTCTGGACATCCAACTCAGATGCAGAGGGATATATGGAATCCCCTGGATCTTCAGCAGGCGGTTTGTCTTGAATATCTTCCCATTCTTGGAACTGAAGACTGGTCGGAACGAATTCAGTGGCTTCTACGTTTAAAGTACTATCCACAGGATCTTCAGAAGGTGGAAGGTCAATGGATAATGGTGCCGGGGCCTGAGACGGCCACAGCCAACTGAGTTCTGCTTCCTCCTCACTTTGGTCTGAGTCTTCTTCCTCCCCAGATAAAGTTGCTTGCAACCTAGTGCGAGGTCGAGGGGTATGAGTGGTAGAAGGTAAATCAGGAGAATCCAGAGTGGGTGGCATCCTGACAGCCTCAGACAGAGGTAACAGATGGTTCCGGTGCCAGGTCTTCAGTGGCCCTATTTTCCCTTCTGGCTTCACTTGGTAAACAGGTAGATCCGGTAACTTCTTGCAGATCACATAAGGCTCTCATCTCCACCTGTCTGCCAGCTTATGTTTTCCAGGAACACCTACATTTCTCAACAAAACGCGGTCTCCAGGCTGTAGATCTTGAATCCGAACTTTCAAGTCGAAATTCTGCTTGTTTCGGGCTCCTCTTTGATCGGATGTTAACTGAGCCTTCTCATAGGCCAACTTCAAGCTTTTCCTCAACCTGTCCACATATCCCTTGTGTGAGGCAGCAGATGCATGGTCCACTGAAGTGCCGAAGGCCAAATCCACTGGCAGTCCCGCCTCTCTCCCAAACATGAGTCTATAGGGGAATACCCTGTGACATCACTGACAGTGCTGTTGTAGGCATGCACTATTGCTGCTATGTGCTTGCCCCAGTGTTGCTTCTCCTCACTAGACAGGGTTTCCAACATGTTTAGCAATGTCCTATTGAACCTCTCTGGTTGGGCATCTCCTTGAGGGTGATAGGGAGTAGTGCGAGTCTTCTTTATCCCTAAAGAATCCAGCAACTTCTTGATTAGCCGACTCTCAAAATCCCTCCCTTGGTCCGAGTGAAGGCGTTGAGGCAATCCATAATGGACAAAGCACTTCTCCACCAGGATTTTTGCAACGGTGGAGGCCTTCTGGTCTTTGGTGGGAAATGCCTGGGCATAGCGAGTAAAATGGTCGGTTACCACCAGAACATTTCCATGACCACTCAAGTCAGGTTCAAGACAAAGGAAGTCAATGCATACCAAGTCCAGGGGCCCTTGACTTTCTAGATGGCTCATTGGGGCAGCTTGACGTGGCAGTGTCTTCCTTTGTATGCAGCGGGCACATGAGTGACAGTACTCCTCCACTTCAGCCCTCAAACAGGGCCAGTAGAACCTACTTCTCACTAGTTGAAAGGTTCTTTCAGCCCCTAAGTGGCCATGATTATCATGCAGAGCAGCTAGGACGGTTTTCCTGTGCTTTTCTGGCAAGAACAGCTGCCACTTCTCTTCCAGGTCATCAGAGGGGCCCCTTCGGTAGACCCTCCCTTGATGTACCTGTAACTTGTCCCATTCTTTGTGGATGGATCGGGCCTTCTTTGAGGGGTCGTGTAGGAGCCTGCCCGGATCCTGATCCTCCAGAACTTCCAAAGCTAATCTTCCCCAGGGGTCTTCCAATGATCCCTTCTGAGGTCCTTCTTGGATAGCTTCGGCAAGTCGTCTTCACCAATCTGGGTCACATCACAATAGTACTTGGGTACTCCCACCACAGAAACTCTGACTTCTTTGGCCCTGGATCCTCCACTGGCTTGAAGCTGGGCCCCTTGACATAAGGCCCTCACTCAATCTGGGGTCACTTGGGTGCAATCTTCAATGTGGCAAGTGGGGGCATGTGACCTTCTAGATAAAGCGTCAGCATCTCGGTTCCCCGCTCCAGGCCTATACTTCAGACTGAAGTTGAAACTGGAAAGAGTTGCCAACCAACGGTGGCCAGTGGCATCCAACTTGGCTGTGGTGAAGAGATAGGTAAGCGGATTATTGTCAGTCTTTACAGTGAATTCAGCCCCATACAGGTAGTCTCTGAGCTTATCCACAACTGCCCACTTTAGGGCCAGGAACTCCAACTTGTGGGTGTGGTAATTCTTCTCCGCTGGTGTTAGGCTTCTACTAACATAGGCAACTGGCCTTAGCTGCCCTTCATACTCCTGGCACAGCACACCTCCCAGGCCATTATGGCTGGCATCCACATGAAGTTCATACGGTTTCTTGGGGTCAGCACAGGCCAATACTGGGGCAGTGGTCAGACTCTTCTTCAACATTTGGAAGGCGTCTTCACATCTTCCTGTCCACTGTCCTTCCACAGACTCTCCCGGCTTCCTGGGGCCAGTCTCATCTTCCTCTCCCTCTGTCTTCAACAACTCATTTAGGGGTTTTGCTATTTTTGAGAACCCTTCCACGAATCAACGGTAATAGGAGCAAAATCCAAGGAAGGATCTGAGCTCAGTTACAGTAGTTGGGCGAGGCCAGGAGGTAACTGCTTCAAGCTTGTCAGGGTCCGTAGATACTCCCTCTTCGGACACTATGGGGCTGATTTACTAATAACAGTGCGCTGCGCTGGTTCTAACCTTAATTGGTGCGCCGGATAACTCCTTCACTGGGCGCAGGAAGCAGCGGCGCACTGTTATAGTAAATAGAAATGTCAGCGGCGCTCTATTGAAAATGAATGGTTCCCTATGGGAGCCCATTGATTTGAAGAGGTCGCCCGGGAAGTCGGATCCGACTTGCGGGCGACTCGTGTGTCGGCTGACACAGGGACAGCGCGACTTTGCGAGGCGACCTGGACACGACCTGAGCGTGCAGCAGCCGCTCAAGTCGTGTCCTAGAGGCGACTAGCCGGCCGAGAATGTGTCCAGCGTGATGTCATCGCGCTGGTCCTCGGCAGCCTCGCTGTCCCATGTTTGGTATGAATCATGAAGGGGAACTCCAGGCCAAATTTTAATGAAAAAACCGGCATGGGTTCCCCTTCAGGAGCATACCAGGCCCTTAGGTCTGGTCTGGATTCTAAGGTGAACCCCCTTAAGCCGAAAAACGGCGTGGGGGTCCCCCAAAATCCAAACCAGACCCTTAGGTCTGGTCTGGATTTTAAGGTGAACCCCCTTAAGCCGAAAAACGGCGTGGGGGTCCCCCCAAAATCCAAACCAGACCCTTATCTGAGCACGCAACCTGGCAGGCCGCAGGGGAAAAGGGCGGGACGAGAGAGCGGCCCCCCTCCCTCCTGAACCGTACCAGGCCGCATGCCCTCAACATGGGGGGTTTAGTGCTTCGGGGCAGGGGGGCGACCTGCGGCCCCCCCCACCCCAAAGCACCCTGCCCCCATGTTGATGGGGACAAGGGCCTCTTCCCGACAACCCTGGCCGTTGGTTGTCGGGGTATGCGGGCGGGGAGCTTCGTACCCCTACCCATTCACCTGGTGGCAAAATAAGTCAATAAAAAAAGACAATACAGGTTTGAATAGCAATTTATTGGGCAGCTCCGGGGGTCTTTCTGCCGGGCCCCCGCTATCTTCTGCTAGCTCTTTTGCTAGCGGGGGTCCCAGGCTTCCTTGCTGTCTTCTTCCAACTTCGGGGGTCTTTCTGCCAGGCCCCAGCTATCTTCTGCTAGCTCTTTTGCTAGCGGGGGTCCCGGGCTTCCTCGCCGTCTTCTTTCGACTTCGGGGGTCTCTTGTTCTGTTCTCCGGTTCTTCTCCCGCTCTCCGACGCCTTCTCCATGATCTCCGGTTCTTTCTGCCTTCTGCCGGGCCCCCGCTATCTTCTGCCAGCTCTTTTGCTAGCGGGGGCCGGTCTTCTTCGTCGCCTTCTTCCCTCTTCTCTTCGCCCGATGTTGCCTCGTCGCTGTCCACCGCCGCAATGCTCTGTCCGAGCAGCGGTGCCACTTTTATTGGCATGGGGCGTGGTCACCGGATGATGCCACTGCTGACCCCGCCCCCGTTTCACGTCACAGTCCCATCAAAGACCCCCGAAGTTGGAAGAAGACGGCGAGGAAGCCGGGACCCCCGCTAGCAAAAGAGCTAGCAGAAGATAGCGGGGGCCCGGCAGAAAGACCCCCGAAGTCAGAAGAAGACGGCGAGGAAGCCCGGGACCCCCGCTAGCAAAAGATAGCGGGGGCCCGGCAGAAAGACCCCAGAAGACGGCGAGGAAGCCCGGGACCCCAGCTAGCAAAAGAGCTAGCAGAAGATAGCGGGGGCCCGGCAGAAAGACCCCCGGAGCTGCCCAATAAATTACTTTTCAAACCTGTGTTGTCTTTTTTTATTGACTTATTTTGCCACCAGGTGAATGGGTAGGGGTACGATGTACCCCATACTCATTCACATAGGGTGGGGGGCAGGTATCTGGGGTCCCCCTTATTAAAGGGGGCTCCCGGATTCCGATAAGCCCCCCGCCCGCAGACCCCGACAAACAACGGCCAGGGTTGTCGGGAAGAGGCCCTTGTCCCCATCAACATGGGGGCAGGGTGCTTTGGGGTGGGGAGGGCCGCAGGTCGCCCACCCTGCCCCGAAGCACCAAACCCCCATGTTGAGGGCACGCGGCCTGGTACGGTTCAGGAGGGAGGGGGGCCACTCTCTCATCCCCCCCTTTTCCCCTGCGGCCTGCCAGGTTGAGTGCTCGGATAAAGGGTCTGGTGTGTATTTTTAGGGGACCCCACGCAAATTTTTTTTGTTTTTGGCGCGGAGTTCCCCTTAAAATACATGCCAGACCTGAAGGGCCTGGTATGGATTCTGGGGGACCCCCACGGCAGTTTTTTTTTCATTTTTTTGGGGGGTCCCCTTTGAATCCATACTAGACCCAAGGGCCTGGTATGGACCTGGGGGGGGACCCCACGCTGTTTTTTTTTTTTGAACCGTTTTCTTTTTTTTTTTTTTACATTTCCTTTAACAACCAGCTATAAACAGGTAAAACAAAAAAACGCCGCAAAATTGCGGTACTTGCGTTTTGGATGCGGGTCCATTGAATTCTATTACATCCAAAACACTGCCTGGCAAAAAAAATCTGCAGTTGCGTTTAAAATCGTTTTTCACAAACCCTCAAAATGCCTTCAGACGCCAAAGAGTTCCACGTTTCAGACGTGGTACCGGCGTTTAGCCGCATTTTAGTTTAGAAGCGTTTTTAAAGGTGACCTATTTTTTTACATTGATAAACTCCAAATTTATGGCAAATGAGGGAAAACCATAAAATATATATATATATAAAAGAAATTGCTTCCATTGCATTGTGGACAATCCACAACAGGGCCGGTGCTAGACATTTTTGCGCACTAGGCGAGACCAGCTACTTGCGCCCCCCAAAGAAAAAAATCTAAATAAATGCAATAATTTAAGCACCAGAACTCCTGGTGGAGGGATGCAGCCAGGTGGAGGGATGGAGCTAGGTGGACAGGAGGGGGTGTACAGCCAGGTGGGGGGATAGAGTCGAGTGGATGGATGGAGCCAGGTGGAGGGATGAGCCAGGTGGAGGGATAGAGCACGGTGGAGGGATGGAGCCAGGTAGGGGGTTGAGCCAGGTAGGGGGTTGAGCCAGGTAGGGGGGTTGAGCCAGGTGGGGGGATGGAGCCAAGTGGAGGAATGGAGTCGGGTGGATGAATGGAGTCAGGTGGAGGGGGTGGAGTCAGGTGGAGGGGGTGGAGTCAGGTGGAGGGGTGGAGTCAGGCGGATGGATGGAGCCAGGTGCGGGGATGAGCCAGGTGGGGGGGAAGAGCCAGGTGGATGGATGAGCCAGGTGGGTGGATGAGCCAGGTGGATGGATGAGCCAGGTGGATGGATGAGCCAGGTGGAGGGATGAGCCAGGTGGATGGATGAGCCAGGTGGATAGATGAGCCAGGTGGGGGGATGAGCCAGGTGAATGGATGGAGTCAGGTGGGGGGGATGAGCCAGGTGGATGGATGGAGTCAGGTGGATGGATGATCCAGGTAGGGGGATGAGCCTGGTGGATGGATGGAGTCAGGTGGGGGGGATGAGCCAGGTGGATGGATGGAGTCAGGTGGATGGATGAGCCCGGTGGGGGGATGAGTCAGTTGGATGGATAGAGTCAGGTGGGGGGATGAGCCAGGTGCAGGGATGAGCCAGGTGCAGGGATGAGCCAGGTGGGGGATAAGCCAGGTGCAGGGATGAGCCAGGTGCAGGGATTAGCCAGGTGCAGGGATGAGCCAGGAGGGGGATGAGCCAGGAGGGGGATGTGCCAGGTGCAGGGATGAGCCAGGTGCAGGGATTAGCCAGGTGGGGGATGAGCCAGTTGCAGAGATTAGCCAGGTGGAGGATGAGCCAGGTGCAGGGATGAGCCAGGTGGGGGATAAGCCAGGTGCAGGGATGAGCCAGGTGCAGGGATTAGCCAGGTACAGGGATGAGCCAGGAGGGGGATGAGCCAGGAGGGGGATGTGCCAGGTGCAGGGATGAGCCAGGTGCAGGGATTAGCCAGGTGGGGGATGAGCCAGTTGCAGAGATTAGCCAGGTGGAGGATGAGCCAGGTGCAGGGATGAGCCAGGTGCAGGGATGAGCCAGGTGGATGGATGGAGCCAGGTGGAAAGGAGAGGGGGTGCAGCCAAGTGGAGGGGGTCACACACCAGTGATAAGGTCTGACTGGAAACCCTCATCCCCTGCGCTTCCCCCCACCCCCTGACAAGTTCTTACCTTGGGGCACTTCTTTCCAGCTCCCTCCACATGTCAGGCGACAGTCATTGTCATCAGTCCCAGGATCACGCACAAGAGACCTCGTCCAGCTCCTCCCCCAGTTCAGATCAGCTGATCATTCGATTCCACCCCCGGGCTCCAGCTGCTGGCCGCGGAGAGAGGCTGGTTAAGCAGGGAGGGCTGTAGGAGCAGCTTTGCTTTGGGCTCATCCAGCTCCAGGACAAGTGGCCTGGCGGCATCGGCCCTGTGTGTGTCCTATGGCCAGTCCGGACCAGGCTGGGTGGATCTATCCCTGCTGTCTCTCTTTGTCTCTCTGTGCCAGTGCCGGCCGAAGACATTGTGCTGCCTGGTACCAAGAATGAAATGCTGCCCCCCCCCAAAAAAAAAAAAAAATCACGCCCACCAAAATGCCCCCACATCCATCATTTTATATCATGATAACTAAAGTGGACCTGTCATGGCTCTATAAAAAAGGACCTGTTATGGCTCTATTCATGTATATATGAGTATAAAGAGGACCTGCCATGGCTCTATACATGTATATAGAAGTATAATGAGGACCTGTCATGGCTCTATACATGTACCGTATTTTCCCCGTCTATAAGACGCCCCCATGTACAAGACGCCCCCCACTTTTCCAACCCAAAATTAAGAAATCAATATTTTACACATAGGTAAAACAGAACACATTTTTATTTAGTAATTACCGCAGGTAACGTTTAAATACTAGTATATTATGCAGGGGTTGTTCTTCCTGTTTTCTCCACTGTCTATCATACACTCTGCGGAGGCAAGTCCAAACTGTTTCTCTGCAGCTCTATTCCCACGCTCTTTTTTGCATAGCTGGCTACATTTGGTTTGATTTGGCAGAGTAAGACAATCACTTACTTTTATTATTTTCTGACATCTTGGTCCCAGAACACTCCGGTCCCTGTTGCATCTGTGCATCTCCACTTCCAACAGGATCGCATCTGCTCACTCTCCACCTCCACCCCCAGCTTTAGCTGACGTCAGTAACATACGGCTCGTGATTGGAGAAAGCCACTTGACAAGCTATGGGCCGCGACGCACCTTCGCGGATGTCTCCCAGGCTGACCAACCGTGTATAAGACGCTGTTCGATTTACAGGCTATTATTTTAGGAAAAAATAGCGTCTTATCCACGGAAAAATACGGTTTATAGAAATATAAAGAGGACCTGTCATGGCTCTATACATGTATGTAGGAGTATAAAGAGGACCTGTCATGGCTCTATACATGTATGTAGGAGTATAAAGAGGACCTGTCATGGCTCTATACATGTATGTAGGAGTATAAAGAGGACCTGTCATGGCTATATACATGTATATAGAAGTATAAAGAGGACCTGCCATGGCTCTATACATGTATGTAGGAGTATAAAGAGGACCTGTCATGGCTCTATACATGTATATAGGAGTATAAAAGGACCTGTGCGTAGCCGGCGGCCGCGATGTCACCGGCCACACATAGTGGATTGTCACTTGTCACAACGTCACCTGCCACACGTTGCAGATTGTCACTTGCCACAACGTCACCTGCCACACATTGCGGATTGTCACTTGCCACAACGTCACCTGCCACACGTTGCAGATTGTCACTTGCTGTGTCCCAGAGTAAAGGCAGGCAGCAGAGAGCTAATGTAATCTCTCTGCTGCCCGCACAGTGGGGGCGGAACTGCAGTGATGCAGGGCGGGCAGTGAGAGATGATGTCATCTCTCTGCTCCCCCGCCCGCTGTTTGGCCAGCAAGCCCGCTCACTTGCTGACTGTCCTGCCCGCTGACTGTTCCTCTGTTCTGCCCGCATGCTCCATTCACCTGGGCCCAACGCCCAGGTGAATGGAGCGCGCGGGGAGCGGAGCGGGCTGGCTGGCGGGCGGGCGTCAATTTGCCTCACAGCGGAGCGGGCGGAACGGGTTAGCGACAATTTGCCTCACAGTGCAGAGTAGGGTTGCCACCTTTTCGTCAAGCCAAACCCGAACACATTAGCAGCACACGCCAATATATATATTTTTTTGTAGTACATTAAATTCATTACCTCTGTACAAAGCAATGCACAGCTATTTTTTTTTTTTTTTTAGTATACCCTGTACATATATTTTTGTGATTAAATAAAATTTCTAATCATATGGAGTTAATCACAAGAGTCCCCCTTTATATCAGAGTCAACAGAGTTCTCCTTTAGATCTGAATCTGCAGAGTTCCCCTTTACATCTGAATGCACAGGGTTCTGCAGAAGAGGAGTGCAGAGGGTAAGATGGGGGCAGTATGTACAGGAGAGGAGTGCAGAGGGTATAATGGGGGCAGTATGCATAAGAGAGAAGTGTGGAGGGTATGATGGAGCAGTATGTATAGAAGAGGAGTTGAGAGGGTATGAGGGGGGCGGTTTGTACAGGAGAGGAGTGTGGAGGGTATGATGGGGCGGTATGTACAGGAGAGGAGTTTGGAGGGTATGAGGGGGGCAGTATGTACAGGAGAGGAGTGTGAAGGGTATGATAGGTGCAGTTAGTACAGGAGAGGAGTTCGGAGGGCATGATGGGTGCAGTTAGTACAGTACAGGAGAGGAGTTCGGAGGGTATGATGGGTGCAGTTAGTACAGGGGAGGAGTTCGGAGGGTATGATGGGTGCAGTTAGTACAGGGGAGGAGTTCGGAGGGTATGATGGGTGCAGTTAGTACAGGGGAGGAGTTCAGAGGGTATGATGGGTGCAGTTAGTACAGGAGAGGAGTTCGGAGGGTATGATGGGTGCAGTTGGTACAGGGGAGGACTTCGGAGGGTATGATGGGTGCAGTTAGTACAGGGGAGGAGTTCGGAGGGTATGATGGGTGCAGTTAGTACAGGAGAGGAGTTCGGAGGGTATGATGGATGCAGTTGGTACAGGAGAGGACTTCGGAGGGTATGGCGGTGGCAGAATGGGGAGGGATTTCTTGCTGTGTCTGTGGGGTGACCAGGGAGTGATGTTGGGAAGATAGGGGAAGGAAAGTGACCATGAAATGATGGGGGGGGGGGGTAGGAAGCAGCTCTGAGTGACGTCTGTATGAAGTGGTCTGGGGGGGTGATGCAAGCTGGGGGGAGTTGGGGGCTGAGAAGTGGTCAGATAGCGATGTATATAATTAAAAAAAAACTCATCCACTAAAAACATACAACAATAAATCATACAACAGTACTACAGATCTATGTAATGCAGCTCCCAGCACTCTGTATACCCAGATAATGTGAAGGTAATTTATGACCATTCATGTAACCCTGTGGTATCCAGGCTCTGAGTCTGTACAGAGGTGTGAACTCACCACATATATACCGGTTACATGAATGGTTATAAATGACTTCACATTATCTAGTCTGAACAATTGGATTGGAGGATGTTTGCACAGACTGTTCATGCTTAGAAGTGATCTGTCAAATGTGATCGGGCTGCTGCAGACCCCCCCTCCCCCCCCCCCCCACACTCAAACTCACTATCTCCTCCGATTCTTCTGTCAACTTCTGTTAACCCTTCACTGCATCTCCTGAAGAAAAAAACCCCTTGAAAGCAACTACTATCCACCCTAGAAAACTTCTCCCAGAATAAGTCAGCTCACCTCCTCCCTTCCTCTGGCCAGCCTGACAGGAGACAGTGAGCTCCGCCTCCCAGTTCTCTCAACACTCCGCACTGGTGATTGGGGGGGGGGGGGGAGGTTGATGTCAGAGATAACAGGGACCCCGCACTGCACGAGACTGGAGGGAGGGGGAAGAGACAGGAAGGAGTTTTTTAAATCCAGAACACACACCGCAGCCGCAGGCACAGTGTATTCTTTACAATGCCGCTGCTGCTGTTTCACAGTGAAAGGTGGAGTGGGGGAGAGGAATGGGCGGAATGGGATGGCGGGCAGGCGGCAATTTGCCGCCCCCCTAAAAGTGCCGCCTGGTACAATGGTACCATCTGGTCCCATGGTAGGGCCGGCCCTGCTCTGTGCACAATGCCGCCCGCCCTGCTCCTCCAATGGCTGCACATCACCAATGGAGGGAGGTGGGGCGGGAAGAGAGCTGACACCCACAGCTGCTGCAGGACATCGGCATGGTTGCCCCTGGCTCCGGGGAGGGGGAATCTGACTGCACATTCTCCCCGCCCAGCGACTCTGCAGCCAGCCCAGAAGGAGCCGCCTCCCGCTACACTCCTCACGCACCAGCCACCACCCGCCAAGGAATCCGATCCTCTTGAGGGGACCCAGCAGCTGTGGTTGCGCCCCTAGGCGGCAGTGCGCCCTAGGCGGCTGCCTAGTTTGCCTAGTGGGAGCGCCGGCCCTGATCCACAACTTGGGGCAGCTGACGTGGCAAGTGGACAATCCACAACTTGTGGCAAGTGACACGCTAAATACAACTACACTGCTGCTCTCAGCTGCTGATATCACTCTGGTCTCACTAAATAGCTAAAATCATAAATAATACTGTTTTTGGAGCTTAGGGCGGCTCCTTATCATATACACGCAAATGTGGTAAAACACGGCATGCAAACGCCACAAAGCGCGCCTTTCTAAACGCCACTTTCAACCTTAGTTCTGAACACTTGCACCAGCGTCCCGTCTACATGGGGCCTAAAAACGCCTATGCCATTTACAGCTCAAAAACGCCATGGTGGCCATGAGGCCATAGGCTAACATGGAGAGATGTTTTGAAGCTGCAAAAAACGCTCAAACAAGCGGCTTGAAAAACGTCCGTGTGCATGTAGCCTTATATTAACCACTTGCGCACTGCCCAGACCAAGTTTCACATTTCAGCGCTGATGCACTTTTAATGACAATTGCGCGCTCATACAACACTGTAACCCAATGAAAATGTTTTATTTGTTGGCACACAAATAGAGCTTGTTTTTGGTGCTATTTGATCACCTTTGTGTTTTATTTTAATTTTTTTTCGATAAATACAAAAGACCGAGTTTAAAAAAAAAAAAAATGGATATTTTACCCACTTCAGCACTGGGCCTATTCTGGCACTTCTCTCCATGTAAAAATCATAAATTTATGGCTATAAAATTACTTCAAAACACCAAACATTATATATGTTTTTGGAGCAGACACCCTAGGGAATAAGATGGCGGTCATTGCAAATTTTTATCTCGCTCGGTATTTGCGCAATAAATTTTCAAACGCCTTTTGTTTGCAAAAAATATTACAAAACAGTAAAGTTACGGCCAATTTTTTGGTATAATGTGAAAGATGTTGTTATGCTGAGTAAATAGATACCTAACATGTCACGCTTTAAAATTGCGCACACACATGGCATGACACCAAACTTCAGTAATTAAAAATCTCCCTAGGCGATGCTTTAATTTTTTTTACAGGTTACCATTTTGGCATTACAGAGGAGGTCTAGTGCTAGAATTGTTGCACTCGTTCTAACGCACGCAGCAATAACTCACATGTGTGGTTTGAACGGCGTTTACATATGTGGGCGGGACTTACGTGTGTGTTCGCTTCTGAGCGCGAGCTACCGGGGACATGGGCGTTTTTTCTTATTTTTGCTTATTTTTTTTATTTTATTTTTTTACTTTTTTGTATTTCTTACTTTTTTTTTATTTTTTTTATTTTTTTGGATCACTTTTATTCCTATTACAAGGAATGTAAACATCCCTTGTAATAGGAATGTGTGTGACAGGTCCTCTTTATGGAGAGATGCGGGGTCAATAAGACCCCGCATCTCTCCTCCAGGCTGGAAAGCATGATATTGGTCCAAAAAAAAACACCAATCTCATGCTGACAGCCGAGATCATGGCTTGGTTAACATACGGGAACACGGCGTGATGTCATAACGTCGTGCCCGCGCCTCCGACGGTCATAGAGATGACTGATGACCATCTGGTCACCAGTCATCTCCAAATCGTTCTCCGAGCCCCAGATGGCACGGGAGAGCCCGGAGAAGCACCGGATGGCGGCAAGAGGGGGGGGGGGGGGAATGTCCCCTCTCCCCGCCTATAAGAACGATCAAGCGGCGGAACTGCCACTATGATCGTTTTTATTGTGCACAGAATCGCCGGCTGAAAAGAATGATATCTGAATGATGCCTGCAACTGCAGGCATCTTTCAGATGTCACTGCCCAAAGCCAAGGATGTCATTTGACGGTGGGCGGTAGGAAACTGGTTAATATTTTTAAAAAAGGTAATTTTTCTTCTTCATTGATGTACACTGATGAGACTGCACTGATGGGCACCGATAAGGTGGCAAGGGTGGGCACTGAGAGGTGGCATTGCTATTTGGCACTGGTGGGCAGTGAGAAGTGGCACTGCTAGGTGGCAATGATAGTTGGCAGTGATGGGCACTGATAGGCAGCACTGCTAGGTGACACTGATTGGAACCAGTGGTGGGCACTGATAGGTGGCACTGGCAGGGGCTACTAATTGTCACAGATGATGCAGAATTTCCTCTTCCTCTTCGGGCCCCATGTCCCTTGCACATAAGCCGGTGATTGCCTTTTTTTATGCTCACGCTGTCGGCACAAGGAGAAAACAAAAACCATTACCCAGCTTTTGTTTACATCACGTGATCAGCTGTCATTTGCTGACAGCTGATCACATGGTAAAGGGCAGGGATCGGCCCCTTACTCGGATCTGTCATCACCTGAGTCTCAGTGACTCTGTGACCACAGCGCGCGCAAAGGGGAGGACGTTTATTGACGGACTCCCGGCAATTGAGGACCATGCTGTGGCCGACGATCAGTTATAGCGCTGATCTCAAGTGATTAAAGAGGGTCTAAGGGGGCCATTGACATGCATCACTATTCAACTTAGGAATGAGTCTTTGAAAAGTTAAACTAAATAATTTGGCCACTTTATCCTTCCAAATAATTCACTTCCTGTCACATAGCCACACAGGAAGTGAGGGAAAATCCCTAACAATGTCTTTCCTTGGGGACACACAGGTCAGTCTAAATACTTTCCCCATTATGCACATTGCACTCCAGCATATTGCGGGGTACACCACAATTTATTAGGTAGTTTGGACTGTGGGGTTTATTTACTAAAGGCAAATCTACTTTGCACTACAAGTGCACTTGCTGTATATCTGAGGGGGACATGCAAGCCAAAAAAAAAAAAAACATCTTTGCTTTTACATGATTGTAACATCCAATCACCAGTACTTTCACTCAGATTTTCAGCAGCTACACTTTTACTGCAGAGTGGATTTGTCTTTACTAAACCCCAAACTATACATTGATTTGGGGTGTACACAACAAAGTGCTAGAGTGCAATTTGCTTAATGGGGACACTAGATTGATCTGTGTGTCCCCAAGAAAAGACATTGGTAGGGTTTTACCTTCACTTCCTGTTTAGCTGTGTGACAGGAAGTGAAGCCAATATTAAGAAAAGGAGACACAAAAGCCAAACTACAAAAAATTAAAAATAAAAAATAAAAATAAAAAAACACACGCAGGGGTTCTAACACTTACTGCGTTTCCCTCAAAATGCCCACAATTAGAAATGTATGGCCTTGAGCTATTTTTAAGTGCAGTGCGCTAAATCAGTGCTTCTCAAGTACCCCCAACAGGCCATGTTTGCAGGTTTTCCTTCATCTTGCACATGTGCTTTAAATCACAGTCAATGGTTTTGATTTTTGGACAGCAATTCTCGATAAGATAAATTCACAAAACATGTCCTGTTGCGGGTACTTGAGGACTGAGGCTGAGAACCACTGCAGTAAAAAAGGAAAATTGAATACTTACCGCTCTGTATTTTTCATTTCCTGGTGACGCTCCATGGCAGCACACAATCCATGCATATGCTAGCATGAAGGCACCAGATTAGACAAATCACACCAGTTTTGTTTTGACATGCCAATCAGCTGTCACATTTGTTGCAAAGAAAACACAAAACAAACATCAAAACTTTGCATCAAATTTTATTGTTCAACAAAACAAAAGGGAAGGCAAAATAAAAAACATGGTCAATTTGAAACAGTTACAGACTCAACATCTTGAGCAATTTTTGGCCAAAGAAATGCAGCACAGACAATTAAATCAAAGTGAACAAACAACACACATTAACAACATCAGAATTATTTCAGGGGAACATTTTCCCCACACAAAAAATATACAATCCACAAAAGTTAACCAATCACCTGTTTTGCAAAGACATAACAAATAAAATACATGTGTTACAAACTCGATAAGGACACCAACATGTACATTTTGCCCCCCCCCCCCCCACACACACACACACACACACTTGCCTCTTCTCAGGGCAAGCGACCGAATGCTCTGTGAGCTTTATATAACATATGTTTGTGTGCTAATGAGGCAATTGAAAACACATGCACAGTCCATGAAATACCCAAAATGCAAGTTCACTCAATGTAGAGACTGAAATTCGAAGTGGGTACACCTGTTAAGGATGTCCTTCAATTACTAACCCATAAAAACACTCTCTGAGCATGCCCAGAAATACCCAGGTGCTGTTCACACAAAAAGCACCCAAAAAAAAAACTAACTGGCTGGACATGTGCAGAATAGGGATGAGCTTCGTGTTCGAGTCGAACATACGTTCGACTCGAACATCGGCTGTTCGATCGTTCGACGAAGATCGAACGATTTGGGCCGTTCGCGCCAAATTCGAGTGACGCGAACGGCCCACAATGCACTACGCCATCGCAGTGTCATCCAGGCGCTGTGATTGGCCAAGCATGCACTGTGACCCCGCATGCTTGGCCAATCACAGCGCCGGCAGCGAGGAGAGCAATGATTGGCCACAGGCAGGATGCCTGTGGCCAATTATTGCTGAGGGTGTTTAGTACACACCCCACACTATAAAAGGCCGCCAGCACGGCGGCCTAGTGTAGTGTGTTCCGGAGCAGGGATAGAGCAGCATAGGCAGGGACAGTGACTTTTATTTCTTTCTTGCTTAACCTGGATTCCTTTAGTTTAGGGAAAGAGAAGGATAGGTAGGGAGAGTGTCAGTGTGTTTTGTGCTTGTGCTATATTGTGCTTAAAAAAAACATTTTTTCTAGGGACAGAAAACTGTAGGTAGGGAGAGTGTGTCAGTTTCTTTCACTGTCAAAGTCCTTGTTTCCAGGGACCTGGAAGGACAGTGAGTGAATTCTCCTTGTGCTAAATTGTGCTTAAAAAAAACATTTTTTCTAGGGACAGAAAACTGTAGGTAGGGAGAGTGTGTCAGTTTCTTTCACTGTCAAAGTCCTTGTTTCCAGGGACCTGGAAGGACAGTGAGTGAATTCTCCTTGTGCTAAATTGTGCTTAAAAAAAACATTTTTTCTAGGGACAGAAAACTGTAGGTAGGGAGAGTGTGTCAGTTTCTTTCACTGTCAAAGTCCTTGTTTCCAGGGACCTGGAAGGACAGTGAGTGAATTCTCCTTGTGCTAAATTGTGCTTAAAAAAAACATTTTTTCTAGGGACAGAAAACTGTAGGTAGGGAGAGTGTGTCAGTTTCTTTCACTGTCAAAGTCCTTGTTTCCAGGGACCTGGAAGGACAGTGAGTGAATTCTCCTTGTGCTAAATTGTGCTTAAAAAAAACATTTTTTCTAGGGACAGAAAACTGTAGGTAGGGAGAGTGTGTCAGTTTCTTTCACTGTCAAAGTCCTTGTTTCCAGGGACCTGGAAGGACAGTGAGTGAATTCTCCTTGTGCTAAATTGTGCTTAAAAAAAACATTTTTTCTAGGGACAGAAAACTGTAGGTAGGGAGAGTGTGTCAGTTTCTTTCACTGTCAAAGTCCTTGTTTCCAGGGACCTGGAAGGACAGTGAGTGAATTCTCCTTGTGCTAAATTGTGCTTAAAAAAAACATTTTTTCTAGGGACAGAAAACTGTAGGTAGGGAGAGTGTGTCAGTTTCTTTCACTGTCAAAGTCCTTGTTTCCAGGGACCTGGAAGGACAGTGAGTGAATTCTCCTTGTGCTAAATTGTGCTTAAAAAAAACATTTTTTCTAGGGACAGAAAACTGTAGGTAGGGAGAGTGTGTCAGTTTCTTTCACTGTCAAAGTCCTTGTTTCCAGGGACCTGGAAGGACAGTGAGTGAATTCTCCTTGTGCTAAATTGTGCTTAAAAAAAACATTTTTTCTAGGGACAGAAAACTGTAGGTAGGGAGAGTGTGTCAGTTTCTTTCACTGTCAAAGTCCTTGTTTCCAGGGACCTGGAAGGACAGTGAGTGAATTCTCCTTGTGCTAAATTGTGCTTAAAAAAAACATTTTTTCTAGGGACAGAAAACTGTAGGTAGGGAGAGTGTGTCAGTTTCTTTCACTGTCAAAGTCCTTGTTTCCAGGGACCTGGAAGGACAGTGAGTGAATTCTCCTTGTGCTAAATTGTGCTTAAAAAAAACATTTTTTCTAGGGACAGAAAACTGTAGGTAGGGAGAGTGTGTCAGTTTCTTTCACTGTCAAAGTCCTTGTTTCCAGGGACCTGGAAGGACAGTGAGTGAATTCTCCTTGTGCTAAATTGTGCTTAAAAAAAACATTTTTTCTAGGGACAGAAAACTGTAGGTAGGGAGAGTGTGTCAGTTTCTTTCACTGTCAAAGTCCTTGTTTCCAGGGACCTGGAAGGACAGTGAGTGAATTCTCCTTGTGCTAAATTGTGCTTAAAAAAAACATTTTTTCTAGGGACAGAAAACTGTAGGTAGGGAGAGTGTGTCAGTTTCTTTCACTGTCAAAGTCCTTGTTTCCAGGGACCTGGAAGGACAGTGAGTGAATTCTCCTTGTGCTAAATTGTGCTTAAAAAAAACATTTTTTCTAGGGACAGAAAACTGTAGGTAGGGAGAGTGTGTCAGTTTCTTTCACTGTCAAAGTCCTTGTTTCCAGGGACCTGGAAGGACAGAGAGTGAATTCTCCTTGTGCTAAATTGTGCTTAAAAAAAACATTTTTTCTAGGGACAGAAAACTGTAGGTAGGGAGAGTGTGTCAGTTTCTTTCACTGTCAAAGTCCTTGTTTCCAGGGACCTGGAAGGACAGTGAGTGAATTCTCCTTGTGCTAAATTGTGCTTAAAAAAAACATTTTTTCTAGGGACAGAAAACTGTAGGTAGGGAGAGTGTGTCAGTTTCTTTCACTGTCAAAGTCCTTGTTTCCAGGGACCTGGAAGGACAGTGAGTGAATTCTCCTTGTGCTAAATTGTGCTTAAAAAAAACATTTTTTCTAGGGACAGAAAACTGTAGGTAGGGAGAGTGTGTCAGTTTCTTTCACTGTCAAAGTCCTTGTTTCCAGGGACCTGGAAGGACAGTGAGTGAATTCTCCTTGTGCTAAATTGTGCTTAAAAAAAACATTTTTTCTAGGGACAGAAAACTGTAGGTAGGGAGAGTGTGTCAGTTTCTTTCACTGTCAAAGTCCTTGTTTCCAGGGACCTGGAAGGACAGTGAGTGAATTCTCCTTGTGCTAAATTGTGCTTAAAAAAAACATTTTTTCTAGGGACAGAAAACTGTAGGTAGGGAGAGTGTGTCAGTTTCTTTCACTGTCAAAGTCCTTGTTTCCAGGGACCTGGAAGGACAGTGAGTGAATTCTCCTTGTGCTAAATTGTGCTTAAAAAAAACATTTTTTCTAGGGACAGAATACTGTAGGTAGGGAGAGTGTGTCAGTTTCTTTCACTGTCAAAGTCCTTGTTTCCAGGGACCTGGAAGGACAGTGAGTGAATTCTCCTTGTGCTAAATTGTGCTTAAAAAAACATTTTTTCTAGGGACAGAAAACTGTAGGTAGGGAGAGTGTGTCAGTTTCTTTCACTGTCAAAGTCCTTGTTTCCAGGGACCTGGAAGGACAGTGAGTGAATTCTCCTTGTGCTAAATTGTGCTTAAAAAAAACATTTTTTCTAGGGACAGAAAACTGTAGGTAGGGAGAGTGTGTCAGTTTCTTTCACTGTCAAAGTCCTTGTTTCCAGGGACCTGGAAGGACAGTGAGTGAATTCTCCTTGTGCTAAATTGTGCTTAAAAAAAACATTTTTTCTAGGGACAGAAAACTGTAGGTAGGGAGAGTGTGTCAGTTTCTTTCACTGTCAAAGTCCTTGTTTCCAGGGACCTGGAAGGACAGTGAGTGAATTCTCCTTGTGCTAAATTGTGCTTAAAAAAAACATTTTTTCTAGGGACAGAAAACTGTAGGTAGGGAGAGTGTGTCAGTTTCTTTCACTGTCAAAGTCCTTGTTTCCAGGGACCTGGAAGGACAGTGAGTGAATTCTCCTTGTGCTAAATTGTGCTTAAAAAAAACATTTTTTCTAGGGACAGAAAACTGTAGGTAGGGAGAGTGTGTCAGTTTCTTTCACTGTCAAAGTCCTTGTTTCCAGGGACCTGGAAGGACAGTGAGTGAATTCTCCTTGTGCTAAATTGTGCTTAAAAAAAACATTTTTTCTAGGGACAGAAAACTGTAGGTAGGGAGAGTGTGTCAGTTTCTTTCACTGTCAAAGTCCTTGTTTCCAGGGACCTGGAAGGACAGTGAGTGAATTCTCCTTGTGCTAAATTGTGCTTAAAAAAAACATTTTTTCTAGGGACAGAAAACTGTAGGTAGGGAGAGTGTGTCAGTTTCTTTCACTGTCAAAGTCCTTGTTTCCAGGGACCTGGAAGGACAGTGAGTGAATTCTCCTTGTGCTAAATTGTGCTTAAAAAAAACATTTTTTCTAGGGACAGAAAACTGTAGGTAGGGAGAGTGTGTCAGTTTCTTTCACTGTCAAAGTCCTTGTTTCCAGGGACCTGGAAGGACAGTGAGTGAATTCTCCTTGTGCTAAATTGTGCTTAAAAAAAACATTTTTTCTAGGGACAGAAAACTGTAGGTAGGGAGAGTGTGTCAGTTTCTTTCACTGTCAAAGTCCTTGTTTCCAGGGACCTGGAAGGACAGTGAGTGAATTCTCCTTGTGCTAAATTGTGCTTAAAAAAAACATTTTTTCTAGGGACAGAAAACTGTAGGTAGGGAGAGTGTGTCAGTTTCTTTCACTGTCAAAGTCCTTGTTTCCAGGGACCTGGAAGGACAGTGAGTGAATTCTCCTTGTGCTAAATTGTGCTTAAAAAAAACATTTTTTCTAGGGACAGAAAACTGTAGGTAGGGAGAGTGTGTCAGTTTCTTTCACTGTCAAAGTCCTTGTTTCCAGGGACCTGGAAGGACAGTGAGTGAATTCTCCTTGTGCTAAATTGTGCTTAAAAAAAACATTTTTTCTAGGGACAGAAAACTGTAGGTAGGGAGAGTGTGTCAGTTTCTTTCACTGTCAAAGTCCTTGTTTCAAGGGACAGAGAAGGACACCTGAAGGTAGCCCTTATTGCTTTTTTCCCATCTCCCTGCAGGCCATCTATTAGAATGTCTGGAAGGCAAACAAGGAGAGGCAGACAGTCAGGAGGCAATAAAAGAGGGCAAGCAGGCTCTGTGTCTGGGGGCAACAGTGCTGGTCGTGGACGCGGTGCATTGTCATCAGCACATGGCCATGGGACACACTTGTCCTTCTTTTCGGCAGCTGGACATGTTGAGCCACATCATGCCGAAGACTTGGTAGAGTGGATGACCAAGCCCTCCTTCTCCTCCTCATCCTCTCTCACCCAGGCTCAGGGTACTGGAAAAGCAGCTGCCAAAGCGTCCTCTTCCCTGGTATCAATGTCAGACTCATCATCAGTCACTCCTTCCCTAGACCCACCATGTCCTCCTCCTGAGGAGTCCCCCGAACTGTTTCAGCACAGTGTTGGGTACATGCTCCAGGAGGATGCCCAGCGTTTCGAAGGGTCTGATGATGAAACCCAGCTAGAGGAAGGCAGTAGCGTGAGAGCAGACAGAGGGGATGCTCAAGAAGGACACCAATCTGGCAGTCATGTTCCAGCAGCTGCAGCATACTGCCAGATTGGCTCCAGTGATGAGGAGGGAGGTGATGATGAGGTCACTGACTCCACGTGGGTGCCTAATAGGAGAGAGGAGGAGGAGGAGGATGAGGAGGAGGCACATCTCCAACGAGGCAGGATGCCCTTTGGTGGCCAGCGTAAGGGCAGTACACCGACGGAATCACACCGCAGAGCTCCGCCTGTGCAGGGCGCTGCCTCTGCCCGTCATTCAAAAAGTTCTTTGGTGTGGGCCTTTTTTGAGGCTAGTGCATCAGATCGCACAGCTGCTGTTTGCAACATATGTCTCAAGCGTATATCGCGTGGCCAAAACATCAGCCGCTTGGGTACCACATGCCTGACCAGACATATGTTGACCTGCCATGCAGCTCGTTGGCAAGCCTACCTGAAAGACCCACACCAAAGAACAAAGCGGACCTCTCCTTGCACCGCATCAGCTGGGATCTCCAACCCCACTATAACTTCAGTCCTCTCTGAAACATGCACTGAGAGGAATGAAGGTGTAGAATTAGGTGTGTCACAGCCAAGTACTTGCGGCCACTCTGCTAGCAGTACACCGACGTCCGATTCTAGCAGGCAAATTTCCCTGCCCCAGCTGCTGGACCGTCGAAAGAAGTTCACTCCCAGCCATCCACATGCCCAGCGGTTGAATGCTAGCTTGGCTAAATTGCTAGCGCTTCAACTGCTGCCTTTTCAGTTGGTAGACTCGGCCCCCTTCCGTGAGTTTGTGCAATGTGCGGTTCCTCAGTGGCAGGTTCCCAAACGCCACTTTTTCTCACGGAAGGCTATTCCGGCTCTCTACCGGCATGTGGAAGGCAATGTCTTGGCCTCGCTGGACAGGGCGGTCAGCGGTAAGGTGCATATTACCGCTGACTCATGGTCCAGCAGGCATGGACAGGGACGTTACCTTTCTTTCACGGCCCATTGGGTCACTCTTTTGGCAGCTGGGAAGGATGCAGGACAAGGTGCAGTAGTGTTGGAGGTTGTCCCACCGCCACGCCTCCAAAATGCTACTACTGGTTGTGACACACCTCTCTCCTCCACCCCCTCCTCTTCTTCTTCCTCCATGGCCTCTTCCTGTGGTTTGTCCTATGAACCAGCGGTGCTCCGTAGCCGTTCACGGGGCTACGCAAGTACGCAGGCAAAAAGATGCCATGCCGTGCTTGCGCTGGTGTGTTTGGGGGACAGAAGCCACACTGGGGCAGAGGTCCTGTCTGCTCTGCAGGGCCAGGCCGAGAGGTGGTTGACGCCACGCCAGCTTAAGCCAGGAATGGTGGTTTGCGACAATGGCACCAACCTCCTCTCCGCCCTCCGACAGGGACAACTGACCCATGTGCCCTGTGTGGCTCACGTCCTTAACCTGGTGGTGCAGCGGTTCTTGGGCAGGTACCCGGGCTTACAGGATGTCCTGAGGCAGGCCAGGAAAGTCTGTGTGCATTTCCGCAGATCTTATAATGCCAGTGCTCGCCTGGCTGAGCTGCAAAAGGAGTTGAACCTGCCCAAGAACCGCCTTATATGTGACATGCCCACCAGGTGGAACTCAACGTTGGCCATGCTGCAGCGGCTGCACACGCAGCAGAGGGCCATCAATGAGTACCTGTGCGACTACGGCACCAGGACAGGGTCAGGGGAGCTTGTTTTTTTTTCTCCACGCCAGTGGGGCATGATCAGGGATGCATGCACTGTCCTGGCACCATTTGAGGAGGCCACGAGGATGGTGAGCAGTGACAGTGCATGCATCAGTGACACTGTACCTCTTGTCCACCTGTTGGAGCACACGCTGCGTGGAATAATGGACAGGGCACTTGAGGCAGAACAGAGGCAGGAAGAGGAGGACTTCCTTGCCTCTCAAGGCCCCCTTTACCCAGACAGTGTTCCTTCTGTCCCACCCATCGCACAGGAAGAGGAGGAGGAGGAGGAGGAGGAGGAGGATTGTGTCAGCATGGAGGTGGAGGCTGGCACTCAGCATCATCAGCAGCAGTCTTTTAGGGATGATTTACAGTCCCAAGAAACCAGTGGACTTGTACGTGGCTGGGAGGAGGTGGCTGCGGATCATGTCGTCCTTAGTGACCCAGAGGACTCCGGAGCGAATGCCTCAGCAAACCTACGCTGCATGGCCTCCCTGATCCTGCAAAGTCTGCGGAAGGATCCTCGTATTCTTCGGATCAAGGAGAGGGACCATTACTGGCTGGCCACTCTCCTTGATCCACGGTACAAGGGTAAGGTTGCGGACCTTATGTTACCGTCGCAGAGGGAGCAGAGGATGAGACAACTCCGGGAGGCCTTGCAGAAAGGTCTGTGCAACGCGTTCCCAGAGACTGGGAGGTTACAAACTCCTGGTCCTGGACAACGAGTTGCTGAGGCTTCGGCCAGTCAAAGAAGGAGCGGTGGGGAAGGTGGCCGTCTGACCGATGCGTTCAGACAATTCTTTAGTCCGCAGCCCCAAAGTATGATCGGTTCCAGCAACCATCGCCAGCGTCTGATAAACATGGTGCAGGAATATCTAGGGGCAAGGTCAGACTTGGACACCTTCCCCACCGAAAATCCTCTGGCTTACTGGGTCTTGAGGATGGATCACTGGCCAGAGCTTGCACAGTATGCAATTGAGCTACTGGCCTGTCCTGCATCCAGCGTTCTTTCGGAACGCACATTCAGTGCTGCTGGAGGATTTGTCACGGATCACAGGGTGCGCCTGTCCACCGACTCGGTTGATTGACTGACTTTCATCAAGATGAACCAGTCTTGGATCACCACCAGCTACCACACACCTGATGCTGATATAACAGACTAATTGATTTTAACATGTCACATCCCTTCAAGACTGATGCTGATGCTGAGTGCCTGTGCTGTTATGTTGACTGGCTATCCTCCTCCTCCGAGTCCTCAATGATACGATTGATGATGATAGCTTGGAAGATCATTTTTGTTTATGGGTGCCGCCACCAGTGGCTAAGGCCCAATTTTTCAGCCCCTGTTTTACAGGGGCGTGTAATTACAATTTTTTTAGCAATAATTTGCCATAGGGCTCATTGCTGTGCTCCAAGTACAGTATCTGTGAGGGGTTGGAGTGTTGTGGCACCAGTGCCTAAGGCCCAATTTTTCAGCCCCTGTTTAACAGGGGCGTGTCATTACAATTTTTGAAGCAATACTTTGCAACAGGGCTCATTGCTGTGCTCCAAGTACAGTATCTGTGAGGGGTTGTAGTGTTGTGCCACCAGTGCCTAAGGCCCAATTTTTCAGCCCCTGTTCAACAGGGGCATGCAATTACAATTCTTGATCTAATAATTCACAGCAGGGTCCATTGCTGCACCCACCAAGAGTAACTCTGAGGGCTTACAGTCTTGTGGCAACGCCACCACCACCACCACCACGAAAGGCCCAATTTTTCAGCCCCTGTTCAAAAGGGGCATGTAATTACAATTCTTGATCTAATAATTCACAGCAGGGCCCATTGCTGCACCCACCAAGAGTAACTGTCAGGGCTTACAGTGTTGTGGCACCAGCACCACCATCAAAGCCCCAATTTTTACTACCACTGTTCAACAATTATATGTAATTAAAATTCCTGATATAATAGTTGACAGCAGGGCGTTCCAGCACCAACCAAGAGTAACTGAGTGCTTACAGTGTTGTGCCAACACCAACAACTAAGGGGCCTATTTCTGCAGAGTATATACGGCAGGTCCCTACTTTCAAACATCCAACTTACAAACGACTCCTACTTGCAAACGAAAGAAGACAACAGGAAGTGAGAGGAAATCTACCCCTAGAAAGGAAAATTCTCTCCTGTAAGAATAAATATGGGAGAAAGGGGTCTCATCTGTACTGATGCTTTATCAGCAATCCTTGTTTCAAGAAAAACACCACATTTCAAAAACAGTTGTCATTGGGACGGAAAGTGAGGTGAAATGTTCTGAACAGGGGCACAGACAGCAAAACAAATGTTACAGGGGTGATAACCCTTACCTATGTTTCCCAAAAAGTTTAAAAATAGATTTTTGGGCTGGAGCTACACTTCAACAATGTACCTGTTCAAAATTACAAACAGATTCTACATAAGAACAAACCTACAGTCCCTGTCTTGTATGCACCGCCTGTATACGGCTGTTCAGAGTATATAGGGCCTTTTTTATTTTATGTGCGGGGTTCCCCTTAATATCCATACAAGACCCAAAGGGGCTGGTAATGGGCTGGGGTAGGGGGGGGGTCATGGGGTAGCTATGCCATTTTTCTTAAAGAATTTCATCCATATTACCGGGACCAGACATTACATTAAAGCCGCAAGCAGTTTTAAATGGCTTTTTTTTCCTTTAGAAGTGTCATTTTGTGCAGGGACAGTTCTAAACACGGGAAACACGTGGCACTTCACAGGCATACTTTAGACACCCCCCAGGTACGATATTTAAAGGAATATTTGACTTTTTTTTTTTCACTTTATGCATCATTAAAATGACTGCTCCCGAAAAACGACCGTTTTTAAAACTTCTTTTTGCATTGATACATGTCCCCTGGTGCAGAACCCGGGTTCCCAAACCCTATTTATGACAATAACATGCATAATAGTTGTTATAATTAGCACTTTAGAATTCGAACGTTCGCATCCATTGTATTTAATAGGGTTCTAATGTTCGTTCGAACTTTCGGTCCGTTCGCGGGTTCTGGTGCGAACCGAACCCGGGGGTGTTCGGCTCATCACTAGTGCAGAACAACACCAATGCAGCTAGCAAAAAATAACCCCCCCCCCCCCGTCCAAAATTAAGCACATCATCCAGCATGCTACAAAATTAGAGATGGGACAATCACCCCTCCCCCCACCAACAAATGCCATTGCAGTCTATGGGAACTGACTTGTTAATTTTGCTAGTCCCCACTTGGCTGGCTTATCTTCTAGTTATTGGCCTTAAAATGGGGGCCCAGGTCCCACCCTAAGGGACATATATCAATGTCACCAATTTGGAAAACACCAAAAACAAAACAAGGAGAAGTGCCTTTAAATATGCCAAATTGCTTAAGGGCCATTTCACACCACATGCAGTGCATTGCGTTTTTTATGCATCCAAAATGCATGGAAAGTTGGTTATATGGTTCTAAATGGCAGTGTTTGTTCCAGTGCGTTCCAGTTCCACCAAAAAAGTAGAACATGCTGCATTTTACCTGCACTGGACTGTACTGGAACGCATCAAAACGCATCATAAACGCACTGGAACGCACAGGAACACACCTAAATGCACCAAAAACGCACTGGAACACACTTGTCCTTATTTATGGTTAATAAAAAAGAGGGGTGAAAAAAAAGCACTGGACTGCATCAAAAACGTATCAAAAATGCACTGGAACGCATGAAAAACGTGCATGCAGAAAAGCACCTGGAACGCATCCGGATTGTGTTTCTATGGTGTGAAATGGCCCTAGTTCACACCATAGAAACGCAGTCTGGGTGCGTTCCAGGTGCTTTTCTGCATGCGCGTTTTTGACACATTCCAGTGCATTTTTGATGCGTTTTTGATGCAGTCCAGTGTTTTTTCCCCCCTCTTTTCACTTAGGACAAGTGTGTTGCAGTGCATCTTGGGTGCATTTAGGTGCGTTCTGGTGCATTCCAGTGCATTTTTGGTACGTTCCGTTGCGTTTTTGATGTGTTTGATGTGTTTTTTGATGTGTTTTACTGTGGTCCAGTACAGTTCTGTACCTAAAAAATGCAGCATGACCAATTTTTTTTTTGCTTTCTGAAACGCACTGGAACGGACTGCAGTGGTGTGAACTATGCCATTGGCATTAATGTGATCAACTTTCTTTGCGTTTTTCAGGCATCAAAAAAACGCACTGCACTGCATCCGGTGTGAACTGGCCCTAAATATCATACCGGGGGTGTCTATAGTATGCCTGTAAAGTAGCACATGTTTTCCATGTTTATAACAGTTGGAGAGCAAAATGACATTTCTAAAGTAAAATAATAGTAATTCAAAAGTCCTTGCGGCTGTAATGAATTGCTGGCTCCCGTCAATACAGATAAAAGTCATTGAAAGTCTTTGATTACACAAAAAAAAAAGCATGAGGGTTCCCCCAAATTCCATAACCAGGCCCTTCAGGTCTGGAATGGATATTAAGGGGAACCCCGCTGCAAATGTAAAAAAAAAATGACGCGAGGTTCCCCCCAAATATCCATACCATGTTGATGGGGACAAGGGCCTCATCCCCACAACCCTTGCCCGGGGGTTCTGCGGGCGGGGGGCTTATCGGAATCTGGAAGACCCCCAGATCCCGGCCCCCCCTGTGTGAAATGGTAATGGGGTACAAATGTACCCCTACCATTTCACAAAAAGTGTAAAAAATGTAAAAAATGACAAGAGCCGGTTTTTGACAATTTCTTTATTAATGTCTTCTCCTTTCTTCCATCTTCTTCTTCCTTCTTCCATCTTCTTCCATCTTCTTCTTCTTCCATCTTCTTCCATCTTCTTCTTTTCTCCATTCGGGTTTCTTCCTCCATCTTCATCTTCCTCTTCATCTTTATCTTCATCCTCATCTTCATCTTCATCTTCCTTCTTCCTTCGGTCTTCTCGTCCGCATCTTGCTCCGGCGTCTTCCCTTCTTCTTTCTTCTCCGGCCGCTCCGTTTGAATTGGAGGTTCCCGCTGTGCGAAGCTTGAGTTCTTCAGTTCCCCATCGGGTCCGCTTACACCCGGTGACCCCGCCCCCCTCTGACGCACATGGATTTCACGGGGACTTTCCCCGTGGTGTCAGAGGGGAGCGGAGCCACCAGGGGGCAGCGGACCAAGTGGCGAACTGAGGCGTCGCACAGCGGGAACCTCCAATTCAAACGGAGCGGCCGAAGAAGAAAAAGGGAAGACGCCGGAGCAAGATGCGGACGAGAAGACCGAAAGAAGAAGGAAGATGAAGATGAAGAAACCCGAATGGAGAAAAGAAGAAGATGGAAGAAGAAGGAAGAAGAAGAAGATGGAAGAAGAAGATGGAAGAAAGGAGAAGACATTAATAAAGGAATTGTCTAAAACCGGCTCTTGTCATTTTTTACATTTTTTGACACTTTCTTTGTGAAATGGTAGGGGTACCCCTTACCAATTCACATAGGGGGGGGCGGGATCTGGGGGTCCCCTTTGTTAAAGGGGTCTTCCAGATTCCGATAAGCCCCCCGCCCGCAGACCCCCACAACCACCGGGCAAGGGTTGTGGGGATGAGGCCCTTGTCCCCATCAACATGGGGACATCCTCCCCATGTTGAGGGCATGTGGCCTGGTACGGTTCAGGAGGGAGGGGGGGGCGCTCTCGTCCCCCCCTTTTCCCCTGCTGCCGGCCAGGTTACGTGCTCGGATAAGGGTCTGGTGTGGATTTTTGGGGGGACTCCACGCCATATTTTTTTTAAATTTGGGGTGGAGTTCCCCTTAAAATCCATGCCAGATCTGAAGGGCCTGGTATGGATATTTGGGGGGAACCCCACATCATTTTTTTTTTAATTTGCAGCGGGGTTCCCCTTAATATCCATTCCAGACCTGAAGGGCCTGGTTATGGAATTTGGGGGGACCCCCACGCTTTTTTTTTTTGGTTAGCAAACACTTTCAATGACTTTTCTCTATATTGCAGGGAGCCGACAATTCATTATAGCCGCGGCTGCTTTTAAATGCCTTTTTTTTCCTTTAGAAATGTCATTTTGCTGGCGCACTGGAAAGTTCAGAGCTGCGCCTGTTCAACTTATGCAAATTGATTTACGTGACTTGACATTTACTAAGATTTTGCCGGCGCAGTGTCCCGGCGCATTTGAACCATTGAAATTCCTGCGCTGAGCTCAAAAAAACCTCCCGCAGCTCGAATCGTACTTGCCGGCGCAGCGGGCTGGTTTTGAAAAAGTTACTTTATCACTCAATTTTGGCCATGTTTGTTATTTGGGCAGGTGTCCCTACACTTCCTCACATCACCCCATGTCTCCCCCATTATATTCTCACTTCCAACTTCTTTATATTTATATTTTAACATGCTGTGCGCCAGGTCCATAGTGGCGCACTGAGCGCCTCCTCCCGTCCTCCGACAACACTATAGTAAATGGGAAATAGGGCTGCGCTACAGGCGCTAATGTTTTGTAAATACCAAAACAGCCATTGCGCACGCAGATGCGCCAATACTCATGGCGCAAACGTTTTGTAAATCAGCCCCTATGTGTCCTAGATAGTGTACTGAGGACTGGTAGAACTGACACTTTTCTGGTGAAAGCTTGAGCCCCTCGTCACTGAGTCTCTTCAGGACTTTCTCCAGCCTTTCTTCATGCTCCTCAAGAGTCCTTCCAAAGACAATGATGTCATCTAAGTACACCAGGACTTCAATAAGGTGCATGTCCCCCACCGTCTTCTCCATCAGCCTCTGGAAAGTGGCAGGGGCCCCCGACAGGCCCTGAGGCATTCTGTTGAACTCATAGAACCCTATCAGGGTGATGAAAGCCATTTTCTCTCGGTCTTCAGGATGCATGGGGATTTGGTAGTACAAACTCTTCAGGTCCATAACGCTGAACCACTTGGCTTCTGACAGGCTCTGCAGAGCATCCTCAATCCTGGGAGTGGTGTACTGATCAGGTATGGTCCTCCTATTGAGAGTCCTGTAGTCTATGCACAGTCTCAATGAGCAATTTTTCTTCCGGACTACCACAATAGGGGAGCATACGGGCTCCTGGATTCTCTAATCACTCCAGTTCTCTTAAGTTCGGCCAACTGCTCACGCAGGTCTTCCAGATCAGCGAGAGGAACTCGCCTGACCCTTTCCCGAAAGGGTTTGTCTTCCTATAGACGGATCCTATGGGTAGCACTCCTTGCACACCCTACATCAAACTCGTCTTTTGAGAAGATGTTTCTCCATCTGGTCAGTTGGGCCTTGGCTCTCTCCTTCCACTTCGGTGGTAAGGTGGTGTCTTCCAGGCACAACCCCTCCAGAGTCTCTCCTTCAGCTTGCTTCAATTCCGACATGGAGTAGCTGGGTTTACTCTGCCCAACAATACTCGGCTGGAATCTTCATAGGAGAACTGGAGGTATTCCTGATGCTCATTGGAATCTGGCCCTTTGACTTCTTCAACGCTCTCAAAGGGACCACTTCGGGAATCACTTCCAACCCTGGTTGAGTATCCAGGGAGTCTGTTTCCAGGACAACGAAGGGGCCAGGTTGCTTCCATGAGAGTTTTACAACAGCCCAAAGGCAGGTTATCTCACCAGGCTGTAATGTTCTCTCTTCTCTTGACAGTCTCCAGACTTTTCCTACCCCTTCTTCTGGGGCCTTTTTCTCCAGAACCAAATTTCGGTAGACCTGTTGCAACATGGGGTGGAAACCGGCAACTGAAGCCCCTTGTTCTTGCACTATGGGGTCCAATAGTCTCCTGACCAGGTCAGTGTTGGTTCCTATGATTAGGGAACTTCTACTGGCTCCTTGTGGGCGAGGACAGACCACTGCAAGAGTGTCGAAAACTTCTGCTTTTCCTGTTACAGAGGGATCGAATGCCAGTCTGATTGAAACGTAGCCGTCATAAGGGAAACTCAGTGTGCCAATTCCCCATATCTCAAAGTCATCGAGTTTCTGTAGAGGCATGTGGCTCAGGTGTTTTTTATAAAAGTCTCTGTACAAGAGTGTCACTTGGGCTCCCGTGTCCAGGAGGGCTCTGGTGTAAACTCCTTCCACTTGGACAGGGACTAGTGGAGAGGGTCCCACCAGCCTGTCCGGAAAACTCTCCCGAGGCGGCGTCTTCTTTGGACTCTGGAGTTTTTCCTTAGGATTCTTCTTCCACTTGTCTCTGGATCTTAACCCCTTTTGGGCCTGGTATGCATTGATTCCCTGCAGGTTGTTAGACTTTAACTCCTGACAGGGGGTATTGAGTGGTTTTTGGGGGGCTCTGTTCCCCTTTCTCTGTATTCTTTTCTCTTTCTGAACCTTAGTGGAGCTTTCTGTGAACAGCGGGCGCCCGGCTGACTCCTTCACCGGGGCCCTCTGAAGTTTTCCGCCGGCTTGCGGTATCTGGATGCAACTTCATTTGGGCTGGGGCATTCTGCTCTGACATGCCCGATTCCCCCACAATTGAAGCATGTTATCAACCTCTTAGGCTTCTGTATTAGTTCTGTATTGGAGCTAGGAGTTTTTTTTGGTACCTCTGGCATGTTCTTATTGTGTAGCGTGGAGGCCTGGCTGGTCAGTAGGGATGAGCCGAACACCCGCCGGTTCGGTTCGCACCAGAACCTTTGAACGGACCGAAAGTTCGTGCGAACGTTAGAACCCTATTAAATACAATGGACGTGAACGTTCGAAATCTAAAGTGCTAATTATAACGACTAATATACATGTTATTGTCCTAAAAAGGGTTTGGGGACCCGGGTTCTGCCCCAGGGGACATGTATCAATGCAAAAATAAGTTTTAAAAACTGAAGTTTTTTCTGGAGCAGTCATTTTAATGATGCATAAAGTGAAAAAAAAAAAGTGAAATATTCCTTTAAATATCGTACCTGGGGGGTGTCTAAAGTATGCCCGTGAAGTGGCATGTGTTTCCTGTGTTTAGAACTGTCCCTGCACAAAATGACATTTGTAAAGGAAAAAAAGCCATTTAAAACTGCTTGCGGCTTTAATGTCATGTCTGGTCCCGGTAATATGGATGAAAATCTTTGAGAAGAATGGCATGGCTACCCCACCAGCCCACCCCGCCCCCCTACCCCAGCCCATTACCATCCCCGTTGGGTTTTGTATGCATATTAAGGGGAACCCCGCACACAAAATAAAAAAGGCCCTATATACTCTGAACAGCAGTATACAGGCGGGGCAAACAAGACAGAGACTGTAGGTTTGTTCTTAAGTAGAATCTGTTTGTAATTTTGAACACGTACATTGTTTAAGTGTAGCTTCAGCCAAAAAATCTATTTTTAAGCTTTTTGGAAAACATAGGGAAGGGTTATCACCCCTGTAACATTTGTTTTGCTGTCTGTGCCCCTTGTTCAGAACATTTCACCTCACTTTCCGTCCCAATAACAAATGTTTTTGAAAAGTGGGGTTTTTATTGAAACAAGGATTGGTGATAAAGCATCAGTAGAGAGGAGACACCTTTTTCCCATATTAACTCTTACAGGAGAGAATTTCCCTTCCTAGGGGTAGATTTCCTCTCACTTCCTGTTGTCTCCTTCCGTTTGCAAGTAGGAGTCGTTTGTAAGTTGGATGTTTGAAAGTAGGGGCCTGCCGTATATACTCTGCTGAAATTTGCCCCTTACATGTTGGTGTTGCCACAACACTGTGAGCCCTCACAGTTATTCTTGGTGGGCGCTGGAACGCCCTGCTGTGAACTATTATATCAGGAATTGTATTTACATTCCATTGTTGAACAGTGGTAGGAAAAATTGGGCCTTTGGTGGTGGTGCTGGTGCCACAACACTGTAAGCCCTCACAGTTACTCTTCGTGGGCGCATGAATGGGCCCTGCTGTGAATTATTAGATCAAGAATTGTAATTGCGTGGCCCTGTTGAAGAGGGGCTGAAAAATTGGGCCTTTGGTGGTGGTGGTGGTGGTGGTGTCACAACACTGTAAGCCCTCACAGTTACTCTTGGTGGGCGCATGAATAATGGGCCCTGCTGTGAATTATTAGATCAAGAATTGTAATTACATGCCCCTGTTAAACAGGGGCAGAAAAATTGGGCCTTAGGCACTGGTGCCACAACACTGCAACCCCTCACAGATACTGTACTTGGAGCACAGCAATGAGCCCTGTTGCAAAGTATTGCATAACATTTTTTAATTACATGCCCCTGTTAAACAGGGGCAGAAAAATTGGGCCTTAGGCACTGGTGCCACAACACTGCAACCCCTCACAGATACTGAACTTGGAGCACAGCAATGAGCCCTGTTGCAAAGTATTGCATCAAAAATTGTAATTACACGCCCCTGTTAAACAGGGGCAGAAAAATTGGGCCTTAGGCACTGGTGCTGGTGCCACGACACTGCAACCTCTCCCAGATACTCTAGTTGGAGTGCAGGAATGAGCCCTGCTGCAAAGCATTGCATCAAAAATTGTAATTACATGCCCCTGTTAAACAGGGGCTGAAAAATTGGGCCTTAGCCACTGGTGGCGGCACCCAGAAACTAAAAAGTTCTTCCAAGCTATCATCAAGAATCGGATCATTGAGGAGGAGGAGGATAGTCAGTCAACATAACAGGACAGTCACTCAGCATCAGCATCAGTCTTGAAGGGATGTGACATTTGAAAATAAAAATGTTCTGTTATATCAGCTTCAGGTGCTTGGTAGCTGGTGGTGAAACAAGACTGGTTCATCTTTATGAAGGTCAGTCGATCAACCGAGTCGGTGGACAGGCGCACCCTGTTATCCGTGAGAAAGCCTCCAGCAGCACTGAATGTGCGTTCCGAAAGAACGCTGGATGCAGGACAGGCCAGTAGCTCAATTGCATACTGTGCAAGCTCTGGCCAGTGATCCATCCTCAAGACCCAGTAAGCCAGAGGATTTTCGGTGGAAAAGGTGTCCAAGTCTGGTATTCCTGCACCATGTATTTCAGACGCTGGCGATGGTTGCTGGAACCGATCATACCTTGGGGCTGCAGACTAAAAAATTGTCTGAACGCATCGGTCAGACGTCCACCTTCTCCACCGCTCCTTCTGCTACTGACCGAAGCCTCAGCAACTCGTTGTCCAGGACCAGGAGTTTGTAACCTCCCAGTCTCTGGGAACGCATTGCACAGACCTTTCTGCAAGGCCTCCCGGAGATGTCTCATCCTCTGCTCCCTCTGCGACAGCAAGATAAGGTCCGCAACCTTACCCTTGTACCGTGGATCAAGGAGAGTGGCCAGCCAGTAATGGTCCCTCTCCTTGATCCGAAGAATACGAGGATCCTTCCGCAGACTTTGCAGGATCAGGGAGGCCATGCAGCGTAGGTTAGCTGAGGCATTCGGTCCGGAGTCCTCTGGGTCACTAAGGACGTCATGAGCCGCAGCCACCTCCTCCCAGCCACGTACAAGTCCACGGGTTTGTTGGGACTGTAAATCATCCCTAAAAGACTGCTGCTGTTGATGCTGAGTGCCATGCTCCACCTCCATGCTGACACAATCCTCCTCCTCCTCGTCCTCTTCCTGTGTGATGGGTGGGACAGAAGGAACACTGTCTGGGTAAAGGGGGCCTTGAGAGGCAAGGAAGTCCTCCTTTTCCTGCCTCTGTTCTGCCTCAAGTGCCCTGTCCATTATTCCACGCAGCGTATGCTCCAACAGGTGGACAAGAGGTACAGTGTCACTGATGCATGCACTGTCACTGCTCACCATCCTCGTGGCCTCCTCAAATGGTATCAGGACAGTGCATGCATCCCTGATCATGCCCCACTGGCGTGGTGAAAAAAACCCGAGCTCCCCTGACCCTGTCCTGGTGTCGTAGTCGCACAGGTACTCATTGATGGCCCTCTGCTGCGTGTGCAGCCGCTGCAGCATGGCCAACGTTGAGTTCCACCTGGTGGGCATGTCACATATAAGGTGGTTTTTGGGCAGGTTCAACTCCTTTTGCAGCTCAGCCAGCTGAGCACTGGCATTATATGATCTGCGGAAATGCACACAGACTTTGCTGGCCTGCCTCAGGACATCCTGTAAGCTTGGGTACCTGCCCAAGAACCGCTGCACCACCAGGTTAAGGACGTGAGCCACACAGGGCACATGGGTCAGTTGTCCCTGTCGGAGGGCGGAGAGGAGGTTGGTGCCATTGTCGCAAACCACCATTCCTGGCTTAAGCTGGCGTGGCGTCAACCACCTCTCGGCCTGCCCCTGCAGAGCAGACAGAACCTCTGCCCCAGTGTGGCTCCTGTCCCCCAAACACACCAGCGCAAGCACGGCATGGCATCTTTTTGCCTGCGTACTTGCGTAGCCCCTTGAACGCCTACAGAGCACCGCTGGTTCCGAGGACAAAGCAAAGAAAGAGGCCATGGAGGAAGAAGAAGAGGAGGGGGTGGAGGAGAGAGGTGTGTCACAACAACCAGTAGTAGCATTTTGGAGGCGTGGCGGTGGAACAACCTCCAACACTACTGCACCTTGTCCTGCATCCTTCCCAGCTGCCAAAAGATTGACCCAATGGGCCGTGAAAGAAAGGTAACGTCCCTGTCCATGCCTGCTGGACCATGAGTCAGCGGTAATATGCACCTTACTGCTGACCGCCCTGTCCAGAGAGGCATGGACATTGCCTTTCACATGCCAGTAGAGAGCCGGAATCGCCTTCCGTGAGAAAACGTGGCGTTTGGGAACCTGCCACTGAGGAACCGCACATTGCACAAACTCACGGAAGGGGGCAGAGTCTACCAACTGAAAAGGCAGCAGTTGAATTGCTAGCAATTTAGCCAAGCTAGCATTCAATCGCTGGGCATGTGGATGGCTGGGAGTGAACTTCTTTCGACGGTCCAGCAGCTGGGGCAGGGAAATTTGCCTGCTAGAATCGGACGTCTGTGTACTGCTAGCAGAGTGCCCGCAAGTACTTGGCTGTGACACACCTAATTCTACACCTTCATTCCTCTCAGTGCAGGTTTCAGAGAGAACTGAAGGTTGGAGATCCCAGCTGATGAGGAGCAAGGAGAGGTCCGCTTTGATCTTTGGTGTGGGTCTTTAAGATACGCATTCCCAATGAGCTGCATGGCAGGTCAACATATGTCTGGTCAAGCATGTGGTGCCCAAGCGGCTGATGTTTTGGCCACGCGAGATACGCTTCAGACATATGTTGCAAACAGCAGCTGTGCGATCTGATGCACTCGACTCAAAAAAGGCCCACACCAAAGAACTTTTGGAATAACGGGCAGAGGCAGCGCCCTGCACAGGCGGAGCTCTGCGGTGTGATTCAGTCGGTGTGCTGCCCTTACGCTGGCCCCCCGAGGGCATCCTGCCTCGTTGGAGATGTGCCTCCTCCTCATCCTCCTCCTCTCTCCTATCAGGCACCCACGTGGAGTCAGTGACCTCATCATCCCCTCCCTCCTCATCACTGGAGCCAATCTGGCAGTATGCTGCAGCTGCTGGAACATGACTGCCAGATTGCTGTCCTTCTTGAGCATCCCCTCTCTCTGCTCTCACGCTACTGCCTTCCTCTAGCTGGGTATCATCATCAGACCCTTCAAAACGCTGGGCATCCTCCTGGAGCATGTACTCAACACTGTGCTCAAACAGTTCGGGGGACTGCTCAGGAGGACACGGTGGGTCTAGGGAAGGAGTGACTGATGATGACATTGATACGAGGGAAGAGGACGCTTTGGCAGCTGCTTTGCCAGTACCCTGAGCCTGGGTGAGAGAGGATGAGGAGGATGAGGAGGGCTTGGTCTTCTACTCTACCAAGTCTTCGGCATGATGCGGCTCAACACGTCCAGCTGCCGAAAATAAGGACAAGCGTGTCCCATGGCCACGTGCTGATGACTATGCACCGCGTCCACGACCAGCACTGTTGTCTCTAGACACAGAGCCTGCTTGCCCTCTTTTATTGGTTCGTGACTGTCTGCCTCTCCTTGTTTGCCTTCCAGACATTCTAATGGCCTGCAGGGAGATGGGAAAACCAGCAATAAGGGGTAGCTTCAGGTGTATACTGTGCAGGAGGCACACTACGCCCGCTGTAAGTGCTGCAGATGCCTGCCTGTGTTACACAACAGGAAAACACAGCAATAAGGACTAGCTTCAGGTGTATATTTTGCAGGAAGCACACTACGCGCACACTACGCCCGTTGTAAGTGTTGCAGATGCCTGCCTGTGTTACACAACAGGAAAACACAGCAATAAGGGCTAGCTTCAGGTGTATATTTTGCAGGAAGCACACTACGCTCGCTGTAAGTGCTGCAGATGCCTGCCTGTGTTACACAACAGGAAAACACAGCAATAAGGGCTAGCTTCAGGTATATATTTGCAGGAAGCACACTACGCCCGCTGTAAGTGCTGCAGATGCCTGTTAGTGTAACACAAAAGAAAAAAACCATGAGCAATAAGGGCTAGCTTCAGGTGTATACTGTGCAGGAGGCACACTACGCCCGCTGTAAGTGCTGCAGATGCCTGAATGTGTTACACAACAGGAAAACACAGCAATAAGGGCTAGCTTCAGGTGTATATTTTGCAGGAAGCACACTACGCCCGCTGTAAGTGCTGCAGATGCCTGCCTGTGTTACACAACAGGAAAACACAGCAATAAGGGCTAGCTTCAGGTGTATATTTTGCAGGAAGCACACTACGCCCGCTGTAAGTGCTGCAGATGCCTGCCTGTGTTACACAACAGGAAAACACAGCAATAAGGGCTAGCTTCAGGTGTATATTTTGCAGGAAGCACACTACGCCCGCTGTAAGTGCTGCAGATGCCTGCCTGTGTTACACAACAGGAAAACACAGCAATAAGGGCTAGCTTCAGGTGTATATTTTGCAGGAAGCACACTACGCCCCGCTGTAAGTGCTGCAGATGCCTGTTAGTGTAACACGAAAGAAAAAAACCACGAGCAATAAGGGCTAGCTTCAGGTGTATACTGTGCAGGAGGCACACTACGCCCGTTGTAAGTGCTGCAGATGCCTGACTGTGTTACACAACAGGAACACACAGCAATAAGGGCTAGCTTCAGGTGTATATTTTGCAGGAAGCACACTACGCCCGCTGTAAGTGCTGCAGATGCCTGCCTGTGTTGCACAACAGGAAAATACAGCAATAAGGGCTACCTTCAGGTGTATACTGTGCAGGAGGCTTAGCAGAAATGACACTGACACTGTCCCCTGCCTATCCTTCTCTCTCCCTGCACACAAGGTTTAGCAAAGAATATCACTGACATTGTCCCTGCCTATCCTTCTCTCTCCCTGCACACAAGTTAAATGAACAAATAGCACTGACACTGTCCCTGCCTATCCTTCTCTCTCCCTGAACCGGAACACACTACACAAGGCCACCGCGCTGGCGGCCTTTTATAGTGTGGGGTGTGTACTAAATCCCCCTGAGCTATAATTGGCCACAGGCATCCTGCCTGTGGCCAATTATGGCTCTCCTCGCTGCCGGCGCTGTGATTGGCCAAGCATGCGGGGTCACAGTGCATGCTTGGCCAATCACAGCGCCTGGATTGCACTGCGATGGCGTAGTGCATTGTGGGCCGTTCGCGTCACTCGAATTTGGCGCGAACTGCCCAAATCGTTCGATCTTCATCGAACGATCGAACAGCCGATGTTCGAGTCGAACGTATGTTCGACTCGAACACTGAGCTCATCCCTACTGGACAGCATGGACACCATTTCTACTAGTTGTGACACCTGGGTCTTTAGGAGTTCAACTTCTGAATCACCTCCTTCTGCACTTAACATTCTGACTCGGGCAGTTGGTTCGGTATGTTGAATCCTCTTTTTGTCTTCCAACATAGCCTCCTCCTCCCTGACTATTCGGATCAAGTCGGGGTATTCCAGGCTGCTCCTGTCCTGCCGGGTGCGTAGCATTAATAAGATGGGGTCCAAGGGTTGAGCTCCCCTCAACACCTGCTGGGCACGGGCCTCATCCACTTTTCTTGGATCGATCCCTTTCTTCAATAGGATCTGATGCAGGATCTTATCCAGACGTCTTATGAATTCTTACAGCTTCTCTCCCTCCTTTTGGTAGCAGTGCTCCAGCTGATAAGTGAGTTCATTGACCTTTTTCGTCCCGCCGAACACATTCTGCAGAATATCCAGATAATCCTGTGCATTGCAGTCTTTCTTGCTCAGCTTGAGGTTACGTATGGCCTCCAGAGCAGGCCCCTTTAAGCTTTCCGCAATTCTTTGTTTTTTTTGTTGTTCTGGGACCTCCCATTCTTCTAGGGCCTGCGTGGCGCCGTCTAGCCACTCTTCAAATCCCTCTTCCACTGAAGGTACAGGTTTCTTTCCAGAAAAAGTCCTGAGTTTCATGTATCCTGACATTGAGTGGTCTGGAGGGTCCTTTTTACACTTTGCCACAATCTCCCCCTGGACAGCGCATAATTCTGAGCTAAGGGTGGTCAGTGGTGGTGAACCGGGACCCTGTGGTTGGGCGCTTCCTTTTGTGCTGGGGCCTTCTGTAGATGTGGATGTAGGGCCTTCTTTATTCTCTTCTGGGTGTATCAGGAGGAGTTCTACCTGGTTTGTAGTTTTTATGCTGGCCCCTTTGAAGTAGTCAGAGATTCCGTTCCTCCACTCACACAATGCATAGGTGTGGGGATTTACAGTATCTGTCTTCATGTCAATCACCCATGGCTTCCTGTCCGTGGACAATGCCCTCAAGACTGGAGTTAGCTGCTCCTCTACCCAGGCCTCCCTCTGGATTTCAACCACCAGGCCATTTCCGGGTAGGATGCCTTCCTCCCTGCACCACCAGACTATGGCAGCAGGGTCCATGCTGGTGCTTTTGACCGGCTTGATTGCAGCGTGCAACATACAGGAATCCCGGACAGAGCCCCCACGTATAGCGGTACCCTCAGTTAAGAGGGCTGTATGGTATTGATTTGGGCCCTGTAGTGCACCGCTGTCAACCCCTGGCAATCGGCTCTAACCTCCCGTGGCACAGATAGTAGTAGTGAGATAAGACCGCGTGACCGCAACTCTTGGTGACGCAGTCTTATAGCAAGCATGAACAGCAATATACTTTTAAAACTACTATTACAGTAACTGAAGCTGACACCAAATGTACTTGACCCAGATGTTTTACTAAGGCTAATGGGCAAGTAATAAAATAACAGTATAACAAAGTACAGATCTTAGAAATAAACAGTATTTAAATGAACAAACAATCAGATAGCTCAAGTAATGCGATGCGGATCTAGCGCTGCCTCTTTTCAACCACTTCCCCTCATGGGCAGACTAACTCTCAATAGTATCTACCTAACAGTCAGGCCTGACTGATCTAAAAGGAAGTTCAGGGAACACAAATCTTCGCATGCAATCTTTCAGTGGTGCACTTGATGAACAAACTTATAATCCAAATGAATAGTGAAGATAAAGTATCTGTCTATGAGCAAGTGCTCTCTCACCACCCCGACAGTCCAAGTCTGTTTCCTCCGCCGATTCGTCTAGGAACAGGAATCCACCGACATCCGGGCCTTCAGTCCTTCTGGTGTACTGCAGCAAGAAGGAGAAAATGTCTCTCAGGTTCAGCTAGGCTGGCGGAGGGCTCTTTGGAACAAAGCACAAGGCCCAGGCTTCAGGCCTTGTGCACACAGCAGTTCAGCACAGAGATCCTCTTGCTAGGGGAGGGGGTGCCCAAGAGAGAGAATGAACTCCGCCTCCCCTTTATAAAGTCTGCCCCAGCAGCCCCTGCTCTGTAGCAATGCACCCTGGGTGCTGCAGGATTTACTAGGAAATGTAGTCTCTGTGTATTAAAGGGGTATACCCCGCTACACTTAAATGCAGCACTTTTTGAATGACAATATTCCACAAAGCTCCTTTGATTTTTTTAGTCAAAAGATGTCAGATGGGAGGCAGCCAACAGGCCCACTCACTGAGCCAATTTTGACCACATCCTCATGAACTGAACAAAGTTCATATAGTGTATGGTCATCTTAGATCTCTAACATTTTGCACGATTTTCAATAGTATTTTACTAAGGATCATTTTGCCAGTAAGTTCTTAATCACAACATTATGCATGAGCATTCTAAAAACAACACATAATAAGTTAGGCAGGCTGCTAGTTAAATTTTGTTTTTGACTTCTTCTGTAATCAGAGGAGCAGTGATTGTTGGGTCTGGTCTGTTCAGAGCTTCACAGACTGAGAGGTTGATTGTTTCCCCCTGTCTCTAGAAGGAGTATTTAGAAATTAGGGAGGGAAAAGTCAAATGATCAGCCTGAATATTGAGCAGGGCCTAGCCAATCCCTGGGGAAGTGTGCCAAGATGGTTGGGTTGGGTTGTTGTTAAAAAGTCTGGAGCCCTGAGATTGTCTTTTTTTTCTCTCCTGTGGTGATGGATCTGTGAGCTGTGAAGAGGGAGGCTGCTTGCCCCTGGAGCCCCTTGAACTGAATGCTGGACTACATTGCAAGAGGCATCACTAATGGACTGACTGTGTACCATGATCCAGTGAATAGAGCCTCATTTCTGTGCAAAAGCTACTTCATGGGCCCCAATTGTGAACCGTGAACTGTTCCAGTGTGCCTTTATCTGTGCTCAAACTACCTAACCACTTCAGCCCCGGAAGATTTTACCCCCTTCCTGACCAGAGCACTTTTTACAATTTGGGAATGTGTCGCTTTAACTGACAATTGCGTGGTCATGCAATTCTGTACCCAAACTAAATTTGCGTCCTTTTTTTCCCACAAATAGAGCTTTCTTTTGGTGGTATTTGATCACCTCTGCGGTTTTTATTACCTTTGCGCTATAAATAATTTTTTCTTTAATTTCTTCATCAGTTTAGGCCAATATATATTCTTCTACATATTTTTGGTAAAAAAAAACAAAAAAACGCAATAAGCGTATATTGATTGGTTTGCGCAAAAGTTATAGCATCTACAAACTATGGGAAAGATTTATGGCATGTTTATGGCTTTTTTTATATTTTTTACTAGTATGGCGGTGACCTGCGATTTTTAGCGGTACTTCGACATTACAGCGGACAGATCGGACACTTTTTTTTTTTATTCTTTTGTAGCGGGTACTTACTTTCCCGGGTGCATTTTTTGAATTTAGCTGTGACCTCAGTGCTATGTTCCTTGCGGTTCACTAGGTGACGCTGTCACCGTGGCCGGGGGGGATGAATATCACTGTGTGCCGAGGTCCTTTTTGTCCTCTCTCGGCGGCGGTATGGTGGGGCGGGGAACCCGCCGGGCTTGCTGGGAGAGGAGATAAAGGGGCCGGCCATTTTGGTCACGGGGTCTTCGTCCCAAGCACCTTCAGCTTGCGGACGTGGGTTCGTGCCCGTCCCCTAGGTGGCCTCGGCCTAGGGGACCACCGGAGATTGTGTTCCACCTCAGGCACCTTCAGTCCTGGGGTGAGGTACTTACAAGAAGGTCCGGAGCTCAGTGACCAACACTGAGTTCCGCGAGGGAAGGGTCCTAAGGCACTTCGGGGATGGAGGCCTGAATCTGAGTAAGACGCAATGGACCGGGGAGAGCTCCTCACTCAAAGATCCGGTGCAGCAGACTGCCGGTGACGGGTGAGTCTCTTGTCGGAGACCGTCCAGAAGGATCCCCTTTACCTTGTGCGGAGACCATATCCCACTCTCCTGGAGGAGAGTGGAGGAGCGAATTTGTGTCTGGGCCTATTCACACTCACACCTCCTTTTCTGTTCTATCTATCAAGGGAGTCCCTGTATGGTGTGTTCTAATAAAGGAGTGTTGGACTTTAATGGTGTGAGGCTCAATTCCTGGCGGACGAAGTTCATGGTGACTCTTGGAGGGAGGATCCGGATGCACAGCACAGACCCGAAGGTAAATGAGACATTGCTGATACCACCGGTATTCTACACGTGGTGGAGGCTAGGCGTAGCCCACCCGCTCTCTCTCTCTCCACCCTACCAGATACCCCTAGACAAGAGACAGTGCGAGCCGCACGGAGAGAGAAGAGGGGCAGGCGCTACACTTTATTTTATTTTATCAGTATAAAAATACAGGTTACAACATTTCTCTTCATATATAAACAAAAATTAAATATATATCTTATGTTGGTCCTGAATATCCCCCCCCCTCCAGCCACTCCAAAACCTCCCCTCCCCCCCACCCTCCTCCTCTTGCTATACAATCCTATTCTTTCAGTAATTTTTATTTAACTGTATATATACTATTCCCGTTGTGGTTTTAAACTCTGCGTAGTTCTCCGCGTAGCTCCATGTTTTTTCAAACTCTTTCCAGCAATTCCATTTAACACTAGACCGTATATTTTTCTCCTCTATACTGTGCTTTAGGGCTTCCATGGTGTATGTTTCTTCTACCGAATCAATCCATTCCCATATTGAGGGGCTTTCAGTCTCTTGCCATTTTTTGCTGCACTTAGCAAGTGTGGAGTCAATGACTCTTTATATTGTTTTACCGCTCCCTCCCCTCCATGGAATAAAACTATCCATGGGTCTTTTTATTTATTTTTTGGTCATTTTCTTTATCAGATGTAAGATTTTCTCCCAATATTTTTTAATTTTGGGGCAGTCCCACCACAGGTGCGCCATCGTTCCTACTACCTTGCAACCTCTCCAGCAGTCCGCCGATTTACCCAATTGAAATGTACAAATTTTATCGGGGGTTGCGTACCACCCCGTTAGGCATTTGTAATTCATTTCGGCAGTTCTGGTATCGACGGCAGAAGTATGGGTTAATTTCAAAATGTTTCCTATGGTGGTTTTATCCCTTTGTGATCCTAATTCCCTTTCCCATTTTTTTATGTATGGCGGGACATCCAGCTCATCCATAGTCAGCAATAATTTATATAGCCTTGATATGCTACTTTTTGTATTATCCGATATACATACCCTTTCCAGCAGAGTAAGCTCTTCTCCTGATCTAATTGGTTGAGGTAGTTTCTTAACAAAATGGGACAGCTGGATATAGCGCCATTCATTTATCACCATTAGGAGGGATGAGCCGAACACCCCTCGGTTCGGTTCGCACCAGAACCTGTGAACGGACCGAAAGTTTGCGCAAACTTTAGAACCCTATTAAATACAATAGACGCAAACGTTCGAAATCAAAAGTGCTAATTATAACGGCTAATATGCAAGTTATTGTCCTAAAAAGGGTTTGGGGACCCGGGTCCTGTCCCAGGGGACATGTATCAATGCAAAAAGAAGTTTTAAAAACGTCTGTTTTTTCGCAATGATTTTAATGATGCATAAAGTGAAAAAGAAAAGTGAAATATTCCTTTAAATATCGTACCTGGGTGGTGTCTAAAGTATGCCTGTGAAGTGGCACGTGTTTCCCGTGTTTAGAACTGTCCCTGCACAAAATGACGTTTCTAAAGGAAAAAAAGTAATTTAAAACTGCTTGCGGCTTTAATGTAATGTATGGTCCCGGCAATATGGATGAAAATCATTGAGAAAAATGGCATGGGTAAACCAGCCCAATACCAGCCCCTTTAGGTCTTGTATGGATATTAAGGGGAACGGCGCACCCAAAGTAAAAAAAGGCCCTATATACTCTGAACAGCAGTATACAGGCGGTGCAAACAAGACAGGGACTGTAGGTTTGTTCTTAAGTAGAATCTGTTTGCAATTTGGAACAGGTACATTTTTTAAGTGTAGCTCCAGACAAAAAATCTATTTTTAAGCTTTTGGGAAACCTAGGGAAGGGTTATCACCCCTGTAACATTTGTTTTGCTGTCTGTGCACCTGTTCAGAATATTTCACCTCACTTTCCGTAGCAATGACAAATGTTTTTTTGAAAATTTGGGGTTTTGTAGTGAAACAAGGATTGGTAATAAAGCATCAGTGGAGAGGAGACACCTTTTTCCCATATTAACTCTTACAGGAGAGAATTTCCCTTCCTAGGGGTAGATTTCCTCTCACTTCCTGTTGTCTCATCCGTTTGCAAGTAGGAGTCATTTGTAAGTTGGATGTTTGAAAGTAGGGGCCTGCCGTATATACTCTGCAGAAATTTGGCCCTTAGGTGTTGGTGTTGCCACAAAACTGTAAGCCCTCACAGTTACTCTTGGTGGGCGCAGGAATGGGCCCAGCTGTGAAATATTAGATCAAGAATTGTATTTACATGCCCCTGTTAAACAGGGGCAGAAAAATTGGGCCTTTGTTGGTAGTGGTGGTGTTGCCACAACACTGTAAGCCCTCACAGTTACTCTTGGTGGGCACAGGAATGGGCCCTGCTGTGAATTATCAGATCAAGAATTGTAATTACATGCCCCTGTTGAACAGGGGCAGAAAAATTGGGCCTATCAGAACATTTGAGGTTAAAAGAATTACATATAGGCCTTTATATTATGCATATTAATATTTTTCATATGGTTCATATTCATGTATATTATGAGCGAGAGGACAGCCATTTTGTCTCTAAAGTTAAGCTCATAGTTCGTGATGTACTGTGAACAATACTAGAGCCACGTTGGTTCCTATTTTCTCTTTAAGAGGTTAAACCCAAATTCACTATCCTTAAAGTTATTTCCTGTCTCACAAGAAGGCATTGTTTTTCTGTATCTGTTTCCCAGACCATAAACTCAAAGCTTTTGAACACTTAAGAAAATATACCAGCCTCCCCGGGTGGTAATTCAAAGGTTTGACACTTAGAGATAAGGGGGGTATGGATACGGGCTAACACAAAATGTGTATTGTATTTAAGTTACGAAACTGTAGGGCTTATTCAAAGTTCCTGTTGTATTGTATATTAGACATGTGCACACTGAAATATTTCGTTTCGGAATTTCGTTTTCGTTAGAAAAATAAATTTATTTAGTTACTCCCGAAATTCGTTTTATTTATTTTGTTTTTCGTTAGAAATTGCATTCGTCCGAAAATCTGAATTAATTAAGGTCGAATCTGTCATTGAAGGCTTATGGTGTCGAATGTTCAAAGAAGATTCGACGGAGCAGCGAAACTGTACGACGCTGCAATCATACATTTCCGGTCGAATGTTCCGCCTACAAGCTAGCTATAGTAGTATTATAATGTTGTATGACTAGTAATAATTATATTTATTAATTATTATTACTAGTCAACCAACATTAGAATTCTTCTATAGCCTATGGGCCGAGCATTTGACCGGAAATGTACGATTGCAGCGTCGTACAGATTATCTGCTCCGTCAAATCTTCTTAGAACTTTCAACAGACACCATAAGCCTTCAATGACAGATTCGACGTTTGTATGTTTTTCGACGCTTTGTCAAATCTTCGTCGTTCACGTTGAATTGTCAAGTTAGTTCTAGCTATTTTACTGCTCCTCCTCTTTGATTACAATCAGCCAATAACATTCATCATCATCATTTTTTTATTTTACTTCCCCCACCCAATTCCAGCAGCGATCTTTTCTCTCTATGTCGAATCTTTTCTCTCTATGTCGAATCTTTTCTCTCTATAATGTCGAATCTTTTCTCTCTATAATGTCAAATCTTTTCTCTCTATAATGTCAAATCTTTTCTCTCTATGTAGAATATTCTTGGACTAATAGAGTTAAGGCTAGGCACATTCGACCACAGGTTCGATGGACACAGATTGTTATTGTCAGCCTCATGTCGAATCTCCTATCTATATCGAACTGTTGTTGCAACGAAAACGAAAATTAAGCATTTGTTTATGTCGGATCTTTCGGTTTTCGGATTCTGCATTTTCGTTTTCGTCTGTTAAAACGATAACGAAAATACCTGAAATTCGGACGAAAATGCATTCGGACGAAAACGAATGCACATGTCTATTGTATATTGTGACAGCAGGAAGGTAAAGTCACCTGGTTGCATCCAGGGGGGTAGATATATTTCGCCCAGATTCAGGCTTTACGCCGACTTATACAACTAGGTGGAGAGTTGTATAAGGCTAGTGGGCTCATGGATGACTCATACCTCTAGGGAGAGTGTGGGGCGTCGTACAGACAGGGAGTTGATGAGACCAGCTGAAGCTTGTCAGCTCATTTAGGCCTCTATAAGAACTCCCAGCTTCATTAGATGTTAGCTCATGCCTGGAAGCAGACCTGTGTGGACTGTCTAGGGAGAGTGAACCCCTGTGCGGTGAGACAAAGCCTGTGTGGCTATTTGCTTGGACATTTAAAACCAGGGACTTAGGGACTAGGACAGCACTAGGCTGATCCTAGTTGTTAGTTAGGAAACCTGTATGTTTAGTCAGAGGTCAAGTTGACCAGGATTTATTTTGTTTATGTTTCTTTTGCTTTGCTGTGTTTTGTCACTGTAAATAGAAAATAAACCGCACCTTTTTGATTTTGAAAACCACAACCTCCGTTTGCTGGGCCTGTTTTTGTGTGGGGAGCCCATCTCGGGGGTCACACACACCCGCTGCCGAGCTAACCCCCTCACAGTTGGTGGAGAACCAGTGGCAGTTTTTTTTTAAGCCAGCATGGAGGAGATACTGAAGCAGCTGGCTCTAGCAAATGCCAATCAACAGCAGACAAATGCAGGTTTGCAAAAGAGCCTTGCAGCTCAACAACAGAACTTCGCAGCCCAGCAGCAAGCTCATCAACAGAGCCTTGCAGCCCAGCAGCAAGCTCATCAACAGAGCCTTGCAGCCCAGCAGCAGACAAACGCAACTTTGCAACAGAGTCTGGAGGCTCAGCAACAAGCCCAGCAGCAATCTGAGGCCCGCTTCATAGACCTGTTACAGAAGCAAGAGCAGAGACTACAACAACAGATGGAAGCAGCAATGCAGCAACGTCCGCAGACCAGTGAGGAAAGCCGTCCCACTAATACCGCGTCCTTTGGGGTGAGTCGTTTATTGACAAAAATGACTGGAGAGGATGATCCAGAGGTATTTTTGACCACATTTGAAAGGACCGCTGAAAGAGAAAAGTGGCCTGAGGAGCAGTGGGCTGGACTGGTGGCTCCTCTGTTAACTGGTGAATCGCAGAAAGCTTACTATGACCTAGAGCCTAACCAAGCAAAAGACTATGCGATGCTAAAAGCTGAAATATTGGCAAGGCTGGGTGTCACCCAGGCTGTCCGGGCTCAGCGTGTGCATAACTGGACTTTCCAGCTTGGAAAACCCCCCAGGTCTCAAATGTATGATCTCATTCACCTGAGCAGAAAGTGGCTACAGCCAGAGACTTTGTCCGCACCAAAGATTGTGGAACGTGTTGTAATGGATCGGTTTTTGAGAGCTCTTCCTACTGCCATCCAAAAGTGGGTAAGCCATGGAGACCCAGAGACGGCCGATGGTCTTGTGGATCGTGTGGAGAAATACTTGGCTACAGAGAACCTGACGGCCTCTTCCAGAGACACTCGGACTTTCCACCCTAAGACCAGACCATCCCCAGGGGCGGATAAGAGGATTCCAAGGGGTGAGGGTGGAGAGAGTGAGAGAGTGGGAGCTCTACCCCAAGTTTGGCGAGAACAGCCTGGGAAATCAGCGGCTCAAGAGGCCGCAAGAAGGATCGTTTGCTACCGCTGCCGGCAAGCGGGACATATTGCAGCCAATTGCCCGGTTGTGGAGGAACCCATGCAGTGTGACTTTCTGACGGGCAGACGTCAGTCGCTGTGTGCGACAGTCGCATGCACTGCCATTCGAGGAACTGAGAAACATTTATGCAAAATGTGTGTTAATGGTAGAAATGTTGTGGTATTGCTGGATTCAGGTAGCCTTGTGACCCTGATAAAGGCTGAGTTAGTTAAAACAGAGGTCTCTGGGAATAGCAAGGTAGCTGTTATTTGTGTGCATGGGGACACCCGAGAGTATCCAGTGACTACAGTGTGTTTCGAGACCCCCAAAGGTACCCTCTCTCATCCAGTGGGCTTAGTATCTCAGTTACCGCATGACGCCATTGTGGGAAGGGATTTTCCGAAGTTCTGGGAACTGTGGGATGATCCTGAGCCCCCCACTGGTGCCCCTATGTACCAGGAATGTGATAGCCAGAACTCCCCTGAGAGTGGTGAGGACTCTCCGGAATTTCCCTTATCAGTATTGGCAGGGGAGACTCAAGAAACTGGAGAGGAGCCCACCTCCTCAGACGAAAACCTACCGTCTGTGGAGTTTTCTGATCTTGAGGTTCACAGGGAAAACTTTGCCACAGAACAGTTGAAAGACCCCGCCCTAATAAAGGCACGGGAAAACGTAGTGAAAATAGATGGCGAGTTAGTGAACCCAGATAATACCTGCACTTACCCATACTTCAGCGTAGAGAAGGACCTACTGTATCGGGTGGCAAAAAGGGCAGAAGAAACCGTTGAGCAGCTTGTGGTGCCCAAACCTTACAGGAAGTTGGTGTTGGAGTTGGCCCATGGGCACATTCTTGGAGGTCATCTGGGGACAGAGAAAACCCGAGAGAGGGTATTACAGAGATTCTATTGGCCGGGGGTGATGAAGGACATAGAAAATTATTGTTCCTCCTGCCCTGTGTGTCAGAGGTCGGCCCCGATGCCACATTTCCGTAGCCCGCTGGTCCCTCTACCCATCATTGAGGTCCCGTTTGAGAGGATCGCCATGGATTTGGTAGGTCCTATAATCAAGTCCGCTAGGGGGCACCAGTACATATTAGTTATAATGGACTATGCCACCCGTTATCCAGAAGCGATCCCTCTCCGAAATACCTCGGCCAAAACCATAGCCAAAGAGCTATCTCTTGTGTTTAGCCGGGTGGGTATTTGTAAAGAACTGCTTACGGACCAAGGTACACCCTTTATGTCCCGGGTTATGAAGGAGCTGTGTAAATTGTTCAAAGTGACGCAATTACGTACATCTGTGTATCACCCCCAAACCGATGGGCTGGTTGAAAGGTTCAACAAAACCCTAAAACAAATGTTGAAGAAAGTGGTGGATAGAGATGGAAAGGATTGGGACTGTCTACTTCCTTATCTGATGTTTGCTATTAGGGAGGTGCCCCAATCCTCTACGGGATTCTCCCCCTTTGAGTTACTGTATGGGAGACACCCAAGAGGGCTGTTGGATATTGCCAAGGAAACTTGGGAAAGTGAGAGTTCTCCCCACAGGAGTGTGATTGAGCATGTCGCCCTGATGCAAGACCGAATTGCACAGGTAATGCCCATCGTGAAGGAACATTTGGCCCAAGCGCAGTTAGCACAGCAGAGAGTGTACAACCGTGCAGCCAAGACCCGTACCTTTTCCCCGGGGGATAGGATACTGGTACTTGTCCCTACGGTTGAAAGTAAATTCCTTGCCAAATGGCAAGGCCCCTACGAGATAATGGAAAAAGTGAGCGAAGTGAATTACAAGGTCAGACAACCAGGAAGGCGAAAGCCCGAACAGATCTATCACGTTAATCTGTTGAAAGCCTGGAGGGATAGAGAGTCCCTAGTCGCAGACACTTGGTCACCAGCTCAAACTGGTTGCGTGATTCCGGAGGTTGGAATAGCAGCCACCTTGTCACAACCCCAACAACAGGAGGTTAAGGAGTTTGTGCTTCGCAACAAGGAGGTATTCTCTGAGCTGCCGGGACAAACATCTGGGGTAGAGCATGACATCATTACCCCGCCCGGTGAAAGGGTGAAGTTAAAACCCTATCGGATCCCGGAGGCCCGACGGGAGGCAATACGGGAGGAAGTACAGAAAATGCTGAACTTAGGGGTGATAGAGGAGTCCCAAAGTGATTGGTCTAGTCCCATTGTGTTGGTGCCTAAACCGGATGGGAGCTGGCGATTTTGTAACGATTTTCGACAGTTGAACAAAGTTACAAAATTTGACACCTACCCCATGCCACGTATAGATGAGTTGATCGACCGGCTGGGAACAGCCCGATACATGACGACTCTTGACCTCACAAAAGGGTATTGGCAAATCCCCCTGGCCAAGTCGGCCAAAGAGAAAACCGCATTTGTAACCCCAGACGGGGCGTTCCAATATAAAAGAATGCCGTTCGGGTTACAGAATGCGCCGGCCACATTCCAGCGGAAAATGGACCAGATGCTGAGGCCCCATCGGAAGTATGCTGCGGCTTACCTGGATGACATAATTGTCCATAGCACAGATTGGGCCTCACATCTGCCAAAAGTGCAAGCAGTCCTGGACTCTGTTCGGGAAGCGGGGTTTACGGCTAACCCCAAGAAGTGTACCATTGGGCAGGAGGAGGCCAAATATCTTGGGTACACCATTGGGAGGGGAGTAATAAAACCCCAACTCAACAAAGTCGAGGCCATCCAGAGTTGGCCACGTCCCAACAGCAAGAAGCAGGTACGAGCCTTTCTGGGAATCGCTGGGTATTATCGGCGATTCATTCCCCACTTTGCTTCTAAGGCTGTGCCCCTAACCAACCTGACGAAGGGGAAAGGGTCGGTCATGATTAAATGGACCCCCGAGGCTGAGGCAGCATTCCAATTCTTGAAACAAGCCTTATGTAGCCAGCCAGTGTTGTACTCACCCGACTTCTCTAAAGACTTTGTCGTACAAAGTGATGCGTCAGATGTGGGGTTAGGAGCAGTATTGTCCCAGGTCTGGAACGGGGAAGAGCACCCAGTCATTTACCTCAGCAGGAAGTTGAAGTCCCATGAGGTAAATTACGCCACCGTTGAAAAGGAGTGTTTAGCGGTGAAGTGGGCTCTAGATTCCCTTCGGTACTACCTGCTAGGTAGGCACTTTGACATGGTTACGGATCACGCTCCGTTAAAGTGGATGGCTCAAAACAAGGAAACAAATAGAAGAGTGAATAGGTGGTTCCTGGCCCTCCAGGAATTCAACTTCACAGTAAAGCATCGCCCTGGCGTTCAAATGGGGAATGTGGATGCTTTGTCTCGAGTACATGAATGCCTGATTGCTGGTGTTCCAACCCCGAGGTTAAAACAAGAGGGGGGGGGTATGTGACAGCAGGAAGGTAAAGTCACCTGGTTGCATCCAGGGGGGTAGATATATTTCGCCCAGATTCAGGCTTTACGCCGACTTATACAACTAGGTGGAGAGTTGTATAAGGCTAGTGGGCTCATGGATGACTCATACCTCTAGGGAGAGTGTGGGGCGTCATACAGACAGGGAGTTGATGAGACCAGCTGAAGCTTGTCAGCTCATTTAGGCCTCTATAAGAACTCCCAGCTTCATTAGATGTTAGCTCATGCCTGGAAGCAGACCTGTGTGGACTGTCTAGGGAGAGTGAACCCCTGTGCGGTGAGACAAAGCCTGTGTGGCTATTTGCTTGGACATTTAAAACCAGGGACTTAGGGACTAGGACAGCACTAGGCTGATCCCAGTTGTTAGTTAGGAAACCTGTATGTTTAGTCAGAGGTCAAGTTGACCAGGATTTATTTTGTTTATGTTTCTTTTGCTTTGCTGTGTTTTGTCACTGTAAATAGAAAATAAACCGCACCTTTTTGATTTTGAAAACCACAACCTCCGTTTGCTGGGCCTGTTTTTGTGTGGGGAGCCCATCTCGGGGGTCACACACACCCGCTGCCGAGCTAACCCCCTCACAATATCTTTAATGTTTCTTTTATAGTATATCTATGTATTGGTTATATATATATATATATATGTATAAACCCATATCTACATATATATATATATATCATTACAAAATGTGAGATCCTAGCTGTATTGATATTAGGAGCTGTATTTGTCAAAAGTAAGTTAAAAGTTATTCCAAATGACTTCAGCTTCGAGGAATGTTAACAACCCATTAGCAGAGAGGTGGGTAGATTTTCCCAAGACATTACTCTGAGCCAGGGATGAGCCGAACACCCCCCTGTTCGGTTCGCACCAGAACCTGCAAACAGACAAAATGTTTGTGTGAACTTTAGAACCCTATTAAATACAATGGACTCGAACGTTCAAAATCTAAAGTGCTAATTATAAAGGCTTATATGCAAGTTATTGTCCTAAAAAGTGTTTGGGGACCCGGGTCCTGCCCCAGGGGACATGTATCAATGCAAAAATAAGTTTTAAAAACGGCCGTTTTTTCGGGAGCAGTGATTTTAATAATGCTTAAAATGAAAAAATAAAAGTGAAATATTCCTTTAAATTTCGTACCTGGGGGGTGTGTATGATATGCATGTAAAGTGGCGCATGTTTCCCGTGCTTAGAACTGTCCCTGCAAAAAATTTCATTTTTGAAGGAAAAAAAGTCATTTAAAACTCACTCGCGGCTATTAATGAATTGTCGGCTCCCGGCAATACATACAAAAGTCATTGATAAAAAAAAAAAAAAAAAGCGTGTGGGTCCCCCAGAATTCAATTACCAGGCCCTTCAGGTCTGGAATGGATATTAAGGGGAACCCCGCCGCAAATTTAAAAAAAAATGCGTGGAGTTCCCCCAAATATCCATACCAGGCCCTTCAGATCTGGCATGGATTTTAAGGGGAACTCCACCCCAAATTTTAAAAAAAATGGCGTGGAGTCCCCCCAAAAATCCATACCAGACCCTTATCCGAGCACGCAACCTGGCCGGCCGCAGGGGAAGAGGGGGGACGAGAGAGCGCCCCCCCCCCCTCCCTACTTAACCGTACCAGGCCACATGCCCTCAACATGGGAAGGATGTCCCCATGTTGATGGGGACAAGGGCCTCATCCCCACAACCCTTGCCCGGTGGTTTTGGGGGTCTGCGGGGGGGGGATTATCGGAATCTGTACCCCTACCATTTCACAAAGAAAGTGTCAAAAAATTTAAATAAAAACACACAAACACCTTGGAAAAGTCCTTTATTAAAAAAAATAAAAAAAATAAAAAACAAAAAAGCATTCCAGCGATGAAATCCAGTGTCCCGCGGCGATCCCGATGTCCAGCGCTGTCCGTCATTGGTTGAGCCTGAGCGGACCTGATGGGGAACTTCCTCCGCAGTGTTTTAAATGTATAGACCCGCCCCTTCTAAAGTTCCCCATCAGGTCCGCTCAGCGGACCAGATGCGGAACATGACAAGGGGTGGGTCTATACATGTATTACAAAGTGAGAGAAGTTCCCCATCAGGTCCGCCCCCTCGGTATGTCGGACCCCGCCTACGTCATTGGCCTGAGTGGGGAACTTCCTTCACTGTGTAAATTTAAATTACACAGTGAAGGAAGTTCCCCGCTCAGGCCAATGACGCAGGCGGGGTCTGACATACCGAGGGGGCGGACCTGATGGGGAACTTCTCTCACTTTGTAATTTAAATTTACACAGTGAAGGAAGTTCCCCGCCCCTTTGTTAAAGGGGTCTTCCAGATTCCGATAAGCCCCCCGCCCGCAGACCCCCACAACTACCGGGCAAGGGTTGTGGGGATGAGGCCCTTATCCCCATCAACATGGGGATATCCTCCCCATGTTGAGGGCATGTGGCCTGGTACGGTTCAGGAGGGAGGGGGGCCGCTCTCTCGTCCCCCCCTCTTCCCCTGCGGCCGGCCAGGTTGCGTGCTCGGATAAGGGTCTGGTATGGATTTTTGGGGGGACTCCGCGCCATTTTTTTTAAAATTTGGGGTGGAGTTCCCCTTAAAATCCATGCCAGATCTGAAGGGCCTGGTAGGGATATTTGGGGGAACTCCACGCATTTTTTTTAAATTTTCGGCGGGGTTCCCCTTAATATCCATTCCAGACCTGAAGGGCCTGGTAATTGAATTCTGGGGGACCCCCACGCTTTTTTTTTTTTTTTATCAATGACTTTTCTATGTATTGCCGGGAGCCGACAATTCATTAATAGCCGCGAGTGAGTTTTAAATGACTTTTTTTCCTTCAAAAATGACACTTTGTGCAGGGACAGTTCTAAGCACAGGAAACATGCGCCACTTTACATGCATATCATACACACCCCCCAGGTACGAAATTTAACCACTTGACAACTGGGCGCTTAAATCCCCTTAATAACCAGACCAATTTTCAGCTTTTGGTGCTCTCACATTTTGAATGACAATTACTCAGTCATGCAACACTGTACCCATATGAAATTTCCGTCCTTTTTTTCACACATATAGAGCTTTTATTTGGTGGTATTTGATCACCTCTGCGGTTTTTATTTTTTTCGCTATAAATGAAAAAAGACCGAAAATTTGGGAAAAAAATGCATTTTTCTTCATTTCTATTATAAAATTTTGCAAATAAGTAATTTTTCCTCATAAATTTGGCCAAATATTTATACTGCTACATAGATTTGGTAAAAATAACCCAAATTAGTGGATATTATTTAGTCTGGGTGAAAGTTATAGGGTCTACAAGCTATGGTGCCAATTACTGAAAATTGATCAATTTGATCACACCTGATGTACTGACAGCCTATCTCATTTCTTGAGACCCTAACAAGCCAGTAAATTACAAATACCCCCCAAATGACCCCTTTTTGGAAAGTAGACATTCCAAGGTACTTAGTAAGAGGCATAGTTAGTTTTTTGAAGTTGTCATTTTTTCCCACAATTCTTTGCAAAATTAAGATGATTATTATTTTTTATTTTTTTCACACCAAATTGTCATTATAACAGGTTACTTCTCTCACATGGCATGTACATTCCACAAATGACACCCCAAAATCTATTCTGCTGCTCCCCCCGAGTATGGCGATACCACATGTGTGAGACTTTTATACAGCCTGCCCACATACAGAGGTCCAACACTGAAGTAGCAACTTCAGGCGTTCTAGGAGCATAAATTACACATCTAATCTCTCAACCACCTATTACACTTTTGAAGGCCCTGGAGCACCAGGACAATGGAAACGCCCACAAAGTGACCCCATTTTGGAAAGCTAACACCCCAACGTATAATCTATGAGGCATAATGAGTCTTTTGAACGGTTCATTTTTTTCCAGAAGTTTTTGGAAAATGTGGAAAAAAAATGAAAACGCAATTTTTTTACACAAAGTTGTCCATTTATAGGATATTTCCAACACATAGCATGCACACAGCAAAAATGACACCCCAAAATATATTCTGCTGCTCCTCCTGAGTATGACGATACCAAATGTGTGAGACTTTTATACAGCATGGCCACATACAGAGGTCCAACACTGAAGTAGCAACTTCAGGCGTTCTAGGAGCATAAATTACACATCTAATCTCTCAACCACCTATTACACTTTTGAAGGCCCTGGAGCACCAGGACAATGGAAACGCCCAAAAAGTGACCCCATTTTGGAAAGCTAACACCCCAACGTATAATCTATGAGGCATAATGAGTCTTTTGAACGGTTCATTTTTTTCCAGAAGTTTTTGGAAAATGTGGAAAAAAATGAAAACGCAATTTTTTTACACAAAGTTGTCCATTTATAGGATATTTCCAACACATAGCATGTACACAGCAAAAATGACACCCCAAAATATATTCTGCTGCTCCTCCTGAGTATGACAATACCAAATGTGTGAGACTTTTATACAGCCTGGCCACATACAGAGGTCCAACACTGAAGTAGCAACTTCAGGCGTTCTAGGAGCATAAATTACACATCTAATCTCTCAACCACCTATTACACTTTTGAAGGCCCTGGAGCACCAGGACAATGGAAACGCCCACAAAGTGACCCCATTTTTGAAAGCTAACACCCCAACGTATAATCTATGAGGCATAATGAGTCTTTTGAACGGTTCATTTTTTTCCAGAAGTTTTTGGAAAATGTGGAAAAAAAATGAAAACGCAATTTTTTTACACAAAGTTGTCCATTTATAGGATATTTTCAACACATAGCATGTACATAGCAAAAATGACACCCCAAAATATTTTCTGCTACTCCTCCTGAGTATGGCGATACCACATGTGTGAGCTTTTTTAACAGCCTGGCCACATAGAGGCCCAACATCCAAGAAGCACCATCAGGTGTTCTAGGGACATAAATTACACATCCAATTTCCTTACAATCTATCACATTTTTGAAGGCCCTTCATATTTCTAACACAGCATGTACATACCAAGAATCACACCCTAAAATACATTCTGCTGAGTAAACGGTAAAAAAAAGATTACCTGTGGTTTTGGTAGTGCAATTGTCCACAGAAGGAGAGCCCTGATCCAGGCAGCAGGCAGGGACGTGGTCAGTGACAGTGAATTGAATTGTCCAGGCAGCAGACAGGAATATTGTCCATAGTCACTACAGGCAGGAATACTGTCCATATACAGTCCAGGGTCAGTGCAAGTAGAGACATTGCCAGCAGTGCCAAAATATTGGTCCTGGTAATCAGCAGGAACATGGTCCAAGTAGCAGGCCAGGAAAGAATGGGGACAGGGGTAGGGGCTTCTCCCACCCAAATCTCTTTGAAGCCCCCGAGTCTCCAGACCCTAATCCGGGAATAAGAAAACTAAAAAATAGTTTTCTTCATCCAGAAAAACTATTCTGGAGCCCCTCACATATGTGAGACCCCTGTGTTCCCACTAGCATAGCAGGGTAAAAGATCAATCCAAGAGGCAGGGTCAGTTCCAGAGCAGGCAGAGGTAGGTACAGTTAAGCGTTAGGCAGAAGAGTGGTCATATAACAGGCCAGGGTCAGTTCCGGAGCAGGCAGAGGTAGGTACAGTTTAGCGTTAGGCAGAAGAGTGGTCGTATAACAGGCCAGGGTCAGTTCCGGAGAAAGCAGAGGTATGTTTAGCGTTAGGCAAAAGCGTGGTCGTATAACAGTCCAAGGTCGGTTCCGGAGAAGGCAGAGGTATGTACAGTTCAGTGCAGTGGCATAAGGGGTGTGGAGGAAAATGACAGGAAATGAGAATTGCATTTACCATACTTCCCTAATAGTGTAGAAACGTATGGTAACGGCGGAAACATTCGCCTATACAGAGGCCTGGTTGGGAAGGACAATCGGGACAATAATACATGGTGTCTCTTCGAATTCCTCCTCTGGAGCACACCTGGCATCTCTTCTGACGTCTGTAGCCTGTTTCGCGGGGGGCGGCTTTCTCAGGAAAGTGGCGCTCGTGGAGTCTGCTCACGGAATCAGAGCGAATAGTTTCTGGTGGGCTTTCAGGGTACAAAAGGGTGGAGATAACTTCTTCTTGGTAGAGTAGATAGGATACGGGGTTCTCTGTTGATTTTTTGTAAATAACATAAGTGTTATACATGGCCAAACTAAAAAAATAAAGGGACACTTTCTTATACCAGTGGCGGGATTTTCTTGTGGGAAGATAGGGTTCAATCATCTGATCATTAAAGTCCACTCCCCCCATAAACAAATTATAATCGTAGACACAAGCTGGTTTCTGGATTGTGCTGTTTCTTTTGGGGACTTCCACGTAGGTGTCGTTGTGGATTGATGTGAGCATGTGGACGTTTCGTTTGTCCCTCCACCTGACAGCAAAATCTCCTGGTTCCTCAATGATGCCGCCTCCCCTCGTCGTAGCTTTTCATTGGCGAGTTTTTGTGGGAAGCCTTTTCTATTGGCTCTTATTGTGCCACATGCTGGGGTGTCCCTCCGGTAAAGATTGCGGAACAGGGGCAAGCTAGTATAAAAATTATCCACATAAAGGTGGTATCCCTTTCCAAGGAATTTTATGAGGGACTCATCCACGGAGATATTCTGTTCAGGGATATATAACTGGGAAAAATTTTCAGAGAAAAAATTTAGGAGTGGCCGAATTTTATATAGTTTGTCAAAAGCTGGGTCATTTCGGGGAGGGCACTGGGTGTTGTCATTATAGTGGAGGAACCGCATAATCATTAGGTATCGGGATCTTGGCATAAGGGATGAGAAGAGTGGCATGTGGTGGATGGGTTTGGTAGACCAGTAGGAGTACAATTGTTTTTTTTTGAGAGTCCCATACTAAAAGTTAGGCCTAGGAAAATTTTGAATTCCTCTACGGTAAGTTCTCTCCACTCAAAGGGACGGGCGTAACTAGACCCAGGGTTGCTTGCTATGTACTGCTGTGCATAGAGGTTGCACTGGGCCACAATGGAGGATAGTAAGTCTTCAGTGAATACTAAATTGAAAAAATCGAGCATGGAAAAATCATCGGTGTTCACCTGGACACCTGGCTGGGTGGTGAAAGGGGGGATATTTGCTGCTCCGGAATTAGGGGGAAGCCAAAGGGGGTTTTGAAGGCCATAGGGAAGGCTGGCATGGCCCCTATCCCTTTGGGGCTGAGATGACACCCTACTGGTGCCTGGTCTTTGTTGCAGTGGCACTGCGCTTGGGGTGGATGGCACTGCGCTTGGGGTGGACGGCACTGCGCTTGGGGTGGACGGCACTGCGCTTGAGGTGGACGGTACTGCGCTTGAGGTGGACGGTACTGATCTTGAGGTGGACGGCACTGCGCTTGAGGTGGACGGCACTGTGTTGCTGGTAGTAGGCCGCTTCTCCACGCCAGAACCCCTTGTTTTCACGGACACACATTCCTCTTCTGATTCTGTATCAGACCCACTGTCTGTAACGGGTTCATAGGCCGAATCCGAATCAGACTGAGACTCCTCGCTGCTCTCATCGGTCATGATTGGACGCTGGTAGGCCTTCTCACAAGTAAAGAATTTTTATGCCATGTTGGTGGCTGGTGAGGCTGCACTGCAGAGCACTGTGGTGGCACTGGTGGACACTGGCGGGCACAGGCGGCACTGATGTGGCACAGGTAGCACTGGTGTGCACTGTAGTGGCACTTGTGTGGCTCTGGTTGCACTGGTGTGGCTCTGGTTGCACTGGTGTGGCTCTGGTGGCACACAGGCGGCACAGGCGGCACTGGTGGGCACAGGCGGCACTGGTGGGGACAGGCGGCACTGGTGGGGACAGGCGGCACTGATGTGGCACTGCGGTGGCGCTGATGGGCACAGGTGGCACTGGTGGGCACAGGCGGCACTGATGGGCACAGGTGGCACTGATGGGCACAGGTGTGGCTCTGGTGTGCACTGGTGTGGCTCTGGTGTGCACTGGTGTGGCTCTGGTGGGCACTGGTGGCACTGGTGGGCACAGGAAGCACTGGTGGGCACAGGCGGCACTGGTGGCACTGGTGGGCACAGGCGGCACTGATGTGGCACTGCAGTGGCGCAGATGAGCACTGATGGGCACAGGTGGCACTGATGGGCACAGGTGGCACTGATGGGCACAGGTGGCACTGGTGTGGCACTGATGTGGCACTGGTGTGGCACTGGTGTGGCTCTGGTGACACTGATGTGGCTCTGGTGGCACTGGTGTGGCTCTGGTGGCACTGGTGTGGCACTGGTGTGGCACAGGTGGCACAGATGGCACAGGTGGCACAGATGTGGCACAGATGGCACTTTTTTGCACTTTTGGGGCACTGTTGGGCACTGCTGGGCACAGCTGGGCACAGCTAAAAGTAGTAAAAACTCACTGTGTGGCACAGGGTTGCACTGATGTCTCTCCTCTCCTCTCACACTGCATCGGTGTGAGGTGAGGAGAGAGATGAACTGCTGCTGACCCTGGTTTGTTTACATTGTGATCGCGCCGTCATTGGACGGCGCGATCACGTGGTAAAAGGCCGCTGTCATTGGCCATTCACCCCGATCTGTGTTGCTACGGGTCCGGTGGACCCGGCGAGCACAGTCGTTTGCGTGTGCGCGCCCGCAGGCGCGCGCAGGAACGATTCTAAGGGACAATCAATGGTATTCTACTAAGCTAGGTCAAAGGGTAATCGTAAATTATCTTTGGCCTACATGAAAATAACATTAGAAATTATTTCTAATATGCTATTGCCCTCTGGTGGTAAAAATACTTAATTGTTCAAGATAATGTGATGTTTGGTTGCTATGACAACCTACCCAATCACATCATCATTTGACGTCTCAGTTACGTAGTAATGTAACATACACACCCAATTTTTGGGTGGAATAAAAAGAGGAGGAGTTCAGTGTGTAAGGAGAGCTCTGAGGGAACAGGTCACTCTACAGATGGAGATCTCTCGATCGAGCTCTGGGGAACTCTATCTCTGAAAGGATCTCTTGAAGGAAGATGCCCGCTGGAAGCAGATCTTAGAGCACAAACATGTAGCAATGGTGAAAGAAGTCCCTATTGGGACTTTGCTTCTCAAACAGACGGAACTCTCAATTATTGGTAACGTATAAATCTTTTATCCTACATGCAATAGATGATTTGAGCAGATACCAAATGGGGCCATTCTATTATTTTAAGAAGCGTTTATTGGTTCTGGAGATTTCTAACTGCAGTGTGACATCTTACGGAGGCAATTAAAGAAGAAACATATATATAAATACATATTTATATATATCACAATATTATTGTGAATCTTAGTGAATGGCCTGATGTTGGGATATGTTTAAGCAAGCAATGCATTAGAGATAGCTTTGTGTTTAAATAGACATTCTTGGCTAAATTACCAAGAATTGTCCACAGGACAACATATTGTCCGTATTTTCAAGAAGTGTAATTAGGAGATCTGTTTGTCTTGAGAAAGATAACATAATGTAAACAAGTTCGTTTATCTAAAGCCGCGAAGTCACGGAAGGTTACATTTCAAGAGCTACCAAGTTTTAGATGTACTAGTATCATTTAAACATTGAACTGTGAATATACTTGTCACATAGAGCTTGCATAGAAATGTATGTAAATATTATCTGAACATAATCCATCATTTATCTCCGATTGTAGAAGTATATCCATTCATTTGTTTTATCACGACTTATACCTGATTTTCTTGTTTAATATTTTTATTAGATTTTACAAGTAAATAGCAAGTATAATGAAATATTACATTCTGATCAAGTATAGAATTGTAAATAAATACAGCAATCACTAAAAATACATATTGAAAGAAAAGTAGTAGAGGATAAACCTCATTAACAATTATATCAATACAAATAGAGGTATAAAAGATTAGAGCAATGAAAATAAGCAATATTCAGGATAGAATATCTTGCCTCCAGACCATCCGCTCACCCCAAAAGGGAGCAAGCTGTGAGCAGATGGGGGCACGATTAAGTATGAGAGAGTATGCTGGATTATCCAGAAGGATACACCAGATGAATGTTGTCATACCTCAATTGTTTAGTTAAAGACCTTCCTAACAAATCTTTAACACACAAAGATATTAGTGATTGATAAAGTTAAACTTAAAAGGTATATATATAAGTCATGTAATGGACATCGCATGTGTATAAAATCCGTATTACACAAGTAACAAAACTAACCAGAGCAGAAAGACAGAAGAAGTACAGAGAGAAGAAGAAGAAATATGGGAGAAAAGTAAAATATATAGAAAAGAAGGTATGGGTATAGAAAAATTGAGATAAAGGTAAAGGTTGTCTCCCTGGGTGGCGGTCCAGTCAGATCAAGGCCCCGTTTAAATATTATATTAATAGATAAATATTAAAGTATTTCAACAAGGCATCAACAATAATTGATCAAAATCTGGGGGTAAGAAGTGTTTAATCCATGGTTTCCATATTTTATTGTATGTAGTAATGTTGTTATCTTCAATAGCAGACATTTTGGAAAAGATAAGGGCTCTGTTAATTCTATGTTTAGTTTCAGCCACAACTAAAGTTTGGGTTTTCCAGGCCTTAGCTATAGATTGTTTAGCCGGCGTGGTGAGATGTAGTAGTAATTTGAATTGTGATTTATTCAATTCAGGTGGTTTGAGGTTGAGGAGAGCCAGTGCTGGGTCTGGCGAGATTGGTATTTCCAAGGCCGTAGAGGCCATGTTAAATATTTTACTCCAGAAGGATTGAACGATTGGACATTGCCACCAAATATGGAAATGCGTGCCCGGTTCAGAACAGCCTCTGAAACATAAATTTGGGTACATGGGGGCAAATTTGGCAATCCTGGCTGGAACCAGGTACCATCGAGAAAGGACCTTATAATTTGTTTCCAACGCAAAACAGTTTGGCGAGGAATGCTTAGTAGCTGACCATATATTATCCCATTCACTTTTACTGAATGTTCTATCCATGTCATGTGCCCATTTAGTCGTATAGGATGGTAAAGTATCGTCAGATGTGGAATTGATGCGTTTATACAAAAGTGATATTAATCCTCTAGTATGGGGATCACTGTTACAGATACATTCAAATTGAGTCATTTGGGTAAGAGGGGATCCCGTATCAACGAGGGGTGTATAAAAGTTCTTAATTTGTAGATAGCGGAAGAGCTCCTTCATGGGGAGTTTGTATATATCACATAATGTTGGGAACGTAAGAATATCATTGGAGGAAACTAGATTGTGAAATTGAAGTAGGGTTCTTTTGGACCAAGCTGCAAATGATAGGGGGAATTTCCAGGCGGGGTAAAATGAGGGATTTCGAAGAAAAGAGAGTAGAGGGTTATGAGTGGATTGTAGGCTTTTTGTGGATCTATATTTGTCCCAGATAGCTATAGAATGTTTGGTTACGGGGTTAGATAAGTTTAGTCTATCTTTAGGAGCTAACCAGAGCAAATTATTCACTGAAATGGGGTCAATATCCACTGATTCAATCGCTACCCATAGAGGGGATTCTGTTGTAGAATGGTATTTGGGGAGTTGTGCTAGCTGAGCAGCAAAGTAGTATGAGGAAAAGTTAGGAATTCCCAAACCACCTTTCAATTTATCAAGATAAAGAGTCGATCTGGGTATACGGGGTTTTGTAGAGCCCCATATAAAAGACATCACTCTCTTTTGAGTGAGTCTCAAGAAGTAAGGAGGTATATGTATGGGGAGAACTCGGAATAGGTAAAGGAACTTTGGTAAGATTGACATCTTAGTAGCGTTAATCCTCCCAATCCAAGATAAAGGGAGAGAAGACCATTGTTTCATCAGATTAGTAGTTGACTTCAATAAGGGTAAGTAGTTAGCTGAAAATAAGTCGGATATAGAAGAAGTGAGTTGGACTCCGAGATATGAAATATGGTGCAATTCCCAATTGAAAGGTAAAGACGTTTGAGCTTGTTGTAACTCAGATGGCGAAAGGGAAATATTAAGGGCATTAGATTTGGCATGATTAACACACAATCCAGAAATCTTTGCAAATTTGTCTAAAGTATTTACTAGATTTGGGGCTGACACATGGGGATGGGATAAAAAAAATCAGGATGTCATCTGCAAAAAGACTCAATTTGTGGTGATGTCCACCTAATTCTACTCCTTTGATATTAGGATTATCTCTAATAATACATGCTAAGGGTTCAATAAGTAGGGCAAAAAGCAAAGGGGATAGAGGGCAACCCTGTCTAGTCCCTCTCCTAATATCTATCATAGCTGATTTGTAACCCATATATTTAATATAAGCTTTCGGAGTGCTGTATAGTGAGGAGACCCAAGTTAAGAAATTTTCCCCAAAACCCCATTTTTGAAGAGTATATTGTAGATATGGCCAGCTGATTGAGTCGAACGCCTTCCTAATGTCTAATGATATAAGGCAAGTTGGGATATGTCTTTTTTTGGCGGCATGACTTAATAAAAGTGCTCTTCTGACATTATCCCCTGCTTGACGCAAGGGCATGAAGCCAGTTTGGTCACGATGGATAAGTTTACCTATAATGCTATTTAATCTAGTTGCCAGGATCTTAGCTAATAACTTAATGTCTAGATTTAAAAGAGATATGGGGCGATAATTAGACCAAGAGGTAGTGTCAGATTTAGGTTTGGGAATCATTGCTATGATGGAAGTTAGTGTTTCGGTTTTGAACGAATGACCAGCTAACAAAGAATTGAAGGCTCTAGTCAATAGAGGCGTTAAAATTGAATCAAATTGTTTGTAGTATAGTGCAGAAAACCCGTCGGGGCCCGGTCTCTTGTGAGGCTTCAATTCTTTAATAGCAGCTTTAACTTCCAAGGCCGTTATGGGACTCTCCAAATATTCACACTGTTCAGGTGTCATTGTGGGAAGTTTAACATCTGAGAACAACGTGTCTGCTTTGTTTTTATCAAAGATTAAGCCAGGGTCATAAAGCTTAGCTAATTTAGATTGAAAGATTTCCAAGATCTTTAATGGGTTACTAGTGTATGCATCTCTGGAGGTCCTAAGGCGGAATGCAGTCTGTGAACGATCAATAGACTTGAGGCTGCGGGCCATAGGGGTATCGGGCTTATTGGCTTTGCGGTATTGGGTATGTTGCCGCTTGCGTAAGAGTTTGTCTGCCGAATCTGTCAGAAAAAGATCCAACTCAAGCCGGGCCTTTTCCAATTTAGTGTTAGTGTTTGCATTCGGGGCAGCTTGATGAGCCAAATGACAAGCGTTAAAATTTGCTTCAAGTTTGGTGAACAGAATCTTGCGATCTCTTTTAATAGATCTCGCCTTTTGTATCAAGCTGCCCCGAATGACAGCTTTATGGGCTTCCCATAGTGTAAGGGCAGAGACATCAGTAGTGTCATTAAATGAGATATAATCATTAAGAGCCAATTCAATATCTAAGCGGTGTGAGGGGTGAGTTAGGATGGAGTCGTTAATACACCAAGTGGTGTCATGTGACCTATGTATTGGAGAGGTAATTGTAGCAGTAACTGCACAATGGTCTGTCCATGGAAATGGGATTATATTAGAGGATATTACTTCAGGGAGCATACTAGAGGGGAGGAAAATATGGTCTATTCGTGAAAAGGATTTGTGTGGATAAGAATAATGTGTAAAATTTCTGGAAGTTGGGTTAAGTTCCCGCCAGGTATCAACAAAATTAAAAGAAGTAAGTAGAGATTGGAAGGACCGTTTATGGGTAGGAGAGTTAGGAGATGATGGGGATTTATCCAAGAAGGGATAGATGGTAGTATTGGAGTCGCCACATAATATTATTGTTCCAAATTTATGTGATTCGATTAGTTGGAAAAGATGTGATAGAAAAGCTTCAGGACGCTTATTTGGGGCGTAATACGAAACTAATGTGACTTCAGTATCAGCAATAAAGCCTGTTAATAAAACATATCTACCCTCAGGGTCACATATTTGTGTATTAAGGGTAAATGGTGTAGAGCGGTGGAATCCAATCAGGGACCCACGTTGCTTAGTTGTAGCTGAAGCTGTGTAGAATTGAGGGTAGGAGGAGGAAAGAAATTTAGGGGAGGCGTTATTGATAAAGTGTGTTTCTTGAAGGAAAATGATGTGAGCTTTTCTAGCTGAAAAGGAACGTAGAGCTTTAGTTCTTTTTTGTGGAACGTTGAAGCCTTGCACATTTAAGGACAAAATGTTTATGGGGGCCATGACATAGTAAGGGTAAGTTTTATGTAAGGGTTAATAAAACCCATATTAGGAGTTCGAACCGCCACCAAGGGAGACAGAAGAGGAGAAGAAATGAAAGACAGAAAAGAAAGAATAAAGAAGAAACCAAATAAATAGGTAGCCCTAATGACTGCATTTAATGTCATAAAATAATGATGTACTAGTAGGGCGCAGGAACATCTCGGAGAGATAACAAAAAATCTCCGAGGGGTTCCATGGTCACCGACCGACTCCTGCATAATAGTAGCAGGAGTCAGGGGGTATGTAGGGGGCCGCAAGAAGTTCCGGAGGGAAAAACAACGCCGGAGAACACTTAAGTATTATAATAGTAAACTTATATATTTCTCTATCAATAAGACTGGAGATGCAATAAACAAAAGAGAGAGAGAAAGGAAACATACCAACGTCGGGAATTATGTTGAGTCAATATTTAGATGAATGCGTCCATAAGGAGGCTAGAAAATATTAATCTTAACACTTGTGAAGCAAACCGTCTACTCAAGTGAAATAATTAATAAACAAGCTCGCAAATGTAGGGGAAAGAGAAGAGAAAAAAAAAAAAGGGGGAGGGGGAGGGAGGAGGATAATCTATCTATATCAATGACCATATAAGTCAAGGAAATAAACTTATTTGTCTATAAGGAGACAAACAAAGAAAACAAGAAACACTTGTCTCAGGAAGTATTAATGAATTTTTAGCCTTCTGGCTGACAAAAACATAAATTAAATACATAAATTTATATTTCATAAATAGAAAAGAATAAATATATATAAAAAAAAAAAAAAATAGAAACACTTGTCTCAAAAATGTAAATGAAATATAGACCTTCTGGTTGACTAAAACAATAAATAAATACCTAAATTTATATTTCATAAGTACAATATAATATGCATATAAATTACTAAATAGACATATTTGTCAGTAAGGAGACGAGCCAAAAAAAAAAAAAAAAAATAGAAACACTTGTCTCAAAAATGTAAATGAAATATAAACCTTCTGGCTGACTAAAACCATAAATAAATACCTAAATTTATATTTCATAAGTACAATTTAATATGCATATATAATGTGCATATAAATTAAAGAAACAGACATATTTGTCAGTAACGAGACACCACCAAAAAAAAAAAAAAATAAAAAAAAAAAAAAATAAAAATAAAAAAAAAATTATAACAATAAGGGAGAACAGGATTCTAACTCTTCAATCAGAGATAGTGCAATGCTTTTCAGAGTAAAGCATTGGGGCTAGTACCCTATAAAAAGGGAGAAACATGGATAAGATTAATGAAAGTTGAACAATCAATCCATTGAGTCGACATTTATCGGTGCCTGACTATCAAAACGTCCTCGTTTATGAAGATTCTGTCTGGTATAACCAGAGGGGTTTGGGTCCAAGTCGGTTACATTTGGAGGTGATCTAGAAGCCGCTCGTCTACGAGGTTGCTCCTTAGAATTGGTGTGATCCATCAGGCCTAGATCATTTAAGGCTGACCGTAGTTCATCGGACGTGCGACAGGTATATCTAGTTTCCAAGTGTGTAAAGCGGAGAGAAAATGGAAACCCCCAGTGGTATATGATTTGATGTTTTTGAAGTACTTGCAGCAGGGGTTTCATAGAACGCCTCTTAGTCACAGTTAGAGGGGAGAGGTCTGTAAAGAGCTGATATATATTGCCCTGGAACTCAAGAGTGTTTTTACCTCTAGCAGCAGCAAGTATTTGCTCCTTTGTTTTATAGTAATGAAATTTAACTATAATATCCCTAGGGGGTCCATTGGGTTTGCGTTGAGTTAGGGCCCTGTGGACTCTGTCCATTTCCAATCTCTCAGGTGAAATACCTGGTAACAGTTCCTGAAACAGTGCACATATAGTTCCCTGTAAGTCTATGATTGATTCAGGGAGACCTCTGATTCTTAGGTTGGAGCGACGGTCCCTATTCTCCTGGTCTTCCAAACGGTTTTGTAATAAAGAGTTCTCATCCTTAAGCTGTTCAATAGTAGTATCATAATGCTGTGTGGTAGTTTCTATATCATCTACCCGCATTTCCAATTCAGCTGTTCTATGCCCCAGCTCCCTAATCTCCCTTGTCAGCTTCTCAGTTATCTGGTCTGAAGTTTGTTTCAAAGCTTTCTGAAGCATTTTCTCAAATTGACTAAACATATTAGACTGAATAACATTTTCAGGTGTTTCATAGTCAGAGTCAATCTCACCAGCTGTGTCCAGAGTTTTGACACTGTGTGACAGGGATTTAGGAACCCGCTGTGTGCGAGTCTGTGAGGTACCAGGCGCCGCCATCTTGGATGTCTGCCGGGACAGTGTATCTTTAGAGGTACCAATCTTATATTTCGTTTTTGGACCATCCTCAATACGCCGAAGTGTACCTGGTGTGAATTTGCGGGAGCTGGTGCCGTTTGCGGTAAAAGGCAGCGGTCGGTTCTCCGGTTTGTTTAACCCGGGAGCGGAGCTCTAAGGATGCGACTTCTCCCTCAGGCATCCGCGCATGCGCCCCCGACTTATACCTGATTTCAATTTTGCACTGTACTTTAGTTAATAAATATATATGTAGCGGGTATGTGCTTTTCTGTTTGAATCTGGTGGGGAAACTGTGATGTATGGTTCCCTGGGGCCCACCGGGTGGCGCTGTCACTTTGGGCCCAGGGTTGAGCCATCATTGCAGTGTAATACCTCTTTTTGGCCTCTCTCAGCGGTTGTATGGTGGGGCGGGGAACCCGCCGTGCTTGCTGGGAGAGGGTATAAAGGGGCGGCCATTTTTGGTTGCGGGAGTCGAGTCCCGGGCAACTTCAGCCTGAGGGCGATGGTTCATGTCGGTCCTCTAGGCGGCCTAGGCCTGGAGGACGTTCGGAGGTCGTGTTCCATCCCAGGCACCTTTAGCCTGGGGTGAGGTACTTGGATGGAGATCCGGGACTGAGGATCCCGGATTAAAGCTCCGCGAGGGAGGAACTTCCTAGGGGACCCCGGGAGTGGGTATCCAAATCCAGTGGCGTAAGGGACTGGAGGGGGTACTTACCTGAAGACCTGGTGCAGCAGATTGCCAGTGACGGGTGAGCCTCCGGAGACCACCGGGAGGGATGTCTTCCTCGATTGGGAGCAGAAATCTACTTCTGGGAAGGAAGTAGGAGAGTTCATTGTGCCTGGGCCTACTCGCATCCACACCCCCTGTCTGTTCTGTTCGTTGAGGGAGTCCAACTGGTTGTGTTCGCTTTTACATTGAGAAGAATAAAGGAGTGTTGGACTTTAATGGTGTGGGGCTCATTTACTGGCAGACACTGTTCAAGAAACCAGGAGGAGGCTCCAGATGCAGAACACCGACCCGAAGGTAAAAGATAATTGTCTGCCACTACACACTAGGGATGAGCTTCGTGTTCGAGTCGAACATACGTTCGACTCGAACATCCGCTGTTCGATCGTTCGACGAAGATCGAACGATTTGGGCCATTCGCGCCAAATTCGAGTGCCGCGAACGGCCCACAATGCACTACGCCATCGCAGTGTCATCCAGGCGCTGTGATCGGCCAAGCATGCACTGTGACCCCGCATGCTTGGCCAATCACAGCGCCGGCAGCGAGGAGCGCAATGATTGGCCACAGGCAGGATGCCTGTGGCCAATTATTGCTGAGGGGGTTTAGTACACGCCCCACACTATAAAAGGCCGCCAGCGCGGCGGCCTTGTGTAGTGTGTTCCGGAGCAGGGAAAGAGAAGCATAGGCAGGGACAGTGTCATTTTTTTTCCTTTACTAATCCTGGATTCCTTGTGTTTAGGGACAAATAAGGATAGGTAGGGAGAGTGTCAGTGACAGTGTGTTATTCTGTGCTAAACCTTGTTTGTAGGGACAGAGAGGTACAGTGAGGGAAAGTGTTAGTGTGCTATTCTGTGCTAATCCTTGTTTGTAGGGACAGAGAGGTACAGTGAGGGAAAGTATCAGTGTGCTATTCTGTTCTAAACCAATTTTGCTGTTCCATATTTCAAATCCTTGAGTTTAGGGACAGAGAAGGACACTCGTGGAAATTATCAGTGTGCTATTCTGTGCTAAATCTTGTTTGTAGGGAGGGACAGAGTAGGACAGTGAGGGAAAGTGTCAGTGTGCTATTCTGTTCTAAACCAATTTTGCTGTTCCATATTTCAAATCCTTGAGTTTAGGGACAGAGAAGGACACTCGTGGAAATTATCAGTGTGCTATTCTGTGCTAAATCTTGTTTGTAGGGAGGGACAGAGTAGGACAGTGAGGGAAAGTTTCAGTGTGCTATTCTGTTCTAAACCAATTTTGCTGTTCCATATTTTCAATCCTTGAGTTTAGGGACAGAGAAGGACACGCGTGGAAATTATCAGTGTGCTATTCTGTGCTAAATCTTGTTTGTAGGGAGGGACAGAGTAGGACAATGAGGGAAAGTGTCAGTGTGCTATTCTGTTCTAAACCAATTTTGCTGAACCATATTTTCAATCCTTGAGTTTAGGGACAGAGAAGGACACTCGTGGAAATTATCAGTGTGCTATTCTGTGCTAAATCTTGTTTGTAGGGAGGGACAGAGTAGGACAGTGAGGGAAAGTTTCAGTGTGCTATTCTGTTCTAAACCAATTTTGCTGTTCCATATTTTCAATCCTTGAGTTTAGGGACAGAGAAGGACACTCGTGGAAATTATCAGTGTGCTATTCTGTGCTAAATCTTGTTTGTAGGGAGGGACAGAGTAGGACAGTGAGGGAAAGTTTCAGTGTGCTATTCTGTTCTAAACCAATTTTGCTGTTCCATATTTCAAATCCTTGAGTTTAGGGACAGAGAAGGACACTCGTGGAAATTATCAGTGTGCTATTCTGTGCTAAATCTTGTTTGTAGGGAGGGACAGAGTAGGACAGTGAGGGAAAGTGTCAGTGTGCTATTCTGTTCTAAACCAATTTTGCTGTTCCATATTTCAAATCCTTGAGTTTAGGGACAGAGAAGGACACTCGTGGAAATTATCAGTGTGCTATTCTGTGCTAAATCTTGTTTGTAGGGAGGGACAGAGTAGGACAGTGAGGGAAAGTTTCAGTGTGCTATTCTGTTCTAAACCAATTTTGCTGTTCCATATTTTCAATCCTTGAGTTTAGGGACAGAGAAGAACACTCGTGGAAATTATCAGTGTGCTATTCTGTGCTAAATCTTGTTTGTAGGGAGGGACAGAGTAGGACAGTGAGGGAAAGTGTCAGTGTGCTATTCTGTTCTAAACCAATTTTGCTGAACCATATTTTCAATCCTTGAGTTTAGGGACAGAGAGGTACAGTGAGTGAAACTGACAGTGTGCTATTCTGTTCTAAACCAATTTTGCTGTTCCATATTTTCAATCCTTGAGTTTAGGGACAGAGAAGGACACTCGTGGAAATTATCAGTGTGCTATTCTGTGCTAAATCTTGTTTGTAGGGAGGGACAGAGAAGGACAGTGAGGGAAAATTTCAGTGTGCTATTCTGTTCTAAACCAATTTTGCTGTTCCATATTTTCAATCCTTGAGTTTAGGGACAGAGAAGGACACTCGTGGAAATTATCAGTGTGCTATTCTGTGCTAAATCTTGTTTGTAGGGAGGGACAGAGTAGGACAGTGAGGGAAAGTGTCAGTGTGCTATTCTGTTCTAAACCAATTTTGCTGTTCCATATTTCAAATCCTTGAGTTTAGGGACAGAGAAGGACACTCGTGGAAATTATCAGTGTGCTATTCTGTGCTAAATCTTGTTTGTAGGGAGGGACAGAGTAGGACAGTGAGGGAAAGTGTCAGTGTGCTATTCTGTTCTAAACCAATTTTGCTGTTCCATATTTCAAATCCTTGAGTTTAGGGACAGAGAAGGACACTCGTGGAAATTATCAGTGTGCTATTCTGTGCTAAATCTTGTTTGTAGGGAGGGACAGAGTAGGACAATGAGGGAAAGTGTCAGTGTGCTATTCTGTTCTAAACCAATTTTGCTGAACCATATTTTCAATCCTTGAGTTTAGGGACAGAGAAGGACACTCGTGGAAATTATCAGTGTGCTATTCTGTGCTAAATCTTGTTTGTAGGGAGGGACAGAGTAGGACAGTGAGGGAAAGTGTCAGTGTGCTATTCTGTTCTAAACCAATTTTGCTGTTCCATATTTCAAATCCTTGAGTTTAGGGACAGAGAAGGACACTCGTGGAAATTATCAGTGTGCTATTCTGTGCTAAATCTTGTTTGTAGGGAGGGACAGAGTAGGACAGTGAGGGAAAGTTTCAGTGTGCTATTCTGTTCTAAACCAATTTTGCTGTTCCATATTTTCAATCCTTGAGTTTAGGGACAGAGAAGGACACTCGTGGAAATTATCAGTGTGCTATTCTGTGCTAAATCTTGTTTGTAGGGAGGGACAGAGTAGGACAATGAGGGAAAGTGTCAGTGTGCTATTCTGTTCTAAACCAATTTTGCTGAACCATATTTTCAATCCTTGAGTTTAGGGACAGAGAAGGACACTCGTGGAAATTATCAGTGTGCTATTCTGTGCTAAATCTTGTTTGTAGGGAGGGACAGAGTAGGACAGTGAGGGAAAGTTTCAGTGTGCTATTCTGTTCTAAACCAATTTTGCTGTTCCATATTTTCAATCCTTGAGTTTAGGGACAGAGAAGGACACTCGTGGAAATTATCAGTGTGCTATTCTGTGCTAAATCTTGTTTGTAGGGAGGGACAGAGTAGGACAGTGAGGGAAAGTTTCAGTGTGCTATTCTGTTCTAAACCAATTTTGCTGTTCCATATTTTCAATCCTTGAGTTTAGGGACAGAGAAGGACACTCGTGGAAATTATCAGTGTGCTATTCTGTGCTAAATCTTGTTTGTAGGGAGGGACAGAGTAGGACAGTGAGGGAAAGTTTCAGTGTGCTATTCTGTTCTAAACCAATTTTGCTGTTCCATATTTCAAATCCTTGAGTTTAGGGACAGAGAAGGACACTCGTGGAAATTATCAGTGTGCTATTCTGTGCTAAATCTTGTTTGTAGGGAGGGACAGAGTAGGACAGTGAGGGAAAGTGTCAGTGTGCTATTCTGTTCTAAACCAATTTTGCTGTTCCATATTTCAAATCCTTGAGTTTAGGGACAGAGAAGGACACTCGTGGAAATTATCAGTGTGCTATTCTGTGCTAAATCTTGTTTGTAGGGAGGGACAGAGTAGGACAGTGAGGGAAAGTTTCAGTGTGCTATTCTGTTCTAAACCAATTTTGCTGTTCCATATTTTCAATCCTTGAGTTTAGGGACAGAGAAGAACACTCGTGGAAATTATCAGTGTGCTATTCTGTGCTAAATCTTGTTTGTAGGGAGGGACAGAGTAGGACAGTGAGGGAAAGTGTCAGTGTGCTATTCTGTTCTAAACCAATTTTGCTGAACCATATTTTCAATCCTTGAGTTTAGGGACAGAGAGGTACAGTGAGTGAAACTGACAGTGTGCTATTCTGTTCTAAACCAATTTTGCTGTTCCATATTTTCAATCCTTGAGTTTAGGGACAGAGAAGGACACTCGTGGAAATTATCAGTGTGCTATTCTGTGCTAAATCTTGTTTGTAGGTAGGGACAGAGAAGGACAGTGAGGGAAAATTTCAGTGTGCTATTCTGTTCTAAACCAATTTTGCTGTTCCATATTTTCAATCCTTGAGTTTAGGGACAGAGAAGGACACTCGTGGAAATTATCAGTGTGCTATTCTGTGCTAAATCTTGTTTGTAGGGAGGGACAGAGTAGGACAGTGAGGGAAAGTGTCAGTGTGCTATTCTGTTCTAAACCAATTTTGCTGTTCCATATTTCAAATCCTTGAGTTTAGGGACAGAGAAGGACACTCGTGGAAATTATCAGTGTGCTATTCTGTGCTAAATCTTGTTTGTAGGGAGGGACAGAGTAGGACAGTGAGGGAAAGTGTCAGTGTGCTATTCTGTTCTAAACCAATTTTGCTGTTCCATATTTCAAATCCTTGAGTTTAGGGACAGAGAAGGACACTCGTGGAAATTATCAGTGTGCTATTCTGTGCTAAATCTTGTTTGTAGGGAGGGACAGAGTAGGACAGTGAGGGAAAGTTTCAGTGTGCTATTCTGTTCTAAACCAATTTTGCTGTTCCATATTTCAAATCCTTGAGTTTAGGGACAGAGAAGGACACTCGTGGAAATTATCAGTGTGCTATTCTGTGCTAAATCTTGTTTGTAGGGAGGGACAGAGTAGGACAGTGAGGGAAAGTTTCAGTGTGCTATTCTGTTCTAAACCAATTTTGCTGTTCCATATTTTCAATCCTTGAGTTTAGGGACAGAGAAGGACACTCGTGGAAACTATCAGTGTGCTATTCTGTGCTAAATCTTGTTTGTAGGGACAGAGAAGGACAGTGAGGGAAACTGTCAGTGTGCTGTTCTGTGCTAAACCAATCTTGCTGAAGCATATTGCAAATCCTTGTGTTTAGGGACAGAGAAGGATAGGCAGGGGACAGTGTCAGTGTCATTGTTGCTAAGCCTCCTGCACAGTATACACCTGAAGGTAGCCCTTATTGCTCTTTTTCCCATCTCCCTGCAGGCCATCCATTAAAATGTCTGGAAGGCAACCAAGGAGAGGCAGACAGTCAGGAGGCAAAAAAAGAGGGCAAGCAGGCTCTGTGTCTGGGGGCAACAGTGCTGGTCGTGGACGCGGTGCATTGTCATCAGCACATGGCCATGGGACACGCTTGTCCTTCTTTTCGGCAGCTGGACATGTTGAGCCACATCATGCCGAAGACTTGGTAGAGTGGATGACCAAGCCCACCTCATCCTCCTCATCCTCTCTCACCCAGGCTCAGGGTACTGGCAAAGCAGCTGCCAAAGCGTCCTCTTCTCTGGTATCATTATCTTCATTAGTCAATCCTTCCCTAGACCCACCATGTCCTCCTCCTGAGGAGTCCCCCGAACTGTTTGAGCACAGTGTTGGGTACATGCTCCAGGAGGATGCCCAGCGTTTGGAAGGATCTGATGATGATACCCAGCTAGAGGAAGGCAGCAGCGTGAGAGCAGAGAGAGGGGATGCTCAAGAAGGACACCAATCTGGCAGTCATGCTCCAGCAGCTGCAGCATACTGCCAAATTGGCTCCAGTGATGAGGAGGGAGGGGATGATGAGGTCACTGACTCCACGTGGGTGCCTAATAGGAGAGAGGAGGAGGAGGAGGAGGATGAGGAGGAGGCACACCTCCAACGAGGCAGGATGCCCTTGAGTGGCCAGCGTATGGGCAGCACACCGACGGAATCACACCGCAGAGCTCCGCCTGTGCAGGGCGCTGCCTCTGCCCGTCATTCAAAAAGTTCTTTGGTGTGGGCCTTTTTTGAGGCGAGTGCATCAGATCGCACAGCTGCTGTTTGCAACATATGTCTCAAGCGTATATCGCGTGGCCAAAACATCAGCCGCTTGGGCACCACATGCTTGATCAGACATATGTTGACCTGCCATGCAGCTCGTTGGCAAGCCTACCTTAAAGACCCACACCAAAGAACAAAGCTGACCTCTTCTTGCACCGCATCAGCTGGGATCTCCAACCCCACTATACGTTCACTCCTCTCTGAAACCTGCTCTGAGAGGAATGAAGGTGTAGAATTAGGTGTGTCACAGGCAAGTACTTGCGGGCACTCTGCTAGCAGTACACCAACGTCCGATTCTAGCAGGCAAATTTCCCTGCCCCAGCTGCTGGACCGTCGAAAGAAGTTCACTCCCAGCCATCCACATGCCCAGCGGTTGAATGCTAGCTTGGCTAAATTGCTAGCGCTTCAACTGCTGCCTTTTCAGTTGGTAGACTCGGCCCCCTTCCGTGAGTTTGTGCAATGTGCGGTTCCTCAGTGGCAGGTTCCCAAACGCCACTTTTTCGCACGGAAGGCGATTCCGGCTCTCTACAGGCATGTGGAAGGCAATGTCTTGGCCTCGCTGGACAGGGCGGTCAGCGGTAAGTTGCATATTACCGCTGACTCATGGTCCAGCAGGCATGGACAGGGACGTTACCTTTCTTTCACGGCCCATTGGGTCACTCTTTTGGCAGCTGGGAAGGATGCAGGACAAGGTGCAGTAGTGTTGGAGGTTGTTCCACCGCCACGCCTCCAAAATGCTACTACTGGTTGTGACACACCTCTCTCCTCCACCCCCTCCTCTTCTTCTTCCTCCATGGCCTCTTCCTGTGGTTTGTCCTCGGAACCAGCGGTGCTCCGTAGGCATTCAAGGGGCTACGCAAGTACGCAGGCAAAAAGATGCCATGCCGTGCTTGCGCTGGTGTGTTTGGGGGACAGGAGCCACACTGGGGCAGAGGTCCTGTCTGCTCTGCAGGGGCAGGCCGAGAGGTGGTTGACGCCACGCCAGCTTAAGCCAGGAATGGTGGTTTGCGACAATGGCACCAACCTCCTCTCCGCCCTCTGACAGGGACAACTGACCCATGTGCCCTTTATGGCTCACGTCCTTAACCTGGTGGTGCAGCGGTTCTTGGGCAGGTACCCGGGCTTACAGGATGTCCTGAGGCAGGCCAGGAAAGTCTGTGTGCTTATAATGCCAGTGCTCGCCTGGCTGAGCTGCAAAAGGAGTTGAACCTGCCCAAGAACCGCCTTATATGTGACATGCCCACCAGGTGGAACTCAACGTTGGCCATGCTGCAGCGGCTGCACACGCAGCAGAGGGCCATCAATGAGTACCTGTGCGACTACGGCACCAGGACAGGGTCAGGGGAGCTCGGGTTTTTTTCACCACGCCAGTGGGGCATGATCAGGGATGCATGCACTGTCCTGGCACCATTTGAGGAGGCCACGAGGATGGTGAGCAGTGACAGTGTATGCATCAGTGACACTGTACCTCTTGTCCACCTGTTGGAGCACACGCTGCGTGGAATAATGGACAGGGCACTTGAGGCAGAACAGAGGCAGGAAGAGGAGGACTTCCTTGCCTCTCAAGGCCCCCTTTACCCAGACAGTGTTCCTTCTGTCCCACCCATCGCACAGGAAGAGGAGGAGGAGGAGGAGGAGGAGGATTGTGTCAGCATGGAGGTGGAGGCTGGCACTCAGCATCATCAGCAGCAGTCTTTTAGGGATGATTTACAGTCCCAAGAAACCAGTGGACTTGTACGTGGCTGGGAGGAGGTGGCTGCGGATCATGTCGTCCTTAGTGACCCAGAGGACTCCGGACTGAATGCCTCAGCTAACCTACGCTGCATGGCCTCCCTGATCCTGCAAAGTCTGCGGAAGGATCCTCGTATTCTTCGGATCAAGGAGACGGACCATTACTGGCTGGTCACTCTCCTTGATCCACGGTACAAGGGTAAGGTTGCGGACCTTATGTTACCGTCGCAGAGGGAGCAGAGGATGAGACAACTCCGGGAGGCCTTGCAGAAAGGTCTGTGCAACGCGTTCCCAGAGACTGGGAGGTTACAAACTCCTGGTCCTGGACAACGAGTTGCTGAGGCTTCGGGCAGTCAAAGAAGGAGCGGTGGGGAAGGTGGCCGTCTGACCGATGCGTTCAGACAATTCTTTAGTCCGCAGCCCCAAAGTATGATCGGTTCCAGCAACCATCGCCAGCGACTGATATACATGGTGCAGGAATACCTAGGGGCAAGGTCAGACTTGGACACCTTCCCCACCGAAAATCCTCTGGCTTACTGGGTCTTGAGGATGGATCACTGGCCAGAGCTTGCACAGTATGCAATTGAGCTACTGGCCTGTCCTGCATCCAGCGTTCTTTCAGAACGCACATTCAGTGCTGCTGGAGGATTTGTCACGGATCACAGGGTGCGCCTGTCCACCGACTCGGTTGATCGACTGACTTTCATCAAGATGAACCAGTCTTGGATCACCACCAGCTACCACACACCAGATGCTGATATAACAGACTAATTGATTTTAAAATGTCACATCCCTTCAAGACTGATGCTGATGCTGAGTGCCTGTGCTGTTATGTTGACTGGCTATCCTCCTCCTCCTCCTCAATGATACGATTAATGATGATAGCTTGGAAGATCATTTTGGTTTATGGGTGACGCCACCAGTGGCTAAGGCCCAATTTTTCAGCCCCTGTTTAACAGGGGCGTGTAATTAAAATTTTTGATGCAATACTTTGCAACAGGCCTCATTGCTGTGCTCCAAGCACAGTATCTGTGAGGGGTTGCAGTGTTGTGCCACCAGTGCCTAAGGCCCAATTTTTCAGCCCCTGTTCAACAGGGGCATGCAATTATAATTATTGATCTAATAATTCACAGCAGGGCCCATTGCTGCGCCCACCAAGAGTAACTGTCAGGCCTTACAGTGTTGTGGCACCAGCACCACCATCACCACCACCACCACCACCACCACCAAAGGCCCAATTTTTCAGCCCCTGTTCAACAGGGGCATGCAATTATAATTATTGATCTAATAATTCACAGCAGGGCCCATTGCTGCGCCCACCAAGAGTAACTGTCAGGCCTTACTGTGTTGTGGCACCAGCACCACCATCACCACCACCACAACCACCAAAGGCCCAATTTTTCAGCCCCTGTTCAACAGGGGCATGCAATTATAATTATTGATCTAATAATTCACAGCAGGGCCCATTGCTGCGCCCACCAAGAGTAACTGTCAGGCCTTACAGTGTTGTGGCACCAGCACCACCATCACCACCACCACCAAAGGCCCAATTTTTCAGCCCCTATTCAACAGGGGCATGCAATTATAATTATTGATCGAATAATTCACAGCAGGGCCCATTGCTGCGCCCACCAAGAGTAACTGTCAGGCCTTACAGTGTTGTGGCACCAGCACCACCATCAAAGGCCCAATTTTTACTACCACTGATCAACAATTATATGTTATTACAATTCCTGATATAATAGTTGACAGCAGGGCGTTCCAGCACCCACCAAGAATAACTGTGAGTGCTTTCAGTGTTGTGCCAACACCAACACCTAAGGGGCCAATTTCTGGAGAGTATATACAGCAGGTCCCTACTTTCAAACATCCAACTTACAAACTACTACTACTTGCAAACGGAAGAAGACAACAGGAAGTGAGAGGAAATCTACCCCTTGGAAGGAAAATTCTCTCCTGTAAGAATTAATATGGGAGAAAGGTGTCTCCTCTCTACTGATGCTTTATCACCAATCCTTGTTTCAATAAAAACACCACATTTCAAAAACAGTTGTCATTGGGACGCAAAGTGAGGTGAAATGTTCTGAACAGGGGCACAGACAGCAAAAAAAATGTGACAGGGGTGATAACCGTTCCCTATGTTTTACAAAAAGCTAAAAAAAAAGGAATTTGGCATGGAGCTCCACTTAAACAATGCAGCTGTTCAAAATTACATACAGATTCTACATAAGAACAAACCTACAGTCCCTGTCTTGTATGCACCACCTGTATACGGCTGTTCAGAGCAGGGATGAGCCGAACACCCCCCTGTTCGGTTCGCACCAGAACCTGCGAACAGACAAAATGTTCGTGTAAACTTTAGAACCCTATTAAATACAATGGACTCGAACGTTCGAAATCTAAAGTGTTAATTATAAAGGCTAATATGCAAGTTATTGTCCTAAAAAGTGTTTGGGGACCTGGGTCCTGCCCCAGGGGACATGTATCAATGCAAAAAGAAGTTTTAAAAACGGCCGTTTTTTCGGGAGCAGTGATTTTAATAATGCTTAAAATGAAAAAATAAAAGTGAAATATTCCTTTAAATTTCGTACCTGGGGGGGTGTGTATGATATGCATGTGAAGTGGCGCATGTTTCCCGTGCTTAGAACTGTCCCTGCAAAAAATGTCATTTTTGAAAGAAAAAAATGCATTTAAAACTGACTCGCGGCTATTAATGAATTGTCGGCTCCCGGCAATACATACAAAAGTCATTGATAAAAAAAAAAAAAAAGCGTGGGGGTTCCCCAGAATTCAATTACCAGGCCCTTCAGGTCTGGAATGGATATTAATGGGAACCCCGCCGCAAATTTAAAAAAAAAATTGACGTGGGGTTCCCCCAAATATCCATTCCAGGCCCTTCAGATCTGGCATGGATTTTAAGGGGAACTCCACCCCAAATTTAAAAAAAAAATGGCGTGGAGTCCCCCTAAAAATCCATACCAGACCCCTTAACCGAGCACGCAACCTGGCCAGCCGCAGGGGAAAAGGGGGGGACGAGAGAGCGGCCCCCCCTCCCTCCTGAACCGTACCAAGCCACATGCCCTCAACATGGGGAGGATGTCCCTATGTTGATGGGGACAAGGGCCTCATCCCCACAACCCTTGCCCGGTGGTTGTGGGGGTCTGCGGGCGGGGGGCTTATCGGAATCTGGAAGACCCCTTTAACAAAGGGGACCCCCAGATCCCGGCCCCCCCCTATGTGAATTGGTAAGGGGTACATTGTACCCCTACCATTTCACGAAGAAAGCGTAAAAAAATGTTTAAAAAAACACACAAACACCTTGAAAAAGTCCTTTATTAAAAAAAAATAAATAAATAAACATTCCAGCGGTGAAATCCAGTGTCCCGCGGCGATCCTGATGTCCAGCGCTGTCCTTCATTGGTTGTGCCTGAGCGGACCTGATGGGGAACTCCCTCTCAGTATTTTAAATGTATAGACCCGCCCCTTCTAAAGTTCCCCATCAGGTCCGCTCAGCAGACGAGATGCGGAACATGAGAAGGGGCGGGTCTATACATGTATTACCAAAGTGAGAGCAGTCCCCCATCAGGTCCGCCCCCTCGGTATATCGGACCCGCCTACGTCATTGGCTTGAGCGGGGAACTTCCTTCACTATGTAAATTTAAATTACACAGTGAAGGAAGTTCCCCGCTCAAGCCAATGACGTAGGCGGGTCCGACAGACCGAGGGGGCGGACCTGATGGGGAACTGCTCTCACTTTGGTAATACATGTATAGACCCGCCCCTTCTCATGTCCTGCATCTGGTCCGCTGAGCGGACCTGATGGGGAACTTAGAAGGGGCGGGTCTATACATTTAAAATACTGAGAGGGAGTTCCCCATCAGGTCCGCTCAGGCACAACCAATGAAGGACAGCGCTGGACATCGGGATCGCCGCGGGACACTGGATTTCACCGCTGGAATGTTTTTTTTTTTTTTTTTTAATAAAGGACTTTTTCAAGGTGTTTGTGTGTTTTTTTAAACATTTTTTTACGCTTTCTTCGTGAAATGGTAGGGGTACAACGTACCCCTTACCAATTCACATAGGGGGGGGGGCGGGATCTGGGGGTCCCCTTTGTTAAAGGGGTCTTCCAGATTCCGATAAGCCCCCCGCCCGCAGACCCCCACAACCACCGGGCAAGGGTTGTGGGGATGAGGCCCTTGTCCCCATCAACATGGGGATATCCTCCCCATGTTGAGGGCATGTGGCTTGGTACGGTTCAGGAGGGAGGGGGGGCCGCTCTCTCGTCCCCCCCTTTTCCCCTGCGGCCGGCCAGGTTGCATGCTCGGATAAGAGTTCTGGTATGGATTTTTAGGGGGACTCCACGCCATTTTTTTTTTAAATTTGGGGTGGAGTTCCCCTTAAAATCCATGCCAGATCTGAAGGGCCTGGAATGGATATTTGGGGGAACCCCACGTCAATTTTTTTTTAAATTTGCGGCGGGGTTCCCATTAATATCCATTCCAGACCTGAAGGGCCTGGTAATTGAATTCTGGGGAACCCCCACGCTTTTTTTTTTTTTTTATCAATGACTTTTGTATGTATTGCCGGGAGCCGACAATTCATTAATAGCCGCGAGTCAGTTTTAAATGCATTTTTTTCTTTCAAAAATGACATTTTTTGCAGGGACAGTTCTAAGCACGGGAAACATGCGCCACTTCACATGCATATCATACACACCCCCCAGGTACGAAATTTAAAGGAATATTTCACTTTTATTTTTTCATTTTAAGCATTATTAAAATCACTGCTCCCGAAAAAACGGCCGTTTTTAAAACTTCTTTTTGCATTGATACATGTCCCCTGGGGCAGGACCCCGGTCCCCAAACACTTTTTAGGACAATAACTTGCATATAAGCCTTTATAATTAGCACTTTAGATTTCTCCCATAGATTTTTCGAATTTGCCGCGAACACCCCAATTTGTTCGCTGTTCGGCGAACGGGCGAACAGGCAATGTTCGAGTCGAACATGAGTTCGACTCGAACTCGAAGCTCATCCCTAGTTCAGAGTATATAGGTCCTTTTTTATTTTGTGTGCGGGGTTCCCCTTAATATCCATACAAGACCCAAAGGGGCTGGTAATGGGCTGGGGTAGGGGGGGGGGGGGGTTGATGGGGTAGCTATGCCATTTTTCCTAAAGATTTTCATCCATATTACCGGGACCAGACATTGCATTAAAGCCGCAAGCAGTTTTAAATGGCTTTTTTTCCTTTAGAAATGTTATTTTGTGCAGGGACAGTTCTAAACACGGGAAACACGTGGCACTTCACAGGCATACTTTAGACAACCCACAGGTACAATATTTAAAGAAATATTTGACTTTTTTTTTTCACTTTATGCATCATTAAAATGACTGCTCCCGGAAAACGTCAGTTTTTAAAACTTCTTTTTGCATTGATACATGTCCCCTGGTGCAGAACCCGGGTTCCCAAACTCTGTTTCGGACAATAACATGGATAATAGTCGTTATAATTAGCACTTTAGAATCCGAATGTTCGCATCCATTGTATTTAATAGGGTTCTAATGTTCGTGCGAACTTTCGGTCCGTTCGCGGGTTCTGGTGCGAACCGAACCCGGGGGTGTTCGGCTCATCACTACTACACACACACCTGCAGTGGGAACTTGGCGTAGTGACCCTGCACTCTCTCCTCAGAGGTACCACTAGACAAAAGCCAGAGCCAGAAGAACTGCTGATTGAAAAGAGGAGAGAGAGGAGGCCGCTACACGTGGGGGCTCGGGTCCGGTATGGTGTTCGTGCTACCACGGAGTTTGGACGTGTCTGCCCGGAGGAGTTCCGAGTAGGTCGGCCATATTATTGGCCAAAGTGCATCCCTGCTCGAAGTCGTGGACATTACCTAGTGAAGGGAAAGGCCCGCGCAGAAGAGCGAGAAGAGGGGGGAGCTCAGCCGTGTGAGGGACTACACGTGGGGGCTTCTATCTGCACTGTGCCATCAGGCACACCCTCACTGCTTAGTTCGTGGGCGTGACTCAGGAAAGAAGAAAAGCCCGCAAACTAGAGTGCAGAGGGGAGGAGTCCAATACGTGTGAAGGACTACACGTGGGATTTGGCGCAAAAACTTGCAGTGCGCAATGGACCAGCAGCAAGTCACCATGTTCGGACAAACAGTGTGGGTTCCTCTTCATCCTTCCACCACGTCTTTGACTGCTGCTGCTCTGGTGACCGATACAGGGATTCGGCTAAAGCCAAGGGGACGAATCGCCCTGTATTCATGCATGGACGTTGAGGCCCTGGGTGTGATTTGTCCCGGTTGCTCGGGACTGGTGTGTCATCTGAAGCCATTTGGGCGATGCGAAGTCTGTGGGGAGTTCCTATTCGAGGTAGATACAGTCATTGAGAAGCCAAGAACCATCTACCTCGGCCGTACCACAGGCAGCACCACTCAAGTTGGAGGAATCGCTGCTTTGACAGCCATCCCTGTGCGCACTGCAGCGACCGCGGAGGAGGTCGTGAGTACTCAAATACGGGAGAAATCCGAGGATGCTGACTCGGTCACCACTGTCTCACAGCGTCCACCGCCGAAGAGAAAGACCGGTATGGTAGCCCCGTCCAGCGGTTGCGGTGGACCATCTCGCCTGCCTACGCCCGGCCCGGATGGATCCGGTGAGAAGAGTTCCGGACGTCCCGCCTCAAGAAAAGGCAGAGGTAAGCCAGGCGGAGGGACTTGGTGTGTGGGCGGAGTTGTCGGGGATCCACAACCCTGTGTGTCCGTGGGGGTGGTAGTCCCGTTTCCACTACAGGCTACATACCCTCGGAGGAGTGTGACACCTCCAACCTAGAATCGCTCTCTGATATGGGAGACGATGTCGCCATTGATGAACTGTTTGCTCAAAAGGGCTGGGACAAAGTACCTCTCGCCTCGTCCCGCAGAACCAGGGACCCACCCATGTCTACAGGGGATAGTACACCCCAGGTGGAGGCACCAGCGCCTGAGGAGGGGTCCCGTCCCCAGCCTACTCTTGCCTTCCTGGTGCCACCTGCACCTAATGCTGGGGATAAGAGACTGTCGCTGCGGGCACCTATGCCCAGAACGGTGGTGATCAGAGCACCTCGCCACCCGGATGCCATAGTCTTGCCAGGTGAAGGAGACAAAGCCACCATGCCTCCACTGTCGAGACTACAACGCCTATTCTGTCAAAAGGTTGCTGCTGAATATGGCTGGGAGTACCCATACCTGCCCAAAGAGTTATTGTATGAAGTGGAAGTTTGCCGGGAGCGGTGGTACAATGACTCTGTGTGGACCCACATTCAGGTCCCACACGCCCGCAGGTACCTTGCATGCTCCCCCAAGGCCTCTCAGCGCTTTAAAGACTGCAAAGCCGAATGGATGCTGGGACGACATATCCACGCGGACAAGGTGCTGATCCGACGCAAGGAAGGGGAAGATGTTGAATACCATTGTAACGGCACCCCAATATCAAGGAGTAAAATGCCGTTTACGATGTTTCCTCTCCTAGACACACATCCACTCGCTACCAATATCCACAGCTAAACGACCCTTTCCCATAGGAACCAATCCCTCTGGAAGAAAACGAGACGCACTCTGTCTTCTTCTGTAATAGGAATCACTTTATTATTGAGAAACATTGTAACTTTATACACAATTCAATACACAGGATTTAACATGAACAAGGGCCCAGCTCCACCCACACATCCCAAGACTCAACACCTCATCCTGACGTCTGTTAGGCTTCAAAAGATCCCACACAATACACATCTTCTCACAAAGGGTTGGCAGCCAGTCTATATGGCACTTTACAATACACACAAGGACAGACTTAATGAACAATAGAATGCAAAACACCTTAATTCCTCACAGCAATGATTACATAACCCCCACACACAGTATACATCCAATCTATATACAATGTATATACAGCCTTAAATATGGCTATCACAGACCATATCGGGGGTTTCTTTTATTCACCCTGTGTCCAAAGTGACCCCACTGTCACACATCTCCCCTTTCGGCAGGGGACCAACAGAGGAGGGGACCCCAGACGGGTCTACTCCGAAGTTAGTCCATGGGTCCATTCTTCCAATGCTGGTATCCACCCAGTACCACAAATGAATTGCTCCAAGTAGAGCATTACTTACCCAGCCAACCTCTGCCTCTCTCAGAGAACATACCCGCCGCTGGGGAGATGACAGGGTGACTGGGCTCAGTCCGTCATGCTGTTGGGGATCTGGGTTGACTGCCCGGCATCCCTGGGGTATACAAGTGGAGACTGAAGTCCCATCCACTTGTGGTAGGTGGAAGTCCCCCAGTGCTTGCAAAGCAAGGCTGACATCCTCCTGTCTCAGTGTCACACCATTTTCTGGGGTTGTGTCGGTGAGGACTGAAGTCCCATCTACTACCACAGGAACTCCCTCTTCTGTTAGTTGAGAGCAGAGGCCCGTGGCACTCGGCTCTGTTGCCAGCTCTTCTGCTGGGTTGCTGTGAGTGGAGACCGCAGTCCCATCCACCGATATCCGCTCAAGTGGCAGTTGTGTGCAGCGGCCAGTAGCATTCTGCCCTGCTGCCAGTGATTCAGCTGGGGGTGAAAGCTTTACCCCCTCAGCTTGTTGCTGGAGAGAGGGGCCAACTGCCCCGGCTCCCTGAAACTGCCCAGTTGTTTCCGGTGCTGGGCAGAGGTTGCTATCACTCTGCCCTGTTGCCAGCACTTCTGCTGGGGACTCCACACCATCTGCTCTGGCTAGCTGTTGGGGAGGGAAAATGGCTGCTTCTCCTCCCTGCATCTCTGAAATCCACTCGGAAAGAGGAACCATCACCTTCTCAACTCGGGCCTCTAAAACTGCCACGTGTAGAGCAGGGGTCTGCAGTACTTTGTCCTGCTGTCAGTACTTGAGCGGGCGATGCATAATCCATAACATCCTCTGAACAGTCCCTTAAGTCCATATCTTCTGTAATCTGTGGCTGGGGAGATGAGCCAACTGCCCTAGCTCCCTGGAACTCCATATCATCCACTTTGGCTTTAAGGGTGGCAATCTTCAGCTTTTCCACTGCCGATTATTCAGCTAGGCTAGCTCCCTGGGACTCCGTATCATCCACTTCGGCTTTAGGAAGGGCAATCTTCAGCTTTTCCACTGCCGATTCTTCAGCCAGGCTAGCTCCCTGGAACTCCATATCATCCACTTCGGCTTTAGGGGTGGCAATCTTCAGATTTTTCACTGCTGATTCTTCAGCCAGGATTTCATAGTTGTCAACTGGTATTTCCTGATAGTCCCAGGCAAAGGGAGCCCCACCCTGCTGCTGAGCAGATTCTAGCAGCTGTCTGTAGGCGATCTCCGATTGTCGTATTTCCGCCATTCTCCACTCATGGTGCCGCTCTAGTTCTCTCTTTTGTCGCGCATCCTGCAGCTGGATGCCTCTAATGGCTTCCTGAATGGCGGTCTCTGATGGGTTAGCACCATATAATGCCAACCGCTGTCGCACTCGTTGCTGAAACAAATCTTCAACTGACCGGGGTCCTGCATCACCATCTCTCTGGTCCATCTCGGCTCTCAAGTAAGTCTTTCAGCGTGGCTTTCCTGCAGGCTGCATAGCTTGGTCATTCACTGTGGTGGTTTGGAGAGTTCCAGGAACTGGAGGGAAAATCCCGCTGCTGCCAACCAATGTAACGGCACCCCAATATCAAGGAGTAAAACGCCGTTTACGATGTTCCCTCTCCTAGACACACATCCACTCGCTACCAATATCCACAGCTAAACGACCCTTTCCCATAGGAACCAATCCCTCTGGAAGAAAACGAGACACACTCTGTCTTCTTCTGTAATAGGAATCACTTTATTATTGAGAAACATTGTAACTTTATACACAATTCAATACACAGGATTTAACATGAACAAGGGCCCAGCTCCACCCACACATCCCAAGACTCAACACTAGGGATGAGCCGAACACCCCCGGGTTCGGTTCGCACCAGAACCTTCGAACGGACCGAAAGTTCGCGCGAATTTTCGAACCCTATTCGTTATAATGGACGCGAACGTTCGAAATCAAAATTGCTAATTACAACGGCCAATATGCATGTTAATGTCATAAAACAGGTTTGGGGACCCGGGTACTGCCCCAGGGGACATATATCAATGCAAAAAGAAATTTTAAAAACTAACGTTTTTTCGGGAGCAGTCATTTTAATGATGCATAAAGTGAAAAAAAAAAAGTGAAATTTTCCTTTAAATATGGTACCTGGGGGGTGTCTAAAGTATGCCTGTGAAGTGGCATGTGTTTCCCGTGTTTAGAACTGTCCTTGCACAAAATGACATTTGTAAAGGAAAAAAAGAAGCCATTTAAAACCACTTGCGGCTTTAATGTCATGTCTTGTCCTGGCCGCCATATGGCTGAAAATCCTTGAGAAAAATGGCATGGCTACCCCATCACCCCCCCCCCCCATCCCAGCCCCTTTGGGTCTTGTATGGATATTAAGGGGGACCCCGCACCCAAAATAAAACCCTATACCTACAACCCTATATACTCTGAACAGCAGTATATAGGTGGTGCAAACAAGACACGGACTGTAGGTTTGTTCTTAAGTAGAATCTGAACAGGTACATTATGAAGTGTAGCTCCATCCCAAAAAAATCTATTTTTAAGCTTTTTGGAGAACATAGGGAGGGGTTATCACCCCTGTAACATTTGCTGTCTTTGCACATCTGTTCAGAACATGTCACCTCACTTTCCGTCCCAATGACAAATGTTTTTGGAAAAGTGGGGTTTTAATTGAAACAAGGATTGGTGATAAAGCATCAGTAGAGAGGAGATACCTTTTTCCCAAATTAAATCTAACAGGATAGAATTTCCCTTCCTAGGGGTAGATTTCCTCTCACTTCCTGTTTTCTCTTGCCGTTTGCAAGTAGGAGTCGTTTGTAAGTTGGATGTTTGAAAGTAGGGGCCTGCCGTATATACTCTGCAGAAATTTGCCCTATTAGATGTTGGTGTAGCCACAAGACTGGTGGGCACAGGAATGGGCCCTGCTGTGAGTTAATAGATCAAGATTTGTACTTGCATGCACCTGTTGAACCGGGCAGAAAAATTGGGCCTTTGGTGGTGGTGGTGGTGGTGGTGGTGGTGGACGGTGTTGCCACAAGACTGTAAGCCCTCACAGTTACTCTTGGTGGGTGCAGGAATGGGCCCTGCTGTGAGTTATTAGATCAAGATTTGTAATTGCATGCACCTGTTGAACAGGGCAGAAAAATTGGGCCTTTGGTGGTGGTGGTGGTGGTGGACGGTGTTGCCACAAGACTGTAGGCCCTCATAGTTACTCTTGGTGGGCGCAGGAATGGGCCCTGCTGTGAACTATTAGATCAAGATTTGTAATTACACGCCCCTGTTAAACAGGAGCTGAAAAATTGTGCCTTAGGCATTGGTGCTGGTGCCACAACACTGCAACCCCTCACAGATACTGTACTTGGAGCACAGCAGTCACACCTGTTGCGAAGCATCTTTTTAAAAAATTGTAATTACACGCCCCTGTTATACAGGGGCAGAAAAATTGTGCCTTAGGCACTGGTGCTGGTGCCACAACACTTCAACCCCTCACAGATACTGTACTCTGAGCACAGCAATGAGACCTGTTGCAAAGCATTGCCTAAAAATTGTAATTACACGCCCCAACAGGGGCTGAAAAATTGTGCCTTAGGCACTGGTGCTGGTGCCACAACACTGCAACCCCTCACAGATACTGTACTTGGAGCACAGCAGTCACACCTGTTGCGAAGCATCTTTTTAAAAAATTGTAATTACACGCCCCTGTTATACAGGGGCTGAAAAATTGTGCCTTAGGCACTGGTGTGGTGGCATGGATCATTGAGGAGGAGGAAGAGGATAGTCAGTGAACATAACAGGACAGTCACTCAGCATCAGCATAGGCAGTCTTGAAGGGATGTGACATTATAAATTATTCCGTTATATCCGCTTCAGGTGTCTGGTAGCTGGTGGTGATCCAAGACTGATTCATTTTTATGAAGGTCAGTCGATCAACCGAGTCGGTGGACAGGCGCACCCTATGATCGGTGACAAATCCTCCAGCAGCACTGAATGTGCGTTCGGAAAGAACGCTGGATGCAGGACAGGCCAGTAGCTCAATTGCATACTGTGCAAGCTCTGGCCAGTGATCCATCCTCAGGACCCAGTAAGCCAGAGGATTTTCGGTGGGAAAGGTGTCCAAGTCTGACCTTTCCCCTAGGTATTCCTGCACCATGTATATCAGACGCTGGCGATGGTTGCTGGAACCGATCATACCTTGGGGCTGCGGACTAAAAAATTGTCTGAACGCATCGGTCAGACGTCCACCTTCCCCACCGCTCCTTCTGCTACTGACCGAAGCCTCAGCAACTCGTCGTCCAGGACCAGGAGTTTGTAACCTCCCAGTTTCTGGGAACGCGTTGCACAGACCTTTCTGCAAGGCCTCCCTGAGATGTCTCATCCTCTGCGATGGCAAGATAAGGTCCGCAACCTTACCCTTGTACCGTGGATCAAGGAGAGTGGCCAGCCAGTAATGGTCCCTCTCCTTGATCCGAAGAACACGAGGATCCTTCCGCAGGCTTTGCAGGATCAGGGAGGCCATGCAGCGTAGGTTAGCTGAGGCATTCGGTCCGGAGTCTTCTGGGTCACTGAGGATGACATGATCGCCAGCCACCTCCTCCCAGCCACGTACAAGTCCACTGGTTTGTTGGGACTGTACATCATCCCTAAAAGACTGCTGCTGCTGATGCTGAGTGCCAGGCTCCACCTCCATGCTCACACAATCCTCCTCCTCCTCCTCATCCTCATCCTCTTCCTGTGTGATGGGTGGGACAGAAGGAACACTGTCTGGATAAAGGGGGCCTTGAGAGGCAAGGAAGTCCTCCTCTTCCTGACTCTGTTCTGCCTCAAGTGCCCTGTCCATTATCCCACGCAGCGTATGCTCCAACAGGTGGACAAGAGGTACAGTGTCACTGATGCATGCACTGTCACTGCTCACCATCCTTGTGGCCTCCTCAAATGGTGAGAGGACAGTGCATGCATCCCTGATCATGCTCCACTGGCGTGGAGAAAAAAAGCCAAGCTCCCCTGACCCTGTCCTGGTGCCATAGTCGCAAAGGTACTCATTGATGGCCCTCTGCTGCGTGTGCAGTCGCTGCAGCATGGCCAACGTTGAGTTCCACCTGGTGGGCATGTCACATATTAGGCGGTTCTTGGGCAGGTTCAGCTCCTTTTGCAGCTCAGTCAGCCGAGCACTGGCATTATAAGATCGGCGGAAATGCACACAGACTTTCCTGGCCTGCCTCAGGACATCCTGTAAGCCTGGGAACCTGCCCAAGAACCGCTGCACCACCAGGTTGAGGACGTGAGCCATACAGGGCACATGGGTGAGCTGCCCCTGTCGCAGGGCGGAGAGGAGGTTGGTGCCATTGTCAGAAACGACCATTCCTGGCTTAAGCTGGCGTGGCGTCAACCACCTCTCGGCCTGCCCCTGCAGAGCTGCCAGAACCTCTGGCCCAGTGTGGCTCCTGTCCCCCAAACACACCAGCGCAAGCACGGCATGGCATCTTTTTGCCTGCGTACTCGCGTAGCCCCTTGTACGCCTATGGAGCACCGCTGGTTCCGAGGACAGAGCACTCGAAGAGGACATGGAGGAAGAAGAAGAGGAGGGGGTGGAGGAGAGAGGTGTGTCACAACCAGTAGTAGCATTTTGGAGGCGTGGTGGCGGAACAACCTCCAACACTACTGCACCTTGTCCTGCATCCCTCCCAGCTGCCAATAGAGTGACCCAATGGGCCGTGAAAGAAAGATAACGTCCCTGTCCATGCCTGCTGGACCATGAGTCAGCGGTAATATGCACCTTACCGCTGACCGCCCTGTCCAGCGAGGCATGGACATTGCCTTCCACATGCCGGTAGAGAGACGGAATCGCCTTCCGTGAGAAAAAGTGCCGTTTGGGAACCTGCCACTGAGGAACCGCACATTGAACAAACTCACGGAAGGGGGCCGAGTCTACCAACTGAAAAGGCAGCAGTTGAAGTGCTAGCAATTTAGCCAAGCTAGCATTCAACCGCTGGGCATGTGGATGGCTGGGAGTATACTTCTTTCGACGGTCCAGCAGCTGGGGCAGGGAAATTTGCCTGCTACAATCGGACGTCGGTGTACTGCAAGTACTTGGTTGTGACACACCTAATTCTACACCTTCAGTCCTCTCAGAGCAGCTTTCAGGGAGGACTGAAGATATAGTGGGGATGGAGATCCCAGCTGATGAGGAGCAAGGAGAGGTCCGCTTTGTTCTTTGGTGTGGGTCTTTTATGTGTGCTTGCCAACGAGCTGCATGGCAGGTCGACATATGTCTGCTCATGCTTGTGGTGCCCAAGCGGCTGATGTTTTGGCCACGCGAGATACGCTTGAGACAAATATTGCAAATAGCAGTGGTGCGATCTGATGCACTCGTCTCAAAAAAGGCCCACACCAAAGAACTTTTGTGATAACGTGCAGAGGCAGCGCCCTGCACAGGCGGAGCTCTGCGGTGTGGTACAGTTGCTGTGCTGGCCTCTAGCTGGCCTCCAGGGGGCATCCTGGCTCATTGGACATGTGACGCCGCATCCTCCTCCTCCTCCTCCTCCTCCTCCTCTCTCCCTTCAGGCACCCACGTGGAGTCAGTGACCTCATCATTCCCTCCCTCTTCACCACTAGAGCAAACCTGGCAGTAAGCTGCAGCTGGTGGAACAGTACTGCCAGATTGCTGTCCTTCAGCATCCCCTCTCTCTGCGCGCACACTACTGACTTCCTCAAGCTGGGTATCATCATCCGAGCCTTCGAATCGTTGGGCATCCTCCTGGAGCATGTACCCAACACTGTGCTCAAACAGTTCGGGGGACTCCTCAGGAGGACATGGTGGGTCTAGGGAAGGGGTGGCTGATGATGCCATTGAGTACGCGTTGGCAGCTGCTCTGCCAGTACCCTGAGCCTGGGTGAGAGAGGATGAGGAGGATGAGGAGGGCTTGGTCATCCATTCTACCAAGCCTTCGGCATGATGCGGCTCCACATGTCCAGCTGCCGAAAACAAAGACAAGCGTGTCCCATGGCCACGTGCTGATGACGATGCACGACCACGTCCACGGCCAGCACTGTTGTCTCTAGAAACAGAGCCTGCCTGCCCTGTGTTCTTGCCTCGGCATGCTCTGCCTCTCCTTGGCGGTCTTCCAGCCATTGTAGTCGGTAGTGTATATAGTATAAAAAATAGAGCTCCTATGTGTGCTCACAACACACTGTAGGTCCTATGGGTGCTGACACTAACACACTATAGGTACTATGTGTGCTGCTGACAAGAAAATATAGGAGCTCTGTTTGCTGCCACTAACACACTAGAAGTCCTATGGGTGCTGCTGAGAAGAAAATATAGGAGCTCTGTGTGATGCCACTAACACACTAGAAGTCCTATGGGTGCTGCTGAGAAGAAAATATAGGAGTCCTGTGTGATGCCACTAACACACTAGAAGTCCTATGGGTGCTTCTGAGAAGAAAATATAGGAGCTCTGTGTGATGCCACTAACACACTAGAAGTCCTATGGGTGCTGCTGAGAAGAAAATATAGGAGCTCTGTGTGATGCCACTAACACACTAGAAGTCCTATGGGTGCTTCTGAGATGAAAATATAGGAGCTCTGTGTGATGCCACTAACACACTAGAAGTCCTATGGGTGCTGCTGAGAAGAAAATATAGGAGCTCTGTGTGATGCCACTAACACACTAGAAGTCCTATGGGTGCTTCTGAGAAGAAAATATAGGAGCTCTGTGTGATGCCACTAACACACTAGAAGTCCTATGGTGCTGCTGAGAAGAAAATATAGGAGCTCTGTGTGATGCCACTAACACACTAGAAGTCCTATGGGTGCTGCTGAGAAGAAAATATAGGAGCTCTGTGTGATGCCACTAACACACTAGAAGTCCTATGGGTGCTTCTGAGAAGAAAATATAGGAGCTCTGTGTGATGCCACTAACACACTAGAAGTCCTATGGGTGCTTCTGAGATGAAAATATAGGAGCTCTGTGTGATGCCACTAACACACTAGAAGTCCTATGGGTGCTGCTGAGAAGAAAATATAGGAGCTCTGTTTGCTGCCACTAACACACTAGAAGTCCTATGGGTGCTGCTGAGAAGAAAATATAGGAGCTCTGTGTGATGCCACTAACACACTAGAAGTCCTATGGGTGCTTCTGAGATGAAAATATAGGAGCTCTGTGTGATGCCACTAACACACTAGAAGTCCTATGGGTGCTTCTAAAATGAAAATATAGGAGCTCTGTTTGCTGCCACTAACACACTAGAAGTCCTATGGGTGCTGCTGAGAAGAAAATATAGGAGCTCTGTTTGCTGCCACTAACACACTTGAAGTCCTATGGGTGCTGCTGAGAAGAAAATATAGGAGCTCTGTTTGCTGCCACTAACACACTAGAAGTCCTATGGGTGCTTCTGAGATGAAAATATAGGAGCTCTGTGTGAAGCCACTAACACACTAGAAGTCCTATGGGTGCTGCTGAGAAGAAAATATAGGAGCTCTGTTTGCTGCCACTAACACACTAGAAGTCCTATGGGTGCTGTTGGGGTGCAATGCTGTGCTAACAGCACTGCGGTTGGTACTACTGCAATACTGTACTAACAGTAAGCACGCACCAGACTAATCCCCAGCAGCAGCTAATAACACACTAACTGTGCAATCAGCAGCAATGAACGATCAATGACTTAGGTAGCAATGGTTTAGCAAAGAAATAGCCAATGGTTTAGCAAAGAAGAGCAAATCTTTCAGTATCAAGCAAAGACAGAATCAGCAGACTGATCTCTCCTAAAGCCGGAACTCATGTGACCGGGGCCGACGGCGTGGCGGCCTTTTAAATGGTGGGGCGTGTACTAAAGCCCCTGAGCTGTAATTGGCTACAGGCGTCCTGCCTGTAGCCAATTATTGCTCTCCGAGTTTCGGGCGCTGTGATTGGCCAAGCATGCGGGGTCACAGTGCATGCTTGGCCAATCATCAGCCAGCAATGCACTGCGCCGGCCGCAATGCATTGCGGGGCCGCTCGCATCACACGAATGTGATGCGAACGGCCCAAATAGTTCTGGGCTCGCCGAGCGAGCGAACGCCCGGTGCTCGATTCGAACGTGGGTTCGAATCGAGCACCGGGCCCATCCCTACTCAACACCTCATCCTGACGTCTGTTAGGCTTCAAAAGATCCCACACAATACACATCTTCTCACAAAGGGTTGGCAGCCAGTCTGTCTGGCACTTTACAATACACACAAGGACAGACTTAATGAACAATAGAATGCAAAACACCTTAATTCCTCACAGCAATGATTACATAACCCCCACACACAGTATACATCCAATCTATATACAATGTATATACAGCCTTGAATATGGCTATCACAGACCATATCGGGGGTTTCTTTTATTCACCCTGTGTCCAAAGTGACACCACTGTCACAACCATCTAGAGACCATGGACCAGCACTTGAAACCACTTGTCCTGCCGCACCCCCGTTTCTATCTATAGGAGAAGAGAGACTCCGTTTTTGTTCTTTACATTGCTGAACTTTTCGGGGTTCGTTGTTCTTGTTACCCAGAGGAATGGAAGGACTGTTCCTGTTTGTTCTTCAATTTTCCAGCAAGTGATCATGGACTCTGGGGTAGATAGGGCCCAAAGAAGAAGGAAAGTTCCACAAGTGCAGTTACCGCGACACTGTCACCAGGTGGCAGTGTCGTGCATCGGCATTCACTGTTCACACACACACTTTTTGAAGGAAAAGATTTCTCTGCGGAGAAGTTTTTTCGTTCTCACACGAACATATGTGTCAGGGATTTGTGTGTTTAACTTTTCTTTTCCCCTCTGCAGGAGAGCATCCCATCAAGACCACTGAGGATGGGGTGGGTCTTAGCCAGGATGGGTGGGGAAAAGTGTTATGTGAAGATGTGATTTCTTTTTTTCTTTTTTTTTTCTTTTTTTTTTTTTTTAAACTTTTTTATTGTTTTGTTTTGAAATAAACAGAAAGCGAGAACAAATATCACAAGGGTACATTCTATATACTTCTTGTATCACCACTGGACCTTTGTCTTCTATCATATATATCATACATCCTGATATACAATATCCGCCATTCTATGTATGTTTAATTCCTTGCCTCTCGCCCAGGCCTTACTCATATTACTCATATACCTTCAAGTCATTTGTGTCCCCACCAATGGGGCATCCAATCCCCCCCATCCCAAGGCCCCGCTTTCTCCTCGGGACGGCCGGGAGATTCCTGCCCCGATTTTTCCCCTCTATCTCATTGACGCTCTCTTTATTTCAACTTAACCCCTCACCCCCTCCCCAAAAAAATAAATAAAAATAAAAATAAAAAAAAAAGGAAAGAAAAAAGAAAGAAAGAAACCCCTAAAGGGGGTGATTTCAATGTTGTTGTTATGTGTTGTTGTTTCCCTTTCCCTCCCTTTTCATGTGAGGCTCAGGCACAACTGCTCTAGCTAGTTTTAGTTTCCTAAAGTTTTTGTTTTTTGTAATTCCTAGTCGGTTTCTGGATTGGACTATGTCAGCCGTTGAGGGCATGGTTTGCTACAGACACTGGGGACCAGTGTCAAACCACCAGGGGGAGAGTGTAGCGGGTATGTGCTTTTCTGTTTGAATCTGGTGGGGAAACTGTGATGTATGGTTCCCTGGGGCCCACCGGGTGGCGCTGTCACTTTGGGCCCGGGGTTGAGCCATCATTGCAGGGTCGTACCTCTTTTTGGCCTCTCTCAGCGGTTGTATGGTGGGGCGGGGAACCCGCCGTGCTTGCTGGGAGAGGGTATAAAGGGGGCGCCCATTTTTGGTGGCGGGAGTCGAGTCCCGGGCACCTTCAGCCTGAGGGCGATGGTTCGTGACGGTCCTCTAGGCGGCCTAGGCCTGGAGGACGTTCGGAGGTCGTGTTCCATCCCAGGCACCTTTAGCCTGGGGTGAGGTACTTGGATGGAGATCCGGGACTGAGGGTCCCGGATTAAAGTTCCACGAGGGAGGAACTTCCTAGGGGACCCCGGGAGTGGGTACCCGAATCCAGTGGCGTAAGAGACCGGAGGGGGTACTTACCTGAAGACCTGGTGCAGCAGATTGCCAGTGACTGGTGAGCCTCCGGAGACCGCCGGGAGGGATGTCTTCCTCGATTGGGAGCAGAAATCTACTTCTGGGAAGGAAGAAAGAGAGTTCATCGTGCCTGGGCCTACTCGCATCCACACCCCCTGTCTGTTAGGTTTGTTGAGGGAGTCCAACTGATTGTGTTTGCTTTTACATTGAGAAGAATAAAGGAGTGTTGGACTTTAATGGTGTGGGGCTCATTTACTGGCAGACACTGTTCAAGAAACCAGGAGGAGGCTCCAGATGCAGAACACCGACCCAAAGGTGAAAGAGAATTGTCTCCCACTACACACACATCTGCAGTGGGAACTTGGCATAGTGACCCCGCACTCTCCCCTCAGAGGTACCCCTAGACAAAAGCCAGAGCCAGTAGAACTGCTGATTGAAAAGAGGAGAGAGAGGAGGCCGCTACATATATAATATTTTAAGCAATATTCATTTGTGTTACTTGTCTTCAAACTAGCATGCATATAAAGAACTTAGAATTTCTTAATATTGTAGGCCATTGGGAATCTCCAAAATTAAGATTTACCTATTTCCATAAATACAATAATATTTTTATATTTCAGTATAAGCATTCTGACAGGGGCAGAAAAATTGGGCCTTAGGCACTGGTGCTGGGGCCACAACACTGCAACCCCTCACAGATACTGAAGTTGGAGCACAGCAATGAGCCCTGCTGCAAAGCATTGCATCAAAAATTGTAAATACACGCCCCTGTTAAACAGGGGCTGAAAAATTGGGCCTTAGCCACTGGTGGCGGTGCCCAGAACCAAAAATGTTCTTTCAAGCTATCAGCATGATTGTGGAGGAGGAAGAGGATAGTCACTCAGCATAACAGGATAGTCACTCAGCATCAGAATAGGCAGTCTTGAAGGGATCTGACATTTCCAAAAAAATTATTCATCAGCATCAGGTGCTTGGTAGCTGGTGGTGATCCAAGACTGATTCATTTTTATGAAGGTCAGTCGATCGACTGAGTCAGTGGACAGGAGCACCCTGTGATTGGTTACAAAGCCTCCAGCAGCACTGAATGTGTGTTCCGAAAGAACGCTGGATGCAGGACAGGCCAGTACCTCAATTGCATACTGTGCAAGCTCTGGCCAGTGATCCATCCTCAAGACCCAGAGGATTTTCAGTGGGAAAGGTGTCCAAGTCTGATCTTGCCCCTAGGTATTTCTGCACCATGTAAACCAGACGCTAGCGATGGTTGCTGAAACCGATCATACCTTGGGTCTGCATACTAAAAAATTGTCTGAGCGCATCGGTCAGACGGCCACCTTTTCCACCGCTCCTTCTGACCAACACGTTGTCCGGGACCAGGAATTTGAACCTCCCAGTCTCTGGGAACGCACAGACCTTTCTGCAAGGCCTCCCAAAGATGCTTCATCCTCTGCTCCCTCTGCGACGGCAAGATAAGGTCCGCAACCTTACCCTTGTAACGTGGATCAAGGAGGGTTGCCAGCCAGTAATGATCCCTCTCCTTGATCGCACGAATACGAGGATCCTTCCGCAGGCTTTGCAGGATCAGGGAGGCCATGCAGCGTAGGTTTGCTGGGTCACTGAGGACGACATGATCCGCAGCCACCTCCTCCCAGCCACGTACAAGTCCATGGGTGTCTTGGGACTGTAATCGATCCCTTGAAGACTGCTGCTGATGCTGAGTGCTAGGCTCCACCTTCATGCTGACACAATCCTCCTCCTCCTCCTCTTCCTTTGTGATAGCCGGGCCAGCAGGAACACTGTCTGGATAAAGGGGGCCTTGAGAGGTAAGGTAGTCCTCTTCTTCCTGCCTCTGTTCTGCCTCAAGTGCCATGTCCATTATTCCACGCAGCGTGTGCTCCAACAGGTGGACAAGAGGGACAGTGTCACTGAAGCATGCACTGTCACTGCTCACCATCCTCGTGTCCCTGTCCATGCCTGCTGGACCATGAGTCAGCCGTAATATGCACCTTACCGCTTACCGCCCTGTCCAGCGAGGCCAAGACATTGCCTTCCACATGCCGGTAGAGAGCCGGAATCGTCTTCCGTGAGAAAAAGTGGCGTTTGGGAACCTGCAACTGAGGAACCGCACATTCAACAAACTCAAGGGGGCAGAGTCTACCAACTGAAAAGGCAGCAGTTGAAGTGCTAGCAATTTAGCCAAGCTAGCATTTAACCGCTGGGCATGTGGATGGCTGGGAGCGAACTTCTTTCGGCGGTGCAGCAGCTGGGGCAGGGAAATTTGCCTGGTACAATCGGACGTCGGTGTACCGATAGCAGATTGTCTGCAAGTACTTGGCTGTGACACACCGAATTCTACACCTTCATTCCTCTCAGTGCAGGTTTCAGAGAGGACTGAAGGTATAGTGGGGTTGGAGATCCCAGCTGATGAGGAGCAAGGAGAGGTCCGCTTTGTTCTTTGGTGTGGGTCTTTTAGGTACGCTTGCCAATGGACTGCATGGCAGGTCGACATATGTCTGGTCAAGCACGTGGTGCCCAAGTGGCTGATGTTTTGGCCATGTGAGATACGCTTTAGACATATGTTGCAAATGGCAACGGTGCGATCTGCTGCACAGGTCTGAAAAAAGGCCCACACCAAAGAACTTTTGGAATAACGCGCAGAGACAGCAGCGCCTGCACATGGGGAGCTCTGCAGTGTGTTGCGGTCGGTGTGCTGCCCTTAAGATGGCCCCTAGAGGGCATCTCGCCTCGTTGGAGATGTGCCTCCTCCTTCTCCTCTCTCCTATCAGGCACCCATGTGGAGTCAGTGACCTCATCATCCCCTCCCTCCTCATCACTGAAGCAAATTTGGCAGTATGCTGCAGCTGGGGGAACATGACTGCCAGATAGCTGTTCTTGTTGGGCACCCCCTCTCTCTGGGCTAACGTTACTACCCCCTCTCTCTGAGCTCACGTTACTGCCTTCCTCCAGCTGGGTTCCATCAGGGGGCCTTCAAAACGCTGGGCATCCGGCTGGAGCATGTACCCAACACTGTGGTCAAACAGTTCGGGGGACTTCACAGGAGGACATGGTGGGGCTAGGGAAGGAGTGACTGATGCAATTGAGCCGAGGGAAGAGGCCGCTTTGGCAGCTGCTTTGCCAGACAAAGTACCCTGAGCCTGGGTGAGAGAGGATGAGGAGGAGGATGATGGCTTGGTCATCCACTCTACCAAGTCTTGGGCATGTTGCGACTCAACATGGCCAGCTGCCGAAAAGAAGGACAAGCGTGTCCCACGGCCACGTGCTGATGAGGATGTACCATGTCCACGACCAGCAGCACTGCTGCCTCTGGACACAGAGCCTGCTTGCCCTTTTTTTATTGCCTCGTGACTGTCTGCCTCTCCTTGATTGCCTTCCAGACATACTAATGGCCAGCAGTGAGATGTAGCTGCACAAAGGTGGGATGTATATGAGCTGAGAACACAGGGAATTTGATCACTTATAAAAAAGGAAAAGAAAGATATCAGACACCTTTCATACCCTTATTCGGCCATCAGCTGTGGGTCTTTAGGGAGACTGTAAATCCCTGTGTCTGCAGTGACCGCCGTGATAGTGGTCAATTATTTCTGGTAAGGAGACTACAACATCACTTCTCTGGTGCCTTAACTGGTGGATGTAAATTTTCCCTATTTTTAAGTTTTCTTTACTTTGCTAGATCATGATCCCTCTAAGGACTGTTTTTCTTCAGGATTAACCCTTTCTTAAACATCAAAGATTTGTCCGTCAGCACGCAACAAATTTTTATATATGGTTTTGGGACTTTACTTTTCACATCATTTTTGTTTCTTTTTTTCACAGTGGAAATCATTTTATTATTTCATTGCATTATTTAGTAGTATTGTTCACATGTGTTACTGTTTTATTCATTTAGGCATCATGTGGTTTTGATGTTACTAGTTTCATTGATTAATTGAATACCCATTTTTTCTCATTTGCTAACATTTGGGTATATATAATTACTAAGTCCTTCACAGGACTTTTGATCATTTATTTAGCGCTGTACCGCTCTATTATATATATATATACATATATATATACATATATATGCAAAGCACACAGTACACATACCTCCCAACATGCACGGATTGTGCGGGTTTTTCCCGCATACACAATTTTTCCCGCATCCCCGCAATAGGACGTTCTTTCCCGCAAAAGAAGATCAGCGCAGGCAGAAGGTAGGAAGACATCACCCTGCGCCCCACGCTCCCGCGTATACTCTCTCTAATGTCGGGCGGACTCGGCGGCAGCTCCCCCCGCTCAAGAACTGTGAAAGTGAAAGAGAAATCGCTGTCCCGCGGTAGAGCCCCCCCCCCTCAAAAAAGACTGTAAGAAGGAATAAAAAATATGCTCCGTATACTCCGTATATGTGGGCCGGAGGCACGGTACCGGGCCCCAGATACCAATTTTCGGCTCCCCTTTACCCCACCTTCTGGAAGTGCACGGATTCTCAGGTTTTGTCTTCTATTTCGATTCTCTTGGTCTTCTAATCGATATAGTATATTTCTCTGGTTTTGTTGTGTTATTTTGACTTGCTCCTTTAGCCACTTGTCCACCGCCCACCGTCAAATGACGGCGGGCGGAAGACTCTCTTGTTCTGACCGGACGTCATATGACGTCGGCCCATTTAAACAGGAAATGCGCACGATCGTGTGCGCGCATCCCTGTACTGTCGTGGCGGCGTGTCACTGAGACACCGCTCGTCACCGACAGGGGTGAACAGCCACTGGGAAGTGCTGTTTACCCGTGATTGGCCGTGATAAAGTCACGGCTGATCACGGATGGTAATGCCCCACTTGACACGGCGCATGCGCGCGATCGCGAGCATGCTGCGCGTGTCCGTCGGTGGCAGCGTGTTCCCGGGAACACTACTCGTCACCGACAATAGTACACAGCCATTGGTCAGGGCTGTGTACCACGTGATCGGCTGTGATCCATTCACAGCCTGATCACTAAGTGTAAACAAAGAGCTGTAACTGTTACCAGCTCTTCTCTCCTCACACACCGTTTCCAGTGTGAGGAGAGAAGAGTTAGGAGCAGTGAGTTACAGATCTATGTTCAGTAGTGTCTGCACCAACACCACACCTGTCCCATCGCCCCCCCCCCAATTGTCATCTGTCACCCAACAGTCACCCCATAAAAGTGCACCTGTCACATAAGAGACTGCCATCAGTGACCATCAGCGGTGAAACCTTCACCCATCAGTGATCGTGCCCTGTCACTTGTCACCCATCAGTGACCGTACCCTGTCACCCATCACCTGTCACATAAGAGACTGCCATCAGTGACCATTAGCGGTGCAACCGTCACCCATCAGTGACTGTGCCCTGTCACCCATCACCCCTCACCCATCAGTGACCTGCCTGTCACCCATCACCCATCAGTGACCGTGCCCTGTCACCCATCAGTGACCATCAGCGGTGCACCCGTCACCCATCAGTGACCTGCCCTGTCACCCATCACCCGACACCCACCAGTGACCATGCCCTGTCACCCGTCACCCATCAGTGAACATCAGCGGTGCACCCGTCACTCATCAGTGACCGTGGCCTGTCACCCATCATCCATCAGTGACCGTGGCCTGTCACCCATTACCCGTCACCCATCAGTGACCATGGCCTGTCACCCATCTGTGACCATCACCAGTCACCGTCCGTGGCCTGTCACCCATCAGTGACCATCTCCCGTTACACCATAATCACCTATCAGTGAACGTCACCTGCCACCCATCGCACAGCCCATCAGTGACCGTCACCTGCCACCCATCTGCAGGGGCGGATCCAGAGTCTTTTCTCGGGAGGGGCACTGCCAAAAAATATGTTTTTTTTGTGGGAAATTTATCGGGGAAATGGCTGGTGTCGTCGCTTCAATCATCCCGGCACCATGGTTGTTATGGTGTCAGGATGATTGAAGCGCATTATTTCTATTATTACATTGTAATATAAAATTAAATAGTTCAATGCAGAATCAGTGGGAGCCCCGAGTGTGTCACTTGCCACCGTCGCCTGCAATTAGTGGGAGCCCTGAGCGTGTCACTTGCCACACGTTGCGGATTGGCACTTGTCACGTCACCTGCCACACCTTGCGGATTGTCACTTACCACGTCACCTGCCACACCTTGCTGATTGTCACTTGCCTGCCACCAGATGCAGATTGTCATTTGCCACATCACCTGACACAATTTACGGATTGTCACTTGCCACGTCGCCTGCCACACCTTGCGGATTGTCACTAACTTGCCTGCTAAGGTGTAGTTTTGGTTGTCTCTTGCTGTGTCCCAGAGTCAGGCAGTAGAGAAATAATGTAATCTCTCTGCTGCCTGCACAGTGAGGGCGGAAGTCATTGCAGGAATGCAGGGCAGGCACGGGCGGTGAGAGATGATCTCATCTCTCTGCTCCCCCACTCTCGGCTAGCTGATTGGTCAGCTGCCACACTGAGCCTGCTCTCTCACTCTCACCTGCGCTGCCAACACACTGAGCAGCACGGTCTTCCCATGAACCGCGCCGCCCGCCCACAAACCGCGCCGCAAGCGGAGCCGCCCACTTTCTTACGCGTCTGTGGAGCCGCACGCTATCGCACCTGCCCGCAGAGCGGCCCGACGTGACTCACTGACGTCACTCGTTGCTAGACGCCAAGCGGCCCAGGCGTTAGCAACGAGTGCAGTGAAGAGGCTCCACCCACTTCCTCCTCTGCTCCTGGTATCGTGTCAGTGCGCCGCGTAACTACATTAGACGAGTCTCTCTCTCGGCGCCGCTGATCGGCTGATGTGAGAAACTGAGAGAGAGACTCAGAGAGGCAGCCGCAGAACAAGTACTGTATATACTCGAGTATAAGCCGACCCGAATATAAGCAGAGGCACCTAATTTTACCCCAAAAAACTGGGAAAACATATTGACTTGAGTATAAGCCTAGGGTGTCCATCTGCATGCCTCACTGTGCCCATGACTAGACTGATGTTTAACATGGGAGTCTATGGAAGGAGTGCCCGGCTTTGAAAAATCGGTCCTCCCCGGCCGTAGGTCCCCCAGACACCAAACTTTGCACACTTGTAGAGGAGACATGGAGCTATATGTGTGCCACGTTTGGGGTCCAGGGGACCTATGGTCGGCCGGTACCGGATCCCCATATTTCGGGAGATCAGGCGCAAAAAAAAAAACAGAGCAAGCAAGTGAGTGTGACAGATGGTCTCGGGGGGGCAATTGCCCTGTTGCCCCCCCTGGATCCGCCCCTGCCCATCTGTCACCTGTCGCACAGCTACCCGCCACACAGCCATGTCCAAAAGAATATACTGTATACCAGTGAGGAGGCGTTCCAGATCCTCTCCATGACTGATGAGAGCACCGGGGAGTTCTCATCAGATTCCAATTCTGATTCCGAATTTGAACCGATCGAATATAGTAATGATTCGGATGAAGAATGGATCCCTCCTAAAAGGGCACGGCACTCTGGAAACAAGGCAGCCGCCAGAAACCAGGATTATATTGCCAGGCCCAGTACCAGCACTGTCACCAGCAATAGGCCCCGGGAACAAAGGCCCAGTACCAGAGCTGCCGCCAGCAATAGGCCCCAGGAACAAAGGCCCAGTACCAGTGCTGCCGCCAGCAAAAGGCCCCGCAAGCAAAGGCCCAGGCCCAGTACCAGTGCTGCCACATCACACCTGAGTGCCATCACAGGAAATTCAACTCCCCCAACTACTGGAGTGTCACGTCCCCCAAGAGCCAGGGCCGCTACATACATGCCAGATGGTCTTGCCAACCCAAAATGGCTGCCTTCCGACTCGGGATCACCAATTATTCCCCCTTTCACAGCACAGCCAGGTGTGCAAGCCAACACCCAAAATTTCACAGAGATCGATTACTTTAATCTGTTTTTGCCCGACACTTTGCTGCAGTTCATTGTGGACCAGACAAATTTTTATGCCCAGCAGTATATTGCCAACAACCCCCGATAATCTTATGCCCATCCATTTGAGTGGAGAGATCTGAATTTGGAGGAGTTCAAATTGTTTATGGGCCTCACCATAAACATGGGGCTTACAAAAAAAAATCAAGGACATGCCTATTGGTCCATCAAACCCCTCTACCACATGCCCATGTATTCTGCCGTAATGCCCAGGTCCCGATATGAGATGATAATGAGATTCTTTCATTTTAATGACAACACCCAGTGCCCTCCCCGCAATCATCCAGATTCCGATAAGCTATATAAAATTCTCCCACTGATAAATTTCCTTTCCAATCGATTTGCAGAACTCTATGTCCCCGAGAAGCATATATGTGTGGATGAGTCCCTGGTACCCTTTTCAGGCCGGCTAGGAATAAAACAATATATTCCTTGCAAAAAGGCCAAATACGGTGTAAAATTTTACAAGCTCTGTAAAAGAGTCACGGGATATCTTTATGCGTTCCGCATATATGAAGGAAGAGATTCCCAGCTCCAGCACCCTGAGTGCCCAGCCTACATGGGCACAGCTGGAAAAATTGTATGGGACCTGGCTTACCCACTTCTGAATAAAGGATATCATATATACCTTGACAACTTATATACCAGCCTGCCCCTTTTCAGACACTTATACATCGAAAAAACCCTGGCCTGCGGAACCTCCAGAAAAAATAGGAAGGGCTTCCCACAATCCATAGTAAACAAAAAGCTACGAAGGGGGGAAAGAGCAACACTGAGGTGCAACAAAGTGCTGGCCTTGAGGTGGAAGGATAACAGGGACGTGCACATGATGTCCACCATTCACGATGACACTGCAGTTGTAGTTCAGCGAAGATGAGGTCCCATTGAAAAGCCGACATGTGTCCAAGACTATAATCTCTACATGGGGGGGGTGGATTTTGATGACCAAATGATTCAGCCCTATTTGTCTATTAGGAGGTCCCGTTTCTGGTACAAGAAGGTAGCAATTTATTTCATCCATTTGTCCATTTATAATTCCTACATAGTCTACACCAAATCCACAGAAAACCCAGCCCCCTTCCTACAATTCTCAGAAGAAGTAGTCACGTCCCTCATCTATCAACAAAGACCCCCCCCCCCCAGAAAACCTTCGCTCTGATGCTGTTAGTCGACTTCATGAATGCCACTTCCCGTACAACATCCCACCATCCGAAGCAGGCCGAAGACGGCAAAAAAGATGTCGCGTGTGCAGCAAAGGAGGACTTTGAAAAGATACCAGCTACCATTGTCCCCGGTGTCCCTCCCAACCTGGCCTTTGCATTGGTGAATGCTTCGAACTTTATCATACATCCCTAAAATATTAGCCCATATTTTTAACCATTTCCCCCCCCATTTTCATAATCTGTGCTGACCATTTTCCATGCTTCCCCAAATAATCATGCCACTGCCTTCCATGTGAACTGACCCTGGCCTGCATTTTGACTATGCCTCTGCCTACTGTTTGGACTGCTTCCACGTAAACTGACCCTGGCCTGTTTTGTGACTATGCCTCTGCCTACCGTTTGGACTGCTTCCACATGAACTGACCCTGGCCTGTTTTGTGACTATGCTTCTGCCTACCGCTTGGACTGCTTGCACGTGAACTGACCCTGGCCTGTTTTATGGACTATGCTTTTGCTTACCGCTTGGACTGATCTGTTGCCCTGCTACTGTAGTACACAGGGGTCTCACATATGTGAGGGGCTCCAGAATAGTTTTTCCAGATAGAGAAAACATTTTTTTTGTTTTCTCCGGGTTTCGTAATTTCCAGATTAGGGTCTAGATTCCGGAGGCTTCATAGAGATTTGGGTGGGTCGAAGCCTCTACCCCTGTGCCCCTGTGCACAGGTCTTACCTGATTGCGGCCCTCAGCCTGCTGCTGACTTACTGCCATCATGCCTTTGCCTGCCACATGAAGGGACCACATCACTGCCTGCTACCTGGACTATGCAAATAATTAGCTGTAGCAAGAGGCAGTATGTTTATGAAGGGCTGGAGAGCAGTACAATAATGAGTGTCTGCAGGTAACAGTGTACCAGGACCAATATTATGGCTGTGCTGGCTGTCTCTGCCTGGACAATTTCTATGGACAAATGCTTTGGCTGTGCTGACAATATCCTTGTGTTGACCATAGACAATATTCCTGCCTGCTGCCTGGATAATTACTATTGCTGTCGCTAAGCACATCCCTTACTGCTGCCTGGACCAGTGCTCTCTTATGTGGACACTACTAAAAGCACAGGTAATACTTTTTTTTACCCTTTCCGCAATAGAATTTATTTTGGATTGTAATTCTTGGTATGTACATGCTATGTGTTAGAAATATGAAGGGCCTTCAAAAATGATAGGTTGCCAGGAAATTATATATGTAATGTATGCTCCTAGAACGCCTGATGGTGCTACTTGAATTTTGGGCCTCTGTATGTGGCCAAGCTGTGTAAAAGTCTCACACATGTGGTATCCCCATACTCAGGAGTAGCAGAATGTATTTTGGGGTGTCATTTTTGCTATGTATTTGCTATGTGTTGGAAATATCTTATAAATGGACAACTTTGTGTAAATAAAATGCGTTTTAATTTTTTTTCCGCATATTCCAAAAACTTCTGGAAAAAAAATAACCGTTCAAAAGACTCATTATGCCTCATAGATTATACGTTGTGGTGTTAGCTTTCCAAAAAAGGGTCATTTTGTGGGCAATTCCATTGTCCTGGTGCTCCAGGGTCTTCAAAAATGTAATAGGTGGTTGAGAAATGAGATGTGCAATTTATGCTCGTAGACCGTCTGATGGTGCTACTTCAATGTTGGGCCTTTGTATGTGGCCAGGCTGTGTAAAAGTCCCACACTTGGTATCCCCATACTCAGGAGGAGTAGCAGAATGTATTTTGGGGTGTAATTTGTTGTATGCATATGCTCTGTGAGAGAAATAACCAGTTAATATGACAATTTTGTAAAATAAAAAAAAATCTTAATTTTGCAAAGAATTGTAGGAAAAAAATACAACTTAAAAAAACTCACCATGCTACTTACTTAATACCTTGGAATGTCTACTTTCTAAAAAGGGGTCTGTAACGGCACCCCAAGTATGAAAGGGGTTAACGCCGTTTTAGATATCTTCCCTCTCCTGGACACACATTCGCTGTCGATCCTCCACACTCAGACGACCACTTCCCATAGGAATTAATCCTTCCGAAAGAACGAGACGCACTTTGTATCTTTCCAACTTGAACTACTTTATTATGAGAAAACCCAGTTCTTTTTATACACTCAACGAATCCTGCATTAATCTACATGAACAATGGTCCAACTCCACCCACAACATAACAAGGCCCAATACACATTATTTTGACACCTCCTAGAAGACAACAGGTTAGCTTTTGTCTCCCAATATCCATCTGACCAGACCCAATTTACATGAGTCAATTAGCTACAGCTGCTGTCTCAGACCCATGACCTCTAGACTAGCCTTACTGTCTCCCATCTATCAAAAGACTTCACACAATATTTGCATAACGAACTTTCAATACACATCTTACAATGAAAGGATCTGTAGCCTTTCTGTCTGCTAGTTCCACAACCTATAATTACAGACTTAATTACCACAAGCCACACTAGACAGTAGAATGTAAATCACCCACCATCACCGCAAGTATTACATAAACAGCCCACACACAGTATATCCAATATATGCCCTGTATATACCGTATTGGATATGGCTATCACAGATCATGGTGGAGTTCTCATTCCCCCTGTGCCCCTAAGAGGGACACAGGGGGGTTTCCACATAAGAGGCATTGGGGAAGCTGAAGCAAGGGTATCTCATACTTTCTAAGGGATTCTGGGTTCCCCGGGCCTTCTCGTTACAGGGTCATTTGGGGGGTATTTGTACTTTTCTGACTTGTTAGTATCTCAAGAAATTAGATAGGCCGTCAGTACTTCAGGTGTGATCAGATTGATCAATTTTCAGGGATTGGCACCATAGTTTGTAGACTCTATAACTTTCACAAAGACCAAATAATATACACTAATTTGGGTTATTTTTATCAAAGATATGTAGCAGTATAAATTTTGGCCAAAATTTATGAAGAAAACTTACTAATTTGCTAAATTTTATGACAGAAACAAAGAAGAAGGCAATTTTTCACAGAATTTACGGTCTTTTTTCTATTTATAGCACAAAAAATAAAAAACCCACTAGTAATTAAATACCACCAAAAGAAAGCTCTGTTTGTGTGAAAAAAAGGACGCAAATTTTATTTGGGTACAGTGTTGCATGACTGAGTAATTGTCATTCAAAATGTGAGAGCACAGAAAGCTGAAAATTGGTCGGGGTAAGAAGGGGGTTTAAGTGCCCTGTATTGAAGTGGTTAATTTGCTTAGTTCCTGGTCCTGTTTATCTGCTCTCTCTTCCGTCAATTCAACCCTTGTCAAGGGGTGTCCTAAGTCAGTTCTTAATGTGTTGATTTCTGCCTTTATTGCGTTTTGCAATCTCATTAACATCTCGCTCCTTTCTCCCTTTGTTGGAATTTGTGCGTCTGCCCGTTGCTCATCCGCTCTACTAATTTCTAGTTCACTTTCTGTTAGATCGTCTTTAGATTGGTCTGATACAACCCCTCCTTTTTTTACTGTACTCTTTATTTTTTTTCTGTTTTCTTGTCTATTTTAACTTGCTGTTATTTACCCAGTCCTGGGCTTTTTGGACTTGCCTCCTGGGTCATATACTGTTTAATCGTGCTGCTTGCTGCGCAGTTTTTTGGGGTTTTGGGGGCCGTGCCCTTCATGGTTTTATTCGTAGTCTTACTCATATTGTTTTTGTTGGCCACTCTTATTCGCTTCCCCAGTTTTGGAATTTAATGGTTGCTTCTAAGCTGCGGGTATATACCCGAGAAAGAAGAAGAAAACGTATGTACTTGTAAACAGGTCTAAAGTCCAGCCAGCATTCAGACTGGTCCATATATGAGTGGCTGCCTGCTATGTGCTCCTTTAAGTAAATGTAGCGGGTATTTGAATTTAAGGGAAGCATCTGGGTGGTAGTGTAACCCAGATGCACTGATTGCTAGGGAATCCGAGACCCCTTTTTATGGTTCTTGGAGGACTCTGGTGGTGTGAGGTTCCCTGCGGCCTGCAGGTGGCATTGTCGCCCTGGCCGGAGTTGAACCCACACCGCAAGACTGCTTCCTTTTTGTCCTTTCCTGGCGCTGGTACAGCGGGGCGGGGAACCTGCTGTGATGCAAAAGGCGAGGGGATAAAAGAGGCGGACGCCCTGACCTTGGGGTTCAGAGTCGGAGGACGCAGCCGCACCCAGGCACCTTCGGCTTGGGTGCTGACGTTCGAGTTCCGGGCCTGGGTGCCCTTGACCTGGCCGGAGCGAGAGATGGAGTCCATCTCAGGCACCTTTAGCCTGGGGTGAGGTACTATGGCAGAAGCCTGAAGCTCAGTACCTTCGACTGAGTTCCGCGAGGGTGGAGGAATCCGAGGGGGCCCTAACTCCTTGGGTGCCTGTGTCTGAGGTCAAGGAGACTGGTGAGCGGAACTTCTCTGGAGAGTCCAGCGCAGCATTGCTGGTGACAGAGAGGCCTCCGGTGACTCCCTTGGACGGATATCCTTCCCCTGACAGGGGCTGTGCTAGCGAAGGTAATTCATGTTCTACCTCATATAGTCAGTGGCAGTGACTATTCACCATTGGTGACACCACAGTGGTTAGCAATACTTTAAAGGATTATGCCTCGACCTACTTCCATTAATACTGAACTGTTGCAAAGGTCCCAACTTGACTGTGCTGTACGTTTATTTGCTGAGAAGAATAAAACTGTGTTGCACCTATTCAGTGTGTGGAACTTTGGTTACTAGGAGCAAAGGGGGAGTCAAGGACGAAGGAAAGGACTTGACTCTAGGACACCTACACAAAGCCCGATCTTTCTGGCCTTCACGCCTTCACTATGGAGGACATGGGCCGTGGTGTATCTCATCCCTCCCCCCGGTACTAACACCCGTAGACAAAGACAGACAAGCCAAGAATGAGAAGGGGTGAGAGGGGTGAGGTCACTACTCGTGGGGGCATCGTGTCCGGGATGTGTATTGTGTCTGAATTTGAACTTTACTGCCCGGAGGAGTTCCGAGTAGGTCGGCCATATTGGCCAACGCGCCACGAGGCAAACCATAGCTGCGCAGTTCGTGGGCGAGGAAAAGGAAAAGCCCGCGAACAAGTGCAGAGTGTGGGAGGAGTCTGGCCATGTGGACGGACACACGTGGAGATTCCGGCGTGAGTGGGTCAGTGCGCACTGGAGCGGCAAACAGGGAAGATGACTTCAAGTACCCCGTGGATTTCTGCTTCTTCCTTCACGGACATGACTTCTCTAGCTGCTCCAATTATGGACACAGGAATCAGACTAAGGCCCCGGGGGCGATTGGCTCTGTACAGCTGCAGAGACATGGAGGCCCTCGGAGTGATCTGTCCCAGCTGTTCAGGACTGGTGGTCCAATTGAAGCCATTTGGGCGATGTGAGGTCTGCAAGGAGTTTCTCTTCGAGGTGGAACCATCCACAGAAAGGCCTCGCGCCTTCCACCTCAACTACCTCACAGGTACTGCCACTCTGGAGGGAGAGATCAATGCCATGGCGGGCATTCCTGCGCGCGCTGACCATGGTGAAGTGACTGCCCAAGTGGAGATTAAAAGAGAAAAATCCGAGGATGCTGCCTCGGTCACCAGCAGCTCCCTGCTCCGACCGCCGAAGAGGAGAGTCGGCCTGGTACAGGCCTCCTGTGGTCATGGAAGAGCTTTGCCCCGTCGCTTGCCTGGCCTGGATGGATCCGGAGGGAAGAGCCCTGGACATCCCTGTTCTTCTGAAGGCCCAGGTGATCCAGGGGTTGGGACTGTGTGTGTGGTTGGAGGTGTCGGCAGCCCACTGTCGGTGGAGGCCGTCAAGGGGGATGATTCCGTGACTGGGAATTATCTGCCCGCTGAGTGTTATGACACCTCTGACCTGGATTCATTGTCTGACAATGGTGATGATGGGGAGATAGACGAGATCTTCCACCGGAAGGGATGGGACAAGATGAAGTTACCCTTGTCCCATGTCAAGAGGGACCCACCTATGTCCATTAGGGATAGTACACCCTGGGTGGAGGCCTCGGAGCCTAGGGAGGAATCTGGTCCACTGTCTGCAATCCCTCTTCTGGATTCAACTTCCATTTCACCTGTTCCTGTTGCGGGAGTGCAACGCCAGTCACTGCGGGCCCCTATGCCCAAGTCTGCCGAGGTGGTGAACGCACCTCGCCATCCGGAGGCTGTTGTTTTGCCTGGAGAAGGAGACCGTGTTACGATGCCACCTTTATCAAGGCTGCAGCGTCTCTTTGGCCAGAAGGTTGCCCAAGAGTATGGGTGGGAGTACCCATACCTGCCTCGAGAATTGCTATACAAGGTGGAAGTTTTTAGCCAGAGGTGGTATGATACTTTTCTTTGGGACAAACTCAAGGTACCTCAAGCACGTCGAAACTTTTCATGTTCACCAACGGTCACTAAAAAGTTTCGGGACTGTAAGGCTAAGTGGATGCTGGAAAGGCATATCCATGCGGACAGAGTAGTAATTTGTCGCAAGGATGGAGGAAATGTTGAATATAACATGGAGGCTTTTGACAAGCATTTGAAGCCTGTGTTCCTGCCGCATCCAAAGTTTTATTTGTAGGAGAAAGAGACTCTTTTCTGTTTGTTGCTGCTGAGTTTCCTGAAGCAAGTGCTGGAACACAGAGACTGTGCCCTCTATTTTTCTGGGTGTTTGTTCTTGGAAGAATGGGGAACTGTTGCCGTTTGTTTCTTTTTTTATTTCCCTCATCAAGAGAAATCAGTGACTTTGGGGTTTTAGTCAGTGTAGGGCCACAGAGAAAAAAAAAAGAGCAAGAGAGAAAAGTTCATCTGGATTTGATAAGTGTCTTTACCGCGGCATTAGCACCAGGTGGCAGTGTTGCGCAACGATTGTTTGTTTTTTTGTACATTATGCAACACTCATTGGAGTGAATGGGTTTCTTCTCGGATAGACCCATTCGTTCCAAGCAAACACATATATTATGTTAGGATGTGTGTTTCTTTTTCTTTTCTTCCCTCTGCAGGAGACTCATCTATCAAGGCTGCTGAGAATGGGGTGGTCCTTAGATAGCCAGCAGGGAGGGGTAGAAATGTGAATATGTGAGATATTTAAAGTATTTTATTACAAAAGTTTATGGTTTTGTATTGCTGTTTCCCTTTCCTGTTTTAGGTCCTGGCACAATTCCTGATTGAAATTGTTGAGTTTGGATTATGTGAATGTTGTCTCTGGGTTGAACTTATGTTACCATTCTTTGGGAGACATGGGTTTGCACCAGACACTGGGGACCAGTGTCAAATCACCAGGGGGAGAGTGTAGCGGGTATTTGAATTTAAGGGAAGCATCTGGGTGGTAGTGTAACTCAGATGCACTGATTGCTAGGGAATCCGAGACCCCTTTTTATGGTTCTTGGAGGACTCTGGTGGTGTGAGGTTCCCTGCGGCCTGCAGGTGGCATTGTCGCCCTGGCCGGAGTTGAACCCACACCGCAAGACTGCTTCCTTTTTTTCCTTTCCTGGCGCTGGTACAGCGGGGCGGGAACCTGCTGTGACGCAAAAGGCGAGGGGATAAAAGGGGCGGACGCCCTGACCTTGGGGTTCAGAGTCGGAGGACGCAGCCGCACCCAGGCACCTTCGGCTTGGGTGCTGGCGTTCCCGAGTTCCGGAACCGGGTGCCCTTGACCTGGCCGGAGCGAGAGATGGAGTCCATCTCAGGCACCTTTAGCCTGGGGTGAGGTACTATGGCAGAAGCCTGGAGCTCAGTACCTTCTACTAAGTTCCACGAGGGTGGAGGAATCCGAGGGTGCCCTAACTCCTTGGGTGCCCGTGTCTGAGGTCAAGGAGACTGGTGAGCGGAACTTCTCTGGAGAGTCCGGCGCTGCATTGCTGGTGACAAAGAGGCCTCCGGTGACTCCCTTGGACGGATATCCTTCCCCTGACAGGGGCTGTGCTAGCGAAGGTAATTCATGTTCTACCTCTTATAGTCAGTGGCAGTGACTATTCGCCATTGGTGACACCACAGTGGTTAGCGATACTTTAAAGGATTGTGCCTCGACCTACTCCCATTAATACTGAACTGTTGCAAAGGTCCCAACTTGACTGTGCTGTACGTTTATTCGCTGAGAAGAATAAAACTGTGTTGGACCTATTCAGTGTGTGGAACTCTGGTTACTAGGAGCAAGGGGGGAGTCAAGGACGAAGGAAAGGACTTGACTCTAGGACACCTACACAAAGCCCGATCTTTCTGGCCTTCACATCTTCACTATGGAGGACATGGGCCATGGTGTATCTCATCCCTCCCCCCGGTACTAACACCCCTAGACAAAGACAGACAAGCCGAGAATGAGAAGGGGTGAGAGGGGTGAGGTCGCTACATAAACATCTCAGCAGTTCAACTTTTCAAATAGTTCAGATTTTTTAGGAAGCAGGTAGGTGTGTGTATAGCAGATTCAAGCGCCATTCTGGTGCAGTTCTATTTCAACAGGCAGGCTAGTGCTCTATAGTCAGGTGTATGAGCCAAGAGGGAGATACTCCTGCTGGTGTATAGGAAGACCATTATGTATGCTGGTCGTTGTGTAGTTTGCGCAGAGATGCTGAGGCAGGGGGCTGTTTCACCGGCTGACGATTGTATGGTTCGGCTGATTTTAAGAGAGAAAAGTGTGCCCACGAGCAGACAGGCAGATCTATATGTAGGTAAGCAGGGATGTTGGCTACATATGTATGACTAAAACACCTGTAATTGCGGACAGGTATGCAGTCCAATTAATAAAAAATATGCTGCGCAAAGATAAAAACGTGATAGTGACAATGAATGCTAAAATGAACAGAACTTCCAATAATCTCTGTAGGTTTGATCCCACATCTAAAAGGAAAAAAGGTTAGGTCCAAAGTAATGTCCACAATATACTTCTCCTGTAGGGCTATCTAAAAAATGACTGGTGTGGATAGCATAGAAAGTCTTATAATACAAATAATATAAAACATGTATGATAAAAACGCATGTCCAAACTTCTAAACATGCATCCGTGACATCAAACTGGAACACCACAGAACAGTGCTGATTTGGAATAGTGAAGAATCCACCACCTCTATTTAAACTGGCCGCTTACCGAAAGTACTGATCCCTGTATGAGATCAGTGCACGCATGCGGCTGTTATCCCCGCCAAGGGCTCTTTAAATCAGCTCTCCTGGTTCCTCTGATGTTTAAATAGGTGAACTCCCGGTGTCCCAACGGACCATGATAAGACAGAAAAGACATTCCATAGCGTAATCCAATATAGGGCTTTTTATTCAAATAATTAAAAAAATGCACTTACAATGTATATCGGGTATATAAGCGGGTGGTATGTTACAAAGCCGGCCGGCTCTCACTGCCTGTCGCTTCCGGGACTTGTGCAATAGTAAAGTGTGGTGACATCAGCACGCCGCTCTTCCCTACGTCGTTTCGACAAAGGTGTCGTCACCCAGGGGCACGGGCGGCGTGCTGACTCACCACACTAAATAGCCTGCCCATACTTGATTCCCTAATGGCAACCTAGACAATCTGTGGGCTAAAAATCGTAAAACGCTCACTCAGCGTCTGATCCACCTATGGTCATCTATCCAAGGGGCGCGCCAAAATGAACGATTAGTTAACTATGCCTGCATATTATATGTGCTAAACAGACCCTTGCTAAAGGATGTGAATACACATAGGGAATAAACAATACGCAATATATCTGAATTCTAATACATAGATGGCTTCTATGTTAAATTAAACTATGAATTAAAGAAAATAAAAAATCTTGATCCACAGTATATATAAAATGGCAAACACTGGCCCTCTGTGGACATATTCAGTATTGCAATCCATATATCCAGCAAAATCGATTTAATTGACAGTGTATATAAAATGGCAAACACTGGCCCTCAGTGGACATATTTGGTATTGCAATCTATATATCAAGCAATGGTGACAAAAGATACCATCTCTGGATTGGAAGGATTTAAAAAGGAATTGAGACCTGATAAGGAGGAACTAGGAACAACTAATAATTAAGTGTCTGCATTGTCCCACAAATTATTATTGATATCATTGGGACTAAAAAGATGCGTTGGCATCTCTGTCAAAACATAAATGTAAAAAATAGAAAAAATAAAAAGTACTGGGAATACTTTCTACTATGAATATCTATACCCATAGGAAGCAAACCATGGATTTGGCATACACTTGTGGGGAATAAACAGTATACAGTATATGTAAATTCCAATACATGGATGGCTTCTATATTAAAATTAAAAAAAGGAAGAAAATGAATTTAAATTGTGGTATTAATCCACAGTATATATAGAATGACAAACACTGGCCCTCAGTGGACATTATCAGAATTGCAATCTATATATCAAAGAATGGTGATCGAAGACACCGTCTCTGGATTAGATGCCGGTTAGTGTGTCATGGCTTTCTTCCATCCCGCGCAAGGGTTGGACGGGCTCCCGCTGAGGTTTCGCTGTACCTCGGGCGGGCGCTCGTTTCTGGTCCCCCAGCCAACGCGATGACACATGGCGATGACACATGGCGTTGGCGGGGGCACGCCCCTCTTAGTGGGTACTTAGGTCAGTCTTATTCCGGCGGTCATACTTCATGGAGTCCCATCCGCTGGGAGGTTTCACCTGTCCCTACTCATACCACCAGGTAAACATGGTTTGCTGTTTTCAGGACCCATATCCCCCTTTTGCTCTCATTTTGCTTTTTATTCACTTCATCTCTCTCTGACACTTTGAACATTTCCCCATTTTTCATTTCATTTCAGTATTTCTCTATACACATCCTTGGTTCACACATGCTCACCATCACTTTCCCCCATTCACCTGTACATGCATCCTCAATGCTAATTCCATCCAAATCTCCACTGTCCATTCACCATTGACCTACCCATTTCATCCTATATTCATTTTCCTGAGTTGTTCGTTTCTAGTTCTTTTTTGTTCTTTCATTTTTTGACCCTTCCAATCACTGATAATTCTCTTCTAATTTTTTTGTCAAGCACTTGCACATTGCCTCACGCCATAGCCTTTTGGCGGTCTGACCCTGTTCCATGGCTGTCCGGTTTTTCCTTAGCTGATGTCCCACCTTATCTCCATGGCTCTCCTCGTATTGGAGGGTTCTTGGACTGCAGGGGTTCTACCCCCGCCTCAACCCCGGGGGAGATTGGCTCACTCAGGACCACCATTTTACTTCCCTATTGGAATGCTTGAACCGACCTCTTTTTGGGCTTTCACAAGGGTAATGTATAAATTCTACCATATTTTGCTTGATGGCATAAGCATTACCTATTAACTGTATGACCTCATTGACCTATTTATTCATCCCCTTTTTAGCTAAAAATTACATGCACCCCACTCCTGATGACTGGCTTTAAACGCCAAGAAACGCGTCGAGTCCACACTCAGGGATGCCAAGCTCAAGTTTGCCCAAATTAAATATACTAATATTATTTTATCAAGGTATTCTGAAAATCAAATAACAAAAAAATTTTTGGATAATCATGTTCACCGCACCTGTATGTCCATGTACTGCGATTGCTTTTTTAATCATACCCTTGACTATGAACTATGAATCATACTTATGTGACTGTTATTACCTGTATTATGCCTTTGACTGCATGATCTCTGTATTATTGATTTTAATACAATATATTTTGATATTCACATAATTGTCTTGATTTTCTCTCCTTGGGGTGATTACTCAGCAACTCCTCATGGTTACAGTGATTTCCCTTTTGGGTTTGTGCTCATCATTTTATGTTATCCTAGATCAATTTTCTGGATTAGATGTTTGAAAAGGAATTAACACCTAATGTAGAGGAACTATTAACAACTAATGATTAAGTATCTGCATTGTCCCCCAGATTAATATTGATGTCATTGGGACTTAAATGATGCATTAGCATCTCTATCAAAAGTACAGAGAATATTTTCTACTATGTATATCAATACCCATAGGAAGAAAACCATGGATTTGACATACACAAATCGGTTAAATGAGTATTAACCTAGATACGTGTGAGTTAATGTTAGGGGAGAAAATCATAACTCTAAAGTGTAATATGGACGTACCGAGAGCTCAGATCTGGTTTACAATCAGAATACATCCTAGACTAAAAATGTGTATGATCAGAGGAGTACTTCTTCAGCTGTTTTCAATGAAAGCCATGACGTCTATGTCAATGTTGAGACCAAAAGGGGTATAGCAACGTACCCTATGGATCCAGGCCATTTCCATACGTGATATCTCCCTGACCAAAGACCCCCCCCCCCTCCAGTGAGGGCTATATCTATCTATTCCCAAAAATAATGTGCAGCTGGATTGCGCTGGTGATGTATGTCATAGTGCTTGGATACTGAATGGTACTGAAAGCCGCTTTTAATATTGGTTATATGCTCTCCAAGACGAATTTGCATGGTTCGTTTTGTCCTACCTATGTACTGCATACCGCATGGACATTGCAGTATGTACACTACGCCCGTGGAGCTGCAAGTTACAAAAGATTCAATCTTGTGTTGTCTCGAAGTACTGATTGACACAAATGATTCAGTTTTTCTAGCTTTACTGATGTTCAAAGCACACACCTGGCACCTGCGGCATTGATGGTATCCTGATATATTCTGAAAAAAGGAAACCCTTTTAGGAGGTGGATCAAGCACATTCCGTGCCACTCTGTCCCTGAGTGAGGGGACACCCCTAAAAATTAATTGTGAGGCAGCTGGAAGAAAAGTGTTAATAATACGGTCACTGCCAAGCAAATGCCAGTGTTTCCATATATTTTTCCTTATGATGTAGTGTTGAGTAGAATATGTGGTGATGAATGGTATAAGAGGTTGATCATTCTTCCTCTTAGGACGATTTCCCAAAAGGGATAATCTATCCATTTTTTCCAACCTCTTTTAGAGTGGTTTCCAGAAGTTTCTCATCATATCCTTTCTCAACCAGCCTGTCTTTCAGGATATTGGCTTGAACTGTATAATCCAACAATTCCGAACAATTCCTCCTCATTCTGACAAATTGACTCTTAGGCACAGATTTAAGCCAAGAGTCCTTATGGCAACTGCTGACAGGTATATAGGCATTTTGGTCCATCTGTTTGAAGTAAGTTTTGGTTTGAAAACCAGTACAGCTCTTGGTGATGGTAAGATCCAAAAAATGAATTTGGACTTGGCTAGCTTCATGGACAAACCGTATGCCTCTTTCATTGTTGTTACTATCCACAAAGAAGTCTTCTAACTCTGAGGCAGTACCATCCCAGAGGAGGCGGACGTCATCGATATACCTTACCCAAAACACAAGGTGAGGGTTTTGGTCATGATAGATGACGTCCTTCTCCCACTTGGCCATGAAGAGATTAGCCAGACTGGGGGCATATTTTGCCCCATGGCTACACCTCGTTTCTGTCTATAAAAATTCTGGCTGAACCAAAAATAATTATGGTTTGCCGCATACTCAAGAAGCTCCATGATAAACGCTTGTTGCTGCTCGGATGTTGTTGAAAGAAGATTCAAGTAATACTTTACCGCTGATAACCCCAGGGAGTGTGGGATAACGGTATAAAGGGATGTCACATCCGCTGTGACCATCCACATACGTTCACTTGATTTTTGACCCGCCAACAAATTTATTACGTGTCTCGTATCTTTAAGATATGAGGGAACTTGTTGTACTAACGGTTTCATGAAAAAGTCTATATACTTGCCCACCTGGGACGTAATGGAATCGATCCCACTGACAATGGGACATCCCGGGGGGCAAGTGAGACTCTTTGGGATCTTAGGCAAACAATACAATATAGGAACTTTTGGTGCCTTAGGGATCAAAAAAAGTTGTTCTTTTTCACTTAAGATGCCTGATTGTGCACCTTTTACTACCAATTCCTCCAAAGTTTTTTTATATTGGATAATTGGATTTCCCAATAAAGGCATGTAAGTTTCTTGATCACTTATAATTCTGGAAAGTTCCCAAAGATAGTCTTTTCGATCTAAAATTACTATCCCCCCACCCTTATCAGCAGGGCGTATAACCAGTTCTTTGTTGTTGCACAAAGAATCCAATCCTTCTTCCAAATCTTTTTCCATTTTGTTATTGCCCAATTTTACAGCATCCAAATCTCTTAGTACCACATCATGGAATACTCTAATGCCGCGTACACACTGCTGATGAGGGTGGGGGGATAGTAATTTTAGATTGAAAAGACTATCTTCATGAACTTTCCAGAATTGTAAGTGATCAAGAAACTTTATTGGGAAATCCAATTATCCAATATAAAAAAACTTTGGAGGAATTGGTAGTAAAAGGTGCACAATCAGGCATCTTAAGTGAAAAAGAACAACTTTTTTTGATCCCTAAGGCACCAAAAGTTCCTATATTGTATTGTTTGCCTAAGATCCATAAGAGTCTCACTTGCCCCCCGGGATGTCCCTTTGTCAGTGGGATCGATTCCATTACATCCCGGGTGGGCAAGTATATAGACTTTTTCCTGCAACCGTTAGTACAACAAGTTCCCTCATATCTTAAAGATACGAGACACGTAATAAATTTGTTGGTGGGTCAAAAATCAAGTGAACGTATGTGGATGGTCACAGCGGATGTGACATCCCTTTATACCGTTATCCCACACTCCCTGGGGTTATCGGCGGTAAAGTATTACTTGAATCTTCTTTCAACAACATCCGAGCAGCAACAAGCGTTTATAATGGAGCTTCTTAACTATGCGGCAAACCAAAATTATTTTTGGTTCAGCCAGAATTTTTATAGACAGAAACGAGGTGTAGCCATGGGGGCAAAATATGCCCCCAGTCTGGCTAATCTCTTCATGGCCAAGTGGGAGGAGGACGTCATCTATCATGACCGAAACCCTCACCTTGTGTTTTGGGCAAGGTATATCGATGACGTCCTCCTCCTCTGGGATGGTACTGCCTCAGAGTTAGAAGACTTCTTTGTGGATATTAACAACAATGAAAGAGGCATACGGTTTGTCCATGAAGCTAGCCAAGTCCAAATTCATTTTTGGATCTTACCATCACCAAGAGCTGTACTGGTTTTCAAACCAAAACTTACTTCAAACAGACGGACCAAAATGCCTATATACCTGTCGGCAGTTGCCATAAGAACTCTTGGCTTAAATCGGTGCCTAAGAGTCAATTTGTCAGAATGAGGAGGAATTGTTCGGAATTGTTAGATTATACAGTTCAAGCCAATATCCTGAAAGACAGGCTGGTTGAGAAAGGATATGATGAGAAACTTCTGGAAACCACTCTAAAAGAGGTTGGAAAAAATGGATAGATGATCCCTTTTGGGAAATCGTCCTAAGAGGAAGATCAACCTCTTATACCATTCATCACCACATATTCTACTCAACACTACATCATAAGGAAAATTATACAGAAACACTGGCATTTGCTTGGCAGTGACCGTATTATTAACACTTTTCTTCCAGCTGCCCCACAATTAATTTTTAGGGGTGTCCCCTCACTCAGGGACAGAGTGGCACCGAATGTGGTTGATCCACCTCCTAAAAAGGTTTTCTTTTTTCAGAATATATCAGGATACCATCAATGCCGCAGGTGCCAGGTGTGTGCTTTGAACATCAGTAAAGCTAAAAAAAAATGACTCATTTGTGTCAACCAGTACTTCGAGACAACACAAGATTGAATCTTTTGTAACTTGCAGCTCCACGGGCGTAGTGTACCTACTGCAATGTCCATGCGGTATGCAGTACATAGGTAAGACAAAACGAACCATGCAAATTCGTCTTGGAGAGCATATAACCAATATTAAAAGCGGCTTTCAGTACCATTCAGTATCCAAGCACTATGACATACATCACCAGCGCAATCCAGCTGGCACATTATTTTTGGGAATAGATAGATATAGCCCTCACTGGAGGGGGGGTCTTTGGTCAGGGAGATATCACGTATGGAAATGGCCTGGATCCACAGGGTATGTTGCTATACCCCTTTTGGTCTCAACATTGACATAGACGTCAATGCTTTCATTGATAACAGCTGAAGAAGTACTCCTCTGATCATACACATTTTTAGTCTAGGATGTATTCTGATTGTAAACCAGATCTGAGCTCTCGGTACGTCCATATTACACTTTAGAGTTATGATTTTCTCCCCTATCATTAACTCACACGTATCTAGGTTAATACTCAGTTAACCGATTTGTGTATGTTAAATCCATGGTTTTCTTCCTATGGGTATTGATATACATAGTAGAAAATATTCTCTGTACTTTTGATAGAGATGCTAATGCATCATTTTAGTCCCAATGACATCAATATTAATCTGTGGGACAATGCAGATACTTAATCATTAGTTGTTAATAGTTCCTCTACATTAGGTGTTAATTTCTTTTCAAACATCTAATCCAGAGATGGTGTCTTCCATCACCATTCTTTGATATATAGATTGCAATACTGATAATGTCCACTGAGGGCCAGTGTTTGTCATTCTATATATACCGTGGATTAATACCACAATTTAAATTCATTTTCTTCCTTTATTTTATTTTAATATAGAAGCCATCCATGTATTGGAATTTACATATACTATATACTGTTTATTCCCCACTAGCGTATGCCAAATCCATGGTTTGCTTCCTATGGGTATAGATATTCATAGTAGAAAGTATTCCCAGTACTTTTTATTTTTTCTATTTTTTACATTTATGTTTTGACAGAGATGCCAACGCATCTTTTTAGTCCCAATGATATCCATATTAATTTGTGGGACAATGCAGACACTTAATTATTAGTTGTTCCTAGTTCCTGCTTATCAGGTCTCATTTCCTTTTTAAATCCTTCCAATTCAGAGATGGTGTCTTTTGTCACCATTGCTTGATATATAGATTGCAATACCAAATATGTCCACTAAGGGCCAGTGTTTGCCATTTGATATACACTGTGGATTAAATCGATTTTGCTGGATATATGGATTGCAATACTGAATATGTTCACAGAGTGCCAGTGTTTGCCATTTTATATATACTGTGGATCAAATTGATTTTTTATTTTCTTTAATTCATAGTTTAATTTAACATAGAAGCCATCTATGTATTAGAATTCAGATATATTGCGTATTGTTTATTCCCTATGTGTATTCACATCCTTTAGCAAGGGTCTGTTTAGCACATATAATATGCAGGCATAGTTTTACGATTTTTAGCCCACAGATTGTCTAGGTTGCCATTAGGGAATCAAGTATGGGCAGTTTGCCCATCTTCAAGATGGTGAACGGTGCAGCAGGGATGCCGAGAGGTCAGATCAGGGCAGATCCCATTGTTGTACACAGGCTATTTAGTGCGGTGAGTCAGCACGCCGCCCGTGCCCCTGGATGACGACACCTTTGTCGAAACGACGTAGGGAGGAGCGGCGTGCTGACGTCACCACACTTTACTAATGCACAAGTCCCGGAAGCGACGGGCAGTGATAGCCGGCCGGCTTTGTAACATACCACCCGCTTATATACCTGATGTACCGTATTTTTCGCACCATAAGACGCACCTGACCATAAGACGCACCTAGGTTTTAGAGGAGGAAAACAAGAAAAAAAATATTCTGAACCAAATGGTGTACTAAAATATTTTCCAGTGCCCATGAAATGCAGCCTGACCATTGCCATAGTAAACGCAGAGTGACCATTGTCATAGTAAACGTAGAGTGACCATGCCATCAGTGGTGGGACACCCTGGGAAGAGGAGAGAGGGGACGCCGTGGGAAGAGGAGAGAGGGGAAGCCGTGGGAAGAGGAGAGAGGGGACGCCGTGGGAAGAGGAGAGAGGGGACGCCGTGGGAAGAGGAGAGAGAGGGACGTTGTGGGAAGAGGACAGAGAGGGACGTTGTGGGAAGAGGACAGAGAGGGACGTTGTGGCAGTCAATAAGGCCTAGAGGATATCAGGTTAGGCACTTCCTAATGGCTCAGACCCTGGGAATAGTAATGGATAATGGCCAACAGGCCCTCTTACCAGACCCAGCGAAATCGCAACAGTGATCCCTCTGGCTGGACGTTCGCTCACTCTGGGTTGCCAGGGATGTCTCTAGTCAGTAGTGTAGCATGTCTGTATCCTGGCAGCGGCTCGGTCTTTCTCCCTCTCTGGTGATGCGGGTACAATGTGGCTCCCTCTCTGGTGGTGCGGGAACAGTGTGGCTCCCTCTCTGGTGGTGCGGGTACAGCGTGGCTCTCTGGTGGTGCGGGGTACAGCGTGGCTCTCTGGCGGTGCGGGGTACAGCGTGGCTCTCTGGCGGTGCGGGGTACAGCGTGGCTCTCTGGCGGTGCGGGGTACAGCGTGGCTCTCTGGCGGTGCGGGGTACAGCGTGGCTCTCTGGCGGTGCGGGGTACAGCGTGGCTCTCTGGCGGTGCGGGGTACAGCGTGGCTCTCTGGCGGTGCGGGGTACAGCGTGGCTCTCTGGTGGTGCGGGGTACAGCGTGTCCCCCAGCAGAGTATACTCTTTTGCTCCTCTTCTAACACCCCTTCCCCCCCCCCCTCCAGCAGAGTGTTTGCATGCTGGAGGAACTGGTGCCAGAACTCTGCATGGACTTTATTTCCCATGATGCCCCCAGTGTCTTCTGATTGGCCCTCTGCTGTGGCCAATCATGGGGAGGGAAACAGTGGGCAGTAAGCTGGGTGGCGGCCAGCAAATCCAATTAGAGCGGCTCTCTCTTTCTCTTCGGCTTACAGAAAGGGAAGGGGGGCGGCGGGGGAGATATACAGACAGCCCGCAGCTCTCCTCTCCCTGTCACAGCGCTGCTGCTCTATTTGCCAGAGAACTTGGCAGCGGCGCTGTGACAGGGAGAGGAGAGCTGCGGGCTGTCTGTATATCTCCCCCGCCGCCCCCCTTCCCTTTCTGTAACCCGAAGGGAGAAAAGAAAGAGAGAGCGGCTCTAATTGGATTTGCCGCAATGCAAGCAATGTGTAAGGGGCGGTGCCACCGGCGGCGGGGGGGCGGAGCCAGTGGCGGTGGTCAGGGGATTCCAGCGGCTACGGGAGCAATGAGAGTGGATGACGGGCGGTGCCAGCGGCGGCGGGGGGGGCGGAGCCAGTGGCGGTGGTCAGGGGATTCCAGCGGCTACAGGAGCAATGAGAGCAGATGGCAGGGGCAGTGCCAGCGACGGCGGGGGGCGGGGCCTGTCATGTATTCGGACTATAGGACGCAGGGACATTTTCCCCCATATTTCTGGGGGAAAAAAGTGCGTCTTATAGTCCGAAAAATACGGTACATTGTAAGTGCATCTTTTTAATTATTTGAATAAAAAGTCCTATACTGGATTACGCTATGGAATGTCTTTTCTGTCTTATCATGGTCCATTGGGACACCGGGAGTTCACCTATTTAAACATCAGAGGAACCATGAGAGCTGATTTAAAGAGCCCTTGGCAGGGATAACAGCCGCATGCGTGCACTGATCTCATACAGGGATCAGTACTTTCGGTAAGGGGCCAGTTTAAATAGAGGTGGTGGATTCTTCACTATTCCAAATCAGCACTGCTCTGTGGTGTTCCTATTTGATGTCACGGATGCATGTTTAGAAGATTGGACATGCGTTTTTATCATACATGTTTTATATTATTTGTATTATAAGACTTTCTATGCTATCAACACCAGTCATTTTTTAGATAGCCCTACAGGAGAAGTATATTGTGGACATTACTTTGGACCTAACCCTTTTTCCTTTTAGATGTGGGATCAAACCTACAGAGATTATTGGAAGTTCTGTTCATTTTAGCATTCATTGTCACTATCACGTTTTTATCTTTGCGCAGCATATTTTTTATTATTTGCATTGTGTGTGTCTCACATTTTTTGTTGCAGCACAGATAAATATTCATTATTGTTATACAGACAGCGCAGTATACACACCCCATAGGTATGCAGTCCAGCCTGTACTTCGTCTATTCAATGTAATTACGGGCATCTCTGCATGTCCACGAGCTAGCGTTTCAGCAGTTCAAGGTTTGCAGAGAGTTTCAGTTCAGCTGTTTCACCTGATCATCTAATCAGTTGGCAAAAGTGTAGGTACACAAAGTTGCAAGTAGGTAAGCATATGTATAACAGATTCTGATATAGTTCTGGTATGACTAATACAATTTCTACTTCACAAATACCTCCTTTTTCAGCTTCCCAATGGAGCTGGAATACTAGCTGCAGGTGTACAAAGGGAACACATATACTTGAGAACAGGTTAACAGTACAGCCAGTTTTCAAACTGGCCTATGTGTGAACCGGCAATTATGTACACCCTCCAATAAACTTTTCATCAGCTCAAGTTTTGCAAACAGTTCAGGTTTTCTCTCTTTTTACTTTTCCCCTTTCCTTCCTTCAAATGATCTTACAATCCACTTGCAAAAATGAAAACATCCAAGCTTGCAAACAGATAGATCTGTATGTAGCGGATTCTACTACAGGTCTGATACAGTTCTATTTCAGAAAGGCAAGCTGGCACACTGGGATCAAGTGTGCAAACCAGGAGGGAGGTACTCCCGTGGATGTGAAGGGGGACAAGTATGCCGTCTGGCCGTTATGTGGTTTGCACAGTCTTACTTGGGGTAGGATGGCCGTTTCACCTGCTGGCAGTTGTATGGCTCAGGTTCTGTGGAGAGAGAAGAGTGTGCAAACAAACGGACAGGCAGGTATAGATGTAAGTAAGCAGGGATGCAGGCTGCAGGTATGTGAGAAAAGACACCTGCGTATGCAGACAGGTATACAGTCCAGCCAACACTCAATCTAGCCAATGTGTATGCAGACAGCCATGTACACCATCAAGTGGTCATTTCAGCAGTTCAAAGTTTGCAAAGAGTTCAGTTCAGATGTTTCACACATTCATATAATCAGCTAGACAAATGCAGATACCGAAGTTGTATGCGGGTAATTGCGCTGTCTCGATAGTCCTTCCCGGCTCTGAGTGCTATGTGCATTTAAAAGACAGTCCAGTATTAGCCCTCACCTATATATGTTTGGATGGGCTCACAGTATAGGAGGGTACTTGCTTAATGTAGATTGTGCCTGACGGCTTTGCTAGCGGTTACTCCTCCTCTGCTCCCCCCGGTCTCTGAGGGTCGGCAGTGCGGAGTTCAAGCCTCCATCCTTCGCCTGTAGTCCGGAATCCTGTTTACTGTGTCCAATGGCTGGCTTGTTATCGGGAGGGAGAAAAGCGGGGGCTTCACCTGTGGCATCGCAGCCTCTCACGCTGCGGTGTAGCCATGGCTCATCCCGGAACACTCCTCACACCTTCTTCAGCAGCACGGTCAGGCCCCTCCCTCAGGGCGTGAGCATCACGTCCTAACGTCCATGCCCTCAAACCTTCTGAGATCGGACACTACTGACACTTTTTTGGGACCATTGACAATTATACAGCGATCAGTGCTATAAAAATGCACTGATTACTGTGTAAATGTCACTGGCAGGGAAGGGGTTAACACTAGGGGGCGATCAAGGGGTTAACTGTGTGTTCCCTCAGTGTGTTCTAACTGTGTGGGGATGGGAGTGACTAGGAGAGGAGACATATCGTTTTTCCTACTTAGTAGGAACAAACAATATGTTTCCTCTTCCCTGACAGCACAGTGATTTGTGTGTTTACACACACAAATCCCCGTGCTGGCGCTCGGGCGCTGCCAGACACGTTCATCGGGTTTCCTGCTGTGCAGCGGGCGCAAGCTCTCTGGTGGTCAAAAAAGAAAAGGACATACCCGTACGGGATTTCGCCCAGGTGAGCCATTCTGCTGCAGTATATCTGCGTGAGCCGGTCGGGAAATGGTTAATTGTCCCCAGCCATGAATCATGGACTGTCCAGGCTGCCTTTACCTGTGCATAAACTACTTCATGGTCCCAGCCGTGAACCATAGACTATTTCAGTCTACCTTCACTAGTGTTACTGCTAATGAGCCAGTATGACATTCTGTTTTAGAGTATCCCACATCACCCCAAAGCCTCTTCCAAGTTCTACAAGCAAATAAAATCTCAGAAAACCCCTTGACTGAATTAGCTGTGTGCCTGGCTGCCTTGCACGCTTTGGGAAATAGCCTGTGTAAAACTATGGCGGCCCCTATCGGAGTATTGCTACAAATACAAATAATGTTTTTGCTGCTGCATATATTTTGTACAAACCCAAATGATGTACATTACAAGATACAGTCATGTGAAAATTGTTGACTTTTGTAACATATTTGAAAAGGCATCATTCAAACAGTGCCTACAGACAGAGGTGATAAACAAATAACACATACAATTGACATGATGTATTCATTCTAATAATCTGAAATGAATAAAACTACAGTTTTGTCAATTTGTCACTTGGAAAAGTAACTACTAATTTACCATGTTTTCAACTCCATGAAATTAGAATCAGTTGTTTCAAATAAGGTGTCAATGCTTAGATCTTCTTTACCGAACATGCAAATGGGATCTATATCATTTAAACCTTGAGGCTGGGTTCACACCATTGCAAATTGGATGCGAAATTTCCGCATCCAATTTGCAATAGCAGGAGATTTTGACCGGCTGGTTCACATATCTCCGCAGCAGGTCTGATGCCTTTTGAAGAAAAACGCTGTGCGTCTTTTGGTCTGTTTCAGGTCCGAATTCAGTCCAAAATTCGGGCTGAAATCAAACCTGAAACTGTGAACCAGCACGCACTGGACCCCTGCTGTGAGCCACATGCGGCTCATATGTGACTTGAGCCTCAGGGTTTGGTGAACGCTTTGCTATTGACATGTGTGGTGTCATATTGCCAAGATCAAAAAACCCTCAGCAAGAAGATTGTGAATGCTTAGGAGCGTGGCAAAGGATTTGCAGCAAATTATTTGAAATTAATCATTCCAATGTAGTAATGTAATCTAAGTAGTGTAAAATTCACATGAGTAGTAATTTTTCCAGGACTGTCCATACAAGATTCTGAAGTGCTGACCACTTGATGCTAATAAGATTACAACAGCCTTTTTCAACCAGGGTGCCTTCTGGGTTCCTCAGGGGTGCCCTGGCAAGGTGCCTATTGTTGTGGAAAAATGTATTAATGTATGTTGTCAGATGTCCCCCCAATGTCAGTTTTGCTGTAGTGCGCTCATCTGAGCGTATTTGCACATACAGACGTTGGTGGAAGATCGGTGGCGGGAAAATCTTCCTATGGAAACAGCGATGTTTGCTCCATTTAGAGATGTTGTTTTGCGCCCCGTTGGGGGACTGGCCACCTCCTGGCGGGGGGCGTTGAATGACTCCGAGCGCACAGATCTGTGTCCACAAGAACAGTAGCATAACTATAAAACAATTGTGGTCCATTGAGGCATAATTGTCATGTAGTTTCCGTCATTGGTAGCAGTGAGTTGGTTTGCACACGGCTCTGTACAAAGCCATGCTTTCTACTGTTCCTTTGTCTCACAGAAAGCATGACCCCTGTACACAGCCGTTTGCACACGTCACTGCTGGGATTATATTTGAATTTAAACATGTCTGTGATTGGTTCTTTTGAAAATATACAAAATGTCTGAATGGCTGTTCTGTGAAGCCACACCTTCTTTTGTTACTCATGTTTACTATAAATAAAGAGAGCTGGCTATCCCAGGGACACTCTGCTCTGAGATGACTTGACTATAAGACCTGTGTTGGTGGTTTCCTTGATTGAATGATGGAATGAACGGTGAGTGGATCTTAGCAAACTTAAGCTAAAGATAGCATTATTGCAAAAAGATGAAATCTGAAGTCTGTGCTTATTTAGCACAGGAAATATGGGCTGTGTGCTCTGAATACAACCTATATTTCCACGACAGTAAGATGGCGACTCACGGTGGGACTAATTGCGGCCTCTTTGAGCATCAGATGAGCAGATGGGGAGTATGGATGTACGATCTGATGTGTGAAGAAGCTGTACTTTGTAAAAGAACAAATTTTTCGTCTTTTTGAAATAATGCTGTATGCTTGCAGTATGAGAGATGCGTGTGTGCGTGTATGTCTGTGAATCCGATTGTGTGTGTGTGTGTGTGTGTGTGTTTTTGTTGGGAGAGAGACCATATGATTCCTGGATGTTTGTGTGGGGAAGCTGTGGGCTGTAAGAGTGTAACTAAGCGAGAAATATAGACTGTTTGTGCGATGTATTGAGCAGTTTGCAGCCAGCCATGGCTGCTGCATTGTTCTGGTCCCTGTGTGAGAGAAGCTGAAAATGGCTGCCCCCATGAGGTTTAGTGGGGGTGGGCAGGCAGCATGGCTATCACTGCCAACATGTTTGAAAGTTGTGTATATCTGACTTTCCAATTTTCAGAACAAAGTTGTGTGTAGTGTTTGAGCCTGTGTGAATGCTGATGGAAACTGTATATTGTGTATGAAATGAAGGTATAGATGTGGGATTATTCAGCCTGCAATGTGTGTGTTTGGTTGAGCTTTTTGTATTTCTCAGAGGCTTGTTTGTGAACCATGTGCTTGAATGGGGGAAGGGCTTGCCCACTGTTTTGTGTTGCTGGGGCTTTGCCCTGAGGGAAAGACACTCTGAGCAGACATGCAGGCAACATTGTACTGTATGTGTGTAGTGTTTGTGATTTCTATGAAAAATAGAAATGGTTAGATTGTGATTTTTGTAGGGGACAAAGACACATGTCTCCATAAGTGTAAAAATATTTTAACAAAAGTGTTTGGTTTTTAAGTTGAAAGTTCCCGCCGCATATCCAAGTGGCCAGGCATTGCTAGAAGGCAGACAATAGTATGTCTCTGTAATGGCTTGTTATGGAAGCTGAGGCCACTGTGTGTGTGAACTTTAGGTAGAGAAAAGTGGTGAATATCTCAGAGTATATGAACTTAGAGACATGAACATGTTTTTAATATTGTCATGTAACTAACATTTATTGAATGTGCTGTTTAGTTGGCCAAAGGGAGGCTAAGTTTGTAAGTGTACATGTGGTCCTTGTAGAGTGTAGCTGACACCTTTTTCAGTGGATTTAGTATGATAATTTAGAAAAGTTTCAATGGTGTAGTCAGTCTTTGTGGAGAAAAGCATTTTTGGTTCTCTAGTGAAGAGATCCTGGTTTTGGCGGCAAAAACTGCATGTGGTGGCCATCTTGTGGTCTGCCATGCTGCCATGGTCGTCGGCAGCCATCTTGAGAGATGCAGTTTCTCCTTAGCCTGTGGGCATCATATAAGGGAAGGTGCAGCCACCTTTTCTTTTGGGCACTATACCATGTGGCATTCGTCTGCTATTTCGCTGGTGGAATTTCTCAGCCTTTGGTGCAGATTTTGATGTTTGGTGCGAATGTAGTGCGGTCTTTTCTGCGTTGGAACCTGGTGGAGGCCATTTGTGTTTTTCTTTGTGTAGGGGAACCAATGTGGTGTTCATTGTGACGTCCCATGCTGGTTTTGGCGGGAAAAATTGCATGCGTTAATGGCGCCATTGTTGTCCATGAGGTGTGCGGTTTTCATCCACCATTTTGCTGTCCTGGCTTGTCGGCCATTTTGAGAGACGTTTACAGTTTGAGATAGGAAGTTCCAGTTTAGCAAACACGGCTCCTGAATATGCTGTATTGGCATTTGTTGATCGGCGCAGTTTTCTTATGTTTTATGCGTTTACAGTTTGACCTGTGCACTGCTGGGAAGAGTAGTGAGACACCAGGGTGACATACTGAGAGGCTGTTTTTGTTTAAGGTTGAATTCGCTGGTTTAAATTGCTTTTCTAAGCATCACCTTTTGAGGTGAGTTGAGAGGTATCTTAAAATAGCGCGGTCTTACCCCGAGGGGCCACGACGAGCTTGCGGACACACACACATGCTGGGGCCTATTTATGGATGGGATCTGGCTGACCTACCAGCATTTGGAGTGTGGGGGGAGGCCAACGCAGAGACAGGGACAAAATGCAGACTCCATGCAGGTGGTGTTAGGAGGGGGATTTCTCTGTTTTCATTTAAGTGAATGTAAGCTATTGCAGGGTCAGCTGACTTTGCAGTATATGAAAAAGTTCACTTTAATTTTGATAGATTGTAAGACTAACAGAGTTTTTGTACAATGATGTGTTTTTATGTTTGGATATTTGGGAGTTTCCCAGAGGGCAATTCATATGTTTTGAAGCTTGTATTGTATAGCCTGTAGAGGAGGAGAGGGGGTTTGGTCGAAACTCCTAGAACCATCTTTTTGCAGGAGTTTTGTATTTGAGTGTCAACTTGTGGTTTTGCTTGCAGGGGATGTTTGGGTCAGGACCCTCCCATTTGCAAAGGGGGGTTTTATTCCATAATTTTCTTGACAAGGTTTTAAATTGTTGAAATATATAATGTGTAGCCATGGATTTTTTGGAGTCTTGATAGACAAGGCGATTAAGGCCTCCCCTCTTCCTGAACAATTGATATGTAAATAAACCAGTTTTTTTTTTAAGTAGCTGAGCATAACCGGAAGTTTCTTTTTAGCATTTATATGTCAGCAGAAAGTTGGTGGGAGGAGCTTGGGGTTGTCTGAATGAGATTTGTGCTTGGAAGGAAAATGGAAAGCATTTTGGCGTTTAAAAGTGGTTTTATATTTTGTTCCAGTTTTGTGAAGTTTTGTACTGTAATACAGTTTTGGGTAGAGAGCAAAGGGGGGCATCACCATTGTTTTATCATCTAGATGCAGGTAGAAAGAAGCCATAATATTGTTTTGAATAGTGGAGGATATCATGATGCTTTGAAGGTTGTCTGACAAACACGTTTACAGGGCTGCCGATAATCGGTTGAAGAGCATGTAAACGTGAGGAGTAGATTCTAGCATACCGGGAGGCCGTGTAAAATAATCGGAATACGCCGGGTGCCAGTACTGTAAAAATGGTCACTAAGCAGTACTGCTCCGAAAACGAGTGCAAGGGTGTCCTGGACGCGGGACACTTCATAAGCGATTCAAATCGTTATGGGTAATGTGCCGTCCATGCGTTGGAGGAAAAAAATTAGGCTCCACACCAGTCAGACAACTACACCGCACATGAGGTCTGGGTTTGGGGCTCTGGACATGAGACCCCTTAAAGGATGACATATCTGGTCAGAGGGTACAGTGAGGTGTACTCCTTTGGAAGGTACTTTTGATGTCTGGAGGTACGAGACCTCAGAATAAAGGTACCTTGGATGTAGTTCAGCTGTGGCTTCAGAAATCTGTAATGATGAGTGTTGATGGAGGTTAAATTCTCATGCCCGTTTGTTTGAACTTTATGGCTGGTCCATGGAAGGTTCTCGAGCTGCTCTCGTGTTTTTCCCATTGTATTTTTTTCTATTGCTGAAAGAGTAAAGGGAGAATTCTGGCTGTTTTTGTTTTTTCATTTGTGGTTTTGGAAACTGGGAAGTATTTCCCCCACGTTTGTATCGGAATGTTTGTATGTAGTAACGTGAAAATGTTCGAACTTACCGCGGCGATCCTTCGATGCGTCGCGGCTGTTGTATTTTTTTAGGAACGGGAAAAGTAAGGGTTACAGAGGGTTTTGTTTGAATCAGTTTTGAAAGAATGTCATTGACAATTTACCAATGTACAGGAATGTCATTATTGTTTTCCATTCTTTGCAGGTTAAATATGAAGAATAGAGTAATGATTTTGCTTATAAGTATTTTTCAGGTCCAAGGAGTTTGTACACAGAGAACAGGTGTATGTAAACAGCGGTACATATGGATAAATACATGAGTCTAAGGGAGGCAAAAGTATCATAGGTTATTTCATTGTTTCTTTTTTCCTGCACCACGCATTTCTTCCTTCAGTCTGTAATGAGGAAGAAAAGGGGGGGGGGGGAATGATAAATGTAAGAATAACCGTTTTTTTTCAAACTAATAATAACCTCTGTAATTCTAACCAAGTTTGTGCCAAGACTGTCTTTCTTTAATAGAATTTGAATCAGCAAGCAGCAGTCTGGTGAAGTAGGTTCCCATCCCAGAGGCTAAGAACCTTGTCAATGGTTCCAGGTATTGTAAGCCACGCACAGGTTATGCAGTGACCACAGTCCCGATGTCTGGGTTATTGTCATATGAGGGTTGTTTGGAGGTCAATCAAAACCAGGGTCTTACTCTCCTCATTAGCTGTCACTTATATTCTCGGCTGATGGGGTGGGTGCGATCGTTGTGACATGAACTTCAAAATGTCCACCAAAAGGTTTTCACGAGTCCCTCCTGGACCCTGACTCAGTAATCAGTTTACATTCTTTCCAACCAGGTGACTGGGTCGTTGTAAAGAAGCTTGAGGGATGAGACCACGCCAGCCACTGCAAGAAGCGGCTCAACCACACCAAAGAATGAGGAGTATCTTTGTTTATTTATATTTTTGTTGTTTAGTAAATTTTAGCAAGGGTAACGGTGAAAAGCATCCCAAGTTATTATTTAAAGTGTATGTCCTGACTAGCTCAGAAAGCAAACAGGACCGATGGTCTGTTCTGAGTCTTCACCGAGTTTTAGTCCCCAGCGATGACAGCAGTACATGCCATTTATGATGTTATTATGGGTATGAGGAGTTTTGACAAACTAGTGAAGACTCCAGACAGACACTTGTCAATGGAACCTAACAATGTATTTTTAGAGGGTAAAATTGGTTTTAGTTTTAATGTCTCTGTCTCTTGTCGGTTTGGGTATCTAGGCAGCCCACAAGTGTGTTTGACCTTTAGTTTGGTGTTTATGCGGATCTGCAGCTTATAAAGGTAATTCCCCCAAAGCAAGAGGTTCATGCGTGATGGTGAAGCTGTCCCAGCATCTTAGGTCGCGGCCGATCGCGAGGATCTGATGGCGCAGGAAATTAAGAATGGCAGGGACAGCTAGAAGGGATTTGTTCACCAACCCCGACCAGGTCTGGGCATGGGGTCCTGGATGTACAAGGTGGGGGGGGCTCGGGCTTGGGATACGATTGAACAATTCTCATCCGTTAAGGATAGGGTTCTTCATGTAATTGTTGAAGCCAGAGCTGTAGCAAAGTGAAGGTTGGGAATCTATTTTAAGGGTCTGGGAATCTTTGGGGATCTAATTTTTATTTTACAGCGGATCGTGGTTAAAGGAAGTGGGAATATATATACTCATGTCGTTTTTATTTCTATTCTTTCTATGTCGTGACGAGGTGCTTCTGTTGCCTGATTTGACGCGTGACCAGAGTTTCCTTGATGAGACGCCCCGAAGCCGGACCCACATACAAGACAGAGAATCACAGACGGATCGGCGATTACTACAGCTCACCATGTCGTGTCCTCCTTTATAAGTCATGCCCCTGAAGAGTAGAGTCTACATGCCAAGCCGTGTTTTCCTTTTTATGGACTAAGGACTGATTCATTTCCGGGTGTAAGAAGCAGATCAACTTTCATCGAGGGACACATGGGGTGCATATGACAAAAAAGGGAGGACTGTTGTGGAAAAATGTATTAATGTATGTTGTCAGATGTCCCCCCAATGTCAGTTTTGCTGTAGTGCGCTCATCTGAGCGTATTTGCACATACAGACGTTGGTGGAAGATCGGTGGTGGGAAAATCTTCCTATGGAAACAGCGATGTTTGCTCCATTTAGAGATGTTGTTTTGCGCCCCGTTGGGGGACTGGCCACCTCCTGGCGGGGGGCGTTGAATGACTCCGAGCGCACAGATCTGTGTCCACAAGAACAGTAGCATAACTATAAAACAATTGTGGTCCATTGAGGCATAATTGTCATGTAGTTTCCGTCATTGGTAGCAGTGAGTTGGTTTGCACACGGCTCTGTACAAAGCCATGCTTTCTACTGTTCCTTTGTCTCACAGAAAGCATGACCCCTGTACACAGCCGTTTGCACACGTCACTGCTGGGATTATATTTGAATTTAAACATGTCTGTGATTGGTTCTTTTGAAAATATACAAAATGTCTGAATGGCTGTTCTGTGAAGCCACACCTTCTTTTGTTACTCATGTTTACTATAAATAAAGAGAGCTGGCTATCCCAGGGAGACTCTGCTCTGAGATGACTTGACTATAAGACCTGTGTTTAGTGATGAGCCGAACACCCCCGGGTTCGGTTCGCACCAGAACCCGCGAACGGACTGAAAGTTCGAACGAACATTAGAACCCTATTAAATACAATGGATGCGAACGTTCGAATTCTAAAGTGCTAATTATAACAACTATTATGCATGTTATTGTCCTAAAAAGGGTTTGGGAACCCGGGTTCTGCATCAGGGGACATGTATCAATGCAAAAAGAAGTTTTAAAAACGGTCGTTTTTCGGGAGCAGTCATTTTAATGATGCATAAAGTGAAAAAAAAAAAGTCAAATATTCCTTTAAATATCGTACCTGGGGGGTGTCTAAAGTATGCCTGTGAAGTGCCACGTGTTTCCCGTGTTTAGAACTGTCCCTGCACAAAATGACACTTCTAAAGGAAAAAAAAGCCATTTAAAACTGCTTGCGGCTTTAATGTAATGTCTGGTCCCGGTAATATGGATGAAAATCTTTAAGAAAAATGGCATAGCTACCCCATGACCCCCCCCCCTACCCCAGCCCATTACCAGCCCCTTTGGGTCTTGTATGGATATTAAGGGGAACCCCGCACATAAAATAAAAAAGGCCCTATATACTCTGAACAGCCGTATACAGGCGGTGCATACAAGACAGGGACTGTAGGTTTGTTCTTATGTAGAATGTGTTTGTAATTTTGAACAGGTACATTGTTGAAGTGTAGCTCCAGCCCAAAAATCTATTTTTAAACTTTTTGGGAAACATAGGTAAGGGTTATCACCCCTGTAACATTTGTTTTGCTGTCTGTGCCCCTGTTCAGAACATTTCACCTCACTTTCCGTCCCAATGACAACTGTTTTTGAAATGTGGTGTTTTTCTTGAAACAAGGATTGCTGATAAAGCATCAGTACAGATGAGACCCCTTTCTCCCATATTTATTCTTACAGGAGAGAATTTTCCTTTCTAGGGGTAGATTTCCTCTCACTTCCTGTTGTCTTCTTTCGTTTGCAAGTAGGAGTCGTTTGTAAGTTGGATGTTTGAAAGTAGGGACCTGCCGTATATACTCTGCAGAAATAGGCCCCTTAGTTGTTGGTGTTGGCACAACACTGTAAGCACTCAGTTACTCTTGGTTGGTGCTGGAACGCCCTGCTGTCAACTATTATATCAGGAATTTTAATTACATATAATTGTTGAACAGTGGTAGTAAAAATTGGGGCTTTGATGGTGGTGCTGGTGCCACAACACTGTAAGCCCTGACAGTTACTCTTGGTGGGTGCAGCAATGGGCCCTGCTGTGAATTATTAGATCAAGAATTGTAATTACATGCCCCTTTTGAACAGGGGCTGAAAAATTGGGCCTTTCGTGGTGGTGGTGGTGGTGGCGTTGCCACAAGACTGTAAGCCCTCAGAGTTACTCTTGGTGGGTGCAGCAATGGACCCTGCTGTGAATTATTAGATCAAGAATTGTAATTGCATGCCCCTGTTGAACAGGGGCTGAAAAATTGGGCCTTAGGCACTGGTGGCACAACACTACAACCCCTCACAGATACTGTACTTGGAGCACAGCAATGAGCCCTGTTGCAAAGTATTGCTTCAAAAATTGTAATGACACGCCCCTGTTAAACAGGGGCTGAAAAATTGGGCCTTAGGCACTGGTGCCACAACACTCCAACCCCTCACAGATACTGTAATTGGAGCACAGCAATGAGCCCTATGGCAAATTATTGCTAAAAAAAATGTAATTACACGCCCCTGTAAAACAGGGGCTGAAAAATTGGGCCTTAGCCACTGGTGGCGGCACCCATAAACAAAAATGATCTTCCAAGCTATCATCATCAATCGTATCATTGAGGACTCGGAGGAGGAGGATAGCCAGTCAACATAACAGCACAGGCACTCAGCATCAGCATCAGTCTTGAAGGGATGTGACATGTTAAAATCAATTAGTCTGTTATATCAGCATCAGGTGTGTGGTAGCTGGTGGTGATCCAAGACTGGTTCATCTTGATGAAAGTCAGTCGATCAACCGAGTCGGTGGACAGGCGCACCCTGTGATCCGTGACAAATCCTCCAGCAGCACTGAATGTGCGTTCCGAAAGAACGCTGGATGCAGGACAGGCCAGTAGTTTAATTGCATACTGTGCAAGCTCTGGCCAGTGATCCATCCTCAAGACCCAGTAAGCCAGAGGATTTTCGGTGGGGAAGGTGTCCAAGTCTGACCTTGCCCCTAGATATTCCTGCACCATGTTTATCAGACGCTGGCGATGGTTGCTGGAACCGATCATACTTTGGGGCTGCGGACTAAAGAATTGTCTGAACGCATCGGTCAGACGGCCACCTTCCCCACCGCTCCTTCTTTGACTGGCCGAAGCCTCAGCAACTCGTTGTCCAGGACCAGGAGTTTGTAACCTCCCAGTCTCTGGGAACGCGTTGCACAGACCTTTCTGCAAGGCCTCCCGGAGTTGTCTCATCCTCTGCTCCCTCTGCGACGGTAACATAAGGTCCGCAACCTTACCCTTGTACCGTGGATCAAGGAGAGTGGCCAGCCAGTAATGGTCCCTCTCCTTGATCCGAAGAATACGAGGATCCTTCCGCAGACTTTGCAGGATCAGGGAGGCCATGCAGCGTAGGTTTGCTGAGGCATTCGCTCCGGAGTCCTCTGGGTCACTAAGGACGACATGATCCGCAGCCACCTCCTCCCAGCCACGTACAAGTCCACTGGTTTCTTGGGACTGTAAATCATCCCTAAAAGACTGCTGCTGATGATGCTGAGTGCCAGCCTCCACCTCCATGCTGACACAATCCTCCTCCTCCTCCTCCTCCTCCTCCTCCTCTTCCTGTGCGATGGGTGGGACAGAAGGAACACTGTCTGGGTAAAGGGGGCCTTGAGAGGCAAGGAAGTCCTCCTCTTCCTGCCTCTGTTCTGCCTCAAGTGCCCTGTCCATTATTCCACGCAGCGTGTGCTCCAACAGGTGGACAAGAGGTACAGTGTCACTGATGCATGCACTGTCACTGCTCACCATCCTCGTGGCCTCCTCAAATGGTGCCAGGACAGTGCATGCATCCCTGATCATGCCCCACTGGCGTGGAGAAAAAAAAACAAGCTCCCCTGACCCTGTCCTGGTGCCGTAGTCGCACAGGTACTCATTGATGGCCCTCTGCTGCGTGTGCAGCCGCTGCAGCATGGCCAACGTTGAGTTCCACCTGGTGGGCATGTCACATATAAGGCGGTTCTTGGGCAGGTTCAACTCCTTTTGCAGCTCAGCCAGGCGAGCACTGGCATTATAAGATCTGCGGAAATGCACACAGACTTTCCTGGCCTGCCTCAGGACATCCTGTAAGCCCGGGTACCTGCCCAAGAACCGCTGCACCACCAGGTTAAGGACGTGAGCCACACAGGGCACATGGGTCAGTTGTCCCTGTCGGAGGGCGGAGAGGAGGTTGGTGCCATTGTCGCAAACCACCATTCCTGGCTTAAGCTGGCGTGGCGTCAACCACCTCTCGGCCTGGCCCTGCAGAGCAGACAGGACCTCTGCCCCAGTGTGGCTTCTGTCCCCCAAACACACCAGCGCAAGCACGGCATGGCATCTTTTTGCCTGCGTACTTGCGTAGCCCCGTGAACGGCTACGGAGCACCGCTGGTTCATAGGACAAACCACAGGAAGAGGCCATGGAGGAAGAAGAAGAGGAGGGGGTGGAGGAGAGAGGTGTGTCACAACCAGTAGTAGCATTTTGGAGGCGTGGCGGTGGGACAACCTCCAACACTACTGCACCTTGTCCTGCATCCTTCCCAGCTGCCAAAAGAGTGACCCAATGGGCCGTGAAAGAAAGGTAACGTCCCTGTCCATGCCTGCTGGACCATGAGTCAGCGGTAATATGCACCTTACCGCTGACCGCCCTGTCCAGCGAGGCCAAGACATTGCCTTCCACATGCCGGTAGAGAGCCGGAATAGCCTTCCGTGAGAAAAAGTGGCGTTTGGGAACCTGCCACTGAGGAACCGCACATTGCACAAACTCACGGAAGGGGGCCGAGTCTACCAACTGAAAAGGCAGCAGTTGAAGCGCTAGCAATTTAGCCAAGCTAGCATTCAACCGCTGGGCATGTGGATGGCTGGGAGTGAACTTCTTTCGACGGTCCAGCAGCTGGGGCAGGGAAATTTGCCTGCTAGAATCGGACGTCGGTGTACTGCTAGCAGAGTGGCCGCAAGTACTTGGCTGTGACACACCTAATTCTACACCTTCATTCCTCTCAGTGCATGTTTCAGAGAGGACTGAAGTTATAGTGGGGTTGGAGATCCCAGCTGATGCGGTGCAAGGAGAGGTCCGCTTTGTTCTTTGGTGTGGGTCTTTGAGGTAGGCTTGCCAACGAGCTGCATGGCAGGTCAACATATGTCTGGTCAGGCATGTGGTACCCAAGCGGCTGATGTTTTGGCCACGCGATATACGCTTGAGACATATGTTGCAAACAGCAGCTGTGCGATCTGATGCACTAGCCTCAAAAAAGGCCCACACCAAAGAACTTTTTGAATGACGGGCAGAGGCAGCGCCCTGCACAGGCGGAGCTCTGCGGTGTGATTCCGTCGGTGTACTGCCCTTACGCTGGCCACCAAAGGGCATCCTGCCTCGTTGGAGATGTGCCTCCTCCTCATCCTCCTCCTCCTCCTCTCTCCTATTAGGCACCCACGTGGAGTCAGTGACCTCATCATCACCTCCCTCCTCATCACTGGAGCCAATCTGGCAGTATGCTGCAGCTGCTGGAACATGACTGCCAGATTGGTGTCCTTCTTGAGCATCCCCTCTGTCTGCTCTCACGCTACTGCCTTCCTCTAGCTGGGTTTCATCATCAGACCCTTCGAAACGCTGGGCATCCTCCTGGAGCATGTACCCAACACTGTGCTGAAACAGTTCGGGGGACTCCTCAGGAGGAGGACATGGTGGGTCTAGGGAAGGAGTGACTGATGATGAGTCTGACATTGATACCAGGGAAGAGGACGCTTTGGCAGCTGCTTTTCCAGTACCCTGAGCCTGGGTGAGAGAGGATGAGGAGGAGGAGGAGGGCTTGGTCATCCACTCTACCAAGTCTTCGGCATGATGTGGCTCAACATGTCCAGCTGCCGAAAAGAAGGACAAGCGTGTCCCATGGCCATGTGCTGATGACAATGCACCGCGTCCACGACCAGCACTGTTGCCCCCAGACACAGAGCCTGCTTGCCCTCTTTTATTGCCTCCTGACTGTCTGCCTCTCCTTGTTTGCCTTCCAGACATTCTAATAGATGGCCTGCAGGGAGATGGGAAAAAAGCAATAAGGGCTACCTTCAGGTGTCCTTCTCTGTCCCTTGAAACAAGGACTTTGACAGTGAAAGAAACTGACACACTCTCCCTACCTACAGTTTTCTGTCCCTAGAAAAAATGTTTTTTTAAGCACAATTTAGCACAAGGAGAATTCACTCACTGTCCTTCCAGGTCCCTGGAAACAAGGACTTTGACAGTGAAAGAAACTGACACTCTCCCTACCTACAGTTTTCTGTCCCTAGAAAAAATGTTTTTTTTAAGCACAAGGAGAATTCACTCACTGTCCTTCCAGGTCCCTGGAAACAAGGACTTTCACAGTGAAAGAAACTGACACTCTCCCTACCTACAGTTTTCTGTCCCTAGAAAAAATGTTTTTTTTAAGCACAATTTAGCACAAGGAGAATTCACTCACTGTCCTTCCAGGTCCCTGGAAACAAGGACTTTGACAGTGAAAGAAACTGACACTCTCCCTACCTACAGTTTTCTGTCCCTAGAAAAAATGTTTTTTTTAAGCACAATTTAGCACAAGGAGAATTCACTCACTGTCCTTCCAGGTCCCTGGAAACAAGGACTTTCACAGTGAAAGAAACTGACACTCTCCCTACCTACAGTTTTCTGTCCCTAGAAAAAATGTTTTTTTTAAGCACAATTTAGCACAAGGAGAATTCACTCACTGTCCTTCCAGGTCCCTGGAAACAAGGACTTTGACAGTGAAAGAAACTGACACTCTCCCTACCTACAGTTTTCTGTCCCTAGAAAAAATGTTTTTTTTTAAGCACAATTTAGCACAAGGAGAATTCACTCACTGTCCTTCCAGGTCCCTGGAAACAAGGACTTTGACAGTGAAAGAAACTGACACTCTCCCTACCTACAGTTTTCTGTCCCTAGAAAAAATGTTTTTTTTAAGCACAATTTAGCACAAGGAGAATTCACTCACTGTCCTTCCAGGTCCCTGGAAACAAGGACTTTCACAGTGAAAGAAACTGACACTCTCCCTACCTACAGTTTTCTGTCCCTAGAAAAAATGTTTTTTTTAAGCACAATTTAGCACAAGGAGAATTCACTCACTGTCCTTCCAGGTCCCTGGAAACAAGGACTTTGACAGTGAAAGAAACTGACACTCTCCCTACCTACAGTTTTCTGTCCCTAGAAAAAATGTTTTTTTTAAGCACAATTTAGCACAAGGAGAATTCACTCACTGTCCTTCCAGGTCCCTGGAAACAAGGACTTTGACAGTGAAAGAAACTGACACTCTCCCTACCTACAGTTTTCTGTCCCTAGAAAAAATGTTTTTTTTAAGCACAATTTAGCACAAGGAGAATTCACTCACTGTCCTTCCAGGTCCCTGGAAACAAGGACTTTGACAGTGAAAGAAACTGACACTCTCCCTACCTACAGTTTTCTGTCCCTAGAAAAAATGTTTTTTTTAAGCACAATTTAGCACAAGGAGAATTCACTCACTGTCCTTCCAGGTCCCTGGAAACAAGGACTTTCACAGTGAAAGAAACTGACACTCTCCCTACCTACAGTTTTCTGTCCCTAGAAAAAATGTTTTTTTTAAGCACAATTTAGCACAAGGAGAATTCACTCACTGTCCTTCCAGGTCCCTGGAAACAAGGACTTTGACAGTGAAAGAAACTGACACTCTCCCTACCTACAGTTTTCTGTCCCTAGAAAAAATGTTTTTTTTAAGCACAATTTAGCACAAGGAGAATTCACTCACTGTCCTTCCAGGTCCCTGGAAACAAGGACTTTGACAGTGAAAGAAACTGACACTCTCCCTACCTACAGTTTTCTGTCCCTAGAAAAAATGTTTTTTTTAAGCACAATTTAGCACAAGGAGAATTCACTCACTGTCCTTCCAGGTCCCTGGAAACAAGGACTTTGACAGTGAAAGAAACTGACACTCTCCCTACCTACAGTTTTCTGTCCCTAGAAAAAATGTTTTTTTTAAGCACAATTTAGCACAAGGAGAATTCACTCACTGTCCTTCCAGGTCCCTGGAAACAAGGACTTTGACAGTGAAAGAAACTGACACTCTCCCTACCTACAGTTTTCTGTCCCTAGAAAAAATGTTTTTTTTAAGCACAATATAGCACAAGCACAAAACACACTGACACTCTCCCTACCTATCCTTCTCTTTCCCTAAACTAAAGGAATCCAGGTTAAGCAAGAAAGAAATAAAAGTCACTGTCCCTGCCTATGCTGCTCTATCCCTGCTCTGGAACACACTACACTAGGCCGCCGTGCTGGCGGCCTTTTATAGTGTGGGGCGTGTACTAAACACCCTCAGCAATAATTGGCCACAGGCATCCTGCCTGTGGCCAATCATTGCTCTCCTCGCTGCCGGCGCTGTGATTGGCCAAGCATGCGGGGTCACAGTGCATGCTTGGCCAATCACAGCGCCTGGATGACACTGCGATGGCGTAGTGCATTGTGGGCCGTTCGCGTCACTCGAATTTGGCGCGAACGGCCCAAATCGTTCGATCTTCGTCGAACGATCGAACAGCCGATGTTCGAGTCGAACGTATGTTCGACTCGAACACGAAGCTCATCCCTACCTGTGTTGGTGGTTTCCTTGATTGAATGATGGAATGAACGGTGAGTGGATCTTAGCAAACTTAAGCTAAAGATAGCATTATTGCAAAAAGATGAAATCTGAAGTCTGTGCTTATTTAGCACAGGAAATATGGGCTGTGTGCTCTGAATACAACCTATATTTCCACGACACTATATAGTGAGCTTGGTGTTGAGTTCTTCACTTTACGGTCAACACAAAGGACAAGGGGGCACTCTTTATGTCTAGAGGAAAAGAGATTTCACCCCCAAATACGGAAAGGTTTCTTCACAGTAAGAGCTGTGGAAATGTGGAATAGACTTCCTCCAGAGGTGGTTCTGGCCAGCTCAGTAGATTGCTTTAAGAAAGACCTGGATTCTTTCCTAAAAGTACATAATCTAACTGGGTACTAACATTTATAGGTAAAGTTGATCCGGGGAATATCTGATTGCCTCTCGGGGGATCAGGAAGGAATTTTTTCCCCTGCTGTAGCAAATTGGATCGTGCTGTTTTTTTTTTGCCTTCCTCTGGATCAACTGTGGGCATAGAATTGGGTATATGGGATTGTATGATATTATTATTATTTTCTTTTTTATGGTTGAACTGGATGGACTTGTGTCTTTTTTCAACCTGACTAACTATGTAGCTAGTAACTATGTAGCCTAAAAATTGCTCCAAATTGTCCAAAAATTGTGTACAAGCTGGTGGATCAAAACTGTCATTTTGTTATGGAAAGCCATGGGTTTTCATTTTGCAGCATTACAGCCTCGGGCACCGTGCTGGCCAGTCGCTGGCATCCTAACAACCAATTAAGTCATTGGTTAAAAGCAAGACATTGGCAACCTCATTTCCCCTCCCATGTCATGTTAGCTGGGTGATGAAGAGAAACGCTAGAATACTAGTCAGTAACAATGTGCAAAATGTCAATTGCTTTGTAAGAATAAATCACCTTTAATACTGGGTGTCCTATGTATATGGATTTTGCTGCATTATGTAAAACTACTGTTATCTTTTAGAATGGGATGCAGAATTTTAAAGGATGCCTTGACTGAAAAAAAGGTTGAAAAACACTGGTCTACAAGAACTCCAAAATTACATTGCGGGATCTGCAAGTAACTCTTGCAACAGATGGTGTCAAAGTGCATGCATTTATAATCGGAAAGGGATTGCACAGATTAACCACTTCAGCCCTGGAAGAATTTGCCCCCTTAATGACCAGGCCATTTTTTTGCAATACGGCACTGCGTCGCTTTAACTGACAATTGCGCCTACGTGCGACCTTATACCGAAACAAAATGTATGTTCTTTTTTCCCCACAAATAGAGCTTTCTTTTGGTGGTATTTGATCACCTCTGCGGTTTTTATTGTTTGCCCGTTATCTCCTAAGAAAATAACAACGTACATCTACTGCGGTTTGCGCAGGAGAGCTGACCTGCCGCAGTATAATGACAGCGGCTGGTCAGCAAGTGGTTAAACCTGCAAGGAAGATGTGCCAGGAAAAAGCTGTTGCTGCCATAAAAAAAAAAACACAAATACAAAACTACAGTTTGCTATTGATCATAAAGGCAACAGGGAATAATGTGCTGTGGACTGAAAAATTAAACATAGAGTTTGGCCACAGAAACATATATCTATTTGGCATAAACTAAAGACTCATTTTAGGAGAAGAATCAAGCAAACTACTTCTGCAACATCAAAATGTTAATGAGAATATGAGAATGTGAGGACATCAAGTTAAACTGAAAAATGGATCTTTCAGCACATCAAGAAAAGTCCCGCCAAAAAATGAAGGGTTATGGATGGGCCTAGTCAAATTTGAATCCCATTTCATTATTGGGGTGGGGGTGATTTGGGCAGTTCATTCAAGGAATTCCACAAACATCTCAGAATTGAAGGAATTTTGCAATGAGGAGTGATCAAAATTTTATTAAGGCAATGCTTCTAAACAAAAAATACCAATGCTGCTATACTTTGTCTAAGACTCTAGGTTTCAAAACTTCTAGTCAATAAAGGGTAAAAGGACATTTAATTTGGCATGTATTTCCCTGCAATTGACCTCAAATGTATATATTTTTTATATTTATATCAGCTTTGGATAGATGTATTTGCTATCCAGTTCATAAATAATTTCAGATGTTCAGATCTAACATGACTTGTTTCATTCACATCAGATATCAGATGTATTGCATTTGGTGTTCAGTTACTGCTTTCAGATTGTTCTTTTGTTTATCTTCCAGTGATGAGTAGTTTGAAGTTCAAGCTGCTGAAGATGAGACACAATTTTTCTATAAAATGTTAAGGTATATTATCTTGCTTTTTCAATGTACCCAGGACTCCACATTTCGATGCTTGCGTGTTAATAGTGATGCAGTCACCTGTTCAACAAATTAATACAAAATTAACAAAATATAATACATTTGAGCACAATTCTGACATGTATAGGTGGCAACTACAGTATGTTAATTCCATGTCTGGAGAGCTTATTATAAAATAAAGAGCCTAACATTTACCACATTGCAAAGTTATTTTGTCAGTTAAGGGTCATTCCACGCAAACTGATAACTCTATGGATGTTGGATTATTAAATCATCATATTTTTATAATACTTGTGAATACTATTGGTAAGTGTTCCTGGGTGTGTACACTGTTGTGTCTCAGCAGTGCAGACAGACTGGTAACAGGTCATCATTAGGAATGAACGTTCGCGCCAAATTCGAATGGCACGTCACGGCCCATAATTCACTGCGGCATCGCAGTGCATTGCTGGCTGATGATTGGCCAAGCATGCACTATGACCCGCATGCTTTGGCCAATCACAGCGCGCAAAAATCGGAGAGCCATAATTGACCAAAGCCAGGGTGGCTTTGGCCAATTATGTCTCAGGGGGTTTAGTACACGCCCCACACTATATAAGGCCGCCTACATGGCGGCCTTGTGTAGTGTGTTGCAGTGGTTAAAGAGGTTAAAGAGAGAGAGACAGTGTCATTTATTTTGAGTTAGATAGAACAGGCAGGCGAGTCAGTTAGCTGCAGTTACAGTGTGTAGAGGATATATATGCATCCTAGGTGTTGTATATATATTTACACACTGTATTCAGTTTAGATAGATCCATTCCTGTTATTCTCTATACTGACAGGCAGGCAGGTGACTGTGCTAGCTGCAGTGTTTCACTTAGTGTACTGTGTCCTTTGCACAGCGTGTACCTGAATACAATTGGTGGTGTTCTCATACCAATACCACAGGCATGGAGCTGCATTAATTTCATTTAGTGTACTGTGTCCTTTGCACAGCGTTCACCTAATGGTACCTCAATACAATTAGTGGTGTTCTCATACTAAAACCACAGGCAGGGAGCTGCATTAATTTCATTTAGTGTACTGTGTCCTTTGCACGGCGTTCACCTAAAGGTACCTCAATACAATTAGTGGTGTTCTCATACGAAAACCACAGGCAGGGAGCTGCATTCATTTAATTTAGTGTACTGCTGTCCTTTGCACAGCGTGCACCTAAAGGTATCTGAATACAATTGGTGGTGTTCTCAAACTAATACCACAGGCAGGGAGCTGCAAGTATTTTCAGTTAGTGTACTGTGTCCTCTGCACAGTGTGCACCTAAAACTAACTGAAGACAATTGCTGCTTTTCTCATACTAATATGACAGAAGGCAGTTGATTGTGCTAGCTGCAGTATAATCACTATAGATCTAAATATATACATCCCACCTTTGCGCAGCTACATCTCACTGCAGGCCATTAGTATGTCTGGAAGGCAAACAAGGAGAGGCAGACAGTCACGAGCCAATAAAAGAGGGCAAGCAGGCGCTGTGTCTAGAGGCAACAGTGCTGGTCATGGACACGGTGCATCTTCATCAGCACGTGGCCATGGGACACGCTTGTCCTTTTCGGCAGCTGGCCATGTTGAGCCGCAACATGCCTAAGACTAGGTAGAGTGGATGACCAAGCTGTCCTCATCCTCCTCATCCTCTCACCCAGGCTCAGGGTACTTTGTTTGGCAAAGCATCTGCCAAAGCGGCCTCTTCCCTTGGCTCAATGGCATCAGTCCCTCCTTCCCTAGCCCCACCATGTCCTCCCGAGGAGTCCCCCGAACTGTTTGACCACAGTGTTGGGTACAGGCTCCAGGAGGATGCCCAGCGTTTTGAAGGCTCCGATGATAGTACCCAGCTAGAGGAAGGCAGTAACGTGAGCCCAGAGAGAGGGTGCCCAACAAGGACAGAAATCTGGCAGTCATTTTCCCCCAGCTGCAGCATACTGCCAGATTTGCTCCAGTGATGAGGGAGGGGATGATGAGGTCACTGACTCTACGTGGGTGCCTGATAGGAGAGAGGAGGAGGAAGAGGCACATCTCCAACAAGGCAGGATGCCCTCCAGGGGCCAGCTTAAGGGCAGACAGACAACCGACTGCATCACACCACAGTGTTCCGCATGTTCAGGGCGCTGCTGTCTCTGCGCGTTATTCCAAAAGTTCTTTGGTGTGGGCCTTTTTTGAGACGTGTGCAGCAGATCGCACCGTTGCTATTTGCAACATTTATGTCTGAAGCGTATCTCGCGTGGCCAAAACATGAGCCGCTTGGGCACCACGTGCTTGACCAGACATATGTCTACCTGCCATGCAGTCCGTTGGCAAGCATACAAAAAAGACCCACACCAAAGAACAAAGCGGACCTCTCCTTGCTCCTCATCAGCTGGGATCTCCAACCCCACTATACCTTCAGTCCTCTCTGAAACCTGCACTGAGAGGAATGAAGGTGTAGAATTAGGTGTGTCACAGCCAAGTACTTGCGGGCAATCTGCTATCGGTACACCGACGTCCGATTGTACGAGGCAAATTTCCCTGCCCCAGCTGCTGCACCGCCAAAAGAAGTTCGCTCCCAGCCATCCACATGCCCAGCGGTTGAATGCTAGCTTGGCTAAATTGCTAGCACTTCAACTGCTGCCTTTCGTGAGTTTGTGGAATGTGCGGTTCCTCAGTGGCAGGTTCCCAAATGCCACTTTTTCTCACATAAGGCGATTCCGGCTTTCTACCGGCATGTGGAAGGCAATGTCTTGGCCTCGCTGGACATGGCGGTCAGCGGTAAGGTGCATATTACCGCTGACTCATGGTCCAGCAGGCATGGACAGGGACGTTACCTATCTTTCACGGCACATTGGGTGACTCTGCTGGCCGCTGGGAAGTATGCAGGAGAAGGTACAGTAGTGTTGGAGGTTGTTCCGCCACCACGCCTCCAAAATGCTACTACTGGAGATTCTGACACACCTCTCTACTCCACCCCCTCCTCTTCTTCTTCTTCCATGGCCCCTTCCTGTGCTTTGTCCTCGGAACCAGCGGTGCTCTGTAGGCATTCAAGGGGCTACGCAAGTACGCAGGCGAAAAGATGCCATGCGGTGCTTGAGCTGGTGTGCTTGGGGGACAGGAGCCACACTGGTGCAGAGATTCTGTCAGCTCTGCAGGGGCGGGCTCAGAGGTGGTTGACGCCACATCAGCTTAAGCCAGGAAAGGTGGTTTGCGACAATGGCACCAACCTCCTCTCCGCCCTCCGACAAGGACAACTGACCCATGTGCCCTGTTTTGCTCAAGTTCTTAACTTGGTGGTGCAGCGGTTCTTGGGCATGCACCCGGGCTTACAGGAGGTCCTGAAGCAGGCCAGGAAACTCTGTGCGCATTTCCGCCAGTCATATAATGCCAGTGCGTGGCTGGCTGACCTCCAAAAGGAATACAACCTGCCCAAGAAACGCCTCATCTGTGACATGCCTAACAGGTGGAACACTACGTTGGCCATGCTGCAGCGGCTGTACACTCAGCAGAGGGCCATCAATGAGTATCTGTTGCAATATGGCACCAGGACAGGGTCAAATTGTGGGAGCTTGGATTTTTTTCCCCACACCAGTGGGCCATGATCAGGGATGCATGCACTGTCCTGTCACCATTTGAGGAGGCCACGAGGATGGTGAGCAGTGACAGTGCATGCATCAGTGACACTGTCCCTCTTGTCCACCTGTTGGAGCACATGCTGCATGGAATAATGGACAGGGCACTTGAGGCAGAACAGAGGGAGGAAGAGGAGGACTTCCTTACCTCTCAAGGCCCCCTTTATCCAGACAGTGTTCCTGCTGGCCCGCCTATCACACAGGAAGAGGATGAGGAGGAGGAGGAGGAGGATTGTGTCAGCATGGATGTGGAGCCTAGCACTCAGCATCAGCAGCAGTCTTCAAGGGATCAATTACAGTCCCAAGAAACACATGGACTTATACGTGGCTGGGAGGAGGTGGCTGCGGATCATGTCGTCCTCAGTGACCTAGAGGACTCTGCACAGAATGCCTCAGCAAACCTACGCTGCATGGCCTCCCCAATCCTGCAAAGCCTGCGGAAGGATCCTCGTATTCGTGCTATCAAGGAGAGGGATCATTACTGGCTGGCAACCCTCCTTGATCCACGTTACAAGGGTAAGGTTGCGGACCTTATCTTGCCGTCGCAGAGGGAGCAGAGGATGAAACATCTTCGGGAGGCCTTGCAGAAAGGTCTGTGCAACGCGTTCCCAGAGACTGGGAGGTTACAAGTTCCTGGTCCTGGACAACGTGTTGCTGAAGCTTCGGTCAGTCAAAGAAGGAGGGTTGGAGAAGGTGGCCGTCTGACCGATGCGTTCAGACAATTTTTTAGTCCGCATACCCAAGGCATGATCGATTCCAGCAACCATCGCCAGCGTCTGGTTTACATGTTGCAGGAATACCTAGGGGCAAGATCAGACTTGGACACCTTTCCCACCGAAAATCCTCTGGGTTACTGGGTCTTGAGGATGGATCACTGGCCAGAGCTTGCACAGTATGCAATTGAGCTACTGGCCTGTCCTGCATCCAGCGTTCTTTTGGAACGCACATTCAGTGATGCTGGAGGCTTTGTAGCCGATCACAGGGTGCGCCTGTCCACGTACTCGGACGATCGACTGACCTTCATAAAAATGAATCAGTCTTGGATCACCACCAGCTACCAAGCACCTGATTCTGATGTAACAGAATACATTTCTTTGAAGATCCCTTCAAGACTGCCTATGCTGAGTGACTATCCTCTTCCTCCTCAATGATCATGCTGATAGCATGTAAGAACATTTTTGTTTCTGGGCACCGCCACCAGTAGCTAAGGCCCAATTTTTCAGCCCCTGTTTTACAGGGGCTTGTAAATACAATTTTTGATGCAATACTTTGCAGCAGGGCTCATTCCTGTGCTCCAACTAGAGTATCTGTGAGGGGTTGCAGTGTTGTGGCACCAGTGCCTAAGGCACAATTTTTATGCCCCTGTTCAACAGGGGCATGTAATTACAATTCTTGACCTAATAATTCGCAGCAGGGCCCATTCCTGCACCCACCAAGAGTAACTGTGAGGGCTTACAGTGTTGTGGCACCAGCACCACCACCAAAGGCCCAATTTTTACTACCACTGTTCAACAATGGCATGTAATTACAATTCTTGATATAATAGTTCACAGCAAGGCCGCGCAATTTTCAGTTAAAGCGACGCAGTGCCGAATCGCAAAAAGTGGCCTGGTTATTTGGCAGCCAAATCCTCCGGGGCTGAAGTAGTTAAGCAGTTAACAATAAATTGAAAAACCACCAGCATTGGCATAGATTATATAGCCATTGCACTCATGCTCACAGCAGCATGTATGTTATTCAACAACTTATGTGCCTTCCACCGAGCCTTCCATCCAAGCTCCAAGGTGTCCATTAGTATGAGCTGACAATCAGCATGTGGGTCCCCCAGATGTGGAGGAGCTTAGATGGAAGGCTCCGTGGAAGAGAAGCAAGTTGTTGAATAACATCCCTATATGAATGATACATGGGGACTGTCACTCTGCTGTGAGCGTGAGGGCAATGGCTATGGTGAGGCTAAGTCTTCTCTTACTATACACTCTGGGTAAACTGTCAGACTTTGCTGCCATGTGGAATTTCCGACAAGAAAGTCCTATGTGAGCTTTTGGTCGAAAATTTCGACCGTGTGTAGGCTATATCGGAATTTTTCTGTTGGAATTTCCGGCAAGAAAAATTTGAGAGCTGGTTCTCAAATTTTCCGACAAGAAAAGTTCTTGGAGGAAATTCCGTTCGTCTGTATGCATCTCCGACACACCAAAAAGCATGCATGCTCAGAATCAAGTTGGCGCATGCTCGCAAGCATTGAACTTAATTTTTCTCGGCTCGTCATAATGTTGTACGTCACCGCGTTCTTGACGGTCGGAATTTGGTGTGACCGTGTGCATGCAAGACAAGTTTGAGCCAAGATTCCGTGGGAAAAAAAAGGCTATCTCCATACCTGACTGACTAAGTGAGCCTGCTGCTACTTTTGCACCTAAAGCCTTGGACACACGATCGGAATTTCCGATGGAAAAAGTCAGACGGAATTTTTTCATCGGATATTCCGACAGTGTGTGTGCCCCATTGGAGTTTTTTTCCGTCGGAATTTAGAAAGAGAACATCTCTTTTTTTGCGATGGAAAAAATTCCTGTCGGAAATTCCGTTCTTATGTGTGGAACTCCGACGGAGAAAAAAACATGCATGCTCAGAATCAAGTCGACGCATGCTCGGAAGCATTGAACTTAAATTTTCTCGGCTCATCGTAGTGTTGTACGTCACCGCGTTCTTGACGGTCGGAATTTGGTATGACAGTGTGTATGCAACGTAATTCCGTCTGAAAAATCTGTCGGAGTTTATCCCGAGGGAAAATCTGATCGTGTGGCTTACAAGCCTGGGTTAACATTATTTCTACTCCTGGCCAGTTTTGATTTTGTCATACCTGCTAATGATGTGAACTAAGATTTGTTTATTTGCAACATGAGCAAGTCACCTTTGGAATTGTTTACTCCCCTTTGATATACTGATTGTGTTTTCTATCCACTTATGCTTTTTTTTCTGAGCCGGAGAGTAAGGCTGCATTCACACCTGAGCGTTTAGTTTTCAGGCAGAAAGTCGCACGTTTTTACTGCGATTTTTACCACGTTTATTGCCGCGTTTTTGCTGCGAGTTTGCACAGGTCAAAAGCAGTGGTGGCTAGTGCTCAAAATTTTTGGGGGGGCGCAAACAAACTGAAAAATACTGGGGAAAAAAACCCAGCAATTGCAACCTCACTGTGTCCATGAAATGCAGCCACTGTGCCATCAATTGCAGCCGTTGTGCCCATCAAATACAGCTACTTGTGCCCCATCAAATGCCGCCACTTGTGCCCCATCAAATGAAGCCACTTGTGCCCATCATATGCAGCCACTTGTGCCCCAAATGCCGTCACTTGTTCCCCATCAAATGCAGCCACTTGTGCTCATCAAATACCGCCCCTTGTGTCCATCAAATGCCGCCACTGTGACCCCTGCCCACCCACTGTCTGCCCGGCACTTACCCCATCTAAGTGACGGGTCAGACAGCGGGTGATGGCGGCGAGCTGTGGGACAGCTTCCCTCTCCTCTGTTCTTCTGTTCTGCTATGCGTTCAATAGGGGCACCTGTGCCTTCAGCAAACCAGGTGACGGTTATAAGACACATGCTACCTGATTGGCGGAGAGGCAGTTCAGTGTTAGAAAAGCAAATATTAATTTGCTTTTCTAACACATCTGGGTGGACTCCGAGCATAATGCTCTGCACTCTGAGTCCACCTTTCCTGAAGCCTATTAGAGCCTATGGATAAAAAAACACCCCCGCTGCTGTAATTCATGCGCCCGGCGTCCAAAAAGGGGTCGGATGCCTGAATAGGGGGTGGCAGCGGCGGCCATGGATATATTTTTGCATATGGGGGGTGGCGTGGCAGAGGGAGCAATGGTCGTGCCCCCTTAATGGACAGGGGGGCCCTGGTCAAAAGGTCACCAACGTAAAAAGCAGAAAAACGCCTGTAATCTGCCCAAAAAGAAGATGGACCTTTTTGAGCTTCAGGCATTTTTCTTCAGGCTACAAAACGCTCATATGTGAACAGGGGCCATTTAAATGAATGGGATTTTGCTTGGGTGTTTTTCGGGCATTTTTTCTGGCGTTTTACGAGCTGAAAATGCTCAGGTGTGAATGCAGCCTAACCCATATTGCAATTAACGCCCATGAACAATTTAAAGGTTTAATGTCATGTCTGATTCTGGACATACATAGACAAAGTTGTCTGTTTTTTAAAACGGGGTGGAGGTATCATTTATTGATGTGGTGGTTTTTCCATTTACACTATTTGGGTCGCATGTATTACCTACTTTTTGGGAGGCCTTTCCCTATTTTTTGTCTATCATATTGTTTGATGAACTAAGCACCAATTTAACCAAGTGGCTCCCACTAAAACAGAATGCTTGTGGAATGACCACAGACTATTACATTTTGAAGAATGTAAAGAATGTGCCTGTCAAGCCCACCTATTTGCCTAACCTTTGCATAAATAACAAACCTTTAATTTCCTTTTCTGAGATAAGCCAACAATAATACTCAATATGAATGCCTAAAAAAGAGACATTTACAATGGAAAGAGCATAACTGGTACACATGTATTTTTGGCTGTATTTTTCTTTTCTTTAATGTAATTTCAAATGATTTCAATGTACTGCGACTTGGCTTTATCCAGTGTGTGACATAATTCCAAAAATTAGAAAAAAAAAACTGCGTGGGGGTCCCCCCAATCCATACTAGGCCCTATGGATTTTAAGGGGTACCCCACTACCGCCCCACCCCACAATCAACACAGCATGCCACCAGGCAATGATGTCACAAGGGGCAGAGTCACCGTGTGATGTCATCAGGTGGCCCCGCCCCTTTGTTTCTTTAAGAAATGTCAGACGGCAGAGCCAACATTCGCGGGAGCTCTTTTTTTGGGGCGGTCGGCGGTAGTGGGGGGCATTGTGATTAACGAGGGATCTACACTGGGGAACATTTTTTTTTGTTTGTTTTTTTTTAATAAAGTACTTGTCAAAAATCAGGGGGTTGTGTTTTTATTAGCTTTTTACACTTTTTTGGTGAATGAGTAGGGGTACCCCCACGCTGTTTTTTTTCTCAAGTAATTGTCAGCAATTCTTTAGGAAAGAGTTAAAATTTGTGAAAAATGGCTCAACGGCGCGCTGATATGAACACAGGCATGACTTAAGTGTGATTTACATTACAGCCTATGGGAGATAAATCACACTGAAGTCGGGGAAAAAGTAACACATGAATACATAAATGTATTTTTCAAAACGCAGTAGTTCAAGTTGCAGCTAATAAGACAGAGCCATGGACATACATTAGGTGCAAATTCAGATGCAAGCATCTGAAGTAGCACCGGTGTGAACGGGGGCTGAAACAAAATAATTAATATCAAATATTACATGTTTGTTTCTGGAAGAAAAGACCTGGGCTGCTCCTCTGCACCATCTGCTATCAAAAATGAATCAACTGATCTGTTGCTGATACGTAACGGAGTGAGCCTTCTGAAGTTGTTTGGAGAATACGGTATCTGTAGTTGTGCTCTTTGGGATGGGACTACTGCATCTTCACTGTACAACCATGCAAGCTTCACAGGCATATTTTGCTCCTCATCAGACGAAAATGCTGGATTATCATATCCTAAAATTAGAAATTGTAAAATTGTTTGTTTAATATAAAGCCCAAGGACACAACATGCCAATATTAAAACAAACATGGTATTTGTGATGCGGCTATTTTTATAAAGTTAAGATTGTTATGATAAATAGCATTTGTTTTTTTACTTTAACCACTTAAGCCCCGGAAGGATTTGCCCCCTTAATGACCAGGCCATTTTTTTGCGATACGGCACTGCGTCGCTTTAACTGACAATTGCGCCTACGTGCGACCTTATACCGAAACAAAATTTATGTTCTTTTTTCCCCACAAATAGAGCTTTCTTTTGGTGGTATTTGATCACCTCTGCGGTTTTTATTGTTTGCGCTATAAACATAAAAAGAGTGACAATTTAGAAAAAAAAACACAATATTTTGTACTTTTTTGCTATAATAAATATATAAAAAAAAAAAAAAAAAAAAAATTCTTCATCAGTTTAGGTCTATGTATTCGTCTACATATTTTTGGTAAAAAGAATCGCAAGCGTATATTAATTGGTTTGCGCAAAAGTTATAGCGTCTAAAAAAATATTTATGCAATTTTTTTTATCATTTTTTTTTTTTTTTTACTAGTAATGGCAGCGATCTTCGATTTTTATCGGGACTGCGACATTGTGGTGGACAGATCGGACACTTTTGACACTTTTTTGGGACCAGTGACATTTATACAGCAATCAGAGCTAAAAATAGCCACTGATTACTGTATAAATGTCACTGGCAGGGAAGGGGTTAACACTAGGGGGGCGATCAAGGGGTTAAATGTGTTCCCTCGCTGTGTGTTCTAACTGGGGGGGTGGGACTGACTGGGGGAGGAGACATATCGCTTTTCCTACTTTCCCACTTTCCTAGCCTTATGCTAGCTATACATATGCAGATATCTCTCATTCAGCCCTGTGGGCTGAACAGGAGGAATCAGTTAATGGTGGAGGTGGGGTCCATTTAGCAACATCCTGGAAGTAATCCAGTCAGGCTTCAGGAGGTATGTAAATGGCCTACACCTATATTAAGGGTATTATTCAACTTTAGTCAGAGCTGCCTAGATTGTTTTTAATCTACAGGCACCCCTTACCTGCATAGGCAGTTTTTTTGTAAAGGTGAACTAACCCTTTATATGTATCTTCCACTAGTATTTGCCATAGGTACAGGGTAGGACTGTACCCTGACAAGGTCATACCGATGAAACTAGTTGGGCAGAGCCACACTAATGTCACATCTGGTTGTGTCATTTACAGCTGCTGGAGCGCACGGCCATTTTACCTGGGACCTGGAGGTGCTATTGATTCTCAATGTTAACCGAATTTGTCAGCCTGTAAGTGCATTTTAATGTGTGGGGATTTTTTTAAATAAAACATACCTCCCCATTGGGAGAAGACAGTGATTATTGCTAGCGGCTATGGCAGATCGATCAACTTGGTACATTCAGCCTGCCCACCCACGGTACGAATCTCGGGCGGTTCAGCAGGAACCAGCCAAGATTTGAACTGTCTCTGGTCGGTCTTACTACAGTATGCACAGCTGCACCAGATTCTGTGTTCATCAGTTTTAGTAAATCACTCCCCATGTGTCCTTGTGAACTTAGAGGAAGTAAACCCTGATGGGTTTACTTCCTCTTTGTTTCCCTGCAAAGGTAAAGCATAATGGGCTACTCTGCTGTAGAAGCCTGCGATGTCCCCGTCTTCCTCGCTAGTAGCGAACGTCCATCTTTAGGAGATAGTTGTTGCACCTACAGGTAAGCCTTAATCTAGTCACCAAACAATGTTATCAGATTTCTCAGTGGTCCTATATGTAATAGAGATGAAGATGGGGGAAGTGTTTGCAATCCACATCTGGAGGGCAGCCTAGGGTGAAATTGCTACAGAATAATACAGTGAGTGAGTGCTGTCCCCAAGGACAGGAAGTATGTTACTGACAAAATTACCAGGTGAAAGTAATTAAAAAAAAAAAAAAGCCCCAAAAAATCAATGTAGCACCATATCAAAGAACTGGTATGATGCAGTATATATTACATTTTTGTTTTGGGGCTTGGAAAAAATGTAGCTATTCCTAGACATACCCTTGGAAGTTTAAAGTTGGATAACAATTACTTCATATTTGTTACATGTTTCCATTAACACAGCATACAAAAAAACTTGCTGCTTACCTCTTTATAGTTGTGCTTTTTACTTGCTTAAAAATCCTATCTAGTTTTCCCCTGCTTTATATTGTTTTAGAGGGTGGCTATAGAGTAATGTTTAACATAACTAACCCTGTCTTCACTGTGCTGGCAGATTTCATCAGTTGTCAACTAGATTTGAGCATGTGTCTCTCTTAACAGGGTTACTTGATGTGATTGTAGCCGTATTAGTGCAATTGTGACAGAGAAAATGTGAGTACTGTCCGTGATACAATTTTTCAGGACAAGCTTTCGGGCTATGTCCCCTTCTTCAAGGTCCAAGTAATATTGATTCACAAATTTTTTCGCAGAATGTTAAAAAAAATTTTTTTTAAATCTCTGAGGGAAAGAAAAAAAAAATAAGAAAAACAAACACGTACAAATCAATGGTAATAAAGCTAGCAGCAGAGCTAGTGAGATAAGACAGAGGGAGAGCTATGGACTGGAGGGGGGGGGGTGCTAGTCAAAGAGGGGGTTGAACGTTTATATGTACGTGTTTGTTTTTTATTTTATTTTTTTATTTTTTTCCTTTCCCTCAGAGATTTGTTTTTTATTAAAAAAAAATTTAACATTCTGCTAAAAAAAATTGTGAATCAGTACTGCTTGGACCTTGAAGAAGAAGCTTGTCCTGAAAAATTATATGTTAGTGCAAATAAAAAAAGTATCACGGACAGTACTCAATTTTCTCTTTAACCACTTAACGACCGCTCACTGTATATATACGTCGGCAGAATGGCACCGACAGGCACAATCACGTAGAGCATACGTGATTGCCTTTGTATAGTTGGGGGGTCCAATCGGACCCCCCTCCTATACAGTGAGCGGTGGCTAAGTGTCCGGGAGCGTTCCGGGATGAGGGGGCAGCCATTCGTTTCTGGCAACCCCCTCGCGATCGCTCCCGGCGAATGGAAATGCCCCCTCTGTCTGTGTCAGACAGAGGGAGCAGGAGGAAGTGATGTCATCTCTGGTGCGGCGCTCACATATACCGAGCGCCGTACAAGAGAAGACATCAGGTCAGTGCACACAACACTACACTGACACCAGGACACATAGGGACATAAATCGCCCCCCCAGGCCCCCCCAGATCACCCCCCCAGCCCCCAGTCACAGTGTCACTGATTGCAGTGACCATTTATTTAGTGATCACTGCAATCGGTGACATTTGTGACTGTAAAAGTGTCACCAAAGTTTAGTCTTAGGTCCAGTGTAGCCCCCTAACCCCCCCTAATAAAGGTTTAACCCCCTGATCACCCCCCAGATAACCCTTTCACCGCCTATCACCACTGTCGCTTAGCGATCATTTTTCTGATCGCTGTCTTAGCGTCAGTGATGCCGATCGGCAGCCAGTAATTTTTTTTAGGTTCGCCGCATGTTTTTATAGCGTCGGGTACCCCAATATATTATCTAATAAAGGTTTAACCCCCTTGATCGCCCCCCAGGTAACCCTTTCACCCCCTATCACCACTGTCACTAAGCGATCGTTTTTCTAAACGCTGTCTTAGTGTCGGTGATGCAGATCGGTAGCTGGTAAATTTTTTTAGGTTCGCCGCAGGTTTTAATAGCGTCAGGTACCCCCATATATTATCTAATAAAGGTTTTAACCCCCTGATTGCCCCTAGTTAACCCTTTCACCAGTGATCACCATATAAGTGTTACGGGTGACGCTGGTTAGTTAGTTTGCTTTTTATAGTGTCAGGGCACCCGCCGTGTATATAACCCAATAAAGGTTTAACCCCCTGATCGCCCGGCGGGTGATATCAATTAGGTTTTAGCGTCAGAGAGGGTCTGAGTCACACCCCAGGCAGCGTCAGGTTAGTGCCAGTAACGTTAACACCCACGCGTGAAGCATACACCCCCCTTAGTGGTATAGTATCTGAACAGATCAATATCTGATCTGATCAGATCTATACTAGCGTCCCCAGCAGTTTAGGGTTCCCAAAAACGCAGTGTTAGCGGGATCAGCCCAGATACCTGCTGGCACCTGCGTTTTGCCCCTCCGTCCAGCCCAGGCCACCCAAGTGCAGTATCGATCGATCACTGTCACTTACAAAACAAAAACACACATAACTGCAGCGTTCGCAGAGACAGGCCTGATCCCTGCGACTCCAGTGCTGTAGGAGGTGATTTCACCACCACAGTTAAAAAAAAAAAAAGCAAATATGCCGAAGCATTGGGGCAGCAGGGGCGGAGGAGCGATTTTGCTCCTAATGCCGCGTACATACGGTCGAAATTCCGACGGAGGCTTGCCCGTGGAAAAGTCCGACCATGTGTGTGCGGCATAACTTTTTTGCGGGAGGATGCCCCCATGCTTCGGCATATATAAATGGTGCGTGTATGCCCATCATTGGAAGTGGGTGGATGAAGGGCGGTATTCTAATGGTGGGCATACCCACCGATCAATCTCTTTTTTCGTTCAGCCAACTGGCTGCATGAAATAAAAAGATTACAATACATGTCCAACAAGGACCAGCAACGTACTGGTATGTTGCTGGACTTTGAATGTTTATACCAGAATGATGCCTGCGGGTTTAGGTATCATCTTGGTATCATTCTTTTCAGCCTGCGGCCGGCTTTCATGTAAAAGCAATCCTAGCGGCTAATTAGCCTCTGGACTGCTTTTACAAGCAGTGGGAGGGAATGCCCCCCCGGATATAAAAAGCGCCATTGGGAAATTGGGAAAGCATTTTATCACACCGATCTTGGTGTGGTCAGATGCTTTGAGGGCAGAGGAAAAATCTAGGGTCTAGAAGACCCCAGTTTTTTCAAAAAAAGAGTACCTGTCACTACCTATTGCTATCATAGGGGATATTTACATTCCCTCAGATAACAATAAAAATGAATAAAAAAAAAATACTTGGAAGGAACAATTTAAAAATAAAATAAAAAAGCAAAATTAATAATAAAAAAAAAAAAAAAAAAAAAAAAAAAAAAAAAAGCACCCCTGTCCTGCCCTGCTCTTGCCCAATGGCGAACGCAAGCGTCGGTCTGGCGTCATATGTAAACAGCAATTGCACCATGCATGTGAGGTATCACCGCGAAGGTCAGATCGAGGGCAATCATTTTAGCAGTAGACCTCCTCTGTAAATCTACTGGGGTAACCTGTAAAGGCTTTTAAAAATGTATGTAGTTTGTCGCCAATGCGCGTTTGTGCGAAATTTTAAAGCATGTCGTGTTTGGTATCTATGTACTCGGCCTAAGATCATCTTTTTTATTTCATCAAACATTTGGGCAATATAGTGTGTTTTAGTGCATTAAAATTAAAAAAAGTGTATTTTTTAACCCAAAAAATGCGTTTGAAAAACCGCTGCGCAAATACTGTGTAGAAAAAAAATGCAACACCCACCATTTTAATCTGTAGGGCCTTTGCTTAAAAAATATATATAATGTTTGGGGGTTCAACATAATTTTCTTGCAAAAAAAAAAATGTTTTCATGTAAACAAAAAGTGTCAAAAAGGGCTTTGTCTTCAAGTGGTTAGAAGAGTGGATGTAAGCTTCCTAATGTTGTGTATAAAATGCCAAAACAGTTCAAAACCCCCCCAAATGACCCCATTTTGGAAAGTAGACACCCCAAGCTATATACTGAGAGGCATGTCGAGTCCATGGAATATTTTATATGTTGACACAAGTTGCGGAAAAACGACAATTTTTATTTATTTTTTTGCACAAAGTTGTCACTAAATGATATATTGCTCAAACATGCCATGGGCATATGTGGAATTACACCCCAAAATACATTCTGTTGCTTCTCCTGAGTACGGGGATACCACATGTGTGAGACTTTTTGGGAGCCTAGCCGCGTACGGGACCCCAAAAACCAAGCACCGCCTTCAGGCTTTCTAAGGGTGTAAATTTTTGATTTCACTTCTCACTGCCTATCACAGTTTCGGAGGCCATGGAATGCCCAGATAGCACAAAACCCCCCCAAATGACCCCATTTTGGAAAGTAGACACCCCAAGCTATTTGCTGAGAGGTATTGTGAGTATTTTGCAGATCTCGCTTTTTGTCACAAAGTTTTGAAAATTGAAAAAAAATAAAAAAAAATATATATATTTTCTTTCTTCATTTTCAAAAACAAATGAGAGCTGTAAAATACTCGCCATTCCTCTCAGCAAATAGCTTGGGGTGTCTATATTCCAAAATGGGGTCATTTGGGGGGGTTTTGTGCGATTTTGGCATTTTATGGCCTTCGAAACTGTGATAGGTAGTGAGGAGTGAAATCAAAAATTTGTGCCTAGAAATCCTGAAGGCGGTGCTTGGTTTCGGGGCCCCGTACGCGGCTAGGCTCCTACAAAGTCCCACACATGTGGTATCCCCGTACTCAGGAGAAGCAGAAAAATGTATTTTGGGGTGTAATTCCACATATAACCATGGCATGTGTGAGCAATATATCATTTAGTGACAACTTTTTGTAATTTTTTTTTGTCATTATTCAATCACTTGGGACAAAAAAAAATATATTCAATGGGCTCAACAGGCCTCTCAGCAATTTCCTTGGGGTGTCTACTTTCTAAAATGGGGTCATTTGGGGGGGTTTTGTGCTATTTTGGCATTTTATGGCCTTCGAAACTGTGATAGGTAGTGAGGAGTGAAATCAAAAATTTGCGCCCTTAGAAATCCTGAAGGCGGTGCTTGGTTTCCGGGGTCCCGTACGCGGCTAGGCTCCCAAAAAGTCCCACACATGTGGTATCCCCGTACTCAGGAGAAGCAGCAAAATGTATTTTGGGGTGAAATTCCACATATAACCATGGCATGTGTGAGCAATATATCATTTAGTGACAACTTTTTGTAATTATTTTTTTTTTTTTTTTTTTTTTTTAGTCATTATTCAATCACTTGGGACAAAAAAATAAAAAATTCAATGGGCTCAACATGCCTCTCAGCAATTTCCTTGGGGTGTCTACTTTCCAAAATGGGGTCATTTGGGGGGGTTTTGTACTGCCCTGTCATTTTAGCACCTCAAGAAATGAGATAGGCAGTCATAAATTTAAAGCTGTGTAAATTTCAGAAAATGTACCCTAGTTTGTAAACTCTATAACTTTTGCGCAAACCAATAAATATACGCTTATTGACATTTTTTTTACTAAAAACATGTGGCTGAATACATTTTGGCCTAAATGTATGACTAAAATTGAGTTTATTCGATTTTTCTTATAACAAAAAGTAGAAAATATCATTTTTTTTCAAAATTTTCGGTCTTTTTCCGTTTATATCGCAAAAAATAAAAAATCGCAGAGGCAATCAAATACCATTAAAAGAAAGCTCTATTTGTGGGAAGAAAAGGACGCAAATTTCGTTTGGGTACAACATTGCATGTCTGCACAATTTACAGTTAAAGCAGCGCAGTGCAAAATTCTGAATTCACCTCTGGTCCTCTAGCTACCAAATGGTCCGGGGCTTAAGTGGTTAACAGAGGGTTAAAATCTAAAAGCTTAGGTTCTGCATTGTATGGTACACTTTCAAAAAACCTCCCCTCACTTTGTTCCTTCTCTTCTCAGCCATTTATTCTAAAAAAATAGAAGCCGCCTGTAGAGTCATACTTATGCCGCGTACACACGATCATTTTTCCCGTCGGGAAAAATGACTTTTTTTTTTTCGCCGAGAAAAACGATCGTCTGTGGGCTTTATGCCGTTTTTCTCGTTGAGAAAAACGGCAGGAAAAACGACGAGAAAAATTAGAACATGTTCTAAATTTTCTCATCGTTTTTTCCATAATTTTTTTCCGCGGCAGTTTTCCCATAGGGAGACACTGCCGCGGAGCCCACAGACGGTCGTTTTTCTCGTCAAAGAAAAGAATGACGGGAAAAACGGTCGTGTGTGGGGGAACATGCCGTTCCCTCGTTTTTCATTTTTTTTTCATGCCGTGATTCACATTGCATTATACTGTAAATATGCTCCAAATACACAAAGGGTTAAGAAGTATTTTTTTATTTTTTAGGTGACACATAATTTGATATAAATTTGACTGCAAAGGTAGAAATATCGTACACTTAAAAAAGGACAGTGAAACCCTTGAGATCAAAATTTGAATCTCTGACTTTCCTGGTTCAATAAAAGACTGTTTCATCATCAAGTAGAAATGAGGAGGGGGTACAGGTCAACCTTTTGATACTAAGAAATTGTCAAAAGATCTGATTATTTTTTCACTTTCCAGACAAGTGTAGTCGAGATAAAAAAAAAAAAGTATAGCAAATAACATAAAACAAAGCATTAACTGGTGAGTACATGTTTTATTTATAAATAATATTACCAGATGCAAGATCCACATTCCCTTTATTCTCTGTCAAGGAATTTAAAAAAGTAATGCTGTGGTGAAACTGAGTATCATATTCTATAGTGTCTTCTGGATCAAAGTCCTTTTCTGTGTGAATAAAACTTGCATTAAAGTTTGTAGTTAAACAGTATGAAAACCCAATTCATTTATTTTCCTCTTTTTGATTAAATATATCATTGAAAACATTTTGTATCTTTTTGATAAGTTCCAAAAATCCTGTTGATCTTGTCATGAAATTTAAGTCAAAGTCCTGTATTGTCAATATACTGCCTGTGTTAACTTAAAGTGGACCTTCAATCAATTTTTAAACTTTCCATCTATTAAATCTTCTGCCCTTGTTGGATAGTACCGTATTTTTCGGACCATAAGACGCATATTTTTCCCCCAAAAATATGGGGAAAAATGTCTCTGCGTCTTATGGAGAGAATATACATTAGGCCCCGCCCCCCGCCGCTGCCGGCCCCGCCCCCCGCCGACGCTGCCATGAGAAGTAAGTGAGGGGTGGAGAAATTGGTTCCTGTCCACGGAAAACCCATCCACCTGCTCCTCTCCTCCCTCCTCTGATGGCGCTCTGCTCTCTGTCACTGTGTGCACTGTGCAGACAGTGCAGCCGACGGCTCAGGGAGTGTAGCTGTCCTACGTGGAGAGGATCCAATCCTCACACTGCTCCATCCAACTCCACCTCCAGCATGCCTGCAGCCTGTCCCGACTGAGCAGCTTCACACATCTCTTCTCTCGCCCCTCCCTCCCTGCTCCTGTGTTCTGTTTGTGAAGGAGAGGTGGGCAGGAAGATTAAAAAGAAGCAGCAGACAAACACACAGATTTACTACTGAATGAGCTAGAGAGGAGCCCCCAGGAGTATTACAAGTCAGTGTGTGCACTTCTCACTAGCCTCTCTCTTCCTAACCCCAGCTCAGCATAAAGAACATCTTTTAGAAAATTACCCTTTACAGGGATAATGAAGTTGGCTCTCATTTCCAGGAGCACATATTCAGGGACAATCTCTCCTTCCTTCTTTTTGCATGTTTCCAACCTTTTCCTCCACTCTTCATCACTGAGGAGGAGTAGCACAGTTTCACCTTGAAATAATTTAAAACAATGCATTTCCCTGTGCTGTGCAGAGCTGTACAGAGTACACTGATCAATAATATATAATTTCTCTTCCTGCAAGCAGCCAGTGACTATCTTTGCAGCAAAGTGGACTGTGTTTTTAATTTAATTACATTTTATTAATTAATGGCAATGGTCATGCTGCATTAATAACTATATGTAAAGGGTGCATTAATGGCAATATCCAGGCTGCATTAGTGGCAATGGTCAAGCTGCAATAATGGCACAGGTCAGGCTGTATTTCATGGGCACTGGTAAATATTTTAGTACAGCATTTGGTTCAGAATATTTTTTTTCTGGTTTTCCTCCTCCAAAACCTAGGTGCGTCTTATGGTCAGGTGCGTCTTATGGAGCGAAAAATACGGTATTTTTTTTTTCTGCCAGTAAATACCTTATACAGCCCACTTCCTGTTTGTCTGGTCATTAGCCAATGCTTATGACATCATGCACAGCTCTCTCTTTCACTCTTGTGAGCGTTTGCCAGGAAGGGATGGGAGATGAGTCATAAGATGGCCAATGAAAGCTGCTGGTGCTAACCGCGGCTGTTTTTGAAAAAACAGATCGTGTGAAGGCAGGTAGGCCTAGTCCTGAGCCCAATATCATCTTATATCTGGTAAGCAAGCCATTTACTTACTATTGGATGTGAAGCTTATACTATCAACCTGTCTGAGTATTGTGCCTTCCGCCGCATAGGAATACCTTCAAGGCAACAATCCTATATATATGTCATCTTTGGACTAGTCTCCCATAGATATTACATCATATGGACTTTTATCAATTGAGAGTTTTATGTCATAAATTTTATTCTTAGTTTTATTTTGATCAATTTATCTTTTTCCATTTATATATGTTTGTTTCACTTATATTCCAGCTTTGAGATATCGGTTGGGATATCGGTTGGAATTTCACATTGTTTCAGAGATTCACTGTTATCAATCACATTGGGTTGCGCTTTTTTGATTGATTTCTTTTTTCCATATGTTTTGAGTCCTTTTCAGGCTAATTGAATAGCAGCACCCGCCCGTCAGGTGAAGGTCAAACTATTCACCCTTCTCTCACACATTTAGAGCATCACACTTAATTTGTGTTTCAACACACTCAAGTTTTAATTATTTATTTAATTTTGTCACTGTTCACTACGGGTGAAGACTGGCCCTTGTGCAAGGATTCCTTTAGCCCTCTCTGAAGTTACTGGGCTCCTCTCATCATGTACTGGCATGCTCTGCACTTGACAGCTGTCGGGTATACTTGCTTGCCCAGAACTGTCATTGCCGTTGGTATGAGGCATTCCCTCTGTACATGCCTCACTGTCAATGGGTGCGTATGTCCTTGTGATACTGAGTGAGTCTGATCTATCAACGGGATACTGAGAATCAGGCTACTCTGCCACTCTCAAATCCACTCGATTGCGGCGATAGAGAGTTCCTTCAACGTCCACAAGATAGGAGCGTGGTGCAACCTTTTGCAGACAAGTACCTATTCTCCAACGGCCTGTTCGATCTCCAGGTAATGGTTTCATACGGATTCATTCTCCAATATTAAATTCTGGCAAATCTCTGGCCAATGTGTCATATCGTGACTTTGACACTTGTCTCTTAATCCTTAACTTTTTTGGAACACCTTGTATAACAGAGGGTTCAAGCTGCCTATTTGCTACTGGTAAGGAGGTCTTTAAATCTTGACATCAGTCTTTGTGCCTGGCTACTATCCATGCCTTCAGTCTGAGTGTTTCTCCAATGTAAAATGGCCTTCCATGGGTCTTTACCATCACTTTGTGCTTTCTTGCATACATTTTTAACAATCTTTTCAGCTGATTCAGCTTTGCCATTAGCCTGTGGATGACGTGGTGAGGAAGTAACATGCTCAAAATCCCATTCAGTGGCAAATTTTCTGAATGGTAGGCTTGCAAACTGAGGACCATTGTCGGAGATCACTGTATCTGGTTGGCCATGATGTGCAAACTGGGCCTTGCACCTCATAATTGTAGCTTCAGTGGATAAGTCGGGAAGAAGGTCTATTTCCCAGAAGTCTGAATAATGATCAACTAATAGCAGGTATTCCTTGCCTGCGTAGTTGAATAAGTCCATACTGATAATCTGCCACGGATGTGTAGGTATCTCATGTGACATCATGGTTTCTTTTTGTTGCAAATGGGCATATTCATTGCAGGTGGGACAATTACTGACAAAAGCCTTTGATTTCACCATGCATGTTGGGCCAGTAAAGAGTATCACAAGCTTGCCTGTAGCATGCTTCAACACCAATATGGCTGGAGTGTATGCGTAATAACATCTCTGCTCTCAGTGACTTTGGCACGATGACCCTTGGACCTTTGTACAAGATACCATTTTGTATGCTGATCTCATCTCTAAAGGACCAGTATTCCCTTACAATTCCAGGTACTGCCTCTTTTTTATCTGGCCACCCACTCAAAACAATAGACTTCAAAGCTTGTAAAGTTGCATCACTGTCAGTGTGCTGTATGAGTTGATGTAGTCGCTGATCTGTGACATTAAGATAGTCCGCTTGATTGATATCGGCAAATAAATTTTGTTCCTGTTCCAGCAGACAAATTGTACGATGCTCATGCTCACCTCCAGGTGCCACATTATCTGACGTAGCTCTGCTCAGGGTATCGCTGATATACATTTCACATCCTGGCTTGTAGACAACATTGAGGTTGTAATTCTGCAATGTAAGCATCATGCTCTACAAACGCTTGGGAGCACACAAAAGGGGCTTTTTGAATATGGCTATCAAAGGTTTGTGATCAGTTTCAGCTTTAATTGAATCCCATCCATAAAGATAATGATGGAAACACTGGCAAGCAAATACAATGCTTAAACATTCCTTCTCAATTTGAGCATAATTTTGCTCAGCTGATGAAAGAGCTCTGGACGCATATGCAACTGGCTGACCTTTCTGCAAAAGCCTAGACCATTTTTACTGGAGTCACTTTGTATCGTAACAGGCTTTGAAACATCATAGTATTTCAACACTGGGGCAGAGGTGACCAAGTGTTTTATATGCTCTACTGCCCGGTCTTGCTTGTGAAGCCAGTGCCAAACTGCATCTTTGTCCAGAAGTCACCTTAGTGGCTCACACACCTCAGATAAGTGTGGCAGGAATTTCGCTAGGTATGTAACAAAGCCAATAAATCTCTGTATCGCTTTGGCATCAGCAGGTTGTGGCATGTCCACAATGACTTTAATCTTATCCAGGTCAGCTTTTAAGCCTTGTGAAGACAGGATATGTCCATGGAAACTGACTTCTTCCACCTTGAGCTGCAATTTCTTTACACTCAAGCCTCGTACACACGAACGAGTTTCTCGGCAAAAACCAGCAAGAAACATGCTGGCAGAGATTTTTTGCCGAGAAATTCGTTTGTGTGTATGGTTTCTCGTCAAGAAAAGCGTCAAGAATCTCGACGAGAAAATAGAGAACCTGCTCTCTATTTTCTCGTCGAGATTCTCGTCAGCCTGTTTCTCGACGAGAAAATTGTGTGTGTGTACACTTACCTTTTCGCCGGGAAGCCCGCGCATGCTCGAAATGACTTCGACGCATGCGCGGTAGCTTCCTAGGCATAGGTAGGGTGAACCAAGATGGCGGCGACAGCATCGAATGTGACGAACGCATGCTCGTCATATTCGATGACGTCACCGCGTTCGCTCCATTCAAAGAACCGCGGGTTCTTTGAATCGAGCGTGTGTACACTCGGCCGGGACAAGTTTCTTGTCCAAGAATCTCGTTGAAAAAAACGACATGTTTTTTTCGACGAGAATCTCGGCCGTGTGTACGAGGCTTAAGCCTCAGCATCACCTGCCTACAATGATCCTGTAGCACTTAACTTTTCATCATGGTCTTGCTTAGCCTCCTCATCTGTATTACCGCAGCCAACTATAAGAATGTCATCAGCTATTGGCTCAATTCCTTGAAGACCACCCAATAGTTCATGCTGCTTTCGCTGGTATACTTCCGGTGCTACAGAGACTCCAAATGGTAGTTTGAGCCATCTCTTTCTGCCCCAAGCAGTCTAGAACGTGGTCATGTAGCTACTCTTTTCATCCAGTTTGCACTGTAAAAAGGCATCTCTAGCATCCACAAGTGTGAAGACACGTGCTTTAGGTAGTTTGTGCAAAATATCATTGAGTGCTGGCATTAAGTAGTGTGAGCGTTTCAGGGCCATATTCAGAAACTTGGGATCAATGCATATTCTGATCTTCTCAGGCTTTCTGATAACAACCATGTTACTGATCCAATCTGTAGGCTCTGTTACTGAAGTTAGATGTCCTTCAGCTTCATATTTATCTAGTTGAGCTTTAACCTGTGGCTTAATGGCGATAGGCACATTGCGTGGGGCACATTGTACAGGTTGAATGGTAGGATCAAGTTCAAAAGGAACCTCTCCTGGAACAGAGACTATCGGGCCCTCAAACACATCACTGTAGGTGTGAAGAATTTGCTGTTTTGTCAGTGGCCTAGTCAGAGATTTTTCAGGCTGATTGTCAACATTATGTAGCTCAGCAGGAATGGTGAACAGCATCAGTCCAAGGCGCTCACATGTTGAACCTGATAATAGCGGTTTCTGATCGGCATCAACAATCTCAAAGTTCAGTTTGTGTATACAATAAGGTATGCTGCATTCTGTTTGGAATAGCCCTAATGATTCCATTAGTTCCCCTGAATACAACTTTAGTTTGGTGCTACTAGGCTGAAGGGGTGCTCTGGGTGCCAGTTTAATTTTGTCCTTTATACTCATGACATCACACGTTGCACCCGAGTCCATCTGGCAGGGTTGGATTATATTGTTTAAACTGAGGTTTACAAACCATTTTTTGCCCTTTGTGTTTACAGCACCAATGCATTCTGAGGAGTAAACCATATCAGTGCTAAGCGGGTGTGCATCCTCCAGATCTGACATTTGCTCAATTGTGTGCAGCTTCCTTGCTTCCATTTTACTTCAGAGACACACTCTTGCAAAGTGATTGGGTTTACCACATACAGTACAGATTTTCCCATATGCAGGACACTTTTCTTTCTCTCGTACATGCACATTGCCGCAATACTTGCATGATGCAGGCTTCCTCCCAGGTGAGTTGTGTAGGTGACCCTTGTGCTGAAACTTATGCTGGTGGTTTTTGAAGCTTTGCTGTTGTTTAGAGGCTGCATTGATATTGTCAATCAGTTTATTCTACTCCATAGCTGTCATATGTTTGTCAGTAAGTTCTGCAGTGCGACATATCTCAATTGCAGTTTGTAGATCTAAATCATGTTTCCTCAATAGGTGGCGGCGTGTGCTTTCACTGGTGATACCCAAAACTATTTTATCACGAATAAGTTCATCTCTCAGAGAGCCATAGTCACAGCTTGCAGCTTTTGCTCTTAGCAGTGTGACAAATCTGTCTATTGATTCACAGTCTTCTTGCTTACAGCAGCCAAATATATATCTTTCATAGATGACATTTTGTAGAGGGTCTGAAGAAAGCTTCTATTGCATCCAGAATGGTTTTGGTGTCACTCTTTTGCTCCTCTTTGAGGTTCAGATTATGCTTGTAAACATAAAGGCATTCACTGCCCATCTCCCTCCTCAGTATGGCTGCTTGCACTGCTGCAGGCTTCTCATTTAACCCTGTGGCTAGGGAATAGTCCTCAAACTTAGCCCTGAAATTGTCCCAGTTACTGCCAACATCTCCACTCGCCCTCATTGCCTCAGACAGTGGAATGCTGTTAGCTGCCATGATGCTGTTTCCTTGCTGAAAATACTCAGCATCCAGGACAGTACTGCAATTGTCAGGAGGCACAATCAGTTCCAAAAACACTCACATCAAGGCTGGCAGGCTCTCGGCATCAAATGTGTAGAAAGAACATGGATCCAGAAAAACTTCTGACACCATGTTTGTCATGATATATGTAGAGAGACAGCACAAACCATTACTGTACATAAGCAGGGGACATATTTTTTTTTTTTTTTACTAGTAATGGCGGCAATCAGAGACTCTCTGCCCATCGCCGCCCATCTTACAGCCTGTCAAGTCTTACTCCCTGGGCCCCCGGCTACTACTGGGTGGAGTGCGGAGGAAGATCCCTCCGTCAGGGAAGGCAAGGAGATAAGCAGGCAGAAGAACATGCAAGCAGAGCTAAATGGGCTTGCACACGAAACTGAAGAAATATTCCCTCCACTCCGACCAGCACATGATCATCAGAAAGGGGCACAGATAATGGAAAAAAAGACACCCTCCTAAGCTAGTAGGAGCGGCAAAGTGGGGGGGGGGGTGTAATTCAGATATTTTTTTTAATTCTGCACTGACTGTCTTTAAAATTTCCCCAGCCCCTGTTCAAATCCAATCCGGGGACAAAACCGGGGACAGACTTGGTCCGGGGACAGTGTCCTTAATCCAGGGACTGTCCCCTGAAACCGGGGATGTCTGGTCACCCTAACTGAAAGACCCAGCAGGAACAGGAAACACAACACAGGAAGAAGTACAACAGAAGTACAACAGAGATGCACCATAGAGTTGCATTTAGAGAAACATATCATCCATAACACCAGACTTAGTGGAGGGAGATTTCTGAAGCATATTTGTACAGAATCACAGTATATATAAAATAATGTGCAAAGTTGATGGAGGGAAGCTTCAGAATGGCAAAGATGTTTTTATTACAAATAAAGAGCTCATTTAGCCTCTCCTAGTTGTTGTTTTTTTTTCAATTAATTTATTTATCTTTTTTCAACAAAATATAGACATACAAACAGCTCCAAATTTCAATCTATTATTTCACAAAGCAAACAATATTTAACATCCAACACATGGCCTCATATTCCCATCGACAAAAAAAAAAAAGGGGGAAATGGAGGGGGAACCCCCTCCCTCCCATATTCTCTCTCCCCGTGCCCATCCGAGAGCCTTCGGTTTCCCCACCTCTCCTCTTTACCACCATAAGTAACCTTAAAGCTCACTAAGCCACTTCCCCCATCACTCCATTTTCAAGGAGGGTTTTCCCCTCCTCAGAAGCCAGGAAAGTATTCCAAGCAGACCAAGTCTCGGAGTACCTTTCATGCTGTTGACGTGCGGAGAGGACTAAATCTTCTAGTTTGCTAACCTCCTTCACCTTATGAATCCACATTTCTAATGTCGGTGGCGATAATGATTTCCACTTTAACGGGATACATACCTTTGCTGCATCTAAAAAGGTAAGAAATGCATGATTCCTTATATATCCTTTCGGGAACCTGATTAACATGTAAAAGAAAAAACTCTGGGTCCTCAGGTATTGTTAGGTCCGTACATAGTTGGAGGATCTGTTTAATCCCCAGCCAAAACCGCCTTAGCTTGGGGCAGTCCCAGAAGATGTGCAACATAGTGCCTTTATCTTCCTGACATCTCCAACACCGGTCAGAAGCGTCCGGAAACATTTTCCCAAGTTTCTCTGGTGTTCTATATCACCTAGAGAAGATCTTGAAATTGGTTTCTTGTGTTTTAACACATATTGATGTTTCATGTGTATACCTCAACATCCTCTGTCTCTGCTCCAAGCTAAAAGTCCTCCCCAGTTCCTCTTCCCAGTCCTGAACACACTTCAGGGAGTAAGTTTCCGGCTGAGTATTCAACAGTCCGTAACATACCTATAGTGTATGCGATATCGCTCCCTTCTCATTACAAAGTGTCTTGATTGTGGTAAAGGATCTGTCCAGCTGTCCCGGGCCCGGAAGAGTGTTAAGGAAATGAGTCATCTGTAGAGCGTTCCAGAATTTTAATCTAAAAATATTTCCTTGTTCCATCAACTCCCTTATTGTGAACCAAGTTCCTGCATGGATATAATTAAATGCATGAGTGTATCCCATGCTCATTAGGTATCGAAATCCGCTCTCTTCGCATCCTGGCTGAAAGAGTGGATTACCTAATATTGGGTATAAAGGGGAGGTCATAGGTGTTATTCCGATAGTGGGGAGCAAGGCCAAGCACAGCTTGACTGTATTGCCCACCACCGGACTGGCGGTCACCTCTCTAGGCATTGCAGCAAGGCACCATGGTGCTCCACTTAGGGGTACTGGGGACTGTGCATTTTCGATCTGTACCCATAATTTGGTCTCTTTATGTCTGTTCCAGTCTACAACTCTATTCAAATGTGCTGCATGGTAATACTTCCGTATATCCGGTACGGCCAGTCCCCCCTGTCTCTTAGTATACATTAATTCAGCCTTTCTCAACCTTTTCAACACTGAGGAACCCTTGAAATAGTTCTCCGGTCTCGGGGAACCCCTGCTAAAAATGTGAACTCTACAACTCATGATACATTAGTGTGATGGTCAGTGGGAAGAATGGTCCTTACACTTGTGGTCATTGGGAAGAATTACCTCCTTACAGATAGCTAAAAAGATCACTGGTGTCAGTGGAACTCATCTGAGAGGCAGAAATTGCCCAATGCTGAAGGAACCCCTAGTAACCTCTGGAGGAACCCTAGGGTTCCACGGAACCCTGGTTGAGAATCACTGCATTAATTGTTTCCGTTGTATCCTTGGCTGTTTATGTGCCCATATAAATTCAAATATTAGATTCTGAGTCTGTTTAAAAAAACTTATGGGGATATATATTGGTAATGCCTGTAGTAAATATAAGAATTTAGGAAGAATACTCATCTTAATGATGTTACAGCGTCCTAGCCATGTATGGAAACCAGGGTTCCATTTGTCTAGAAAAGTCTTGACCTTCTGCAGTAAAGGGGGAAAATTTAATTCGTAAATTTTCGCTATATTTTTCGGGAGTAAGGTACCTAAATATGTTAAAGCTCTGTCTGTAAACTTAAACTTGAAGTTTTGTTTCAACTGCATTAACGATGCATATGGTAAATTAACCCCCATTGCTTCCGATTTTTTGAAGTTAATACGAAGATTCGAGAGTGCCCTATATTTCTCGAATTCCCTCATCAAGTTCAGAATCGTAATCAGGGGATTGGTAAGGGTAAAGAGCATATCGTCTGCATAGGCCGAGATTTTACATTGAATATTCCCCATTTGAATCCCTGAGATATCCTGATTCAGTCTCAGTGTGCAAAGAAATGGTTCCAATGACAGGGCGAATAGGAGTGGGGACAGGGGGCACCCCTGTCGTGTCCCGTTTGTAATAGGGAGGGGTTCTGATAATATTCCATTTGCCCGTACCCGGGCCGTTGGACAGGAATATATAGAAGAAACCCACTGTAGTATCTTACTTCCAAAGCCTCCATGCTGGAGGACTGCCCACATCCAAGTCCCACTCACCCTGTCAAAGGCCTTATTTAGGAATACACATTGCATCTGTGTTTTATTTACTATCTGTAGCAGATTGATAACTTTTGTTGTATTATCGCGCGCTTCTCTTGTAGGGACGAATCCCACCTGGTCTAGATGTATCAGATTCGGGACAAACTGCTGAATCCTATTCGCCAGAACCTTAGTAAAAAGTTTTAGATCTAGATTTAACAAAGAAATTGGGCGATAACTTCCACATGAGGCTGGGTCTTTCCCCTCTTTTGGTATCACTGTAATATATGCTAGTAGGGTGTCTTTCATTAAAGTAGCTGAAGACCCTAGACCATTAAATAGCTTAACCATATAGTCAGATAAGTAAGGGAATAATATTTTATAGTATTGTGCCGTAAGGCCATCCGGTCCCAGTGCTTTCCCCAGTTTCATAGAACCTACCGCTTCCTCCAGTTCTTCTCTAATTATAGGGGCCTCCAGTTTCTCTCTATCTATTTCCGAGAGTTTTGGCATAGATGATGTCGAAAGATACAGATCTATTTGCTCTTGCGTAGGAGGTTTATTCTCTAAGTTGTAAAGGATATGATAGAATTCTTGAAATTCTCGTACTATCTCCTGTGGTTTCGTTGCCTTAGATTTATTCGGGGAAATAATGTGGGGTATATAGTTGCTTAACTTCTGTTCTTGTAAGGTTCTGGCCAATAGTTTTCCACATTTGTCCCCTGATTCATATGAGAACTTCCTGCATATCTGTAGGGCCGCTTTAGCCTTATAGTAAAGGAGATCTGTGACTTGTGTTCGTTTGTCAATAAGGTTTCTCTCCAAGGATAGTGAGCGTGTCAATTTATGTTTGGACTCCAAGACCGCTAATTCCTCTAATAGGTATTTTAACTGTTCTGTACGTTTCTTCTTAATCCTTGTACCATGTTTGATCAACACCCCCCGGATGACCGCCTTATGTGCTTCCCAGATAACTCCTGGGTCACAGTCTGGGGTATCGTTAGTTTGAAAATAAAATTGTAATTCTTTAATCACATCTTCCAGGACCTCTTTGTCCTGCAGAAGACTTTCGTTTAGTCTCCATTGACTAGCTCTAATCCAGGTGGGGTCCTGTAGTGCATAAGTCAGAAAGATTGGCGCATGGTCTGACTACGTAATCGTACCAATTTTGGCCGTTTAAACTGAATGTAGTTGAGCATGTGGAACAAGGAAGAAATCTATTCGGGAGTACGTTTTATGGGGGGGAGAGTAGAACGTAAAGTCTTTTTCTTTAGGGTGGAATAGCCGCCATACGTCAATCAATTGATTTTTATGCAAAGTTTGGGCCACCCGATTTCGCGCACTAAGGGGAATAGATGAGACTCCCGAGGAGGTGTCCTCTTTCGGCACTAATGTTATATTCAAATCTCCCCCTAAGATCAATTGACCTTCTGTAAATCCCATTAGTCATTTAATAGCTATGGTCAGGAAGGCCTCTTGGTGATCATTAGGTGCAGCCTCTCCTAGTTGTTATCTTGGACTACATAAAGATTAACTTTATGATGTAGAGATCAGAGAATAGTTCAGCAAAAGACAATTGACAGAGCTAACAACGTTCAGTCCACAAAAATCCTATGTGTTGCAGGCCACAATAGGGCTTAAAAGCGAACTGCATTTCTGACAGAGCAACAGTCAGGTAGTATGAGGGCTCATGCAAACTGCAGTTCAAACAAAAAAGCTGCTTTTTGCAGGCGTTTGAGCTTTTATTTCTGCCTATAAAAGCTTGAAGAAGCTTGTTATTTTTTGTGCTCTTTCTCGTGTTTATTGAGCTCTTTCGAGCTATTTTTAACATAAGCATTTTTTTTCACAAACCCTCCTAGATAGTGTTTTCTTAACCACTGTATAAACAAAACAAAAAGCTATAACAAAAGTTTTCACTGGTTTCTGAGCTTTTTGGGGCACTAGCGCCTCTTAAAAACGCGAGTTTGGTGTGTTTTTTATTCTGCCTGTAGGAGCATATGCCTGAAAACGCCTGAAAAAAGCTTTAGTATGCATGCACACATTGGCTCAAAAGCCTGAAGCAGTGGAATGCTGTTAGCTGCCATGATGCTGTTGTTTGAGCTCCTTTGAGCTGCAGTGTGCATGAGCCCTTATTATTTACTTGGTATGTGCATGTATTGCAGAGGTATACTGTATATAATTTTTTTGTCTTGACATACTGTATGTGTTAGCCCTTCACATAATTTTTTTCCCCCCAAACAAGCTTTATTAAGAGAAAATGAAGCGATACAAAGGTCTGTTAAGTTACAGTAACAGTATTGGAGCCATGTAAAAACTTGTCAGAGGGAGGGGCGTGGCCTGACACCGCATGGAGCAGGATGCATTCAAGAGGAGCTCCGTCCATTACTCCTTCTACATCACAATCCTGTGACCACCAGAAGACCCTATTAATCCTGCTTTGACTCACACAGCCTGGGACCACTAGCAGCATGTCTCCACCGAAATGTCAGAAGTCCGCAGCCGTGGCAAATCAATACCGCCATCAGGACAGAGAGGAGACAGACGAAGATGGCGCCGCAGTGATGGCGGGGGGAGAGCAGCAGGCGGGAGACACAGACAGGCTACTGGAAGCGATTACCTTTTGCTGTACCTCACTCACAGCTCAGATTGAGGTGGTCAAGGTGGACATATCCCTAATCAGACAAGACCTGCACAAGCTCCGGGGACCGGGTCAAAACTGCAGAGACCAGGCTGAGCACTGTGGAGGATGCTGCCCCCCCCCCCTGCAAGAAAGCACAGACCGCATGCAGCGCCAGATTCACCAGCTATTCTCCAAGCAGGATGATATGGAGAACAGACTCAGAAGGTGCAACCTGCGTTTCATAGGCCTGCCCAAACTCAGGTTTGCAGTAGTCCTACCTACCAAATGCAAAGTGCAGCGAGACTTTCCAACACTCAGCACTAGGGAAAACTGCTATGTCATATGGAGCCACTGTAGAAAAGTACATTGCGATGATCGCGCATCGCGGGGCTTGCTATACTCCTCCTATTCACTTCATTCGATTATTTTTGTGTTCTTACCAAGTAACAATGTTTTTTTTTTCTGATGTTTGAACTGTTCAAATTGTTCAGGGATGATGCCTGCACCGGTTGTGAGGGGTGCAGAGCGGGGTGGGGGGAGGGGGGGGGATGTTTATTCATTGAGTAACTATGTGCATGATATAATCCAGAAACAGGTAATAAAGCATACTTTCATACTGTTACAGGTCCTATGTAATATGCATAGCTTGCTATAATTTTTACTTTCTATGATCTACTGTATGTGCTTCCTTGGGGTCTGGCTGATAAGGTTGGACTTGCATGTTTGGTTGGGTTGTACTATTTCTCATGCAAATCCATGGAGTCTCCATACTCATTGCCAAATCTGTTCACTTTGAAATATGTGAGGCTTCCACAGACCCATAGGGCCGCTATGTATTCCTATCTACCAAATTGTACTGGGAGCCCTTCTTTCTCCTGGCCTTCTATGTCCCTCCCCCATTCTCCATGTCCATAATCCTAGAGGGGATTGCATTTATGGCACGACATCCCTCAATCCAAGCAGTTTGGCTGGGGGATTTCAACACCACACTGAATCCTTCCCTAGACAGGCTCCAACTTACAAATCCCAATACAGGGACAGCAGGAGACACAAAATTTTCCCGATTGATTGCTTCTTTTCACCTGGCAGACACCTGGCGGCATAAATACCCCAGTACAAACTCATATTCCTGCTCCTCCTCTACCCATAACTCCATGTCTAGAATTGACCTTATCCTTATTTCACAGAGTCTTACACCACGGCTTAGGGAGGCTGCGTTCTCCCCTAGGCTGCTGTCGGATCATAGCCCGTACTGGATCATCCTAGGTTTACCCATAGACAAACCACTGCGAGCATGGCGGTTGAACCCATTCTAGCTCTCCCTGTTGCCTGAGGACGACCAGCTCCTCACTAAATGGAGCTATATTTCAGGGAGAATGACCGATCTGCCCCTGTGGCGATGGTCTGGGAGTCCTTCAAACTCCCAGCCCGCATGTCCTTAACTTCCCGCATCAACCGGATTAAGGCGGACTTGGCAAATGCCTTTGATAGTGCGGTGGCAGAGTTGTCCCTCACAGAACAGGGATTCGTGGCTGATCCCACCCCAGCAAAAGCAAACGCCCTTAAATTACAAACTAAAGTGGTTACCCAACTCCAACATGAAAATACTAAACAGAAGATGTTCGAGCATGGCGAAAAGGCTGGCAAGCTTTTGGCTTACTTGGTCCACAGTGAGGACAGACCCCCGGTGGTAATTTCCCTACCCGGCCCTGGCGGCCTCCAAATTACAGACCCGCTTAAAGTGTCCACCATGTTTCGGGACTTTTTTGCTGAACTGTATACGTCCATGAGCCCGCCAGATGTGGGCCCGATGGACTCCTTTCTGGAGGACCTGGTGTTTCCGCATTTAACTGATAAACAAGTCGAACTTCTGGAGGCTCCTCTCACCACAGAGGAAATAGCGGATGCTGTTGCCGGGTTTGCCAGATGCAAATCCCCGGGCTCTGATGGCCTTCCAATTGAATTCTATTCCCAGTATTGTGAGGTCCTGGTCCCTAAACTATTAGCCTTATACAACCACCTCTTTGAGACATTTACACTCCCCGCATCTATGAGAGAGGTGACCATAGTCCTTTTCCCCAAACCGGGAAAAGACCCTGGGTATCCGGAATCCTATCGCCCCATCTCTCTCCTCCAGGTGGATATTAAAGTATTGGCCAAAGTCCTAGGTAACCGGCTCAACCAAGTCATACTCTCACTGATACACACATATCAGGCAGGCTTCATGCCTGGTCGCAACACCTCCTTTAATTTGCGCAAATTATATATCAACCTACAAGCCACACACGAAAATGTAGGATAGCGGGTAGTTGTGACATTGGACACGGCCAAGGCATTTGACTTGGCCGTGTGCCTGGAGTGCTATGGAGTGCTATGGCTTTGGCCCTAGATTCCATAAATGGGTCAGGCTTCTCTATCAGGCTCCAACGGCCAAAGTGGTGGTGAATGGATGACCGTCTCCAGTGTTTGATCTCAGTAGAGGTACAAGACAAGGTTGCCCACTTCTCTATGCTCTGGCTGCGGAGCCCTTGGCTATGTCTATTCGCACAAACCCGGAGATACAGGGATTGCAGATGGGACCCTGAACAGAAAAAATTAGCATGTATGTGGATGATACATTGTTATACCTCGCTGATTCGGTCCCTTCCCTCCAAACTGTACTTCGGACGATTGAGCAGTTTGGGAAATTCTCCGGACTCAAGACCATTTGGGGGAAGTCACAGATTCTCCCGATTGATAGCTTCCCACCACCCGAGTCCCAGAAGGACCTGCCACTTCAAAGAGTTGATACCATTCGGTACTTAGGAATACACATATCTAGGAGCCCGGCTGACTATATTGCTCTCAATATAGAACCATGGTTTTCGTTGGTTAGAGCCAAGATACAGGTTTGGGCTTGTCTCCCCCTTGGTGTGTGGGGTCGCATAAACCTGGTGAAAATGGTCCTTCTGCCCAAGATCTTATGTTTTATGGCACACCCCAATATACTTACCCTTAAAGTACTTTAATTCACTAGAAGCCCTTCTCAAGCCCTTTGTCTGGGGTACCGGCAGGCATAAACTCACCTGGCAAGCACCCAAAAACCCGACTGATATGGGAGGGTACAGCATTACCAGATTTTAATCTCTACTACATTGCATCCCAACTATCCCAATTGTTTCACATTGACAAAACAGACGGCACGTGTTTCTGACTCCTACTTTGCCCACGGGGGGTTCAGCGCACTGGAGACCCGCTCTATGCAGTATCGGCGGGCTCCAGGAGTGCTGAGTCGGGTGGTGATATGAAGTATTTACTGTATCATTATAGACGCATTTGGGACCTCATCTCTACCAGATTGGGAATACCCCAGACCACACAATACACGCCACTATGGCATAACAAAGGTTTGCCTGAATTCCTTCATGTTCAGGGCTCTGAGCTCTGGGCCGCACAGGGTGTCTATCACTTATTCTCAGATGGAAATCTCAAAACATACCAAATATTTAAAGAGGAATTTTCACTTCACAATCATATGTTCTTCAGGTTTTTACAAGTAAAACATGCAGCCCAAACACAATTCTCACATACCCTACCACAACCCACCCCGAACCCTCTCGTGGCTATAGCTAAGAGTAAGGATCCGCGCGGATTGATATCCACGTTTTACCACATGCTCTCTACCCCTATTTCCACTAAATTAGCATTTGACTTGAAGCCTCGCTGGGAGAGGGAAGTGGGACCACTGAAGGATGAGGAGTGGGAGGAGGCGCTGGAGACCTTCAAGGCAGTGTCCCCCAGACTCTCAGACAGACTGTCCCAGATCTACATAATTCACAGGGCATACCTTACCCCTATCCGAGTGGCTAGATACAAACGTAACCAGTCTACCCTGTGCTTGTTGTGCAACCAAGAGACAGGCACGTTCTTTCATCTCCTCTGGGCTTGTTTGAAAATGCAAGACCTTTGGAGGCAAATTGTGACTTTCCTCCATGATGTCATGGGCTCTCCCATAGCACTTGATCCAAAACAATGTATACTCGGGATATTTCCTGACGTTATGGACAAATATACAAAGATATTCCTAGCCGAAACACTATTCGCAGCCAGAAAGATTATTGCCAGGAGATGGATGCGGTCTTCACCCCCCAGTTTTTCGGAGTGGAAGGCGGAGGCAAATGTAGCCTTACCCTACAAAAAATGTATATACACAAATAGAGGCTGCCCAGCCAAATACGATAACATTTGGGACCACTGGTTGAAGGACACAGAGACCTGCAGTTAACAGTAGACCCATCCTGAGTCACTAATATGGAAACCGTTTGGGCTGTTTACCCTTTTGTTAGATCTCCTGTCTGTAGTCTCATGGCTTTGCTCAAGTACACACTATTATGCATTACCTGCTGTAACGCGTTTTGAATGTACCACCTGATTCATGGATATTTTCTTTTGTGACCTATGTATATGTGAATGTCATGCTGACTTTGTATGCACTTTTTTTTTTTTTTTTTTATAAATACCTTTGTATTCCTCTGACAAGTTTTTTTTTTTTCATTGAACAAACAGGAATTTTATATATACTGAGAGGGATTGTCAAGTACATTTGACAATGTTACATTTCACAACGTTACCACATACCATAGTAACGTTGAAGTTTCAATGTCCTCTCGTTACAAAAACAGTATGCAGGCCTAATGTTGCCTGTTTTCCTTGTGTGTAAAACAAGGTGTACCAAAGATTAAAGAGCATCATAATTAACTGGAGTCTTGAATTTGTACTGTACTTGTTTAGGTCGGTAAATCTGTGTCATCTAGGAGATTAGGTCTAAACCCAGTCTCCATGGGGGATGTGTGTATTGTATGTGGATGTGTCATAAGCATATAATCAAGTGTGGTTTGTCCAGTGTGTGGTGGTAGCAATGACAAAAATGACCTGGAGTCTCAAAAATTGTCTTTTAAATGGATGGAAGCGGTCACTGGACCTCTAGCAACCGATACGGAGGGAGGAGTATCTGAAAGACCTAGTTTACACTCGAGATGCTCGGGCAAGATAATGTGGAGTATTTGCTACCTACTCTAGAGGGTAGAGGGGATAATGGGAATGGTTTTGTACAGGGTGGGGGGGGTAGTAAAGAGAAACAGTGGATATGGGGGAAGGAGGGGGAGTAGTATATGGTTGGGTAAATGCTCTCTGGTGGAGAGAGGATATGTAGGGAGTCCTTCAGTGGTAGAGAGAAAGGGTAGTTGAGGGGGAAGGGGGAGGAAAGAGATGGGGGGCCCTACCTCCTCCTCCACTCTGGTAAAGCATATGAACAATCTTGATATTCGATAGGTGGCCATTGACTCGGACTTTGGCGGTGGGAGAGGAGTAAAGGACTAAGATGAAGAGCTTCAGACATGTAGTCCTAGGCCACTCTATTGAATGCCGTCTCCACATCTAGGGATAAGAAGAAGCCGTGTTGGTGTGTCGATGTTAACCATTTATGTATATTTATTGCTTTCAGGGTATTTTCTCTCGCCTCTCTGCCTGATATGAAGCCTACTTGGTCTAGAGAGATGAGTTTAGACAGTAAGGGTAATAATCCATTGGCTAAGATCTTTGCAAAGAGCTTGTGGTCTACGTTCAGTAAGGAAATAGGGTGGTATTTTGTGACTAGGGCTGGGTCTTAACCTGGTTTAGGATCACAGTTATGTGGGCGGTCTGAAGGTCTCGGGGGGGAGGCTTGTCAGGCGAGAGTAAGTTGAAAGTGGTAAGTAAGTGGTTTTAGTGGGGAGCATTGATAATTAAAAAAAATAAAATATTAGATCAGCACCTAAACGACCACAACATACAGGGATATACAATGTAATACTGACAAAAAAATCACACACATAGGTTGGACTTGATGGACTTGTGTCTTTTTTCAACCTCGCCTACTATGCAACTATGTAAACATGAAAGCTCTTAAGAAGTGTGGTTTCAGTGCTTCTGTAAAGGTTTTATAATATCTAGCCGTCAGGCCATCAGGTCCCAGGCACTTTCCCACCTTAAGCTGTTTGCGTGCAGAGTTGACTTCTGCAGAGGAAAGAGGGTGTTCCAAGCCCTTTCGCTTCTGTATCGGATGGGGCTATATTTTTGTAAGAAATCCTTAATCAGTTTTGTCCTGGTAGTGTTGTCAGTCTGTGGGTCTGCAGGACCTAGATTATAGAGATGTGTATATTATTGGATAAATTGGTCTGCTATCTCGTTGTTGGATACTATTTTGCGACCTTGGGGTCAGTAAGTGTGTGAACTGTTGTGGTTGCTTTTTTGAACCTGAGGGCTCTCGCCAGGAACTTTCCCGATTTGTTTCCAAATTTGTAGTATAGTTTTTGGAACAGTATGTAGTTCCTTTTGATTTTTTTATCCAACTCCTCCAGTAGTTCTGTCCTAATGCGGATGAACTCCTGGAAGGAAGATAAAGCCTGGGTGGATTTATGTGCTTGATCCAAAGTGTGTATGAGGGCCGTCAAGTTACTTATGCGGGCTAGCCTTTCTCGTTTATGTTTTGCAGAGATTGCGATCAGTTCCCCTCTTATGACGCATTTGTGTGTTTCCCAGGATGTCATAGGTGATATGTTGGGAGAGTCATTCTCTCGAAAGTATTGAAGGAGGCGTTTGTTCACCTTGGAAACAATGGTTTGGTCTGTGAGCAGGGAGGGGTCTAGCCGCCAGATCGAAGGTCGGGTCAGAAGGTCCGAATATTCTATGGACATAGAAATAGGATGATGATCCGATAGGCTGTCTTTAGCATCTGTAAATCTCTTTGTAAAATGAATAAGTAGTCAAGTAGGGAGTAGTGATCGTTGGGTGCTGAGTAGAATGTGTAGTCTTTTACGTTTATATCTTATATATGGGGGAATGTAAGTTGGGATGGTTGAAAAGTAGTGTGAAGTAGGAGAAACGAGGGGGGGAAGATGGAGTAGGGAAATAGAAAGGAGCGCAAGAGGGGGGAGAGAAGAAGGGGTGAGGGGTTATCCTTTGACGGATAGGCAGTAAGGTCAAGATATGTTATAGGACGAGGTTGAGTCCGGTGACTCGCGAGAACCTGCTTGCTTGTCTAGATGAAATATAGAAAGAAAAAAAAGCCCTAGGGCTAACATTGCGCTGGAGAAGCAATTGAAATTGGTAAAGTGATCAGTGATCCAAAGACAGCAGCTAGCATAAATAGCTAAATACTAAAACTATACACAAAACATAAAAAACAAAGGTATGCAGCGCTGAAATAAGATCTCCAAAATAAAATTAGGAGAACATAAAATAGGTTGATAATCAACTAAATGATTAAACACAAAATATAAAGTGAATTATAAATAAGTGCAGTAGTGAACCACAAAAGATTATTAAATAAGTAAATGTTGACAATATGAATAATGTTAATAACTAATCCGTGAAGAAGTTCATAAACAAAGTCCATCAAAAGAAACCTCCTTGGTGCAAAAATAAACAACAATCCAATGTGAAGTGAAGTGTTCCAAAAAAAAGAAGAAAGCTTGCTCCCAAACGTGAAGTAATGGATACAATGGTGACACCCGGGTGAGAAAGATATATATCCTGCTTACCAGATGCTCATGACTGCATCCAACAGTCTCACCCAGCACAGGGAAATTAGGCTTCCCCCACAGCCTTTAAATTTCAATGGTGTAGATTCCTCGTCCAACCTTAAACTCAGGCATGAAAAAAGAATTCCATAGGGTAGTATGTCAAACCAGCTTAGTTTATTAAAAAGTATTGCACTTACAATGTCGAAGATCGTTGAAAGCAGTGATCACAATACAGCGATATGGCAATAACAGCTCCGGCGTTCGTCTGTGTCTCTCGTTCCTGTATGTTCCGCGGCACTTCCTCGTATTCAAAAAATGCGTGATGACGTCACTGGCCCCACTGCTTTCAACGATCTTCGACATTGTAAGTGCAATACTTTTTAATAAACTAAGCTGGTTTGACATACTACCCTATGGAATTCTTTTTTCATGCCTGAGTTTAAGGTTGGACGAGAAATCTACACCATTGAAATTTAAAGGCTGTGGGGGAAGCCTAATTTCCCTGTGCTGGGTGAGACTGTTGGATGCAGTCATGAGCATCTGGTAAGCAGGATATATATCTTTCTCACCCGGGTGTCACCATTGTATCCATTACTTCACGTTTGGGAGCAAGCTTTCTTCTTTTTTTTGGAACACTTCACTTCACATTGGATTGTTGTTTATTTTTGCACCAAGGTGGTTTCTTTTGATGGACTTTGTTTATGAACTTCTTCACGGATTAGTTATTAACATTATTCATATTGTCAACATTTACTTATTTAATAATCTTTTGTGGTTCACTACTGCACTTATTTATAATTCACTTTATATTTTGTGTTTAATCATTTCGTTGATTATCAACCTATTTTATGTTCTCCTAATTTTATTTTGGAGATCTTATTTCAGCGCTGCATACCTTTGTTTTCTAGATGAAATATACACCTGTATTAGGGTGTGTCCCGATGGGGTCAGAGATATGATCTTAGAGAATAAGTAGGCTAGAATTAGGGTCGTAGTGGTCACCACTGTGTGGGAGGAGGTTTTGAGACGGTGGAAAGTAGGTCCAATATTCAATAGAAAACATCCCGTCAGTCAGAGGTGGCAATGGAGCCTGTCTGAGGAGGTTTGGTAAGGTAGAGTCTGGGGACGTAGAGGAGAAGAGTGTATACATAAAATGGGTGACATGTTGTCAATAGGGGAGTGGGGCATCTAAGCGTTATGGGTGTCGGGGTCTGAAACAAGTAGGTCGAACGTGAGTAGTGAACCTGTCTGTGGTGTTCTGATGTATAAAGATGTAACACGCTGAATACTAGAGCGAAATGTGAATCTAAACAGAACATCAATAAAACAAAAGAATTACTGAAACAAGAAAGTAATTAATTACAACTATAAACCCAATACCAGGATTGATAGGATCGTAATCCTATTGCAGCAGAACAAATCTCAAACACATGAACCTATCTGTAAATACTTTCCTACCTATGTATTTCCGTGCCTAGAACCTTGTACTGTATAGTCAGGAGCAAGTAACAGAGAATGAAGGTGTTAGGAGTAAATTAACTTACAGGGTTCAGGGGTCAAAATTAAGTGACCAATGAAGGGGGGGCAGGGTGGGGAGTGCTTTTTACAAGTATATATTCTGTGCTGTTTTGTACATCAATGTTGTGAACAAGGCCGTTGTGGCTGAAACGTGTCTACCTCTGCTGTATTTTTATCCTTATGGAGATATAATAAATTTGGACTGATTTACAGAGCATGTATGGAGTTGTGGATTGTCCTTTATCCAGTCAAAATTAAGTAAAGCCCCGTACACACGGTCGGACTTTTGCCCAACAAACTTCGTTTTGAGCAAGTTGGACCAACAATCCGACCGTGTGTACTCTCCATCGGACAAACTTTTTTCGTTTGGTTTTGGATTTTATCGGACAAAAGTTGGGTCTGCAAACGGACAAACTTTTGCCCAACAAAAGTCAGATGGAGCAAAGTCCGACCGTGTGTACAGAAAACCATCGGACTTTAGTCCAATGGACAAAACAACTAATGTTAAAATCAACCAACAATAGCAGAAGTTGACCAAAGGGTGGCAGTAAAGATCAGAAAAGAGCAGAAAAAACACGTGATGTTGTAAGAAGTTTTAAGAAAGTTTGCAGAAAAGTCCGAGCGTGTGTATGCTATGGGTGTTCCCAACCAACTCCGTTCGGACAAAAAAACACGGAAAAGTCCGATGGAAGTCCGACCGTGTGTACGGGGCTTAACACAAGTTCAGGAGTCGGGAGTAAGTAACACAGATAGTGCAGGGGTCAGGATTAAGTAAAACGGACAGATCAGGACGGAGTTAAGGATTAAGTAAATTAAGATCAGGGGTCAGGATTAACCACTTGCTTACTGAGCACTTAAACCCCCTTAAACGCCTGCCCAGACCAATTTTCAGCTTTTAGCGCTCTCACTCTTTGAACGACAATTGCGTGGTCATACAACACTGTACCCAAATTAAATTTTTATAATTTTTTTTCCCACAAATAGAGCTTTCTTTTGGTGGTATTTCATCACCTCTGGGTTTTTTTATTTATTTTTTTTAAAATAATGAAAAAAGTCCAAAAATTTTGAAAACAAAAACACAAAACAGTTTTATGTTTTGTTATAAAATTTTGCAAACAGGTAATTTTCCTCCTTCATTAATGTACGCTGATGAGGCTGCACTGATGGACACTGATAAGGCGGCACTGGTGGGCACTGATAGGCGGCACTGGTGGGCACTGATAGGCGGCACTGGTGGGCACTGATGAGGTGGAACTGGTGGGCACTGATGAGGTGGAACTGGTGGGCGGCACTGAAAGGCATTGATAGGTGGCACTGAAGGGCACTAATAGGTGGTGGCACTGGCAGACCACACTGATGGGCACAAATTAAGTGGCTGTACCTCTTCCTCTTCGGGACCGATGTCACTTGCACAGAAGCCGGTGATTGGCTTTTTTTTCTCCTCACGCTATTAGCATGAGGAGAAAAATTAAAATATTATTGATCTTCTGTTTACATCATGTGATCAGCTGTCATTGGCTGACAGCTGATCACGTGGTAAGGGGCCGGGATTGGCCGAGTCTCATTGACTCTGTGATCACAGCGCGCATTGCAGGGGGTGCGTGGGGAGCGTGAAAATGGGAGGACGTCTATTGACGGTCTCCCAGCAATGTAGGTCCGCGCTGTAGCCGTTATTCGGCTATAGTGCAGACGGGAAGCATACCGAACATTATGGGGCATTCTCTGCAAATTTGAGCGCAGCAGAACGTCCCATAATGCACTGCGAGATCGCAGTGCATTGATGTCTGATGACTGGCCAAAGCATGCTGTGAGAGCCATGATTGGGCAAAGGCAGGGGGCCTTTAGCCAATCATGGCCCAGGGAGCTAAGGCCACGTCCCACACTATATAAGGCTGCTTACACGGCGGAATGAGAGAACATTAGCTAGAGGCAGGTTAGTTAGTGGCGTGCAGGCAGTTTAGTATATATATATATATATATATATATATACACATATATACACACACACACACACACACACACACAAAGTTTCCAATTTTTTTCATATTACAACCAAAAAAAGAAAAGCATCCCCACAACATGATGCTGCCCCCCCCACCATGTTTCATGGGGGGGGGGACGTGTGTTCAGGGTGATGTGCAGTGTTAGTTTTCCACCACACATGGCGATTTACTTTAAAGCCTAAAAGTAAAATTTTGGTCTCACCTTCCACATGTTTGCTGTGTCCCCCTCATGGCTTCTTGCAAACTGCAAACAGTAATTCTTATGGCTTTCTTTCAACAATGGCTTTCTTCTTGCCACTCTTCCATAAATGTCAGATTTGTGGAGTGCACAACTAATAGTTGTCCTGTAGACTGCTTCTCTGATTAATGCTCTCCTTGCCCGGCCTTTCAGTTTAGGTGGACGGTCATGTAATGGTAGGTTTGCAGTTGTGCCATACTTTTTCCATTTTTTGGATGATGGATTGAACAGTGCTCTGTGAGATGTTCAAAGCATGGGATTTTTTTTTAAAACCTAACCCACCTTTAAACTTCTCCACAACTTTATCACTGACCTGTTTGGTGTGTTCCTTGGCCTTCATGATGCTGTTTGTTCACTAAAATTCTCTAAAAAACTCTGAGGGCTTCACAGAACAGCTGTTTTTATAGAGAGATTAAATTACACACAGGTGGATTCTATTTACTAATTAGGTGACTTTTGAAGGCAATTGGTTCCACTAGATTTTAGTTAGGGGTATCAGAGTAAAGGGTACTAAATAGAAATGCATGCCACACTTTTCATATATTCATTTGTAAATAAAACTTTAAAAACATAGGGGCGTGGCTTGGAGCTCGACAGGAATGGAAGCAGCCTAGCTGTGCTCTGTACATCCGTGGCTCAAAAAACCCCTTCCAGCTTTAATATAACCGGTGATGGGCAAGCGGGATAGTCTGTCTACCTGCCCCCGCCAACACAGATCACAATCCACCCCTGGATCCCGCGGCATTCTGGATCCATACGAGACACAGTCTCAAAGGACAAGGGGGCGCGCTGCTGCCAAGATGGCGCTGCTGGAGCACGAGGCTATACACAGTGAGGACTCAATGTCGGCTTCAGAGGACATGGTAAGAGACCCAGAACACTCAGATCATCCTCTGCGTTTCTCTGAAATGGCAAAGATCGCAGCAGACATCAAGAGCACTTGTTTTTCTTCAGCCATTAACGATTTGAGAGCTGAATTTATGGCCCTATCAGAACGCCTGTCCCATACTGAGAGAGCTGAGGCTAAGAGAGACAGAGCAATGGAGAAACTAACTTCCACAGTCTCATCGCATGCCACACACCTAATACTCATTAACAGACATTTAGAGGACCTGGACAACAGGGGACGCAGACAGAATATTAGGGTGAGAGGGATCCCTGAAAATATAAAAACTGCACAAATCAAATCAGCACTCCAGGCGGTATTCAATGATCTGCTCGATCGCCCTAAGGACACAGACATTGACTTTGTTCGGGCACACAGGGCCCTAGCGCTGTGCCATTCAGAGACAGCCCCTCCACAAGATATAATATGCTGTCTACAAAGATTTCCATTAAAAGAGGACATACTGAATAAAGCCAGACGCAATGAACAGATCCTTTTTAAATCACACGCAGTAACTTTATTCCAAGACCTATCCCACATTACCTTGCAGAACAGGTGAGCTATGCGCCCCATGATTACTGCACTGAGGGACAAAGGCATACCATACCCTTTGCTTTGAATGCCACGTTAATGGGAAAACAACACTATCTGAGAATGCCTGAGGACATCCCAGCCTTTTGTGAGCATCTGCAACTTCCCCTGATTGACTTACCGGATTGGTATAGGGAATTTCGCAACCCATCACATGGACCATCTCCACCCAACACTCCCCAGGCATCGCCATCTAGGCCTTCATTATCCAAGAAGGCCAAGTCTGATAGATTACTGGGGATTCGGCACAGGCAAATCAACTTATGCTACTAAAAGCATGAGAGCACAGGATAACGCTTGATATTTGTCTCTCTTACACTTGATTGTTCTGCCCATCTGGATCACAGGGTATGACCACACTTTTTCTCTTTTATAAAACCTGAGCTGATTTATACTACCTTTATCATCCTGAGGAACAACCTTTACAACAAGAGAGGACCTTAAGCTGGCCCCTTGTGATAAATACAAACCTCCATCTACACCATTGCTATTTTGACATTTCCCTGTATGCAAGAGGCTTTTGCAGCAGAAATCTCTGCCTAATTCAAAATTATGTTTCAACCTATGAGCTTCTTTCCATATAAAGATTTATTAACCAAGAGTGACATCTTGTGGAGAAAATTGGAATAACATAACTCTTTATCAAAAACACTAGAATATGCTATTCTACAATCAAAACGTACACAAAGCTGCTTTGATCTGCATTGAGCAGGGGTTCTCTGTACTTTTGGTTGTTCTTCTCTTTTTTATTTTTGTTTGTTGGTTTGATAACAAAACTTGAAGCACAGGAGAGAGAGTTGGATTTGATGGTTTGGGTCAATACACGTACAACATTTAAAGTGACATTAAGAAAATGTATATAAAAAGTCTAACAGTTAAAGATATATTATTCAATGTGGATTGACCTTGATGTGAGTTGATCGGGGTGACATCACGACCATTTAGGTCCTTAGGGTGGTGGTTGGACCATACATCATGACTCCCCCGACCAACTCATGACATTCATCAACTTGTCAGCAATGGTAACAACCCTGGGATCACGTTTGCAGACACATGCTGACGTCTCTTTCGCCGTGCCCCGTGGTGGGATGTTTTTCGTCTCACTAGGGGTGATGGCTGTAATGGCAGAAAGTTTATAAGCCCATGCTTTTTCGGTTGGTCTGGGCACCTTGGAATGCCCCTATTTATCTGTTGTTCGGTTGTGCTGGGGCATCTCCGGATGCCCTCGAACAGACTTAGTGGACATTTGATGCACAGCTATTCACTGTGTACCACTGCTCTGTGCCGAAACAAAAGCTCCAATGGCTGGAAGGGGTACATGAACCATTTCATTTACATTTGCTTTTAGATGAGCAACGGGAGGTCTCACTCATATTTTTTACACCAGTTTACTAGATCAGGTTTTAGTTACAGACACTCCTGATCTCCTGTAGTGACTACCTCTCATTGCTCCCACCAGTGGGTGTGGTTTGGCTTTACCAATCACACACTCACTATACTTCTCTCCTTAGGCAAACACCTGGAGACGTGTTTACTACCTCTCTCTACACATGACACTCACCCTATAATATTTGTTACACCAAAATGTCATATGCAATGATTGATAAATACTCTTTTGTGATCTCTCACAATGTTAGGGGTCTAAATACACCCGAAAAACGAATATCGCTACTCCGAGAACTACATAAATCTAAATCAGCGGTGGTATTTCTCCAGGAGACTCACTTCAAGACAGGTAATATACCAAAATTACACAACAAACACTACCCACAAGTCTTCCATGCAACTAACCCCACATCCAAATCAAAGGGAGTTTCAATTTTACTACATAAGTGAACCAGTGACCCTCTTGCTGCCAGGTGAGGGAGTTAACCACCACACCACTGTGCTGCCCCACATGGAAAGTCGCAGCCATATATAGGTCGCAATACTGACCCCAGCATCACCGCCTTGGACCTCCTATCAGAAGGGTCCTGTATGATAACGGACCGCCATGCGCTGGGGAACCACAAGGACCTCTGCGGCCGTTCCCATTCCTTATGTATTAACTATCAAAGAAAGTAACATAAGGAAAAAACTCCATAAAGTGGGCAGATTTGTGTGACCTAAGGGAGACAGACTCCTCTGTGGAAGACCCAGCTGCATTCCCAGCTGGAGAGTGTCCCACACAGCATCAGAAGTGCACTTAGAAGTGTCCTGACAAACATTTCATTAATATTGCCCGGGGAAGTGAGCACCGTCCCTCCTTCATCCTGCACACCCACTATGTGTGTAGACAGAGTCAATCCCCTGGAAAGCCATGCCAGCAACCGCCCATTCTTGTTGACATGTTCAAAAACCCATTGGGCAGAGTGTAATATAGATTTTTTGGTCTGGTCAATCCGGCACAGGGAAAGCTTCCTAAGGCCCTGTTGCCATGCAGAATAGGCAGCATCCGTAGGGGCAGCAACATAGGATCTCTCTTACCCACTGGCCTCCTCCTCCCTGTCTATCAGCTCCCTTGCGCCCTCCCTCTGCAATAGGGATATCCGGGAGATATATTCCCCCCTAACCCAGGCCTTAAAAGCATCCCACCGCATGCCAGAGCTGGCCGAGTCCCAGTTAGCAGTCCAGTATTTGCAAATAGACTCCGCCATATCCTCCTCTATCCTGTCGTCCATGGCCCTGTACCTGGAAAGGCGCCACAGCCTCGAACCCCCAGAGTCCGCAGGCGACAGATCTAGACAGACGGGCGCATGATCCGATATGCCCTTAGATAAATGACTAGCATCCCGAACCCAATTGAGGGCCGCAGTAGAGGCATATACTAGATCAATGCGGGACAGAGTTTTATACGTAGCAGAGTGGCACGTAAATTCCTTGGTATGGGGATGAAAGTGTCGCCACACGTCCGTCAGTCCATATGCATCCACCCAGCGGGGGAGGTCCGAGGAGGGCCTAGCCACTGAGTGTAGCCTGTCCATATCCTGGTAGGGCACCATATTGAAATCCCCAAAGACATAAAGTACCGGTGCATCAAGAATAATCCCCATTAGATCATATAACAGTTGTACCGAGGCCGGGGGAGGTAAATACACCCCAGCCAAGACCAACCGCTTTTCAAAAATACGAGCATGGAGGACCACATACCTAACCCTGGATCCGTGCGGACATCTATGATCTGAAATGGCAGGGACTTTCTAATCAGGATACTCACTCCCCGGGCATAGCAGGAGTAGGTGGAGTGGTAGGCCGCTCCAACCCAAGCCCTGCGCAGAGCAAGAATTTGTGAGCCCGTTAAGTGAGTGTCCAATAGGATACAAATGTGGGGGTTGACTTTTTGAAGATACTGGAACACCAGAGATCTTTTGACCGCAGAGTTGAGACCCCTAGTGTTCCAGGAGACAATTATAACCTGAGCCATTAGGACATACAAAGAGTAAGACCAGCCCCACCCCCCACAGGCACAAAATCCACCAGGCCCAGAAACAAACACAGGGACCCCTCCCCACCCTCAAAATATCCAATTCAATAAACCTGCAAAAGAAAATGATTAGGCATGTCATGTCACAAAGAAACAGAACAAAAAACTTCCCATCCCACTGCAACAGCATTATAACAATAAGGTTCCAACACATCCCCGCCCCACCCCGCCACCCCATCCCAATCATGGAGAGCATATACCCCCAACCACAGACAACAGGTCTGCTAAAACAAGATACTAGCGTAGAGGGCCGCGGACCGGAGGAGTCCACACACTAGTCCAGGTGCTACATCAGCACCAGAGCCGCTGGCTACCACATCAGAGTACATAGCAATGCAGGTAGGTCTCCAAGGCTTCCATGGCAGTCATTAAAACTTCAGGAACAAAACAGGAACAGTCTAAGGAGCCACCATTAATACATGTGATTCCTCATGTATAACAGGTGGTAAGTCAGACAAAAACTTCTCCTGCAAGCAGGGGCACATTACTTGAGAGGACAGTACTCAAGGTATTGTAGGAGCACAATACATCCCCCACCACATCACCGAAACCCCCAAATAGGCAGCAGATCCCAGACCTCAGCAGGGCCCATACAAAATTGAGATCAGCAAGACGGGCACAACCACAAGCAAGGGGCAACAGCCTGAAGGGCAGACATGATATCTTACACAGGGAAGGAGGGCTTCCACCAGATCAGCGACGAGGCTGTAGGGTGTCAATCCAGGAGGAAGCTTCCCTTGGTGAGGTGAAGAAGCGGACAGTTTCACCATCCTGTACCCGGAGGCATGCAGGGAACATCATATTGTACCGGATAGCGCGGGTACGGAGCTGGGCCTTGACCTGGTTGAGAACTTTAGCGTTCTCAAACTGAAGCTCCCCCTTAATCCTTGCGGCTCTCAAAACCTCATCTCTGTCCCAGAAATTAAGGAAACAGAGGATAAACGTGCGGGGGGGACCCCCGGCAGGATTCGGCCGCGGAGGGATCCGGTGCGCTCGCTCCACCGCATAGAAAGGGGAGAAGTGAGAATCAGGCAGGAGATCACGTAACAGGCCCTCCACAAACACGGTAGGGGACTGACCATCCGCACCCTCCGGAAGGCCAACAATCCAGAGGTTGTTCCTCCTGTTACGGTTTTCGGCGTCGTCCACCTTATATTCAAACGCTTTAAGTCTGCTGTGTACGACCCGGAGGTCACAAGACTGTTCCGTCACTGTGTCCTCCACTGCTCCAACCCGCCGCTCAGCCTCCGAGACCCGGGATCGTATCTTGTCCACATCCTGCCTCATAATCCCCATCTCTAGTTGGACGGCCTTAATCTTGGAGGTCAGTGTCGCCTGACAAGTTGCTATTGCTGCCATGAGGTCGGCCACATAACTGGGTTGTGGCGGAGTTTCCTCTGACTGCACGATCTGAGACGCCATACTCGAGAGCCGCTCACTACGAGGCCGCACACAGGCCGGGGGAGAGTCTGCAGGGATCTCGGACAACGGAGGGAACCGGAGTGCCTTACCTCCACCTGTGCCTCCCCTGCGTGTGCGGCGTCTCATCTGCCAGAAGATGGGAACCACGAACAGAGTCTGACCCACCCGGAGAGGATAAAAAGCTAGGTAGCCAGCAGAGCTCCGCTAAGTGCGTCCGTTTAGGTCTCCATCTTGGCCACGCCCCGCGGGGCATCCTTAAAATGGAAGGTGGAGGAGCGCAAGGTCTCTAACAACCACCAGCTCTGTGATGTCGTCATGCAGAAGTGGAAGAGGACTCAAGTGGCAACCTGTGAAGCTCTGGTGAACTCCATGCCCAAGAGGGTTAATGCAGTGCTGGAAAATAATGGTGGCTAGGGATGAGCTGAACACCCCCCCCCCCCCCGGTTAGGTTCGCACCAGAACCTGCGAACGGACTGAAAGTTTGCGCAAACTTTAGACCCCTATTAAGTACAATGGACGCGAACGTTCGAAATCAAACGTGCTAATTATCACGGCTAATATGCAAGTTATTGTCCTAAAAAGGGTTTGGCGACCCAGGGGACATGTATCAATGCAAAAAAAGTTTTAAAAACTGACGTTTTTTCGGGAGCAGTGATTTTGATTATGCTTAAAGTGAAAAAAAAGTTAAATATCGTACCTGGGGGGTGTCTAAAGTATGCCTGTGAAGTGGAACGTGTTTAGAACTGTCCCTGCACAAAATGTCATTTCTAAAGGAAAAAAAAGTCATTTAAAACTGCTTGCGGATTTAATGTAATGTTTGGTCCAGGCAATATGGATGAAAATCATTGAGAAAAATGGCATGGGTAACCCCCCCTCCCCCAGCCCACTACCAGCCCCTTTGGGTGTTGTATGGATATTAAGGGGAACCCCGCACCCAAATTTAAAAAAGGCCCTATATACTCTGAACAGCAGTATACAGGCGGTGCAAACAAGACAGGGACTGTAGGTTTGTTCTTTGTAATTTTGAACTGGTACATTTTTAAAGTGTAGCTTCAGCCAAAAAATCAATTTTTAAGCTTTTTGGAAAACATAGGGAAGGGTTATCACCCCTGTAACATTTGTTTTGCTCTCTGTGCACCTGTTCAGAACATTTTACCTCACTTTCCGCCCCAATGACACATGTTTTGATTTTTTTTTTTTTTTATTGAAACAAGGATTGGTGATAATACATCAGTGGAGAGGAGACACCTTTTTCCCATATTAACTCTTACAGGAGAGAATTTCCCTTCCTAGGGGTAGAATTCCTCTCACTTCCTGTTGTCTCCTTCCGTTTGCAAGTAGGAGTCGTTTGCAAGTTGGATGTTTGAAAGTAGGGGCCTGCCGTATATACTCTGCAGAAATTTTGCCCTTAGGTGTTGGTGTTACTCTTGGTGGGCGCTGGAACGCCCTGCTGTGAACTATTATATCAAGAATTGTAATTACATGCCATTGTTGAACAGTGGTAGGAATAATTGGGCCTTTGGAGGTGGTGCTGGTGCCACAACACTGTGATCCCTCAAAGTTACTCTTGGTGGGCGCAGGAATGGGCCCTGCTGTGAATTATTAGATCAAAAATTGTAATTACACGCCCCTGTTAAACAGGGGCATAAAAATTGGGCCTTAGACACTGGTGCCACAACACTGCAATCCCTCACAGATACTGTACTTGGAGCGCAGCAATGAGCCCTGCTGCAAAGTGTTGCATCACAAATTGTAATTACATGCCCCTGTTTAACAGGGGCTGAAAAATTGTGCCTTAGCCACTGGTGGCGGTGCCCAGAACCAAAAATGTTCTTACAAGCCATCAGCATGATCATTGAGGAGGAAGAGGATAGTCACTCAGCATCAGCATAGGCAGTCTTGAAGGGATCTGACATTTCAAAAACAATTATTCAGTTACATCAGCATCAGGTGCTTGGTAGCTGATGGTGATCCAAGACTGAGTCATTTTTATGAAGGTCAGTCGATCGACCGAGTCGGTGGACAGGCGCACCCTGAGATTGGTTACAAAGCCTCCAGCAGCACTGAATGTGCGTTCCGAAAGAACGCTGGATGCAGGACAGGCCAGTAGCTCAATTGCATACTGTGCAAGCTCAGGCCAGTGATCCATCCTCAAGACCCAGTAACCCAGAGGATTTTCGGTGGGAAAGGTGTCCAAGTCTGAACTTGCCCCTAGGTATTCCTGCACCATGTAAACCAGACGATGGCAATGGTTGCTGAAACCGATCATACCTTGGGGCTGTGTACTAAAAAATTGTCTGAACGCATCAGTCAGACGGCCACCTTCTCCACCGCTCCTTCTTTGACTGACCGAAGCCTCAGCAACACGTTGTCCAGGACCAGGAATTTGTAACCTCCCAGTCTCTGGGAATGCATTGCACAGACCTTTCTGCAAGGCTTCCCGAAGATGCTTCATCCTCTGCGACGGCAAGTTAAGGGCCGCAACCTTACCCTTGTAACGTGGATCAAGGAGGGTTGCAAGCCAGTAATGATCCCTCTCCTTGATCGGACGAATACGAGGATCCCTCCGCAGGCTTTGCAGGATCAGGGAGGCCATGCAGCGTAGGTTTGCTGAGGCATTTGGTCCAGAGTCCTCTGGGTCACACAGGACGACATGATCCACAGTCACCTCCTCCCAGCCACGTACAAGTCCATGGGTGTCTTGGGACTGTAATTGATCCCTTGAAGACTGCTGCTGATGCTGAGTGCTAGGCTCCACCTCCATGCTGACACAATCCTCCTCCTCTTCCTGTGTGATAGAAGGGCCAGCAGAAACACTGTCTGGATAAAGGGGGCCTTGAGAGGTAAGAAAGTCCTCCTTTTCCTGCCTCTGTTCTGCCTCAAGTGCCCTGTCCATTATTCCATGCAGCGTGTGCTCCAACAGGTGGACAAGAGGGACAGTGTCACTGTTGCATGCACTTTCACTGCTCACCATCCTCGTGGCCTCCTCAAATGGTGCCACCGTAGAGTTCAACCTGGTGGGCATGTCACAAATTAGGCGGTTCTTGGGCAGGTTGGATTCCTTTTGCAGGTCAGCAAGCCGAGCACTGGCATTATATGACCTGGCCTGCTTCAGGATCTCCTGTAAGCCCGGGTACCTGCCCAAGAACCGCTGCACCACCAAGTTAAGGACGTGAGCCAAACAGGGCACATGGGTCAGTTGTCCCTGTCGGAGGGCGGAGAGGAGGTTGGTGCCATTGTCCCAAACCACCTTGCCTGGCTTAAGCTGGCGTGGCATCAACCACTTCTGAGCTTGCCCCTGCAGAGCTGACAGAATCTCTGCCCCAGTGTGGCCCCTGTCCCCCAAGCACACCAGCTCAAGCACCGCATAGCATCTTTTTGCCTGCGTACTTGCGTAGCCCATTGAACGCCTACGGAGCACTGCTGGTTCAGAGAACAAAGCACAGGTAGAGGCCATGGAGGAAGAACAAGAGGAGGGGGTGGAGGAGAGAGGTGTGTCAGAATCACCAGTAGTAACATTTTGGAGGTGTGGTGGCGGAACAACCTCGGAACAACCTCCAACACTACTGCACCTTGTCCTGCATCCTTCCCAGCTGCAAGCAGAGTCACCCAATGCGCCGTGGAAGATAGGTAACGTCCCTGTCCATGCCTGCTGGACCATGAGTCAGTGGCCCCGAAAACCAATCACTGCCTTCAGGATTTCTAAGGGCGCAAATTTTGATTTCACTCCTCACTACCCATCACAGTTTTGAAGGCCATAAAATGCCAAGATATCACAAAACCCCCCCAAATGACCCCATTTTGGAAAGTAGACACCCCAAGCTATTTGCTGAGAGGCATGGTGAGTATTTTTCAGCTCTCATTTGTTTTTGAAAATGAAGAAAAAAAAAAAAATTTTTTTTTTTTCAATTTTCAAAACTTTGTGACAAAAAGCGAGATCTGCAAAATACTCACCATACCTCTCAGCAAATATCTTGGGGTGTCTACTTTCCAAAATGGGGTCATTTGGGGGGGGGGGTTTGTGCCATCTGGGCATTCCATGGCCTCTGAAACTGTGATAGGCAGTGAAGAGTGAAATCAAAAATTTACACCCTTAGGCCCCATTCATACAGGGGCGGCACGACGCGGCACGACTTCTGGGGCGACCTCGGCGGCGCGATCTCAAGACGACTTGAGACGCCCGCCGAGGAGATTTGCATAAAGACTTCTGTATAGAAGTCAATGCAGGTCGCCTTGGGTCGCCCCCAAAAGTAGTACAGGAACCTTTTTCTAAGTCGAAGCGACCTGAGTCGCTCCTATTAGAACGGTTCCATTGAAAAGCGTGGGACGCGACTCGTCAGGCGACTGAGTCGCCTGACGAGTCACCCCTGTGTGAACCGGGCCTAAGAAAGCCTGAAGGCGATGCTTGGGTTTTGGGGTCCCGTACGCGGCTAGGCTCCCAAAAAGTCTCACACATGTGGTATCCCCGTACTCAGGAGAAGCAACAGAATGTATTTTGGGGTGTAATTCCACATATAACCATGGCATGTTTGAGCAATATATCATTTAGTGACAACTTTGTGCAAAAAAAAAAAAAAAAATTGTCTTTTTCCCGCAACTTGTGTCAAAATATAAAATATTCCATGGACTCGACATGCCTCTCAGCAAATAGCTTGGGGTGTCTACTTACCAAAATTGGGTCATTGGGTTAACTCTAGGGGCAATCAGGGGGTTAAAAACTTTATTAGGTTGTATATGGGGTACCTGATGCTATAAAAACCTGGCGGCGAACCTAAAAAAATAAGTGGCTACCTAGCGGCACCAGCGACACTAATACAGCGATCAGAAAAACGATTGCTTAGTGACACTGGTGATAGGGGGTGAAAGGGTTACCCGGGGGGGCGATCAAGGGGTTAAACCTCTATTAGATAATATATGGGGTACCTGATGCTATAAAAACCTGACAGGGAACCTAAAAAACAAAATAACTAACTGGCTAACCAGTGTCACCAGTGATACTTATTCGGTGATCACTGGTGAAATGGTTAACTCTAGGGGCAATCAGGGGGTTAAAACCTTTATTAGATAATATATGGGGGTACCCGACGCTATAAAAACCTGGCGGCGAACCTAAAAAAATACCTAGCGGCACCAGCAACACTAATCAGAAAAACGATCGCTTAGTGACACTGGCGATAGGGGGTGAAAGGGTTACCTGGGGGGGCGATCAAGGGGTTAAACCTTTATTAGGGGGGTTAGGGGGCTACCCTGGACCTAAAGGGACCTAACACTAACTGCCCTGACACTTTTACTATCACAAATGTCACTGATTGCAGTGATCAGTAAATAAATGATCACTGCAATCAGCGACACTGTGAATGGGGGCTGGGGGTGATCTGGGGGGTGATCTGGGGGTGACTGGGGGGGGGTGATTTATGTGCCTGTGTGTCCTGGTGTCAGTGTACTGTTGGTGCACTAACCTGATGTCTTCTCACCTCGGCGCTCTGGAAGAATAGAGCGCCGCATGGAGAGATGACATCACTTCCTCCTGCCTGTGTATACATTACACAGGCAGGGGAAGCTTTTCATTCGCCGGGAGCGATTGCGAGGGGGTGGCCAGAAACCAATGGCCGCCCCCTCATCACGGATCGCTCCTGAAACGATACCAACCGATCCATGTACCGGGAGGGGGTCCGATCGGACCCCCCACCCGCGCAAAGGCAGGCACGTACAGGTACGTGATTGTGCCTGTCCGTGCCATTCTGCCGACGTATATGTACATGGGGCAGTCCTTAAGTGGTTAATAGAGAAATTTTTAATAGAAGAATTTTTAGAGGAGAATTATGGAGGGCCAGCCAGACGTATTCAATCAGTAACTGTCAAAGAAGGGTGACAGATGATTGAAATAGTGTGATGTTCACAGATATGCTTGGCAGATATGTGAACATATTGGGTCATGAATCCATAGACACGCTACTAATGGTAGCCTTACCCAATTGGAAAAATAGAGGGGGATCTGGCATCCAGATAGATCCTAGATCAGGCATCCAGGAACATCAATTCAGTGTTTAGCCCGATCAGGACAAGGGACTTCAATCGGTACACCCACCATTTTTCCTTTTGTAATAGGATGCGATCAAAGTCACCTCGTCTGGCTGGTAGCCTCAAGGCATAGATCCCTTTGACCGTCATGCCGACTGAACTACCGCTGTGACATTGGGAAAAATGTTTTGCTAATGGTTTCTCTGGGATTTTCCCTTTGTCATTTATTTCCCGAAGGTGTTCACCGATCCGTACCTTTAGGGGCCTTTTTGTTTTGCCCACATACATTTTTGGACAGGGGCAAGTAATCAAATAGATAACACGGGAAGTGGAGCTGTTAATCAGGGTCCGGATCTCAAATGCTCCATTGCCGTGAGCATCTGTGAATGTAGAAGTCCTATCAACCAACGGACACATCTGGCACTTGTTGCATGGGAACATGCCAGTAGCACGTGGATAGTCTGATAGCCCGGTTGGATCTGGTTCTTTGACGAATTCTGACTGGATCAGCATATCCCCCAGGCTCCTAGCTTGTCGTGCCATGAGCATGGGGGACGGACTAACTATCCTGGCCAATTCAGAAGAGTTGGCCAAGATACCCCAATGTTTTTCCAAGACCGACCGGACCAAATTCCATTGAGATCCATATGGGGTAATGATCCGTATGGGGTCATTAGAGTATGGGGGAGATACTTCAGTGCCTGGCTTTTCCATAAGCAGATCAGACCGTTCTTTAATGGCTGCTTTCTTTTTGGCCCTTCTTACCTGCCTATGCGAGTACCCGCGTTTACGGAACCGCGCATAGAGATTAAGACTTTCTCGCCTGTAGTCATCAGGGCTCGAACAGTTCCTCTTGATATGCAGAAATTGTCCAACAGGTATCTCATTTTTTAGCCAATGAGGATGGTGGCTTGTCGCACATAGTAGGTGTGTTGGCTGCTGTATCTTTGCGGAATGTGCAAGTACTGAGGCGACCCTGTTCCAGGGTAATTTGCAAATCTAAGAAAGATGGTTTGTTTTGGTTGAAAGTGTAGGTCAACCATATATTGCGTTGGTTCAAGTTGAGCCTGGCCATGAACTTGTGCAGAGCTACAGGTGTGCCCCTCCACAGCATCAAAACATCATTGATGTACCGCCACCAGGTAAGTACGTGGCGGCGGTACATCGGTGAGGGATAGACATCCTCCTCCTCCTCCCAATGTCCCAGGTGGAGGCATGCGTAGGCTGGTGCCCACGCTGCTCCCATAGAGGTACCACGTATTTGGTGGTAATAGGTAGTAAGGAACTGGAAGAAGTTATTGAGTAAGGTAAACTCAAGTAGCTCAACCAGGAACTCGTTCTGGGGTCCAGACTCAGGGTAGGACAACTCCAAGAAGCTTTCAACCGCATATATACCAACGGGATGAGGTATCGAGGTATACAGTGACTCAACGTTGATACCAACCAACCATATCTCATCCGGTTGTTCAAGGATAGCCAGTTGGGCTAATTTGGCCAGAACATGTCGTGTGTCCTGTACAAATGACTTTAAATTCCTGACCATTCCATTCAGTAGGGAATCCAAGTATTTCCCAACTCTCTCAAGTGGACCCTGGCAAGCTGAAACGATTGGTCGGCCTGGGGGGTTCTGCAGATTTTTATGTACCTTTGGGATAATATAAAATGTCGGTACGTTAAATTCCTGGACATTGAGATAGTTATGTTCACGGACAGTTAGTAAGCCTGCGTCTCTGGCCTCCCGCAGTTTCCTATTTAACTCACTGACAACAGCTGGAAAGGGGTAGTGGTCAAGTTTCCGATAGGTTGTCTGATCGTTAAGCAAGCATTTAACCTCACTCTCATAATGTTTTTTGGTGAGTATGACCACATTGCCTCCCTAATCGCTGTTCTTGATTACTATATTTTTCTTATTTTGAAGATCAGTGAGTGCTCGCCTTTCACCTGGTGGAACATGACTGCCAGATAGCTGTTCTTGTTGGGCACCCCCTCTCTCTGGGCTCATGTTACTACCCCCTCTCTCTGGGTTCTATCATCGGAGCCTTCAAAACGCTGGCCATCCTCCTGGAGCATGTACCCAACACTGTGGTCAAACAGTTCGGGGGACTCCTCAGGAGGACATGGTGGGGCTAGGGAAGGAGTGACTGATGCCATTGAGCCGAGGGAAGAGGCCGCTTTGGCAGCTGCTTTGCCAGACAAAGTACCCTGAGCCTGGGTGAGAGAGGATGAGGAGGAGGACGGCTTGGTCATCCACTCTACCAAGTCTTGGGCATGTTGCGGCTCAACATGGCCAGCTGCCGAAAAGAAGGACAAGCGTGTCCCACGGCCATGTGCTGATGAGGATGCACCGTGTCCACAACCAGCACTGTTGCCTCTAGACACAGAGCCTGCTTGCCCTCTTTTATTGCCTCATGACTGTCTGCCTCTCCTTGTTTGCCTTCCAGACATACTAAATGGCCTGCAGTGAGATGTAGCTGCACAAAAGGTGGGATGTATACTGTATATATATATATATGCAGCTATCAGAATCAACTGCTTGCTGTGGTATTAGTATGAGAAAAGCAGCAATTGTCTTCAGCCTGCCTGTCACAGTATAGAGAATAACAGGAACGGATCTAGCCAAACTGAATACAGTGTTTAAATATATATACACAACACCTAGGATGCATATATATCCTCTACACACTGTAACTGCAGCTAACTGACTCGCCTGCCTGCTCTATCTAACTCAATATAAATGACACTGTCTCTCTCTCTGTAAGCTCTCTCTTTAACCACTGCAACACACTACACAAGGCCGCCACAGAGGCAGCCTTATATAGGGTGGGGCGTGTACTAAACCCCCTGAGACATAATTGGCCAAAGCCACCCTGGGGGTCATAGTGTATGCTTGGCCAATCATCAGCCAGCAATGCACTGCGATGCCGCAGTGAATTATGGGCCGTGACACGCCACTTGAATTAGGCGTGAGCGGCCCATATAGTTCGCAATTCGGCGAACAGCCGATGTTCGAGTCGAACATGGGTTCGACTCGAACACAAAGCTCATCCCTATTCTCTTGATTGTAGACTTTGACAATTATACGCCCACCTCCTGGACAGTGTCCTTCACTTGTCTGGATGTTTGTTTGTTTTTTCTTTATTAGTCCTTTCAACATTACATTTACATATATTTCAATACAAAAACATTAAAAATACATACAACAAATAAAACACTTATATGGTCTCAGCTTAAACCCCTGTCTAGAAGTCCCTTCATATACCAATATCCTGGGAGAACTACCTATCTAAATAAAGTATGTCCACTCCTATAACCCCTGCATTCTTTATCTACTGGTTTGTAGAATCAGCAAGATAAAAAAAAAAAAAAAAAAAAAAAAACAGGCAAAGGGGATGTACAAAGAGATTAGGAGAGAGAGGAGGGGAGGCAGAGGAGAGGGTGGGTGAGATGTAGGAACTAGAGAGATAAGGGAGGGGGGGACAAGGAGAGAAAAATGGGTAGGGTGAGAGAAAACTCCACACATACTTGTGCTACCCCTAAGTGACTATTTCCTTATTAAACTCCTATGTATTTATTAAATCGTAAAGGTTTGTGCCCAACATAATAATAAAAATGTATAAAAAAAAAAAAGGGGGAGGGCCCCCCTAGTGCTTGTGTGTACAGCTACTATGTGAGAAAAATAAAATAAAATAAACTATTTAAGGTGGGGAACTATTAAGAATTACTAAATCAAGAAGGCAACCAGCCTAATGGAAAATCTCATACAAAAAGAAAAAAAGAAAAAAAAAGGAGGGGGGAGGGGGCATCTACCCCCCTGACCTACCACCCCATGCCTCTTGGTGTTGGTGACTAAAGTGCTCTAATTATAAACTATTATCTAGTGATATGTTCCCTTATATTTACCTCATCCCTAAAAATAAAAAAAAAGGACAAGAAAGGAACTACGTGCTAGCATAAACTAATCTGAGGCGAAATAATATTTTGTGTTGGTAGATCAAGAAGGCTTGTGCCTTGAGTCAAAAAAAAAAAAAAGATGGGGGGGTGAAGGAAGCCCCTCAAGTGCTTTGACTAACAACAAGTGACTGATTCCAAAAAGGAAGAAAAAAAAAGATGGGGGGGGGGTGAAGGAAGCCCCTCAAGTGCTTTTACTAACAAGTGACCGATTCCAAAAAAGAAGTACAAAAAAAAGAGGAAAAACAACCCTCCACGACCCCCAATCCCTCCCCATTTACCCCCATCTCCCTAATCTTTCTCCATCCTTTCCAGATCTTATTAAATTTTTTCCTAGACTCATTAATTATGGTTTGACATCAACTCCTCCATCAATCTAATTCTGTCTATTTCTTTTATCCATTCACCTATTGATGGAGCTTCTTTTTCCTTCCATTTCCTCTGTATTAGCGCTTTAGCTCCATTCAATAGGTTTTTTTCCTTGTTATCCCTGTATTGTGAAACAGGCAATACCAGGGATCTTGTTTCATCTCCAAACCACTAATCCTCTTTAGGGATGAGCTTCGAGTTCGAGTCGAACTCATGTTCAACTCGAACATTGCCTGTTCGCCCGTTCGCCGAACAGCGAACAAATTGGGGTGTTCGCGGCAAATTCGAAAAATCTATGGGAGAAATCTAAAGTGTTAATTATAAAGGCTAATATGCAAGTTATTGTCCTAAAAAGTGTTTGGGGACCGGGGTCCTGCCCCAGGGGACATGTATCAATGCAAAAAGAAGAAGTTTTAAAAACGGCCGTTTTTTCGGGAGCAGTGATTTTAATAATGCTTAAAATGAAAAAATAAAAGTGAAATATTCCTTTAAATTTCGTACCTGGGGGGTGTGTATGATATGCATGTGAAGTGGCGCATGTTTCCCGTGCTTAGAACTGTCCCTGCAAAAAATGTCATTTTTGAAAGAAAAAAAAAGTCTTTTAAAACTGACTCGCGGCTATTAATGAATTGTCGGCTCCCGGCAATACATACAAAAGTCATTGATAAAAAAAAAAAAAAAAAGCGTGGGGGTTCCCCAGAATTCAATTACCAGGCCCTTCAGGTCTGGAATGGATATTAAGGGGAACCCCGCCGCAAATTTAAAAAAAAATTGACGTGGGGTTCCCCCAAATATCCATTCCAGGCCCTTCAGATCTGGCATGGATTTTAAGGGGAACTCCACCCCAAATTTAAAAAAAAAATGGCGTGGAGTCCCCCTAAAAATCCATATCAGACCCCTTATCTGAGCACGCAACCTGGCCGGCCGCAGGGGAAAAGGGGGGGACGAGAGAGCGGCCCCCCTCCCTCCTGAACCGTACCAAGCCACATGCCCTCAACATGGGGAGGATGTCCCCATGTTGATGGGGACAAGGGCCTCATCCCCACAACCCTTGCCCGGTGGTTGTGGGGGTCTGCGGGCGGGGGGCTTATCGGAATCTGGAAGACCCCTTTAACAAAGGGGACCCCCAGATCCCGCCCCCCCCATGTGAATTGGTAAGGGGTACGTTGTACCCCTACCATTTCACGAAGAAAGCGTAAAAAAAATGTTTAAAAAAAACACACAAACACCTTGAAAAAGTCCTTTATTAAAAAAAAAAAAAAAAAAAAAAAAAACATTCCAGCGGTGAAATCCAGTGTCCCGCGGCGATCCCGATGTCCAGCGCTGTCCTTCATTGGTTGTGCCTGAGCGGACCTGATGGGGAACTCCCTCTCAGTATTTTAAATGTATAGACCCACCCCTTCTAAAGTTCCCCATCAGGTCCGCTCCCTCGGTATGTCGGACCCGCCTACGTCATTGGCTTGAGCGGGGAACTTCCTTCACTGTGTAATTTAAATTTACATAGTGAAGGAAGTTCCCCGCTCAAGCCAATGACGTAGGCGGGTCTGACATACCGAGGGGGCGGACCTGATGGGGGACTGCTCTCACTTTGGTAATACATGTATAGACCCGCCCCTTCTCATGTTCCGCATCTGGTCCGCTGAGCGGACCTGATGGGGAACTTTAGAAGGGGCGGGTCTATACATTTAAAATACTGAGAGGGAGTTCCCCATCAGGTCCGCTCAGGCACAACCAACGAAGGACTGCGCTGGACATCAGGATCGCCGTGGGACACTGGATTTCACCGCTGGAATGTTTTTTGTTTTTTTTTTTAAATAAATAAAGGACTTTTTCAAGGTGTTTGTGTGTTTTTTTAAACATTTTTTTACGCTTTCTTCGTGAAATGGTAGGGGTACAATGTACCCCTTACCAATTCACATGGGGGGGGCGGGATCTGGGGGTCCCCTTTGTTAAAGGGGTCTTCCAGATTCCGATAAGCCCCCCGCCCGCAGACCCCCACAACCACCATGCAAGGGTTGTGGGGATGAGGCCCTTGTCCCCATCAACATGGGGACATCCTCCCCATGTTGAGGGCATGTGGCTTGGTACGGTTCAGGAGGGAGGGGGGGCCGCTCTCTCGTCCCCCCCCTTTTCCCCTGCGGCCGGCCAGGTTGCGTGCTCGGATAAGGGGTCTGGTATGGATTTTTAGGGGGACTCCACGCCATTTTTTTAAAAAATTTGGGGTGGAGTTCCCCTTAAAATCCATGCCAGATCTGAAGGGCCTGGAATGGATATTTGGGGGAACCCCACGTCAATTTTTTTTTAAATTTGCGGCGGGGTTCCCCTTAATATCCATTCCAGACCTGAAGGGCCTGGTAATTAAATTCTGGGGAACCCCCACGCTTTTTTTTTTTTTTTTTATCAATGACTTTTGTATGTATTGCCGGGAGCCGACAATTCATTAATAGCCGCGAGTCAGTTTTAAATGCATTTTTTTCTTTCAAAAATGACATTTTTTGCAGGGACAGTTCTAAGCACGGGAAACATGCGCCACTTCACATGCATATCATACACACCCCCCAGGTACGAAAATTAAAGGAATATTTCACTTTTATTTTTTCATTTTAAGCATTATTAAAATCACTGCTCCCAAAAAAACGGCCGTTTTTAAAACTTCTTTTTGCATTGATACATGTCCCCTGGGGCAGGACCCGGGTCCCCAAACACTTTTTAGGACAATAACTTGCATATTAGCCTTTATAATTAACACTTTAGATTTCGAACGTTCGAGTCCATTGTATTTAATAGGGTTCTAAAGTTTACACGAACATTTTGTCTGTTCGCAGGTTCTGGTGCGAACCGAACAGGGGGGTGTTCGGCTCATCCCTGATCCTCTTTATCAAGCTTAATATCTCCTTCCAGTAATCTTGTATCAGGGGACAATACCACCATATGTGGGCATGAGTTCCCTCCATCCCACACTCTCTCCAACATAAAGGTGACAGCTCCTTATTTATTCTATGTAATTTCATTGTGACAAAGTATCATTTAGATAGGAGTTTATAGTTCATCTCCTTTACTTTTGATTCTACTGATGTAGAGTGGACATATTCTAACACTTGTCTCTTCTTTTCTACTGTTATAGTTTGATTTAATTCTAATTCCCAATTTTCCAATACCTTCAGTGCGTCCAGTCTCCAAGTCGGTGTCAATATCCTATATATACTCAATATTCCCTGTCTTCCTGTTCCTCCACTCATTACAAGTTTTTCCCACACATTCAAATCACTCAAAGCACGCAGGGGTTTTGGTAATGTATTTACAAAATGTTGGACTTGTCTATACCTCCAACTGTCTCCTATCGTGGATCCATATTCCTCTCGTAGTTCTAAAATTGAACTCAGAGTATTCCCTTTCAGTACATCTTTCAGTTCTAATATGTCCGAAGTTGCCCATCTAAGGAACTCACCCCCCTCTCTTCCCGGTGGGAAGTAGTCCGTGCCTGTGAGGGGCAACAGTGGGCTATTGTATTGCCACTTCTTTATTTTACACACTCTATCCCATATCCTAAACGTTTCTTTTGTTATTAAAAGGTATATCTTGAGTGAGGCCTCTATATTGTTCTGAATCCATATCAGCTTTCCCAGTTCTTTTTTACTCAGACTTTCTTCTACGCCTATCCATTTTTTCCTCTTATGTCTATCCTCCTGCAACCAGTCTGCCACCCTCTTTAATACCGCTGCTTCATAGTATCTTTTAAAGTCTGGTAAATATAATCCTCCATCTTGTCTAGGACTGGACATAATCTCAGCTGATATGCGAGGCTTCTTTTCTTTCCAGATATACCTCCTTATTATCTTCCCTAGTATTTTAAAGTATGTATCAGGTATTTTTATCGGCAGAGTTTGGAAGATATATAAAGCTTTAGGCAATATCATCTTAACTGTATTAATTCTGCCCCACCACAAAAGTTTTTCTATTGGATATCCTTTCAGTTCTAATTTTATTTTATTTAATAAGGGAATATAATTATCTTCGTATAGCCAAGCTTTATTCCAATCCTGGTCCTTCCACCTTCTCCAAACTGGAGGTCTCTTTTCCCAGTTATCTACTTGTATACATTGTATATTCAGTCTATTACAGAATTCTTTTATATCCTCTGGGAACCGAACATATGCTGATACCCCCTGATCTTTGGGGGTAAATCTGAGAAGATAGATAATTTAATTCCTTTGTATTCCATAGGGATAGAGTTCCTTGTACTTTGGGAAACTTGATATTTTTGTCCATACTCCTGAAATCTTACTACGATATCCCTTGGTAGGTCTCTCTGGGCACTATATGGCCTTTGTACTCGAGGTACCCTTTCAAATTGCATTAACGCAGTTGTCGCATGCTGTAAGGCCATATTAAATATCTCTCGCAGGACATCTCCCAGTTCTGTGTCTTTAACCTCTTCGGGAAGTCCTCTGACCCATAGGTTTTTCCTCCTACTACGGTTCTCTTGGTCCTCGAGTTTATACCGGGCATTCCTTATCTCTATCCAATCCATATCAGCTCTATCTCTACGTTCTTTTATTGCACTTTTATGTTCCTCTAACTGTTCTTCTATTCCTTCTACTCTTTGAAGTACATTTGGTATATCTTTTCTTGTTGCGCCCATTTCGCCTTTAATTGTTTGTTCTAGGCGTGATATCATTTCTATCATGTCTGTCATGTCAGTCTCTGGGTGCCCTTTATTATTTGCCGGGGTTACTGGGGCTGACTCTGTTCCTTTGCTTGACCTCTCAGCCACTTGGTCTGACCCCTCCACGACCAGGTATGACTTTATTGTGTTATGACTAGTACCCTCCCGCCCTTTTTTCCCCCATCTTCTCCTTACCGAAGGACCTTAGTTCCAGTTCCAGTAGAAAATAAAATAAAAAACAGGCTCTTTTTTAGAATATATTCAAGGGGCAATGTATATATAAATTCAATTGGCTCCAGTCCTCTTTCTCTATATTCCAATTTTTACCCAACCAATTTTTATGGGCTACCAGCCTTTGTCTTCAGACACATATCACAGATTACTATCAACACACTTATATCAGGTTGGCGACAGCAATGGAATACCACTTTCTTCAATAATGCGTATAGTTCACCGTATCATTCACAGAAGGTTAAGTTCAGCCCACCGTTCAGTCACAAATAGGGGAACCAGATGATACGTCGGTTAGTATATGCACTACAGGTTGTTTCATACAGCAGAAAGAGAAAAGGAAAGGAACTCAGTATTGTATTTTTACAGTTCATATTCTTACTGTAACGAGCCCCTTTGCTCGCTCGGCTCCACTCTCCCGACACTCCTCTGCTCTATTGGATCATCCGGTGCTCCAGGATTCAAACTACAGCTATGTGCCATTCGAATCCATTTGTGATCGGTCAGAACAAAACACCAGGCAGGCTGTCTGTAAGTTCCAACAAGAGAGCTCAGAACAAACACCAGGCAGGCTGTATGTAAGTTCCAACAGGAGAGACTTTATTAGAACCAAAATCAAGTCTTATATACAGTAACAGAGGAAGTAACCAGAACATAAATTAACATGCTAATTAACTAAATCCTTTAGCCAGCCAAGGTGACTCATAGATATGACCGTTCAGGGTAGACATGCCGTCTCCGGTCTTCACCTGCTATACAATACCCATTATCATAAGTGTAAACATCACACATTTTAGCACAGAGGACAGACAGATGTCTGGAGGTGATTGTATTCGCATATCCTTAGTGTGAAGGTGTGAACGTCCCAACAGTATGAATCAGTCACTCTAATATGGCATATACAGGGTCCCCAGAGTGTGTGTCTTGGGGCACATGGACCTGAATCCAAAGTAACACCCCCCAAAGGGTCCCCAGGCATACAGCTCACAAAGAGCACCGTTCCCCCAAATGCCAGGGCCCATGGTCGCAGGGCAAGAGGCTTGCATTTAGTCCCCTCCAAAAGCCTCTGTCCCGGCTAGGTCTGTCACACATCTCCCCTTTCGGCAGGAAACGAACATAGGAGGAGACCCCAAACGGGTTGACTCCGAAGTTAGTCCATAGTTCTATTTCCCCAATGCTGGTATCCACACAGTACCCCAAACAAATTGCTCCAAACAGAGAATCACTTACCCAGCCAACCTCTGCCTCTCTCAGAGAACACACCCGCCGCTGGGGAGAAGCCTGGACTGGCCCTTCTCCCTGGAGTCCTTTCTGCCGCTGGAGAGAAGACAGGGTGACTGGGCTCAGTCCGTCATGCTGTTGGGGATCTGGGTCGACTGCCCGGCATCCCTGTGGTATACAAGTGGAGACTGAAGTCCCATCCACTTGTGGTAGGTGAAAATCCCCCAGTGCTTGCAAAACAAGGCTGACATCCTCCTGTCTCAGTGTCACACCATTTTCTAGGGTTGTGTCAGGGAGGACTGAAGTCCCATCCAATACCACAGGACCTCCCTCTTCGGTTAGTTGAGAGCAGAGGCCCGTGGCACTCTGCTCTGTTGCCCGCTCTTCTGCTGGGTTGCTGTGAGTGGGGACCGCAGTCCCATCCACCGATATCCGCTCCTGTGGCAGTTGTGTGCCGATGCCAGTAGCATTCTGCCCTGCTACCAGTGATTTAGCTGGGAGTAAAAGCTTTACTGCCTCAGCTTGTTGCTGGGGAGAGGGGCCAACTGCCCCGGCTCCCTGAAACTCCACAGTGGTTTCCGGTGCTGGGCAGAGGTGGGTATCACTCTGCTCTGTTGCCAGCACTTCTGCTGGGGACTCCACACCATCTGCTCTGGTTAACTGTTGGGGGGGAGATGGCCTGCTTCTCCTCCCTGCATCTCTGAAATCCACTGTGAAAGAGGAACCATCACCTTCTCACCTCGGGCCTCCAAAACTGCCACGGGTGTAGAGCAGGGGTCTGTAGTACTCTGTCCTGCTGCCAGTACTTGGGCAGGCGATGCATAATCCCTAACATCCTCTGAACAGTCCCTTAAGTCCATACCTTCTGTAATCTGTGGCTGGGGAGATGAGCCAACTGCCCTAGCTCCCTGGAACTCCATATCATCCACTTCGGCTTTAGGGATGGCAATCTTCAGATTTTCCACTGCTGATTCTTCAGCCAGGATTTCAGAGTTGTCAACTGGTATTTCCTGATAGTCCCAGGCAAAGGGAGCCCCACCCTGCTGCTGAGCAGAGTCTAGCAGCTGTTTGTAGGCAATCTCCAGCTCCCATTCCTGAATGGCCAGAAACTCCAAATCTTCCTGTGCCCAGTGCCCTTCCGAGACATTCAGTCTTTGTTCTCTGTGCTCCATTATTTGCTCCAAACGCCACTCCCGATCACTCCCAAAGTCAGGGTCCTCGGACAGCCTCCCATACAACAATCCCAGGCCATTATAGTCAAAGCCTTCCGTGGGGCTGTCATCCGCTGACCACTGGCACTCTTGGGCTACATACCACCGGAGGGCTCTGTAGCTCTCGTCCAACCGCATCTCTGCCCGGATCAGCCTGCTTAACTCAGCTGTCCACTCCTGCTTTGGTTGTTCCCCCAATAACAGCATTCGTACTTCATACTGCGACCAGTACCTTACATAGATGGAGGGGAGAATCTTTCCCTGGTGTTGCTGCTCGAGGGCTAGCACTTTCTTCCAGAGTTCGCAGCGGATCGAATCCGACCATCCCAGCAGGACCTCCTCTGATACTGGTCCTCTATGCTGTATCTGCATCTCTCACACCCTCCTTCCGAATTCCTCTTCCATGGCGGCTGGTTCTTTAGGCGTTGTCTCCGATTGCCGTATTTGCGCCATTCTCCACTCATGTTGCCGCTCTAGTTCTCTCTTTTGTCGCTCTCGTTCTCTCTCTTGTCGGGCATCCTGCAGCTGGATGTCTTTAATGGCTTCCTGTATGGCGGTCTCTGATGGGTTAGCCCCATATAATGCCAACCGCTGTCGCACTCGTTGCTGAAACAAATCTTCAACTGACCGGGGTCCTGCATCACCCTTCTTCTGGTCCATCTCGGCTCTCAAGTAGGTCTTTCAGCGTGACTTTCCTGCAGGCTGCATAGCTGGTCCTTCACTGTGGTGGTTTGGAGTGTCCCAGGAACTGGAGAGCAAATCCCACCGCTGCCAACCAATGTAACGAGCCCCTTTGTTCGCTCGACTCCACTCTCCCGACACTCCTCTGCTCTATTGGATCATCCGGTGCTCCAGGATTCAAACTACAGCTATGTGCCATTCAAATCCATTTGTGATCGGTCAGAACAAACACCAGGCAGGCTGTCTGTAAGTTCCAACAAGAGAGCTCAGAACAAACACCAGGCAGGCTGTATGTAAGTTCCAAGAGGAGAGACTTTATTAGAACCAAAATCAAGTCTTATTATACAGTAACAGAGGAAGTAACCAGAACATAAATTAACATGCTAATTAACTAAATCCTTTAGCCAGCCAAGGTGACTCATAGATATGACCGTTACCACACGAGTGTAACCCCATAGAGTTACTCATTTTCGAACACACAATCTCACTAATCACTAGGGGGTGACATACGTGGGTAGCGAGGAGAGTTCATTCTCAGATTAGGGATTGGACGTGCCCCCCTCGGATCTAGATCGCCGGCCATCAACCCCCTGGGTGTGACCATGACTCTGGTTGACTCTGTTTGTTTTGTCTTGTTATCTTTATTTTGCGTTTTGTTATCAGTCATATCTACAAATACATATTTGCTCACTGTACCACTGGCTGTAAGTTTGGTTTTAGCTGTTTCACCCTGTTACTGTTACTGACTCTAACTTCAACTTTCCGCCATGTATTCCCCGTATCGAAGACATTACACCACACCTTGAGAGGTAATTCCGTTCGTTTGTACGCTCATACAATTCCTTATACCCCCCTTTCCACACCAACCCAGGCATTACACCAGGCCAAACATTCCCCCTCTAATTGTGGAATAAATGATTACTCTACCCTACAGCCCCCACTCATTGTGAGGATGAGCTGACTCGCACAACCCTAACTTCATCACTTAATCACCCTCTCACCATGTCCCGATACATCCTGACCGTCATCTGCACAACCAGATTACTCCCCTGACATCTCACTGAGCCACGGATGACAAGAACAACTTGCAGCGTCTGTTTTCCACAAGACCTCATGGAGACGCAGACCTCACCTCCCTCTAGTTGAACTCCACCTACCACCCTCACATACGGCGGACTCTGGTAGACACCGCTGATCCTCACCGGTACCCCCACTCCTAATTTGTGGGCTTGCAGGTCAATACCCACACCCGGTATCATACCTCATCCCCCTACTGGTCCCTCCCTTCCGCCCTAGTTGCCTTCCTCCTCAACGTTCTATCCTCATCTTTTCCACTTTTTCCTTTTTTCCCTTTTCCTGATACTCACAACTCACCCCCCCTCCTCTCCTCCGTCTCTGGCCTCCCCATACCCTCCCGTCCCCTACCAGCTCAAACCTTTACAATCAACATGAGCCCCGATAATAAACCGAACTCCAACTTCTCCCTAAAGGTAGTCTCCCTTAATGCCAAAGGGTTGAATATTCCAGAAAAACGAACACAACTCTTCTCCCTTATGCGCAGCATAAAAGCTGACTTAATTTTCCTACAGGAAACCCACTTTAGCGCGAAGAAAGTTCCCAACATGAGTAATCGCTTTTTCCCTCACAGTTTCCATGCTACTTCACCGATCTCGAAATCCAAAGGAGTCTCCATACTTATATCCAAAAACCTACCCATCCAAATTACAGACAGACACTCACCTGGATGAACTAGGCAGATTTATCTTTCTAAAAGGGACCCTCAGGAACAAATCAATCACCCTGGCGAACATATACAGCCCCAACACGTCCCAAGTTCCCTTCTTTAGGGCAGTAACTCGACACCTAGCAGATTTCCAAGAAGGAACCCTAATACTGGGAGGGGACTTCAATGTACCCCTGAACCCAATACTAGACACATAATCGGGTAAATCCCACCTACCTTACAGGGCACTCCGGCAAATCACAAAATGTCTCCAAGATCTCCTACTCCGTGACACTTGGCGCACCCTACACCCAAGTGTAAAGGATTTTACATTCTTCTCTGCCCCACATAATAAATATTCACGACTAGACTACATATTTCTTACCCAACAGGATCTCCCATTCCTAAAAGTAGCAACCGTCGAACCGATGACTTTTTCTGACCACCATCCAATCTCAATGACCCTCACTTTCCCTGAAAAAGTACACCACTCACAAATCTGGAGACTAGACCCTTCCATCCTGACAGACAAAACCAAAGAATTAGAGATTCAAACCTGTTTAAGAAATTATTTCGCAGAGAATAACACCCCGGACACCTCAAAACTTATTCAGTGGGCGGCTCACAAATGTGTTTTCCGAGGTAAATTAATTTCCCTGGGGGCCGCAATTAGAAAGGAAAAAAAGGCCAAACTGGCTGACCTTTTCTCCAAACTTAAAAAACTAGAAGCATTACACAAACGAAGTCTGGCCCAGCAAACCCAAGCAGAACTACTAGAGACTCGCACACTCATACAGGAAGAAATAGGTCACCACCTCAGGAAGAAATACACCCTAACTCAGAAACTCTTTTATGAGTTCGGCAATAAAAGTGGCCATCTTCTTGCTCAAGCTATACGTAAGAAAAAGGCAGCTAACACGATACACCACATACAATCCCACACAGGCAAGACGCTCACAAACAACAATGACATAGCCGGAGAGTTCGAGAAGTACTACTCGTCCCTATACAACCTAGGCAAATCCGAACCCCCTACTACCTCAGATGACAGACCTAACAATATTAACTTGTTTTTAGACCAATTTGCCCCAGGGAAACTTTCCGCAGATTCCACCACAACACTTGAATCCCCGATCTCTATCCGTGAATGGAAAGATGCTATAAAACAACTTAAGCCTGGTAAGAGCCCGGGTCCCGACGGTCTTTCCGCTGTATATTTCAAGACGTTCTCAGACCTCCTCCAACAACCCTTCCTCGACGCCTTCAACACCCTCTCTCCCACGAACCCCTTCAAAAGCGAGATGCTAGAAGCCCATATCGTAGTTATCCTCAAAGACGATAAGGACCCCACCCAGACTGGAAACTATAGACCAATATCCTTACTGAATGTAGACGTCAAAATCTTCTCCAAGATTTTGGCAAACAGACTCCTACCGCTTCTCCCCTCCTTAATCTCCCATGACCAGACCGGTTTTGTCCCTGGATGGGAAGCCAGGGACAACACTGTCAAAGCAATAAACCTACACCATCTTATGACACAGACTTCCCAAATAGACTTGTTTTTGTCGCTCGATGCGGAGAAGGCGTTCGACAGAGTAGTCTGGGACTATATGACAGCGGTCCTAAGGGCCATAGGACTTGGCCCATATATGTTGGACCTAATCATGTCATTATACACGGGCCCATCGGCTAAGGTACGGGTCAACAATACTCTGTCGGACGCCTTCCCCATCGGAAACGGCACAAGACAGGGATGTCCCCTGTCTCCCATCCTCTTTGTACTCACGCTTGAACCATTCCTCCGTAAACTAATACACAATCCAGATATTCAGGGTATAAGCTCCTCCAAAAGAGAATACAAATACGCCGCGTTTGCGGACGATATATTGTTGTTCCTGTCGAACCCACTGATCTCCTTGCCAAACCTTCTTTCTGAATTCAAACACTTTCAGTCCCTCTCCCACCTTAAAATTAATTTCTCGAAATCCTTTGCCCTAAACATTACACTACCTCAACATATAGTGGACCAATGTAAGGCTAATTTCCCGTTCCAATGGAAACAAGACTCCATCACATACTTAGGCATACAACTCCCTTCCAAACTTTCCGATCTATACGCGAAAAACCATATCCCTATACTACACAGACTATCATCTGACCTTGAAACCTGGAACAAACCGCTCTTCTCTTGGTTTGGCAGAGCAGCAATACTCAAGATGAATGCCCTCCCGAGATTACTCTACATATTACAGACAATTCCTATTCATGTACCTCCGGCCTTCTTTAAATCTTACAGACACATATGCTCTAAATTCTTATGGGGGAACCGTAGACCTAGAATCAGCTTTATGCAGCTCACCCGACCCAAAAGGCTTGGTGGCATAGGCCTCCCCAATCTCCTCAATTATCACACCGCAACACACCTAACCAGGATAGTGGACTGGAACACCCAGTCTCTCCACAAAGATTGGGTTGCTCTAGAAGCATCCTTCTCTACCCTCCCTTTGGAGTCTCTCCCATGGATACTCCCTACCCACGTCCCATCTGCATTACGCATACACCCACTAATAGGCCCTACCCTGCAACGTTTCAGAATACTTTGCTGCCAATCACCCATATCTTCGATCCCCAGCCCACTGACTCCTGTAACAATGAACCCTGGCTTCCCACCAGGTATGCACGCAAAGTTTCTTCCTGATAACTGGACTAATAGCCCACTTAGATCTCATCAATTCTTCTCCCGGGGCAAACTCCTATCTGCACACCAATTCTCTTCCCGACTAAGCAAGCCGCCCATTCCCCCCTGGACATATATTTTAATGGCCCATTATCTAAAATCCCTAGACAAAAATACACAATGTTCCAGAGAACTCACCCCTTTTGAGAAGCTATGTACCCAAACACCCCAATCACACTTAGTATCGACCACACATGAACTCCTTTTTGCCGAGATGAAAGCTAATGAGACTTTAGCCTGTAAAAAAATGGGAGCTAGACCTCTCTATCTCTCTCCCAGAGGAACAATGGGAACAAATTTTTCTCAACATACATAAAGGATCAACGAATGTTTCTACCCAGGAAAACAATTATAAGATCCAATCTAGATGGTACCGCACACCCGCCCTCTTGCATAAATTTAACCCCACTATTCCAGAGATTTGCTGGAGATGCCACCGGGAAAGGGGAACCCTTCTCCATATATGGTGGTCCTGTCCGTCCCTAAAAGGTTTCTGGGAAGAAGTATGCCACATAACATCCCGAGTTACTTCATATCAATTAGATTTTTCACCCTCTCAATTCCTCCTTCACCACTCACCCCTGCCACACAACTCCTACCACAAATCCCTAGCAATGCATATGATCAATGCGGCAAAACAATGCATCCCTTTACATTGGAACACAACTCACCGTCCAACACTAAAAGAATGGTTTAACAGAATATGCAAAATTGAGGAAATGGAAAATCTTATACATATTGCAAGAGATACACCGACATCATTTAGCAAAAAATGGGCTTGCTGGATACACTATAAAACGACACCAGAATACACAAACTCCCTACACCCTGTCTCAGGATAAAATACTCCTCGGAGAAATACCATTACGATCTACGACGAGCCCAGCGCCCCCCAGGACCCTAAATCTCCCATGTTCACCTCAGTCCCCCTATAACTTCCCCAATGTAGATCAATCTTTATTCTCTCCTGACACCCCTTCTGAACACCCCAAGTGGTCAGGGAGGCCAGAGACGGACCCCCTGCCAATGCTCCTTCCTCTTACCTCACCCCCCCGATCCCCCCCCCTGACCCCCCCCCCTTCTCCCACCACATACCCCCCCTATCTACTCATTCATACGCTTCTGTACAAACACAACCACTACCTCAGCCCCAGCTTGTACCCCCCCCATCCATACGCGTTCAACGAAATAAATCCGATGGTAGCTCCTTCTCTACCTGCCAGCCATGATACAATTACCGGCCCTTCTCTACCCCGTAGACCAATACTCCACAACGATATCTACGACCCTACCTAGCCCTCACCTACTTACGGGTTACACTTCCGTCAACGGTATCAGACTCTGATAACATCTCACCCCTACCTTGGATTAAGGTAGACCATCCCATCATAGCCTAGCTCATGAAGACTACACCGGCACACCTCACTCTCACTACCCACAAGTTGAATTGTACATGACACTGAAATTTCGTTCTCGTTCCCTTTTTGTGGTTGTATCAATACCTTAATACCCTTTTTGTACTTCAACTGTCCAAGATATCTGTAAATGCTTATTACGTTTCAATAAAATATCTTTGAAAAAAATAAAAAATAGATATGACCGTTCAGGGTAGACATCCTGTCTCCGGTCTTCACCTGCTATACAATACCCATTATCATAAGTGTAAACGTCACACATTTTAGCACAGAGGACAGACAGATGGCTGGAGGTAATTGTATTTGCATATCCTTAGTGTGAAGGTGTGAACGTCCCAACAGTATGAATCAGTCACTCTAATATGGCATATACAGGGTCCCCAGAGTCTGTGTGTCTTGGGGCACATGGACCTGAATCCAAAGTAACACCCCCCAAAGGGTCCCCAGGCATACAGCTCACAAAGAGCACCGTTCCCCCAAATGCCAGGGCCCATGGTCGCAGGGCAAGAGGCTTGCATTCAGTCCCCTCCAAAAGCCTCTGTCCCGGCTAGGTCTGTCACACTTACAATTCAGGACCCCGTCACTCTTGCATATATTCCAGCAGTTACACCATTCAGTCTCAGAGTCTGTTAGATATCTCCTGTTTCAAATGTAGTTTATATTCCTTATAATTCCTTCCTTAATATCACTGTATATCATACTGTGCAGTTGGAGGACTAGGGAGGACTATGGAGAAGGGTAGTCAGGGAAGTCAGTTCTCATTTGACTTACCCCTCGGCTGGCCCGGTTCCTCTCCTGTTCTCTCTGTTTCTCCTTTTTTAGCTGCAGACCTCCGCTTCTAAGTCCACTTCTCCTGCCGCCAGCATTAGCCACGAGTCCCCTCCTCTCTCCTCCACTCCCGACAGCCTCCGTTCCCCGTATGCCCGATCGACTGTTCTGATGCTCTGGTGATGACGTGTGCGACGTGGTGTCACCAGGGGTATCACGTGGGGGCCCGGGGATCTCCTGCGCCTCCTCCGTATCTACCTCCCCGTATCCACCGCATCCGTCAATGGCCAGCCTCCGCCTCCATCTAGGTCACCCGGATCAAGGCTCTTCCTCCACATCTCGCCCACCACACTGGACACACCGGCCGCTCCCCCTCCGGACTCGAGGCTCGCGACCCTCTCACTGCCGCAACGTCTCTCCGGGCGGGCAACGAGGTAAGGTATTCTTGGCGGTAGGTCAGATCCTTCCCGGTAAAAGTCTGCTACCATGCTTTGTTACATGGGGGATCTATCTGATCTTCTGGAGGAGCACATGTAGAGCATGGAGCCTGCCGCTGTTCTACGGCGCCATAATGTTGCTCCGCCCACGAAGGGGGCCACAGCGTTCAGTTCTGGATGTTGTGAATGGGAATTTCTCTTTACCATCAAGAGGATCCGGCAATGGGTTAGACTGGAACTCAAAGTTCATCCCTAATGGTGGCCACACAAAATTTTTACACTTTGGTCTCAATTTGGACATTTTCACTTAGGAGTGCACTCACTTTTGTGGTTCAGCGGTTTAGACATTAATGGCTGTGTGTTGAGTTATTTTGAGGGGACAGCAAATTTACGCTTTTATGCAAGCTATACACTCACTACTTTACATTGTAACAAATTGTAATTTCTTCTGTGTTGTCCCATGAAAAGATATAATAAAATATTTACAAACAAACATGTGAGGGGTGTTCTCACTTTTGTGAGCTACTGTATATATACAGTGCAGGCAGTGTACAATATATAAATGTATTGACGTGGATAAGGGGAACCCTATGACAGAATTAAGAAAAAAACGGCATGCCCCCCCCCCCCCCCAGTCCATACCAGTCCCTTTGGGTCTGGTATAGATTAAGGGAAACCCCCCAAAGCACCTTCTCCCCATGTTGATAGCGACAAGGGCCTCCAGTGGCGGCTGGTGCGCAAAGTTTTTGGGGGGCGCAAATAAAAAAATTGCAGCCTCTGTGCTCATCAATTGCCGCCACTGTGCCCATCAATTGCAGCCACTGTGCCCATCAAACGCAGCCACTGTGCCATAAAATTGTCACCACTGTGCCATGCCATCAAACGCAGCCACTGTGCCATGCCATAAAACGCAGTCACTGTGCCCATCAATTGTCGCCACTGTGTCATGCCATCAAATGCAGCCACTGTGCCATCAATTGTTGCCACTGTGCCATGCCATGAATTGTCGCCACTGTGCCCATAAATTGTCGCCACTGTGCCATGCCATCAAATGCAGCCACTGTGCCATCAATTGTCGCCACTGTGCCCATCAATTGTCGCCACTGTGCCATGCCATCAATTGTCGCCACTGTGCCATGCCATCAATTGTCACCACTGTGCCCATCAATTGTCGCCCCTGTGCCATGCCATCAATTGTCGCCACTATGCCATGCCATTGTCGTCACTGTGCCCATCAATTGTCGCCACTGTGCCATGCCATCAAACGCAGCCACTGTGCCATCAATTGTCACCACTGTGCCCATCAATTGTCGCCCCTGTGCCATGCCATCAATTGTCGCCACTATGCCATGCCATTTTCGTCACTGTGCCCATCAATTGTCGCCCCTGTGCCTTGCCATCAAACGCAGCCACTGTGCCCATCAATTGTCGCCACTGTGCCCATCAATTGTCGCCACTGTGCCCATCAATTGTCACCACTGTGCCCATCAATTGTCGCCACTGTGCCCATCAATTGTCGCCACTCTGCCATGCCATCAATTTTCGCCACTGTGCCATGCCATTGTCACCACTGTGCCATGCCAAACGCAGCCACCATACCATCAATTGTCACCACTGTGCCATGCCAAACGCAGCCACTGTGCCATGCTATTGTCGCCACTGTGCCCATCAATTGTCGCCACTGTGTCATGAGAAACACAGCCACTGTGCCATGCCATTGTCGCCACTGTGCCCATCAATTGTCGCCACTGTGCCATGCCAAACGCAGCAACTGTGCCATGCCATTGTTGCCATTGTGCCCATCAATTGCCGCCAGTTTGCCCTTAAAATGCCACCAGATTGCCCCCCCCCCCCCCGGCCTGGCACTTACCTTTCTCGGTCAGCCATCCTCGGATCCTCCACGATCCCTCGATGTAGTCCCACCCTCGACGTCGCTTCAGCCAATCAGGTTACCGGTAACCAGATCCGGTGAACCTGATTGGCTGAGATGCATGTCAGTGTTAACCAAGGAACGCACCCCCCGTGCGTCCCCTGTTTAACAATTTGGAAGCCGATTAAAGCCCTCAGGCTGTAATCGGAAAGCCTATCAGAGCCGCTGGCTCTGATAGACACTTCCACAGCCAACCAGCTGCCGTTATTCAGATGGCTGGCGCTTGCCAGGGGGGGGGCGACCATCTAAATAGTGGGCGGCAGCGTCGACAATACATACATTCATGCAATGCATGAATGTATGTATTGTGTTTCAGTGGCGGCGCAGGGGAGAGAGGGGGCGACGCTCCTGCGCCCTCTATGGACGCACCGCCACTGAGGGCCTCATCCCCACAACAGTGGCCCGGTGGTTGTGGGGGTCTGCGGACGGAATCTGTAAGCCCCCTTTAATAAGGGGGAGAGGCGCTTTACAGACACTATGCAGGCGCTATATTTAGTGCTATAGCGCCTATAAAGTGCCTCAGTGTGAAAGTAGCCTTAATGTGAGAACAATCTGACATCTTTCAATTTTTTTTACATCTGATCTACTATCAAGCTATGTGTTTTACAGTGTGCCAGGGAGCTTCTATCCACGCGAGTTATGACCTTTCTATTCATTTAGGACACATGCGTCAAACACAAGGCCCGCGGGCCGGGTCTGGCCCTACAGGCCATTTCATGTGGCCCTCGCACCTCTCCTGCAATACCCTTGTCTCTGCCCCTACCTTGTCTCAGCAGTCAACAGAGAGGAGGACAGAACTCCTCCGCCAGATCTTGTGATTCTCCTTGCAGGCACGTAGAGGCTCATCTTTGCCCCCACCCCATTTCCCATACCAGCAGTTAGCAGAAGAGCGAAGGACAGAATTCCTTCTACAGTTCCTGTTCCTCTCTGTGCAGCTGCCACACCCTCTCGTCTCTGCCTCCCCCTCATCTCAGCATTCAGCAGACTCCAGCCCTACTCTGGTCCTCCTCCAGACCCTGCACCTCCAGCTTCTTCCTGGGAGCAACTAAAAATACTGTGTCTTAAAGTCTATGTGATGATCCCATTTTTCACTGAGAAATCAAATAAATCAGTGCATCCTCCACCAGTGTAATAAACCGTCACCAAAATTGCATGTATGGAGGTTTACCTCCTAAATCAGGGGTGTCAAACTCAATTTCATTGCGAGCCGAATCAGCATTATGGGCCGGTTGTATCTGTAAGACTACGGTAGATGTCCAGAGAACCCCACTCCCCCTTAAATCAGAAGTCAAGCGTCACCAAATCCTCCTTAAATCACAGTGCACCTAGTGTACCTGCAGCTAGTTTTCACAACTATATTTGTTTGGTTTATTTAACCACTTGCGCGGTTTATCTTTCGTTTTTTTGTTTACTATTTGTCTTGAACTTCTTTTAAAAAACTATTTGATTTTTTAGGCCTCATGCACACAGGATGTTTAAAAACATAATAATGAGGGGGAGGGGGGTGTGACAGACCTAGCCGGGACAGAGGCTTTTGGAGGGGACTGAATGCAAGCCTCTTGCCTTGCGACCATGGGCCCTGGCATTTGGGGGAACGGTGCTCTTTGTGAGCTGTATGCCTGGGGACCCTTGAGGGGGTGTTACTTTGGATTCAGGTCCATGTCCCCCCAAGACACACAGAATCTGGGGACCCTGGATATGCCATATTAGAGTGACTGATTCATACTGTTGGGACGTTCACACATTCCCTCTAAGGATATGCGAATGCAATCACCTCCAGCCATCTGTCTGTCCTCTGTGCTAATTTGACCCTGCTAAATGTGTGATGTTTATACTTATGATAATGTGTATTGTATAGCACTGAGACCGGAGACGGGATGTCTACCCTGAAAGGTCATATCTATGAGTCACCTTGGCTGACTAAAGGATTTAGTTAATTAGCTCATGTTAATTTATGTTCTGGTTACACCCTCTGTTACTGTATATAAGACTTGATTTTGGTGCTAATAAAGTCTCTCTTGTTGGAACTTACATACACAGCCTGCCTGGTGTTTGTTCTGACCGACCACAAATGGATTTGAATGGCACATAGCTGTAGATTGAATCCTGGAGCACCGGATGATCCAATAGAGCAGAGGAGTGTCGGGAGAGTGGAGCCGAGCGAGCAAAGGGGCTCGTTACATTGGTTGGCAGCGGTGGGATTTGCTCTCCAGTTCCTGGGACACTCCAAACCACCACAGTGAATGACCAGCTATGAGGAGTGTCGGGAGAGTGGAGCAGAGCGAGCAAAGGGGCTCGTTACAGGGGGTATTTCCCTTGGCAACCAGAGGCAGAGCTGCAGGGTTGGTTCTGGAAAACGTAGGGCTTGTCCCAGACAGCACTAATACTGCCCTGGTGGAACAGAGGGGGTCTGCACCATGCTGTGAGAGTGTGTGGGAGTATTCTACTCACCCTATATGTAACCCGATTGGTGACAGGCTGAATCAGCCTTTCAAAGCTGAGTGTATCAGTAGTGCCACCAGAGCTGGAGGGTAAATGTGATGTATCACAGCCTGCTGTGCTTGAAAAGGTGTTGCTGCAAAGTGATGAGTATAATGATAAATGTACTGTATTGGCTAATGAATCCCAGGTTCCTGTGGAGCCTCCTAGAGCAGGTGATGCGGTGCTGTGGGGCACCCATGATGTAAGCACAATGGATTGGGACAGTTATGCCAAACAATTGATAGCCATGCTAGACAAGGCTATGGTATATGACAAGGGCATGGACATAACAATTGCTATGCCAAAGGGAGGGATCACAGAGCGGCCGGTGGCCGAGGGTGCATTGGTGCCCTGCAAAGGTTGGTCCCCTCCAGTCAGAAGGACCGGTTAAGGGCATATGCATGTCACTTTATTTATGATATCAATGGCTATTCATATTTATTTAATCCATATTCAGCACTATATTTGGCTGCTTCTGCTTGGCACACACGCACAATCGCACACGATGATGACCTAAGTCGTCATCATCATGTGCGATTGTGCGTGAGAGCCAGGCCCAAGCAGAAGCAGCCAATCAAATATAGTGCTTAATATGGATTAAATAAATATGCATAGCCATTGATATCATAAATAAAGTGTAATAAAGTGATTTGTGCAACAACAGGTACTACTTTTAAGTAGAAGTAGTACCTGCTGTTGCGCAAATCACTTTATTACACTTTATTTATGATATCTATGGCTATGCATATTTATTTATTCCATATTCAGCACTAAATTTGATTGGCTGCTTGCTTCTCTTTGGCAGTTGGCAGTGGGATGGAATCCAGGCACACAAGCACATGATGATGATGATCTAGATCAGTACCTGCTAGGCTGCAGTGCTAGTCCTTGCTGCTGCCTGGGGGGGCTACCCTTCATCCATTCTTTCTCTCTAGTCTCTCATGACACGTCTCTTCTCCTCCTCACGTCACGTCACAGACCACCCTCCAGGGAAAAGATGATGCCGGTGTTCTGTCAAAAGCTCCAACCTGACGGCTGCGCAGAGCAGGGTAAGCGGAGCATTAGGCTCTGTCTCGCCAGTTACCCTACCCTCTACGTGGACCTAGTCTGGCCAGTCATCAGCTGTCATGGGGGCGCATGCCTGTCGCTCCCCTCCCCAGGCCAAGTAACCATTAGCAAGTGCCGTTCTGGGGCCGCGCTCCAGCAGGCCGGCCATGGTGCCGGGGACTATATTAGTGCGTGAGGCTGCCACGAGAGGTGTGGATTTTTTTTCATGCGTGGGGCAGCTTTTTTGCCACCCCACCTCCCATGGTGCCCATGGCACTTGTCATGGCTGCCATACCGTAGATACGCCACTGCTGACCAGGGTAAAGTCCCTAAAAAGATTGTGTATTTAGATATGAGATGTGTTAAGATGTCCAATACATTGTTGAAAATGCTGGAACTTGTAAGAGTACATTCGCTGTACACTTTGGTGTCCCCACCGCAGTTGGACAAGGTGGTACTGCATAGTACCAATTGGTGGAGCCAGGCAGTCCAAGCTGTGCTGGGTAGCATTTATCACCAGTGAAATTGGTGGGTACAATGCATATTAGAAGTGTGGCAGGTGATCTGGGCAGTGGTTAGTAAATGACGTGGACACTGCCTCACCTACTAGGCCTCATAAGTAGGAAGGGCCCGGAATAGACACGGCAATAGCAGTTGGTGCGGATCTATCATTAAGAAGAAACACTTGTAAGAGCACTATTATTATCTGGGGCTGCATTAAGGAATTTATGTCATTTTATTTTGTTGGATGTTAAAGTTTTTGGTTTTCATTTGTGCATACAGTAGAAGTAGGGTTTAAATTGAGTGCTGCACAAATTTTAAGTTAAGTGTCCACCTGACACCTAAAAAAGGACCCTCCTCCTCTGCAGTGAAGAAGATAGAAGACTAGGGACCCCACATGGACACAGATATGTAAAAGGGGCTTTCAACCTATGTTTTATTATTTAGTTATGGTGTAGCTACACTTTAAAAGTAAATCATCATCTTGAAGAGACATGTATAATAAACAATTTTTTGGTATGTGAAATTGACATATATTACCATGTACTTTGCTTTCATCTGGAATACTTCCATTCTGCAACATATACATGCTGCTATTTCTCTGGTAAAAAAAAAAAAAAAATAGGTGGTGTTTGTATGGTTTCAGGTGAATTATTTTAATTATGTAAATCTTTGTATATTACAGGTATACAATATATAACCTAATATCCAAATACAGCTAAAACATTTCATTTTGTTTTGAATAGCACAGGAAAGGTTAAATATGTCCCAAATAATTCTTCAAAAATATTAATAGTATACAGGTCCGGTCTGAGCATGTAGGCTCTTTACAAAATAATCTAGAGTGGACGACAGGGGACAAAGAGAAGGCAAATTTAATAAATACCTTTTTTAGCTTGTGTATACAAAGGAGCATTAGGGAAGCTCATGTCCATAATGAAGATGGTATTGACACAGCCCCAAATGATTCACAATGGCTCAAAACTGAAAATGTATATGGTCCAGAAATATTTAGAGAGCATAAAGGTGAATAAAGCACCTGGACCAGATGGCATACACCCACAGATTCTTAAAGAATTGAGCTCTGTAATTTCAAAGCAATTGTTTCAATATTTTAGGGACTCTTTATTGACTGGAATAGTACCACTGAATTGGCTTGAGGCCAATGTGGTGCCTATACTTAAAAAGGGATCAAAGTCTTTACCAAGTAACTATAGACCTGTTAGTTTAACGTCTATAGTTGGGAAGATACTGGAAAGTTTAATAAAAGATCACAGAAGAGACTAATAGGGTCTCGTCTGTCACAAATACCCTGCCTGTTACCTATTTAAAAAAAAAAAAAAAAAAAAAAAAAAACTTTACTTCCTCTTTAAGCAACAGACAGCATGGATTCATGTAAGACAGAAGTCAGAGGATTGTCAGACAAATCAGATTTCTTTTTATAAGGTGGTAAAAAAAACTTAGACAAAGGTGTGGCTGTGGATGTAGTATACTTGGATTTTGCAAAAGCGTTTACACAGTTCCCCACACACTGCTAATGTGTAAGGTAAAGTTTTTAGGCCTGGAAAAATCAGTTTGTAAGTGGATAGAAAACTGGCTAAAAAGACCGTATTCAGAGAGTAGTGGTTATCAATTCATACTCTGAATGGTCTAGGGTTGTTAGTGGTGTACCCCAAGGTTCAGTGTTGGGACCCTTACCTTTTAATATATTTATAAATGATACAGGGTCTGGGATTAAAAGTACTATTTTAGTCTTTGCAGATGACACCAAGCCAACCTTACAGGATGTCTCCAACTTACAAGGTGATCTCAATGCACTGTTTAATTGGGTAACTATGTGGCAAATGAGGTTTAGGCCCCTTCCACACGGGGACGGATCTGTTGCAGCAGTCCGCCAGCTCAGCGTGAGATCTCTCCATTGATCTCCGCTGAGCCAGTAGATGCCAGGTCCCTCTCTGCTCACTGAGCGGGGAGGGGCTTGTCGAGCGCCAATGCTTGTCTATGGAGAGATTGGAGGAAAACGGACAGCATGTCCGTTTTCATCAGATCTCACCCGATCCGATCCGCCAGGACGGATGGCGATGTATCGCCATACGTCTGATTTTATCGGATCGGATGTCAGCGGACATGGTCACCGCTGACATCCGACGCTCCATAGACAAGCATGGAGTGCCTGTTCAGGTCCGCCGAAAAAACTAACAGGCGGACCTTAACGGTCTGCCCGTGTGAAAGGGGGTTTAATGGTAATAAATGTAAAGTTATGCAATTGGGGGCTAAGAATATGCATGCATCATACATACTAGGGGGAGTACAACTGGGGGAATCAATGGTGGAGAAGGATCTGGGTGTTCTGGTAGATCATAATAGTAATAATTGCATGCAATGGCAAGCAGTGGTTTCTAAAGCAAGCAAAATTCTCTCTTGTATTAAGAGAGGTATAGACTCCAGAGACATATTTTACCCCTGTAAAAATCATTAGTAAGACCTCATCTGGAATATGCAGTTCAGTTTTGGGCACCAATTCACAAAAAATATATCAGGGAACTGGAGAAAGTGCAGAGAAGGGCAACCAAACTGATAAGAGGCATGGAGAAGCTCAGCTATGAGGAAAGATTAGAGGAACTGGATTTAGTCTCTCTTCAGAAGAGGAGATTGAGGGGAGATATGATCAACATGTATAAATACATAAGTGGTCCATAGTGAACTTGGTGTAGAGGTATTTGTTTTAAGGTCATCACAGAGGACAAGGGGGGTACTCTTTACATCTCTGAATATGGAAAGGTTTCTTCACAGTAGGAGCTGTGAAAATGTAGAGTAGGCTCCCTCAAGAGCTGGTTCTGTCCAGCTCAGTAGATTTCTTTAAAAAAGGCCTGGATTCTTTCCTAAATGTACATAATTAGGGTTGAGCGGACCCGAACTGTAAAGTTCGGGTCCGTACCGAACTTTTGGGTTTTTGGGTCCCGGACCCGAACCCGAACAATTGACTGTATGTTCAGGTCCGGTGTTCGGCAATATGCATGTAAAGTCGCGCTTGTTTCCCGTGCTTAGAACTGTCCCTGCACAAAGTGTCATTTCTGAAGGAAAAAAAGTCATTTAAAACTCACTCGCGGCTATAATGAATTGTCAGCTCCCGGCAATACATAGAAAAGTCATTGATAAAAAAATAAAGTGTGGGGGTTCCCCCAAATTCAATTACCAGGCCCTTCAGGTCTGGTATGGATATTAAGGGGAACCCTGCCGCAAATTTAAAAAAAATGCGTGCGGTTCCCCCAAATATCCATACCAGGCCCATAGACCCGCCCCTTCTCACGTTCCACATCTGGTCCGCTTAGCCTTACACCTACGTCATTGGCTGACCGGACCTGATGGGGAACTTTAGAAGGGGCGGGTATATTCATTTAATACACTGCGGAGGAAGTTCCCCATCAGCTCCGCTCAGGCTCAGCCAAAGACGGCTCATTTTGGACAGCGCTGGACATTGGGATCGCCGCGGGACACTGGATTTTATTGCTAGAAAGTTTTTTTTTATTTTTTCCAAGGTGTCTGTTTCTTTTACATTGTTTTTTTACACTTTCTGTGTACCCCTTACCAATTCACATAGGGGGCGGGATCTGGGGGTCCCCTTGTTAAAGGGGTCTTCCAGATTCCGATAAGCCCCCCGCCCGCAGACCCCCACAACCACCGGGCAAGGGTTGTGGGGATGAGGCCCTTGCCCCCATCAACATCCCCATGTTGAGGGCATGTGGCCTGGTACGGTTCAGGAGGGGGGGCACGCTCTCACCCCCCCCTCTTTTCCTGCGGCCTGCCAGGTTGCGTGCTTGGATAAAGTGTCTGGTATGGATTTTTGGGGGTACTCTAAGCCATTTTTTTTTTTTACATTTGGGGTGGAGTTCCCCTTAAAATCCATACCAGACCTGAAGGGCCTGGTATGGATATTTGGGGGAACCGCACGCATTTTTTTTTTTAATTTGAGGGAGGGTTCCCCTTAATATCCATACCAGACCTGAAGGGCCTGGTAATTGAATTTGGGGGAACCCCCACGCATTTTTTTTATTTTTATGAATGACTTTTCTATGTATTGCCGGGAGCCGACAATTCATTATAGCCGCGAGTGAGTTTTAAATGACTTTTTTTCCCTTCAGAAATTACACTTTGTGCAGGGACAATTCTAAGCACGGGAAACATGCGCGAATAGTCCTCAGAAGTTCAGGTCCCCATTGACTTCAATGGGGTTCGGGGTCAAGTTTGGTCCCAAACTCGAACTTTTTTCCAAAGTTCGGCCGAACCCGTTGAACCCAAACATCCAGGTGTCTGCTCAACTCTATACATAATATAACTGGATACTAATATTTATAGGTAAAGTTGATCCAGGGAATATCCAATTGCCTCTTGGGCATCAGGAAGAAATATTTTTCCCCTGCTGGAGCAAATTGGTTCAGGCTTTGCTGAGGTTCTTTTTGGCCTTCCTCTGGATCAACTGTGGGTATGGAATTGTGTATATAGGATTGTCATTTTTTTTTTCCCCTTTTATTGGTTGAATTAGATGGACTTTTTTTCAACTGGACTAACTATGTAACTATGTCAAGTTTTATTGCTGTGTCCCTGTGGGGGAAAGAATGTCTAAAAAATGTTTTATTGCTGTCTGGGACGTCTTTTTTTGATAGTCACACACCACATATGTTGTGATGGACATGAGATAAAAGTCCTCTACTGGAGTCACAGAAAAATCTAAAAGCTTGACTAAAAATTTACCTCTTCCCCATACTATCCAAAAACTGAACAAAAAAGAAAAAAAAAATTATATCAAGCTGAAGTAGAGTTGATGAGAGAAGGAAACATAATCCCCCTTATTATCAGAGGATTGTCAGATTTTGTCTACTTCCAATCCCTTTTTACCAATACAACTTGCGTAGCCTTGTTAATAAGAAAAACTATAAAGCCCTGGACACACGATCGGATATCCTATGGATTCTAATCCGATGTTTTTTTCCATCGGAAATCCAATGAAACAGTCTTCCATCAGTCTTGCCCACACACCATCAGTTAAAAAAACGACCGTTTCAAACGCGGTGACGTAAAACACTCCGATGAGCCGAGAAAAATTAAGTTCAATGCTTCTAAGCATGCGTCGACTTGATTCTGAGCATGCATGGGTTTTTTATCCAATGGCGTTCCCCACAGACGATATTAATTTGCTATCGTTTTTTTATCCATCGGAAAAATTTTAAACATGTTCTATTTTTTGACACCGATGGAAAAAAGACCGATGGGGCCCATACACGATCGGTTTGTCAGATGAAAAAAATCCATCGGACTGTTTTCATCGGTAAAACCGATCATGTGTACTTAAGAATTAGTCAACTTCAGCTTTGCTTTATGAAAACAACATACTTTGAGAGCTAAGTAACCAGTGCATACAATAATATTGATGATATGTGCAACTTGAGAAGTGTGTAATGCGCAAAAAATATAACAAATTATAATTGTTGCATAATAATAAAAAAATCATATTATCTCACTCTTTGTCCTCGATCTCTTTTATAATTTTTGTTTATATGTTTTGCTTGCTTGCGGCCAAATTTTGTTGACTTGAAAGACTCCAAGCGCTTCTTCATTGTTCTTTGAAATATCTCCTTGGTTTGTGTTTCATCTTCATCTGTCGTAAGTTCGTGCCGACTATAAAGGTGTTTTTGCTGCAGTTAAAAAAAAAATACAATGAAACCAAACTTTCTCACAGATTGTTACCACATACATTGTGTTTCTGTGCTTAGATAAAGCTTTGTGCAAAAGAGCAGTAAGTAAATGAGTAATGGAGGTTTTTTTATAGTTCTTGCAAAACAATGAGAACGTGATCAGCTTAATGTAAATATTTTTATCTATGAAGCTTTTTGTTTCAAAGAGCTTGTTTCAATGTAGAGTTTACTAATATATGTACACATGTAGCCATGCATTTTTTGCTTCATAGCACTAAAAAACTCAGTCAGGTCCGACTTGACTGGAAACAACTGGCTACCGATAAGGCTAACAGAGCTTATTTTAACAGTTTTTAACCACTTGCCTACAGGGCACTTTCAGCCCCTTCCTGCCCAAGCCATTTTTCAGCTTTCAGCGCTGTCACACTTTGAATGACAATTGCGCGGTCATGCAACACTGTACCCAATTTTTTTATATTTTTTTCCCCACAAAGAGAGCTTTCTTTTGGTAGTATTTGATCACCTCTGCGGTTTTTATTTCTTGCGCTATAAACAAAAGAACAAAGACAAGTTTGAAAAAAAATACAATATTTTTTACTTTTTGCTATAATAAATATCCATTTATTTATCTATTTTTGATCAAGGAGAAGGACATGGCTCCCTTTGGGCCCACTTTCCCCACTGGTCCGGGGGGAAAAAAATCTACGTTTATTTTTTTATTTCCTGTGATCTTCGATCAACTCCTTGTAGTCCCCCCAGTTTCGGCCATCGAGCATGTGCCGACCCTAGCTACGCGCTAGGTTTTCCACGACATGCCTGTCGCTCTACGGGTGGCCGGTAAGCCTACGCTTCAGGGCTTGCATCGGACCGCTCAGCTTCGGCTGACCTTACGGCCGAGTCGCAGTAGCGTGGCCGGTGATCTTACGCTCCAGGGCTTGCATCGGACCGCTCAGCTTCAGCTGACCTTATGGCCGAGTCGCAGTAGCCAGTCCTGGAGAGATCAAGTATGTGGTTGTGGCCCCTTTCTTTCCTCTCTCCCTGCCTTCCCTCCTCCCTGGGCTCTGAGCTAAGGTTGCTGGGTGCTGGGGGTCACCTGGGGGGCTCCATCTGGAGCGGGGCTGTGCTGTAGCTGTCGTTTAAAAAATTGTAATTTTGCTTACCTGTGTGTGCGCCTTTCTCCCTCCATGCTGTCGGCGATCATTTTGGGGTGGCCCATGCCTGTTGGCCTCTAGTGACTGTCTGGCTGCCATTTTCTTGTGGTTCGTGCCAATATGTATATATCGCCGCTCAGCGGCCATTTTCTTGTGGTTCGCACCCGCTTTGGACTATCTCGACTGTTCGGCGACCATGTTTCTTATGGTTTATGCCTGTATGTAATTACCGCCGCCCATCTTTTTGTGGCCCGCGGCCGTTTGTTGCCTCTACTGTCGGCTCGGCGGCCATTTTCTTAGGGCCCACATTGTTTTCAATACGGCCGTTTGGCGGCCATTTTGCGAAAGTCTTCGGCCTCTAGGGTGCATTTCACTGGCGCAAATTCACACAGGGAACGCTGATGAGAATCAGACTGACACAGGCAGTGGTGGGATAGCATCACAGGCGGAGCACACGGCAGCGATACCGTTCCAAGGGTGGTGAGTCCTCTGGCAGATCTGCATCTCTGTAGCAGCTAGGAGGGTGGCCTATTGATACCTTGCCTGGAGTGCCTGTGGGTAACAGCGCGTGGGTCAGCATGGCGTCTGAAGCAGACTTTTTTCCCCTGAAACACCTGAGTTGGCAGCTGGTACCCCTCGAGGCTTTGTTGCCAAGGTAGAAGCGGCGCATGGGAACACGGGGGTGGAAATCGCCCCCATCCCCCGCCATCTTATGGGGATAATTCTGATGCAGAACCAGGCCCGGCTGTGGCTCATGGCCCGGATTCTGATGCATCAAAGACTGCAGACCGTGACTGGTCAGACAGTGAGAATGACTCCAAGTCCAGGTCAGCACGCAAAAAGGCTTTGGTATCTGATCTTATCACGGCAATGCGGGATATGCTAAAATGGGAGAATGCTGCTAAAGCAGCAGAGACACCGGTCCCCCATTGGGTTCCGTAAACTGGCCCGCACTGCTAAGGTGTTTCCTTGTGCGTCTTATCTTGATAAGCTCTTGTACAAGGAGTGGGAAGACCCATTGAGGGTTTTTTGCAGCCCCAAAAATTTGGGGGCGGTTCGGGAACCCCTTGAGGAGAGTTGCTGAAAAAAATTGACCTCTCCCCCGATAGTGGACCCCCCTGTGTCCAGACTTAACAAGTTACCACGATTCCAGTGGAAGGGTCTCCTGTCTTCAGGGACACTCGTTACCTATACACAGTGGGGGGCTCAGCGGTACGTCCAGCATTGGCTGGGGTCTTTCTGATGGCTCAAACACTGAGTATGCAAAAAGGCTACTCCAGGGGTTAAAGACATGGGCGACTCCTCCTAACGAGGTAGCTCTGGCCGACCAGTTAGTACAGGGCCTCGAGTCTGTCTGCGAGTCAGGCATGGATACTATTCCCTTGCTGTCTTGAGCCTCCGTTTATGCGGTGGCGTTACGCTGTCTGATCTGGCTATGGTGCTGGTCTGCGGACCAATCTTCCTAGAAGGCCCTGTTGGATCTGCCCTTTTAAGGCGACAGACTTTTGGGGCCTCTCTGGATGACCTCTTAAGATGCCACAGGAGGTAAGAGCACATTGCTTCTGCAATCCAAAAAAAGGTAAGGAGCCACGCCATAGGCTAGGGCCCTCCTTCACTGCGCACAAGCGGTTCTTTTGTCCACCTAGTGCGGCAAGTAAACGACCCCAGGCCGATAAATCGCCTGCTGAGGGACAGAAGCGTCCCTGGGTTTGCAAGCCCAACCTTGCTTGCCTACCGAACAGATTTTTTTCCCTCTTAACCGCCAGCTTCAACCGACTTGTCGGGAAGCCCTACATGGGGCGGTCCAAGACCTGCTGATACGCAGGGTGGGCCTTCCTGTCTTAGTACAGGAATGGGTTCAGGGGTCCTACTCAAATTTGGTCATAGTGCTGAAGAAGGAGGGGGTTTGTCCTGTCTTGGATCTCAGGACCTTCAACTGCTTTGTGAAAGTACAAAGATTCCGGAAAGGAGTTGGCTTGCCCTGTTGCGCTCCCCTCCATCCAGGGGATTTTCCGGCATCCTTGATCATCAAGGACGCATGCTTGCATGTCTCCATATGCACCAGGCATCAGAGATGTCTGCCTTGGCGGACGGGGAAGACCACTACCAATGGTGGCTCTCCCCTTTGGCCTGGCATCGGCACCAAGGGTGTTCACCAAGGTGCTTGCCCCGATTCTGGCCCTACTAAGACAGCGTGGCTTCGCTATCATGGGCAACTTGGATGATCTTCTGAGGGTCACTTCAAACTTAAAGTTAGAAGTGAGCGTTTCTATAAGCTGTCAGACCCTCTGATACTTGGTTGGGTACCGTCCCAACGCCTAGTGTGTCTAGGGTTGATTCTGGACTCCTCAGAGGCGGTACCATAGGCACCATTTCAGACGTGAGTGTTACCAAAGGTAACTCAATCCAGGGATGAAGGCACTTGACCCTGCAGGACAATCGAAATCCGGGTGAGCCACCTAATCAGGACCTCCCTAGTTGGTGGCCGACATCACCGGCATTCTGTCTGGGAAGTTGTTCCTTCCTTTTTACTAGATGGTGGTCACGGTGGACGCCTGTCTTCCCAGTTGCAGAGGAGGCTGAGGAGCTCAGTCAACCTGGGTCGCTGGAATCCAGAGCAATCCCATTGCAGATCATTGGCCTGAAATCTGAGCGATCTGGCTTTGCCTCTCCACATGGTCTCAGAGGCTACAAGGGCGTCCAGTCAGAATCCAGTCGGATAAACACCACAGTTGTGGCGTATGGCAATTAGGGAGGAACAAGCAGCTCTGCTGCAGCATCGGAGGTCGCTCACCTCTTAAGGGGGCTCCCTTACCAGAGGGAAAGCACACCAGTCGTATATCTCCTGGCTTCTCTACTCAATCGGAAGTTATTGAGGTTTGTGGCCAGGTCAAGAGACCCATGGGTAAACACGACAGATGCGTTGATGGCACTGGGGAGTCAGTACCGACTAATCTATGCCTTTCCTCCTCGGAAGCTCCTTCCTCATCTGCTTCGCAGACTGGAGGCAGAGAGGATTACAATGGTCCCAATTGCTCTGAATTGGCCTCGGCGTCCTTGGTACGCCGATCTAGTGCGTCTGGTAGCAGGCGCCTTTTGGCATCTACCGTTAAGGAAGGACCTGCTGTCGCAAGGTCCCATATGCCATCCTGTTTTACAGTCACTGGATTAACGGCATGGCTCGAGAGCCAGGAGCTAAGAGACCGGGGCCTGTCAGACTCAGTGATCTCTACCATGAAGAGTGCTCGAAAATCATCCCACTTGGAAGACCTGTATATCCAATTGAGAGGAAATGAGGTGGCATCCGCGTACTTATTTGGTCCCAGAGTCCTGCTGTTCTTCAGCAGGGAACGGGCCAAAAATTTTACTTTAAGTACAATTAGGGGGCAGGTATCTGCCCTGGCTGTCTTTTTCAACGACCCCTGGTGGCTCACTCTCTAGTGAGAACGTTTGTACAGTGGGTTCGGCAGACGGCCCCTCCGGGCCACCCTCCACTACCTCCGTGGGGCTTGTGTAGCAGACGTCCTTTTGGCGTCTACCACTACGAGAGGACCTGCTGGCGCAGGGTCCCATATGCCATCCTGCTTGCAGTCAATGGCTTTAACGGCATGGCCTCTAAGTGCCTCAGAAACCACCGTTTGAGAACATCAGGGAGATTGCATTGTTGACACTTTCTCAGAAAGTGGTCCTTTTGGTGGCTGTTATGCCAGTAAGACGGGTTTCTGAGTGGGCAGCCTTGTCATGCAAGCCTCCCTATCTGATCTTCCACAAGGATAAGGTGGTGCTGCGTCCGCAGCCTTCTTTTCTTCCTAAGGTCGTGTTTCGACCTTCCATCTCAAGGAAGACATGTACTGTCATCCTTGTGTCCTCATCGGTCGAATCCTAAGGAGATGACGTTGCATTCCTTGGACGTTGTCCAAACTCTGAGAGAATGCTTGTCTGGTAATGCTACGCTCCAGAGTCCAGACTCACTGTTTGTTTCGGTGGCTGGTCCCAAGTAAGGCCCATCTGTCTTGTCGGCCACCATCTCTAGGTGGATCCGACAGATCGTGATCAGGCTTACGCCATGAAGGGTCAGGTGCCTCCCTTTCCCGGCGCATTCGACCAGGGAAAGATATGCCTCTTGGTTTACGTCAGTTAAGACGTTTTTCTGAGCCGGCAGCCTTGTCATGCAAGGCTCCTTATCTGATCTTCCACAAAAATAGGTGGTGCTGCGTCCGCAGCCTTCTTTTCTTCCTAGGGCCTTCGACCTTCCATCTCAAGGAAGACATTGTACTACCATCCTTGTGTCTTCATCCGTCGAATCCTAGGAGACGATGTTGTATTTTTTTGGACGCTGCCCGAGCTCTGAGAGCATCTAGCGTCTATTTCACCAGGTGTGTAAGGCGGCGACCTGCTCGTCCGTTCACACTTTCACTAAACTTTACAAGTTGATGTGTGTGCATCTTCGGATGCTTTCTTCGGCCGCAAGGTATTGCGGCTGTTTAGAGTTGCAACTCCTCTGTTGAGGAGCTCTGTTTTGTTTTGGGGTGAAGTTGTTTTAATGCTGTTCCCACCCCTCGGTTTTTTGAAACTGCTTTGGGACTTCCCACTTGTCAATAGGAAGCTGTGTCAGTCCATGAACGAAAAAGTAAATAGGATTTTTATTTATTTTTCCATAAATTTTTATTGAAATCCAAATCAGATAAATGTTACAATTCGAACATCGTAAATATCACACAAAAGGTTTGCGAACTACAAATGTCGTTCAAATCACATGGTGTACCAGAGAGAAAATCAGAATGCAAAATAATCAGGGAATCATATGAGCATATTTTTTCATTTAGCACATTGGTTATAAACCTGATCATTTCTATATGCTAGTGGACAACAACCCTTCTATATCTGGTACATTGAGACTGTCAGAAAAGAACATAGGGAGGAGGGAAAAAAGAAAGACATTGAGACTAAAGAGATGGAAATAAAAAAAAAAAAAAGTGGGGGCGGGGCAAGGGACGAGGGAAACTGCAGAAACAGAATGGGGGAAAGAAGCTAAAGGAAAGAAGGAGGGGGGGGGACACAGAAAGGTGAGGTCAGCGGGTTATAGATTAGCGGGGCAAAAGTAACAAGTCCTGCCATCTCTGCCCCCCCCCCCCCTGCACTCCACCCTCCATGGCCCAAGTATTGTAAACTGTATACTTAGAGTACTTGTCGGCACCCTATCTAGGAATTGGCATTCTGAAAGTGTTCAGTTGTTTTAAAATGAGTCCAGCATGCCCATGTTGCCGTGAATTTTTGTATCCGCTCTTGGGATATATGTATCAGTTCCTCCATCTCTTCTATCTTGGAGAGCCTGGCGAACAACTCTCTAACAGTTGGAGGGGAGCTAGATCGCCAATGTATCGGAAAGTCTTGCCGCATTCACCATGTGCATAGCTAATGATTTGTAGTACACACTTTTAGACATTGTCGTATGATGCAGTAAATATTGCTCTGGGGTATAATTTAAAAAGGTATACGTGGTAGTAAATAGGATTTTTTACTCATCGTAAAATACTTTTCCCTGAGTTCATGGACTGACACAGCATCCACCCTCCTTTTAAGTTTGTACTGCTTTTTGACAAACTGATCTGCAAGGTGCAGAGAGAGGGATTATACCCAGAGGGTCCGCCCCCTGGGCGGTGCTGTAGAAGGTGTGATGTAACACTTTTTACAAGTTTTTTCTGCCTAGTCACTCCTAAAGATAGGATAATACCCACTTGTCAATAGGAAGCTGTGTCAGTCCATGAACTCAGAGAAAAGGATTTTACGGTGAGTAAAAAATCCTATTTTTCCTCAGTTTAGGCCGATATGTATTCTTCTACATATTTTTGGTAAAAAAAAAAAAAAAAATCTCAAGCGTATATTTATTGGTTTGCGCAAAAGTTATAGCGGCTACACAATAGGGGATAGATTTATAGCATTTTTATTATTTTTATTTTTTTTGCTAGTAATGGCGGCAATCAGAGATTTTTATTGTGACTGCGATATTGCGGCGGACACATCGGACACTTTTGACACATTTTTGGGACCATTCACATGTATACAGCGATCCCTGCTATAAAAATGCATTGATTACTGTATAAATATGACTGGCAGGGAAGGGGTTAACAATAGGGGCGATCAAGGGGTTAAATGTGTTCCCTAGGGAGTGATTCTTACTGTGGGGGTCGGGGACTGACTGGGGGAAGTGACCGATCTGTGTCCCTATGTACAAGGGACACACCATCGGTCTCCTCTCCCTGACAGGACGTGGATCTGTGTGTTTACACACACACACACAGATCCACGGTCCTGCTCAGTTACTGGGCAATCGCGGGTGCCCGGCGGCCATGCATCGGGTCCCCAGTGACGCATCACACTCATGCGCCCCCTAGCGCTCGGGAAGGCGCAATGTCATATGACGTCCGCCTAGAACGAGAGGCTCTTCATCCCGCCGTCATTTGACGGTGGACGGTAGAGTAGTAATACTCAATTTAATCCCAAAGCGTTTTTTTTTTTTAACAAGAAGAAAATGTTTTATTTAGATCTTTACAATACAAGCGATGCAAACACACAATCCTTTACATGAAGGACAATACTCAGTAACTTAGAAAACCACAACAATATTAACCACAGGATGAGTGAGAATAAGGTCCCAGGAACTTCCAACGTTAGATCAGGAGGTAGACATTACAGCATAATATCCCAGGATAACCGATTTGGGGGGGAAGGGAGAGGGGGGAGGGGGGAAAGGGAGGGGGGAGAAGGGAAGGAAGGGGGGGAGGAGAGAGGGGGGAGGGAGGGAGGGACGAGAAGGAACCTGAAGTAAATGGATAAACAACATAAAACAGGTCATCAACTCACAGGAGAACCAACCTATGGATTCAGGGCTGTGGTGCATCCCCAGCCACCCCATCCCATGCGTCCTCCAGGGACCCCTCCCCCCCAGGCATCTATCCACCCCGACCATATTTTATCAAATTTGTTGGGGCAGTTCCGATTAAGGTAGGTAAGTTTGTAGAGTGGTAACACTGAGTTCACAACCGTACGCCACATAGAAACTGTAGGTGGCACCGGGTCTTTCCAATGGAGGAATATCACCTTTCGTGCATAAAAGGTGGCATAGCCCAGAAAAAACCTGGTATACTTGCCCCGGACCGTTGCCCCAAAGATGTTAAGCAGCAATGCCCGAGAATCAGGTCTCAAGTCCAGGGCCGCTATTCCATTGAGACTGTCCACTACCCCCGTCCAGTAATCCACCAGACGTGGGCAGGTCCAGATCATGTGTAGGAAGGAGGCAGCCTGCAGGTCACACCGAGGACAATTCACCGGGGTCTCCGGGTTCACAAGGGTCAGTCGTTTTGGAGTGAAGTAGGCCCTGTGGAGGAACTTAACCTGCAAAAATCGGTCTTTGGCCGAGATCATGTTCGTCACAAAGGAGGATAGGGTAGACTCCCATTCCTCCTCCGTCAGGTCAAGGATGTCCCCCCTCCATTTAATCATAGCTTTCTCAAGCTTTCCTTTGGGGCTTACGGACAAACAGAAGTACAGGGAGGATAGGGGTTTATCTATGACCCTGGCAGTAAGAAGTCTCTCCACAGAGTCCGATCCGAGGGCAATAGAAGGTGGGAATTGCTTATTGTACGCATGGCGTAGTTGGTAATAACGAAACAACATCCAGCCCGGCAACTGATAGGCATCTCTGAGGTCGGGGAACGAGCGCAATTTACCGCCGGCAACTATGTGTTTAAGGTTCACTATCCCTTTCTTTGCCCACACCTGGGGGTCCGGGACCGTGTTCAAGTGTGGAAGGGTGGGATTACCCCATAGGGGGAGATGGGGGGAGTATGTAACAAGGGAGCTATTACGTGCGCTAACCCTACGCCACACTGATATCGTCGTACGCATAGGCTCCGTAAGACCGGGGTGAGCTTTCGGACCCCTGAACACCAAGTTGCTGAGGGAGGAGTATGAACCCATAATCGCCGCTTCAAGGGTCACCGCAGGGTTGTCTTTAGGCTGAGAGAACCACCACCTGACTGTGACCAAAACCGCCCCCCAAAAATACACCTGGAAATCCGGTAGGGACAAGCCACCTCGCGCAATGGGGAGCTGTAAGGTGGAGATGGCCAACCGTGGAGGTCTGCCATTCCACACAAAGGAGGATATGATACCATTTAATGTGGCGAAAAATGGGGCCGGGGGGGGGATCAATGGGGAATTACGAAAAAAGTATAGGAATTTAGGAAGGTAGACCATTTTCACCAGATTGACCCTACCCACCGGTGAAAGAGGGAGGGATCTCCAGGCCGCGCATCTCCTCGAGAAGGTCTTCAGCAGTGGCATGAGATTCAAGTCTATGTAGGAGGACAGGGGCGCTCTAATCAGTATCCCAAGATATTTGAATTCCAACGTCCAGTTTAAGGGGGTACCCGTGGGGGGGCGGGGTCCCGACAGATGGAGTGAAAAAAGGAGTGACTTTCCCCAGTTTACCTTAATTCCAGAAAACGAGCCAAACACATCCACAATGTGGAGAGCCGGTGGGAGGGAAGAAACGTCCTTAAGGAACAGGAGGGTATCGTCAGCATATAGGGATATTTTGTCCGTGACCACCCCCACAGGGATGCCCTCAACCAGGGGAGCTGTCCTAATACGTGCCACCATGGGTTCCATGGCCAACGCAAACAAGCCAGGGGAGAGTGGGCAGCCCTGCCTAGTGCCCCGGGACAGGGGGAATGGAGACGAAAGCGAGTTGTTCGTGCGAATACGAGCCATGGGGTCGCGGTAAAGCAGTTGGACCCATTTAACAAATTGGGGGCCAAACCCGAATTTACGCAGGATGGCCCAGAGGTAGCGCCACTCCGAGTCAAACGCTTTCTCGGCATCTAGAGAGGCCACCACCCCCGGGCCGCCCCCGTCCGCCCTGGCAAGATGTGTGAGGAGCCGTCGTATATTAATATCAGTTCCCCGCCCCGGCATAAACCCAGATTGATCAGCGTGCACCAATGCAGTGATCACAACATTCAGGCGTCCGGCTAATACCTTGGCCAATATCTTGGCATCGACATTTAGGAGAGATATCGGCCGGTACGAGGAGCACTGGTCAGGGGCCTTGCCTGGTTTGAGAATGACTACTATAACTGCTTCGGCCATGGTCTGGGGGAGACAATCCCCCTCCGCAGCCTTTTGTAGCACAAGTTTAAATGCGGGAAGCAGCTCCTCCACATACGTCTTAAAGAGTTCGGCAGGGATGCCATCCGGGCCCGGCGTCTTACCTCCCTGTAGGGAGGACACCGCCCGCCGAATCTCGTCTAGCGTGATAGGGGAGTCTAATGCATCTCTGCAGGCGGACGTCAAGCAGGGCAGCTCCGTCTCCTCCAGATATGCCGTGAGCTCCTCGTCCGTGCATGTCAGCCGGGAGCTGTACAGCTCCTGGTAGAAGGATGCAAAGCGGCCGTTGATGGCGGCAGGATCGGTCAGCAGCGACCCATCCGAGTCAGCTATTGCCGATATGGTCACAGGTGAAGAGCTCTCCCTTGACAGCCACGCCAGCATGCTACCCGTTTTCTCCCCATGTTCGAATATGCGTTGGGATTGGTGCAGAAATTTAGTTTTGGTAGCGGATGTGCGGAGCAGAAGCACATCCCTCAGTGCGGCCTGAAAGTCAGAGTATACCCCAGAGTCCCTGGTAGCAGTGTATTCTGTCTCAAGTGTAGTCACCCTTGTCTCAGCCCGCTTTATATCCTCCCTCATGTCCCTGCGAGTCCTCCGGATATGCGTCTGCAGGCTGCCCCTAGAGAAGGCCTTGAATGCATCCCAAGACACGGTAAGGGGCACAGTAGGGTCCAGGTCTCGCCAGGATTGTATCACCTCAGAACGATATGGTTCAGAGATCCTGGAGTCGGACAGCCAAAATCTGGACAATCTCCACAATCCCTCCCCCGGAGCCGCGGACACACCCAGCCTCAATTGCAGAGGAGCATGATCCGAGACGCCCCGAGGAAGGATGGAGACACCCCTGACCCTAGGGAGGACAGACCCCCCCCACATAGGCCAGATCTATGCGCGAGAATGTTTTATGTGAGGCCGAGTGACATGTGTAGGCCCGCTGATCAGGGTAGCGCCACCGCCACACATCAGTCAAATTGGAGGCCTCTGCCCAGGAGGACAGGTCCGAAACTGGGCCCACCACACCGGAAAGTCTGTCCAACCCAGGGTCCGGGACCAGGTTAAAATCTCCCATGATCACCACATTATCCGTACCAAACACAACAATCTTAGAAACTAGCTGGTTGAGTATTCTCATGGAGGCCGGGGGGGGGCAGGTAAAGACCCACCACCACCAGCTCCACCCTATCTATCACAGCATGCATTATGACATATCTCCCATCCGGGTTCAGCTCCAGCGCCAGCAACCTAAAAGGCAGGGATTTGTGAACTAGAATGCTAACTCCCCGGGAGTAGTTGGTATGAGTGGAGTGGTAGAGGTGTCCCACCCAGGAACGCTTCAGGCTTAAAAGTTTGCTGCCAGTTAAATGCGTCTCTTGAAGGATACATATCTGGGGGCGGTGAGCATTAAGGAACTGAAACACCAGTGACCTCTTTATAGAGGAGTTGAGACCCCTAGTGTTCCACGAAACTATGGTGCACTCAGCCATAGTCACCCTGTGGTACTAGATAGAGCTGGAACAAGACTACCGGACCCGGACCATTACATAAATCAAAACATACCGACCCACACATCCTAAGTCACACTGTAAAACGTCGCTTGTAAAAATATAAGAAAATAACAAAAAAACATAACCAAACAGTCCCAACCATCCCCCCCCACCCCGCCACCCCCAACTATGGGGAGGCTTAGGATCCCAACTGGAAACAAAGGCGAACACGCCTGCAATGGGGAAACGTGTGTGGAACGGCATCCACAGTCCAGCGGTTAGACGACACACACGCAGTCCCCCGCCGGGGACCGGAGCAGATAGAAAAAAATAAATGTGGGTGCAGTCTCCCGGCTATGCCGGGGGTACAAACTTAAGCGCTGTCGGAGTACGTGCTGACAAACTCGAGGGCCTGGGCCTCAGGACGTGGAGAAGGGGGGGAGGAAGGGGCAGAAACAGGACAAGTTTCGGACAATCCTCCAACAGTGAGGCTGCAGCTAAAAGTTCAAGTCACAGCCTCCCGGCCCCGGGGGCCATGGATTGGAGTACAGTAGCACATATGGCCCGTCAGGACCCAGGAAGAAGACCCAGGCCAGTGTGTAGAAAAAAGAAAGGGATACAAAAATAGAAAATAACAAGGCACGTGAGAAAAGACATCAGTTGAAACAGTCCACATCAGTAGGCAATCAGCAGGAATACTCATCCTCACGGGAGTGTGTCGATCCACATGGAGGCCTCCTCTGGGGACACGAAGAACCAAAGAGACTCACCATCTTCCACCCTCAGCCTGGCCGGGAACAACATACTGTACTTGATGTGTTTGGAGCGAAGCCGAGCTCTCACAGCATCAAAGGATTTACGCTGTTTCTGGGTTTCCAGCGAATAGTCCGGAAAAATTAGAAGCTTGGCATTGTCGAAGCGTAATTCACCTTGAGCCCTGGCCTCCATCACCGTATCTCTGTCCCGGAAGTGGAGAAGTTTAAGGATAAAAGTGCGGGGCGGTGCTCCCTGGGGCCCCCTGGTGGCGGGTATGCGATGAGCCCTCTCCACAGTAAAAAACGGAGAGAAGCGTGCTGAAGGGAGTATTTGTTGTAATAAGCGTTCAGCAAAGGCCGTGGGGTCAGCACCCTCAGCCCCCTCGGGGAGTCCCAGAACACGCAAATTATTTCTTCTGTTGCGATTCTCTGCGTCTTCTGCGCGGGACTCCAGCACCTTGACCCTGGCCTTAAGTGAGTGAATGTCAGCCCCATGGTCGCGTACCGTGTCTTCGGTCTGGGAGACCCTGTGCTCCACCTCAGTCATTCTACCACGAAAAGCGTCAAAGTCTTTTCTAATAAACTCCACATTTGCCTGTATATGGTCCACCTTACCAGTCAGGGTAGTTATGGCATGCAGGACCGCTTTAAAATTGGCCGCCGTGGCAGGCAGCCGGTCGGGGTCTTCAGCCTGGTTTTCCATCGGGGCACAGGCTTTTGGTGAGGCCGTGGCTGCGGCCTTGTCCGCAGCGTCTAACTTAGCGGCTTTCTTTTTGGAGGAGGATGGCAGGAGGGGTTTTATGCCCAACAGCAAACAAAAAAAAAAAAAAGGGAAAAAAATGAAAAAAAAGAGGGTCTTACTGCGCCGGCCCTGCGGATGTCCGGGCCGGAATTCCAGGCGAGTCCCCGGCTTCGGCCTAGTCAACAACGCCCGATCTGCAACCTTTCCTGGAGTCACAGCCGGCCATCCCCACTTCACCAGCGTCCGGATAGGGTCCCAAGGCTGGGGAGATGCAGGAGAGAAGGATCTGAGGCGTTGTACCGCGCCGGCCCCGCGGAGCTTCGGGCCGGGATTCTAGGCGAGTCCCCGGCTTGGGCCTAGTCCGCGACGTCCGGCCGCGGCCTTTCCTGGGGTCACTGCTGGCCAATCTCACCCCGAGCTGTCCAGGGCAGGGTCCCAGGGCTAGGGGGACACAGGAGGAGGAATCTGGGAGGGTCTGCACCCTATAAAAGGACTTATATAGCGCCGGTCCTGGGGAGCTCAGACAAGCACGTCTGCTCCCAGCGCCATCCCGGACACGCCCCCAATCCCAAAGCGTTTGCTGACGTCAGACACTATGAGAGGTGATTATGTCACTATTGTGACAATACTTGACAATACTTGGGCCTAGGAGCTGTTACTAGTAGGGATGAGCTTTCTGTTTGGGTCGAACACGACTTCGACTCGAACATTGGCTGTTCACCCATTCGTCGAAATTCGAACATTATGGGCCGTTCGCACCAAATTTGAGCCCATAATGCACTGCGACATCGCAGTGCATTGCTGTCTGATGATTGGCCAAGCATGCACTATGACCCGCATGCTTTGGCCAATCACAGCGCCGTCAGCAAAGAGAGCCATAATTGGCCAAAGGCATGGTGCCTTTGACCAATTATGGTTTAGGGGGTTAAGTCCACGCCCCACACTATATAAGGCCGCCTGCACGTCGACCGTGTGTAGTGTGTTGGTGGCATTGAGAGAGAGAGCATGTCATTTCATTTCGTTTGAGCAGGCAGGTGATTCAGTTAGCTGCAGTGTATTTAGTATATATATATATATATATATATATATATATATATATATATATATATATATATATATACACATCCAGGCTTTGTGTGTATGTATGTATGTATGTATGTATGTATGTATGTATGTATGTGTATATATATATATATATATATATATATATATATATATATACACACACATATATATACACATACACTGTGACAGGGGTCACTTGGGGCACAGGGTGAATGAGAACCCCACCATGATCTGTGATAGCCATATTCAATACTGTATATACAGGATAGATATGGTGTGTATATTGGGTGTTGGCTGTTGTGTAATATTTGCTGTGATGGGGTGTGATTGCATTCTATTGTCTATTGTGGCTTGTGGTAATTAAGTCTGCTAGTGTGGTGATGTGGATTGGAGCTTGGTAGACCATCTGGCTGCCTATTATGGGATGTTTAAGTGTCTTTCTGTGAGGAGGGGGGGGGAAATCACCCCTCCTGCTAAGACTGTTTACTGAAAGAGAAGTTTGAACACACCTGACCTGTATGACCATTGTCATTGGACAGTTTAACCCGCCCTGTTCCCCAAGGATGGGAGGGAAGGGTTTTGAAGAGAAATGTGTTACCATGTGCTTGTAATAAAGTCATTCCCTGTTTTGGAACTTCAACAGAGTGTTTGTCTTGTATCTGGGGGAGAATTATTCCTATGATTCTGGGTCGCCTGAATGTGGAGTGTCGCAAGTGGATTTGTGTTCGGAGAGGGAATATCGTAAATGGCGTTAACCCCTTTCATATATATATATATATATATATATATATATATATATATATATATTGTGAGGGGGTTAGCTCGGCAGCGGGTGTGTGTGACCCCCGGGATGGGCTCCCCACCCAAAAACAGGCCCAGCAGACGGAGGTTGTGGTTTTCAAAATCAAAAAGGTGCGGTTTATTTTCTATTTACAGTGACAAAAACACAGCAAGGCAAAAAAAAACATAAACAAAATAAATCCTGGTCAACTTGACCTCTGACTAAACATACAGGTTTCCTAACTAACAACTGGGATCAGCCTAGTGCTGTCCTAGTCCCTAAGTCCCTGGTTTTAAATGTCCAAGCAAATATATAGCCACACAGGCTTTCTCTCACCGCACAGGGGTTCACTCTCCCTAGACAGTCCACACAGGTCTGCTTCCAGGCATGAGCTAACATCTAATGAATCTGGGAGTTTCTTATAGAGGCCTAAATGAGCTGACAAGGTTCAGCTGGTCTCATCAACTCCCTGTCTGCACGACGCCCAGCCCTCTCCCTAGAGGTATGAGTCATCCATGAGCCCACTAGTCTCAGCTGGGCTTATACAACTCTCCACCTAGCTGTATAAGTCGGCGTAAAGCCTGAATCTGGGCGAAATATATCTACCCCCCTGGATGCAACCAGGTGACTTTACCTTCCTGCTGTCACATACCCCCCCCTCTTGTTTTAACCTCGGGGTTGGAACACCAGCAATCAGGCATTCATGTACTCGAGACAAAGCATCCACATTCCCCATTTGAACGCCAGGGCGATGCTTTACTGTGAAGTTGAATTCCTGGAGGGCCAGGAACCACCTATTCACTCTTCTATTTGTTTCCTTGTTTTGAGCCATCCACTTTAACGGAGCGTGATCCGTAACCATGTCAAAGTGCCTACCTAGCAGGTAGTACCGAAGGGAATCTAGAGCCCACTTCACCGCTAAACACTCCTTTTCAACGGTGGCGTAATTTACCTCATGGGACTTCAACTTCCTGCTGAGGTAAACGACTGGGTGCTCTTCCCCGTTCCAGACCTGGGACAATACTGCTCCTAACCCCACATCTGACGCATCACTTTGTACGACAAAGTCTCTAGAGAAGTCGGGTGAGTACAACACTGGCTGGCTACATAAGGCTTGTTTCAAGAATTGGAATGCTGCCTCAGCCTCGGGGGTCCATTTAATCATGACCGACCCTTTCCCCTTCGTCAGGTTGGTTAGGGGCACAGCCTTAGAAGCAAAGTGGGGAATGAATCGCCGATAATACCCAGCGATTCCCAGAAAGGCTCGTACCTGCTTCTTGCTGTTGGGACGTGGCCAACTCTGGATGGCCTCGACTTTGTTGAGTTGGGGTTTTATTACTCCCCTCCCAATGGTGTACCCAAGATATTTGGCCTCCTCCTGCCCAATGGTACACTTCTTGGGGTTAGCCGTAAACCCTGCTTCCCGAACAGAGTCCAGGACTGCTTGCACTTTTGGCAGATGTGAGGCCCAATCTGTGCTATGGACAATTATGTCATCCAGGTAAGCCGCAGCATACTTCCGATGGGGCCTCAGCATCTGGTCCATTTTCCGCTGGAATGTGGCCGGCGCATTCTGTAACCCGAACGGCATTCTTTTATATTGGAACGCCCCGTCTGGGGTTACAAATGCGGTTTTCTCTTTGGCCGACTTGGCCAGGGGGATTTGCCAATACCCTTTTGTGAGGTCAAGAGTCGTCATGTATCGGGCTGTTCCCAGCCGGTCGATCAACTCATCTATACGTGGCATGGGGTAGGTGTCAAATTTTGTAACTTTGTTCAACTGACGAAAATCGTTACAAAATCGCCAGCTCCCATCCGGTTTAGGCACCAACACAATGGGACAAGACCAATCACTTTGGGACTCCTCTATCACCCCTAAGTTCAGCATTTTCTGTACTTCCTCCCGTATTGCCTCCCGTCGGGCCTCTGGGATCCGATAGGGTTTTAACTTCACCCTTTCACCGGGCGGGGTAATAATGTCATGCTCTACCCCAGATGTTTGTCCCGGCAGCTCAGAGAATACCTCCTTGTTGCGAAGCACAAACTCCTTAACCTCCTGTTGTTGGGGTTGTGACAAGGTGGCTGCGATTCCAACCTCAGGAATCACGCAACCAGTTTGAGCTGGTGACCAAGTGTCTGCGACTAGGGACTCTCTATCCCTCCAGGCTTTCAACAGATTAACGTGATAGATCTGTTCGGGCTTTCGCCTTCCTGGTTGTCTGACCTTGTAATTCACTTCGCTCACTTTTTCCATTATCTCGTAGGGGCCTTGCCATTTGGCAAGGAATTTACTTTCAACCGTAGGGACAAGTACCAATATCCTATCCCCCGGGGAAAAGGTACGGGTCTTGGCTCCACGGTTGTACACTCTCTGCTGTGCCAACTGCGCTTGGGCCAAATGTTCCTTCACGATGGGCATTACCTGTGCAATTCGATCTTGCATCAGGGCAACATGCTCAATCACACTCCTGTGGGGAGAACTCTCACTTTCCCAAGTTTCCTTGGCAATATCCAACAGCCCTCTTGGGTGTCTCCCATACAGTAACTCAAAGGGGGAGAATCCCGTAGAGGATTGGGGCACCTCCCTAATAGCAAACATCAAATAAGGAAGTAGACAGTCCCAATCCCTTCCATCTCTATCCACCACTTTCTTCAACATTTGTTTTAGGGTTTTGTTGAATCTTTCAACCAGCCCATCGGTTTGGGGGTGATACACAGATGTACGCAATTGCGTCACTTTGAACAATTTACACAGCTCTTTCATAACCCGGGACATAAAGGGTGTACCTTGGTCCGTAAGCAGTTCTTTACAAATACCCACCCGGCTAAAAACAAGAGATAGCTCTTTGGCTATGGTTTTGGCCGAGGTATTTCTGAGAGGGATCGCTTCTGGATAACGGGTGGCATAGTCCATTATAACCAATATGTACTGGTGCCCCCTAGCGGACTTGATTATAGGACCTACCAAATCCATTGCGATTCTCTCAAACGGGACCTCAATGATGGGTAGAGGGACCAGCGGGCTACGGAAATGTGGCATCGGGGCCGACCTCTGACACACAGGGCAGGAGGAACAATAATTTTCTATGTCCTTCATCACCCCAGGCCAATAGAATCTCTGTAATACCCTCTCTCGGGGGTTTTCTCTGTCCCCAGATGACCTCCAAGAATGTGCCCATGGGCCAACTCCAACACCAACTTCCTGTAAGGTTTGGGCACCACAAGCTGCTCAACGGTTTCTTCTGCCCTTTTTGCCACCCGATACAGTAGGTCCTTCTCTACGCTGAAGTATGGGTAAGTGCCGGTATTATCTGGGTTCACTAACTCGCCATCTATTTTCACTACGTTTTCCCGTGCCTTTATTAGGGCGGGGTCTTTCAACTGTTCTGTGGCAAAGTTTTCCCTGTGAACCTCAAGATCAGAAAACTCCACAGACGGTAGGTTTTCGTCTGAGGAGGTGGGCTCCTCTCCAGTTTCTTGAGTCTCCCCTGCCAATACTGACAAGGGAAATTCCGGAGAGTCCTCACCACTCTCAGGGGAGTTCTGGCTATCACATTCCTGGTACATAGGGGCACCAGTGGGGGGCTCAGGATCATCCCACAGTTCCCAGAACTTCGGAAAATCCCTTCCCACAATGGCGTCATGCGGTAACTGAGATACTAAGCCCACTGGATGAGAGAGGGTACCTCTGGGGGTCTCGAAACACACTGTAGTCACTGGATACTCTCGGGTGTCCCCATGCACACAAATAACGGCTACCTTGCTATTCCCAGAGACCTCTGTTTTAACTAACTCAGCCTTTATCAGGGTCACAAGGCTACCTGAATCCAGCAATACCACAACATTTCTACCATTAATACACATTTTGCATAAATGTTTCTCAGTTCCCCGAATGGCAGTGCATGCGACTGTCGCACACAGCGACTGACGTCTGCCCGTCAGAAAGTCACACTGCATGGGTTCCTCCACAACCGGGCAATTTGCTGCAATATGTCCCGCTTGCCGGCAGCGGTAGCAAACGATCCTTCTTGCGGCCTCTTGAGCCGCTGATTTCCCAGGCTGTTCTCGCCAAACTTGGGGTAGAGCTCCCACCCTCTCACTCTCTCCACCCTCACCCCTTGGAATCCTCTTATCCGCCCCTGGGGATGGTCTGGTCTTAGGGTGGAAAGTCCGAGTGTCTCTGGAAGAGGCCGTCAGGTTCTCTGTAGCCAAGTATTTCTCCACACGATCCACAAGACCATCGGCCGTCTCTGGGTCTCCATGGCTTACCCACTTTTGGATGGCAGTAGGAAGAGCTCTCAAAAACCGATCCATTACAACACGTTCCACAATCTTTGGTGCGGACAAAGTCTCTGGCTGTAGCCACTTTCTGCTCAGGTGAATGAGATCATACATTTGAGACCTGGGGGGTTTTCCAAGCTGGAAAGTCCAGTTATGCACACGCTGAGCCCGGACAGCCAGGGTGACACCCAGCCTTGCCAATATTTCAGCTTTTAGCATCACATAGTCTTTTGCTTGGTTAGGCTCTAGGTCATAGTAAGCTTTCTGCGATTCACCAGTTAACAGAGGAGCCACTAGTCCAGCCCACTGCTCCTCAGGCCACTTTTCTCTTTCAGCGGTCCTTTCAAATGTGGTCAAAAATACCTCTGGATCATCCTCTCCAGTCATTTTTGTCAATAAACGACTCACCCCAAAGGACGCGGTATTAGTGGGACGGCTTTCCTCACTGGTCTGCGGACGTTGCTGCATTACTGCTTCCATCTGTTGTTGTAGTCTCTGCTCTTGCTTCTGCAACAGGTCTATGAAGCGGGCCTCAGATTGCTGTTGGGCTTGTTGCTGAGCCTCCAGACTCTGTTGTAAAGTTGCAAGGCTCTGTTGATGAGCTTGCTGCTGGGCTGCAAGGCTCCTTTGCAAACCTGCATTTGTCTGCTGTTGATTGGCATTTGCTAGAGCCAGCTGTTTCAGTATCTCCTCCATGCTGGCTTAAAAAAAACTGCCACTGGTTCTCCACCAACTGTGAGGGGGTTAGCTCGGCAGCGGGTGTGTGTGACCCCCGGGATGGGCTCCCCACCCAAAAACAGGCCCAGCAGACGGAGGTTGTGGTTTTCAAAATCAAAAAGGTGCGGTTTATTTTCTATTTACAGTGACAAAAACACAGCAAGGCAAAAAAAAACATAAACAAAATAAATCCTGGTCAACTTGACCTCTGACTAAACATACAGGTTTCCTAACTAACAACTGGGATCAGCCTAGTGCTGTCCTAGTCCCTAAGTCCCTGGTTTTAAATGTCCAAGCAAATATATAGCCACACAGGCTTTCTCTCACCGCACAGGGGTTCACTCTCCCTAGACAGTCCACACAGGTCTGCTTCCAGGCATGAGCTAACATCTAATGAATCTGGGAGTTTCTTATAGAGGCCTAAATGAGCTGACAAGGTTCAGCTGGTCTCATCAACTCCCTGTCTGCACGACGCCCAGCCCTCTCCCTAGAGGTATGAGTCATCCATGAGCCCACTAGTCTCAGCTGGGCTTATACAACTCTCCACCTAGCTGTATAAGTCGGCGTAAAGCCTGAATCTGGGCGAAATATATCTACCCCCCTGGATGCAACCAGGTGACTTTACCTTCCTGCTGTCACATAATATATATATATATATATATATATATATATATACACACACACATACACATATACATACACTCTCTATCTAGTATCTCACTGCAGACCGTTCCTGGTGTACTGTTTCTAATATACTTCAGGCAGGTGATTCAGTTAGTTGCAGTGTATTTAGTATATATATATATATATATATATATATATATACACACATCCAGGCTTTGTATATATACACATATACACTGTATCCAGTTTAGCTAGATCTCACTGCAGACTGTTCCTGGTGTACTGTTTCTAATATACTTCAGGCAGGCAGGTGATTCAGTTAGCTGCAGTGTATTTCGTATATATATATATATATATATATATATATATATATATATATATACACACACACACACATACACACATATACACACACACACACACACACACATATACATACATATACACACACACACACACACACCTATACATACACATACACACTTTTTTTTTTTGTAAGGGGCCCAGATGGCAACCCCCCTTTTTTAATGTATTTTTTTATTTTTTGTAAGGGGCCCAGAAGCCCAGAGGTCCCCAGGGGCCTGAATGGCAATCCCATACTTTTTTTTGTAAGGGGCCCAGGGGCCCTGAGGTCCCCAGGGCCCCGGATGGCAACCCCCTTTTTTTTTTTTTATACATTTTTTTTATTTATTTTATTCTTTTTTTATTTGTTTTATTTTTATTTTTTGTAAGGGGCCCAGAGGTCCCCAAGGGCCCGGATGGCAACCTCCCGACCTCAATAATTTGCAGCGGCAGCACCCCCCCGCTTCTCAATTCGAGGCACCCCCCGTTTCTCAATTTGCAACGGCAGCACCCCCCCTTGTTCTCAGGGGGGCCCATGCCTGAAGCTGTGTAAGGGGCCCCAAAATTCCTGATGGCGGCCCTGTAATATATATATATATATATATATATATATATATATATATATATATATATATATATATATATATATACATATACACACACACGCGCATACATATACATATATACATATACATACACACACACACACACACACACACATATATACATATACACATACATATACACACACATCCCGGCTTGTGTATAATATATATATATATATATATATATATATATATATATATATATATATATATATATATACACTGTATCCTGTGTAGCTAGATCTGACTGCAGGCCATTCCTGGTGTACGTATTCAAAGACACTTTCAGGCAGGCAGGCCAGGCAGGCGATTCAGTGATTTGCAGTGCATAAAATATATATATACACTGTCTCCTACATATATATCCACTGCATTCTAGTCTAGCCAAGACTATACCTGACTGCAGGCCATTCCTATTGTACTTTTTCTAGTAAACTTCAGGCAGCGTTTTGCTAATCTAATTTTACAGTATGTCTGGAAGGCCACCAAGGAGAGGCAGACGCTCACAGGCCACTAAAAGAGGGCAAGCAGGTTCTGTGTCTACAGCCAACAGTGCTGGTCGTGGGGCACGCTTGTCCTTTTTTTCGGCAGCTGGCCGTGTTGAGCCACAACATGCAGAAGAGTTGGTAGAGTGGATCACAAAGCCGTTCTCATCCTCCTCACCCTCTGTCACCCAGGCTCAGAGTACTTTGGCTGCCAATGCAGCTGCCAAAGCAGCCTATTCCATTGGCTCAATGTCATCAGTCACTCCTTCCCTAGCCCCACCATCATGTCCTGAGGAGTCCCCCGAACTGTTCGACCACAGTGTCGGGTACATGCTGCAGGAGGATGCACAGCGTTTTGAAGCCTCAGATGAAGGCAGTAACATGAGCCCAGAGAGAGGGGGTGCCCAAGAAGGACAAGAAACTGGCAGTCATGTTCCCCCAGCTGCAGCATACTGCCAGGTTTGCTCCAGTGGCGAGGAGGGAGGGGATGATGAGGTCACTGACTCTACGTGGGTGCCTGATAGAAGAGAGGAGGAGGAGGCACATCTCCAATGAGGCAGGATGCCCTCCAGGGGCCAGCTTAAGGGCAGCCAACCGACTGCATCACACCACATTGCTCCACATGTGCAGGGCGCTGCTGACTCATTTTCAAAAGTTCTTTGGTGTGGGCCTTTTTTGAGAAGTGTGCAGCAGATCGCACCGTTGCGGTTTGCAACATATGTCTGAAGCGCATCAAGCGTGGCCAAAAACAGCAGCCGCTTGGGCACCACATGCTTGACCAGACATATGTCGAGCTCCCATGCAGTCCGTTGGCAACAGTACTTAAAAGTCCCACACCAAAGAACAAGGCGGACCTCTCCTTGCTCCTCATCAGCTGGGATCTCCAACCCCACTATACCTTCAGTCCTCTCAAAGACCTGCACTGAGAGGAATGAAGGTGTAGAATTAGGTGTCCCAAGCACTTGTGGGCAATCTGCTAGTGGTACACCTAAATCTGATTGTAGCAGGCAAATTTCCCTACCCTAGTTGCTAAACCGTCAAAAGAAATTCTGTCCCAGCCATCCACATGCTCAGCGGCTGAATGCTAGTTTGGCTAAATTGCTAGCACTCCAACTGCTGCCTTTTTAGCTGGTAGACTCTGCCCCCCTCGAGAATTTGTGGAATGTGCGGTACCTCAGTGGCAGGTTCCCAAACGCCATTTTTTCTCTCGGAACACCATTCCGGCTCTCTACCAGCATGTGGAAGGCAATGTCTTGGCCTCGTTGGACAGGGCAGTCAGCGGTAAGGTGCATATTACCGCTGACTCATGGTCCAGCAGGCATGGACAGGGACGTTACCTTTCTTTCACGGCGCACTGGCGGGCAGCTGGGAAGGATGCACGACAGGGTGCAGTAATGTTGGAGCTTGTTCCTCCACCACGCCTCCAAAATGCTGGTAGTGGTGATTCTGCCACACCTCTCTCTCCTCCACCCGCTTCTCTTCTTCTTCCTCTATGGCCTCTTCCTGTGCAGATTTGTCCTCGGAACCAGCAGTGCTCCATAAGCGTTCTAGGGGCTACGCAAGCACTCAGGCAAAAAGATGCCATGCAGTGCTTGAGTTGGTCTGCTTAGGGGACAGTAGACACACTGGGGCAGAGATTCTGTCAGCCTTGCAGGGGCAGGCTCAGAGGTGGTTGACGCCACGTCAGCTTCAGCCAGGAATGGTGGTTTGCGATAATGGCACCAACTTCCTCTCCGCTCTCCGACAGGGACACTTGACCCATGTTCCCTGTTTGGCTCACGTCCTTAATTTGGTGGTGCAGAAGTTTTTGTGCAGGTACCCGGGCTTACAGGACCTCCTGAGGCAGGCCCGGAAAGTCTGGGCATTTCCACCGGTCATATAATGCCAGTGCTCGGCTGACTGACCTTCAAAAGGAATGCAACCTGCCCAAGAACTGCCTCATCTGTGACATGCCCACCAGGTGGAACTCAACGTTGGCAATGCTGCAGCGGCTGCACATGCAGCAGAGGGCCATCAATGAGTATCTGTGCGAGTATGGCACCAGGACAGGGTCAGGGGAGCTTGGCTTGTTTTTGCCACGCTAGTGGCTAATGATCAAGGATGCATGCACTGTCCTGTCACCATTTGAGGAGGCCACGAGGATGGTGAGCAGTGACAGTGCATGCATCAGTGATACTGTCCCTCTTGTCTTCCTGTTGGAGCACACGCTGCATGGAATAATGGACAGGGCACTTGAGGCAGAACAGAGGGAGGAAGAGGAGGACTTCCTTACCTCTCAAGGCCTCCTTTATCCAGACAGTATTCCTGCAGGCCCGCCTATCACACAGGAAGAGGAGGAGGAGGATGAGGATTGTGTCAGCATGGAGGTGGAGCCTAGCACTCAGCATCAGCCTTCAAGGGTTCGTTTTCAGTCCCAAGAAACCCATGGACTTGTACGTAGCTGGGAGGAGGTGGCTGCGGATCATGTCGTCCTTAGTGACCCAGAGGACTCCGGACCGAATGCCTTAGCAAACCTACACTGCATGGCCTCCCTGATCCTGCAAAGCCTGCGAAAGGACCCTCGGATTCGTGGTATCAAGGAGAGGAATCAGTACTGGCTGGCAACCCTTCTTGATCCACGTTACAAGGTTAAGGTTGCAGAACTTATCCAGCCTTCAAAGAGGGACCAGAGGATGAAACATCTTCGGGAGGCCTTGCAGAAAGGTTTGTGCAATGCGATTCCAGAGCCTGGAAGGTTACAATTTCCTGGTCCTGGACAACGTGTTGCTGAGGCTCCAGTCAGTCACAGAAGGAGCGGTGGAGAAGGTGGCCATCTGACCAATGCATTCAGACAATTTTTTAGTCCGCAGCCCCAAGGTCTGATCGGTTCCAGCAACCATCGCCAGCATCTGATTTACATGGTGCAGGAATACCTAGGGGCAAGATCAGACTTGGACTTTTCCAACCGAAAATCCACTGGGTTACTGGGTCTTGAGGATGGATCACTGGCCAGCGCTTGCACAGTATGCAATTGAGCTACTGGCCTGCCCCGCTTCCAGCGTTATATCTGAACGCACATTCAGTGCTGCTGGAGGCTTTGTAACCGATCACAGAGTGCGCCTGTCCACAGACTCTGTTGATCGGCTCACCTTCATAAAGATGAATCAGTCTTGGATCACCAGCTACCAAGCACCTGATGCTGATGTAACCGATTAATTTTTCTATTAATGTGAGATCCCTTGAAGACTGCCTATGCTGATGCTGAGTGACTATCCTATTCCTCCTCAATGTTCATGTTGATGGCTCCTAAGAACATTTTTGGTTCTGGGCACCAACTCCAGTGGCTAAGGCCCAATTTTTCTGCCCCTGTTTAACAGGGGCGTGTAATTACAATTTTTGATTTAATATTTCTCAGCAGGGCCTGTTCCTGGGCTCAACAAGAGTATATGTAAAGCTTTACAGTGTTGTGCCACCACCACCACCACCACCAAAGTCCCAATTTTTCTGCCCCTGTTGAACAGGGGCATGTGATTACAATTCTTGATATAATATTTCACAGCATGGCCCGTTCCTGCGCTCAACAAGAGTAACTGTGAGGACTTACAGTGTTCTGGTACCACCAACGCCTAAGGCCCAATTTTCTGCAGAGTATATAGGGCAGGCCATATAGTATATACAGGCGGTCCCCTACTTTCAAACATCCGACTAACAAACGGCTCCTACTTACAAACGAAGGGAGACAACAGGAAGTGAGGGGAAATCTACCCCTAGGAAGGGAAATTCTCTCCTGTAAGGCGTTAATATGGGAAAAGGGTGTCTCCAATGATGCTTTATCACCAATCCTTGTTTCCCTAAAAACCCCAAATCTTCTAAATCCAATTGTCATTGGGACAGAAAGTGAGGTGAAATCTTCTGAACAGGGGCACAGACAGCAAAACAAATGTTACAGGGGTTATGATAACCCTTCCCTATGTTATCCAAAAAGCTTAAAAATAGATTTTTTGGCTGGAGCTACACTTACAAAATGTACCTGTTCCAAATTACAAACAGATTCAACTTAAGAACAAACCTACAGTCCCTGTCTTGTTTGGATCGCCTGTATACTGCTGTTCAGAGTATATAGGGCCTGGGGGCCCCACGCCTTTTCTTTTTTAAATTTTGGTGCAGGGTTCCCCTTAATATCCATACAAGACCCAAAGGGCCTGGTAATGGGATGGGGGGGGGGTACCCATGCCGTTTTTCTCAATAATTTTCATCCATATTGCCGGGACCCGACATTACATTATACCCGCAAGCAGTTTTAAAGCGGAGGTCCACCCAGAAAAAAATTCTCACTAAGATTCCTAAAAAAAAGAGAAAAAAAAAATATAGAATTTTTTTTTTTTTAATAGTCACCCGAAATGCCCGTTGCTATGCGGAAGTCCCCTAATCTGCCTTATTCCTTATCCTCAGTGAGTCTCCTTCCGCTTCCTCTTCTTCTTGTGAATAGAGCGCGCTGCCTTCTGGGAACTGTGTGTATCCCAGGAGGCAGCCGCCCATTCACAAAGCGCCGTGCGAGTCGTGCATGCGCAGTAGGAAACGGGCAGTAAAGTCGTAAGGTTTCACTACCTGTTTCCCTTAGTCATGATTAGGGTTGAGCGGGCCCGAACTGTAAAGTTCGGGTCCGTACCGAACTTGTGTTTTTGGGTCACGAACCCGAACAATTGACTGTATGTTGGGGTTCGGGTCCGGTGTTCGGCAATATGCATGTAAAGTCGCGCTTGTTTCCCGTGCTTAGAACTGTCCCTGCACAAAGTGTCATTTCTGAAGGAAAAAAAGTCATTTAAAACTCACTCGCGGCTATAAAGAATTGTCGGCTCCCAGCAATACATAGAAAAGTCATTGATAAAAAAAAAAAAAAAGCGTGGGGGTTCCCCCAAATTCAATTACCAGGCCCTTCAGATCTGGTATGGATATTAAAGGGAACTCCGCCCCCCAAAAAAAAAAAAAAAAGGCATGGAGTACCCCCAAAAATCCAGACCCTTTATCCGAGCACCCAACCTGGCAGGCCGCAGGAAAAGAGGGGGGGACGAGAGAGCGCCCCCCTCCTGAACCGTACCAGGCCAAATGCCCTCAACATGGGGAGGATGTCCCCATGTTGATGGGGACAAGGGCCTCATCCCCACAACCCGGTGGTTGTGGGGGTCTGCGGGCGGGGGGGTTATCGGAATCTGGAAGACCCCTTTAACAAAGGGGACCCCCAGATCTTGGCCCCCCCCTATGTGAATTGGTAATGGGGTACATTTTACCCCTACCATTTCACAAAGAAAGTGTAAAACATTTTTTTTTTAAATACACAAACACCGTTGGAAAAGTCCTTTATTAAAAATAAAAAAAATAAAAAAAGCCATTCCAGCGATGAAATCCAGTTTCCCACGGCGATCCGATGTCCGGCGCTGTTCACACGAAATGTCATTGGCTGAGCCTGAGCGGACCTGATGGGGAACTTCCTCCGCAGTGTAATAAATGAATAGACCCGCCCCTTCTAAAGTTCCCCATCAGGTCCGCTCAGCCAATGACGTAGGTGTAAGGCTGGGGACCTGATGCGGAACGTGAGAAGGGGCGGGTCTATTCATTTATTATACTGCGGAGGAAGTTCTCCATCAGGTCCGCTCATCCAATGACGTAGGCAGGGTCTGACATACGAGGGGGCGGACCTGATGGGGAACTTCCTCCACAGTTTAATACATGAATAGACCCGCCCCTTCTCACGTTCCGCATCAGGTCCTCAGCCTTACACCTACGTCATTGGCTGAGTGGACCTGATGGGGAACTTTAGAAGTGGCGGGTGTATTCATTTATTACTAATACATAAGGTCCTCAGCCTTACACCTACGTCATTGGCTGAGCGGACCTGATGGGGAACTTTAGAAGGGGCGGGTCTATTCATTTATTACACTGCGGAGGAAGTTCCCCATCAGGTCCGCTCAGGCTCAGCCAATTGCCGTTTCGTGTGGACAGCACTGGACATCGGATCGCCGTAGGACACTGTATTTCATCGCTGGAATGTTTTTTTAAATTTTTTATTTTTTTATTTTTAATAAAGGACTTTCCCAACGGTGTCTGTGTATTTTTTTTACAATTTTTTACACTTTCTTTGTGAAATGGTAGGGGTACAATGTACCCCATTACCAATTCACCTAGGGGGGGGCGGGATCTGGGGGTCCCCTTTGTTAAAGGGGTCTTCCAGATTCCGATAAGCCCCCTGCCCGCAGACCCCCACAACCACTGGGCAAGGGTTGTGGGGATGAGGCCCTTGTCCCCATCAACATGGCCTGGTACGGTTCAGGAGGGGGAGGCGCTCTCTCGTCCCCCCCCCTCTTTTCCTGCGGCCTGCCAGGTTGCGTGCTCAGATAAAGGGTCTGGTTTGGATTTTTGGGGGAACTCCACGCCATTTTTTTTTAAATTTGGGGTGGAGTTCCCCTTAAAATCTATACCAGACCTGAAGGGCCTGGTAATTGAATTTTGGGGGAACCCCCAAGCATTTTTTTTATTTTTTTTTATCAATGACTTTTCTATGTATTGCCGGGAGCCGACAATTTTTTATTTTTTTATCAATGACTTTTCTATGTATTGCCGGGAGCCGACAATTCATTATAGCCGCGAGTGAGTTTTAAATGACTTTTATTCCTTCGGAAATGACACTTTGTGCAGGGACAGATCTAAGCACGGGAAACAAGCGTGAATAGTCCTCAGAAGTTCGGGTCCCCATTGACTTCAATGGGGTTCGGGTTCGGGGTCAAGTTCGGGTCAAGTTCGGTCTCGAACTTTTTTCCGAAGTTCGGCCGAACCCGTCGAACCAGAACATCCAGGTGTCCGCTCAACTCTAGTCATGATAGAGGATCCGGGACCTGCCAGGACCGATCAATCGCCGTCGGGAGCCCGACATCGTGGGCGAGTAGGACAGGTAAGTGTCCTTATTAAAAGTCAGCAGCTACAGTGTTAGTAACTGCTGACTTTTAAAAAAAATAATTTAAATTGCGGGTGGAATCCCGCTTTAAATGACTTTTATTCCTTTAGAAATGTCATTTCGTGCAGGGACTGTTCTAAACAGGGGAAACATGTGGCACTTTACAGGCATACCTTAGACACCCCCCAGGTACGATATTTCAAGGAATAGTTCACTTTAATTTTTTCACTTTAAGCATTATTAAAATCACTGCTCCCGAAAAAACAGTAGTTTTTAAAACTTTTTTTTGCATTGATACATGTCCCCTGGGGCATGACCCGGGTCCCCAAACACTTTTTAGGACAATAACTTGCATATTAGCCTTTAAAATTAACACTTGATTTTTTGACGTTCGAGGCCCATAGACTTTAACGGTGTTCAAAGGTTCGCGCAAACTGTCTGTCCATTCGCATGTTCTGCCGCGAACCGAACTGGGGTGTGTTCGGCTCATTCCTGGTTACTAGTCGTGAAAGCTATCATACTGAAGCAGGTCACATACTCCCCCATACCCAGCAGCACAAGGAATTGTCGCTGGCTGAAACAGAGGAAGGAGCAATGGAGAACAATGACAAGGTGATTCTCAGTGAGTTGGGGTGGGCCGGGTAGCAACAATCCTCCTGTATGGAGCCTGGGCACACAGGGGGCCCAAACAGCAGGAAAAAACAGTTGTGAGTAAGACAGGGAGGGGGATCGGGGCAGGGGGAGCAATCACTGGAACAATGCCATGTGTGTGTCTCTCCCTACATCAGCTGAAAGACAGTTTTTCCCCCTCTCCCTTTCACTGGCTTTCAGTTGTTGCAAAGCATTGTTCCTGCGCTTGCTCCCCCACTTCACCTAGGGTTGCCACATTATTCAGACTGGACTGAGAAGTTGTGGGAGTCTCTGTGGTGGAGGTTCCTCAGATGTCCCACTACCCCTCACTGTCTGGTCCTGGTCTCCCCGATGACCTGCACTCCCACTCTTCTCTGTCTGGCAATTCTGATGGCCGTGCCTTGCTCCCAGAGGACATGTTTCTCCTCTGCACATGGACATCACTGTTCAGGGCCAGTGTGAAGACCCGCAATTAGGCACTGGGGATGTCCCTACCAGAGACAGATGTGTGGTGGAAGAGTCCCAGGGGACCTACAGTGGCCATTTAAAATTAACGTCTACAAAGATAAATATAAAGTCTGCCATTACTGACTTCCTTATGAAAATTAAGATTGTTTACGCAAAAGTGTGATAAGCTACACACGGACTACTCACAAATTGAGTCTTCAGATCAGGGCCGCTGATGAGGGGGTCTCACCAGCCCTCCCCTCCTGCCAAATCAGCAAGGGGGACCTGAAGGTAAGCAGCGACTCCCAAATTCTGCCCACCAATGTGGTAATCCCCTGCTCTGCAGCTATTTGAAAAAATAAAATTCTTGAGCCCCTTTTGTTTAGTGGGGTCCGTGGCATTACTCAGACTATTTAACCACTTTTGGGTTTAGCCTGACAATTACATTGAAGCCCGGGCTCTTCTATATCAATACACCAGGCCAGTTGAGACGTAAAGTGATTGTAAAGTCTATTTTTTTTTTTTAAACAACAAACATGTTATACTTGCCTCCTCTTTGCAGTTGGTTTGCAAAGTGCAGCCCGGATCCTTCTCTTCTCGGGCCCCTCTTTGCTGCTCCTGGCTCCTCCCTCCTATCGAGTGCCCCCACAGTCAGCAGCGTCCTATGGGGGACACTGGAGCCCAGTCACAGCTCTGTGTGTCTATTCAGACACAGAGCCCCAACCCGGCCCCGCCCCTCTGTACTCTGATTGGCTTACTGACTTTGATTGACAGCCGCAGGAGCCAATGGTGCTGCTGTTGTGTCTCAGCCAATCAGGAGGAGTGCCCCAGATGGCTTAGACATACGTGAACATCGCTGGAGAGAGATGGGGCTCAGGTAAGTAATTAGGTGGTGCTGGGGAGGCTGCTATACACAGGTTTTTTATCTTAATGTATTAAGATAAAAAACCTTCTGCCTTTACAACTCATTTAATTGTCAGGAGTGCTGCTGCAGATTACTCCGAAAGTGGTTAAATAGTCCAGTTTCTGCCCCCAGCCCCCACATTCTCCTGGCCAAGCTGGTACAATCAGAATCATTGGCATTCCCTGCACCTGAATCCTGAGGAGTAGATGTGGAATATGGAATAAGCTGTAATAGAGGAAAGGTATAAATCAGACAGAAATGGTCCCAAGGTTTCACCAGAGCATCTACGTTAAATGCTTGAGGATCCCTGGTCCCAGAAATAAACTTGTCCAGTTTGACACCCCTGGATGGAGAGCACACTACCCTGGTGACAACTGTCAGTGGCTGAGGAAGTCCACCTGCCAATTTTTCCAGAATGTGACTTGTAGACAAAGCAGGGACATGACACTCTGCCTAAGACAAGATAAGGTCCATCTCTTCAGAAAAGCCCGGAGCAAAAAAATGAGAGAAAAGAAATGAGCGGAGGGCTGGCATGACTAGGGAAACAGGGTACAGGATGTTAGAAGTATTAGGATTGGGTAGGAAGTTTAGTGGGAGGGGGAGTAAGTAGGAAAAGGAGTTGTCCCCTCCCCCAGGTCACCACAGTGTGAAGGAAAGTTCAGGGAGACAGAGCTATGGCAGATGGGGAGCTGTTTCGGGCCTAGCTGCGGTCGGAAGCGGCACCAGGGAGCGCAGGTTGGCTACAGGAGACCCTGGGGCCAATGCTTGCTTGACGGGTGGTGGGGGCAGGTACGGGGGGGGGGAGGGAGTCCACGCGAGCTTGAAGGTTACTGCCTTCAGAGCGCTTCTCACCCGACTATCCCCTAGAGCCCAGCGCCAGCCAATTAGTCTCCCCATGGCCCCATTCGGGCCCCCCCCCTCGCTAAGCGTTCACATTGCTCGCAAGGGGGGGTCCCGGGAATCATCCCCCTCATAGTCAGGGCCCGGCGGGCGGTCGCACCGGCGGTTCGGGGTGGCCAGGCAGCTCGCTCGACACATGGACCAGAAGAGTGCGGGCCTCACCCCTGATAGGACGGTAGCGGGGGGTGGAGCCTTGTCGGTCGCGGTCACTGTGCCCTCTGCAGCCTCGGCCAGGTGACCCCCAGGTGATGATGGATCGCCAGGGGAGGGTGACAACGCGCCTGATGTCTCTCGGCAGGGCGGGGGGGGGGGGAAGTCCCCCCCCCGGCCCGCGAAAAGCGACAGAGAAGTCCATGGGCGGGTCTGGAGCTCAGTGGCGGGGCTGGAGGGCTGCCAGATCCTCAGCATCCAGAGACGCTGCTCCTGGAGGGCTTTCATCAGATGCGGGCGAGCCGGCTGTCCTATGGTCGCAGGGTGAGCTGACGGATTCGGAGGACGATCGGATTCCCCTGAGACGATCAGCAGCGATGGAGGCGAGACGGTCGGCTGGTGGGAATTTTCCTAGGCAGCCCGGTAAGTAAAAAAAATAAAAAAAATTTCCTTTGCCATATAGGGGATAGTATAGTGGGTCCGTGGGGGGTGGTCCTACTGCAGGTGCTGGGGAGACATTGGTAACGGGGGGGGGCTACTGCAGGTGCTGGGGAGGCATCGGTAATGGGGGGGGCTCGCAGGGTGATTCTCCCCGGGTGGACACAATGGATGGGGCTGCACTTGGGGGGAGCTTCAGGCTTGCAGGGTTTTTTATTGGTTGGGCTCAAAGATTTTGGTTGGCGGATTTGAGAAGGTGGTCGGGCCGTGTGGTCCCGCTTGCAGGGAGGGATAGTATATCCTCATCACCCGTAGCGGTGCCGGCTGTGTGGGAGTCTGCACATGACAGCTGATAGTGGGGTGCAAGTGGAGCAGAGGGTTTTGAAGTTCGTGGTAGCAGGGGACGCCGCTGGAAAACGGGATGTCATACGTTTGGCTGATTTAGCCACAGGTACAGTTGGTTTTAGGGTCCGCTGGGTGCTCACCTAAAGCCTCGGAGGGTCGTAGTAGGAGAGTAGGCGTATGATCACTCCTGCTGGAATAAAAAATACGAGGTCAGGGAGGGAGGGGCCGATATCATCATGGCTGTTAGTGATGGTAGTTATTGGTTGATTACATGTACTATTGGAAATAGTTGCCATGCATTTGACATGAGGGTGATTGGGGGGGAAGAACCCCGAACCCTGTCGGAGCTCTTTTGTTACCCAAATTCGGTAGGGGATGCTTACAGGGTCCACGGAGGTGCGGTTTGGATGCGGTCTAGGAGCAGTTTGGCGTAGGAGGGGATACATCCGGCACTACGGTAGGATCACAACGACATCAGGCTGGGAATGCGCCTTGTGACATCTGCTAGGCCCCAAGGGCAGTTGTTTCCTGGTAGGGGCGGGTGTTACTCCACCCAACCCACCCCCCCCCCACAGTATAACAGTCCGGCTGGAGTAAGTAGGCCTGTTAGCGGTACACGTAGGGCACGGGTAAATTCGGTGGAGTGTGTCGGTACAAGCACTAAGGTTCTGGGTTTGGGGGGGGGGGGAATCACACCCTGTCGGTATGCTTCAAACACGGGAGAGGTCGTTTTCGGCGAGTCTGTTAACAGAAGGAAGGACGCCGGTGATGGGGGAACGGCGGCGGCCGTTTCTTGGTAGGTATACGGATGGTACAGCAGCGTAGCTGTTAGACTAAGGTTTTTTCTTTTCAGTGGGGTTTCACATGCCGTGTGATTTATGTTCGGCCATGCTACGTCCCAATGTAGTTTCTGAGAAACTGCCCAGGGAAAGTAGCATTAGGACGCATAGGCGGCTCTTTCCCTTCCCAATCTTTAGTTGATTTGGGGGTTCCCCTTTGGGGTGTAGTGCCAAAGTAGGAGCTCAACAAATTTGGGCTGATGCACCACCTTTCTTCCCAAAAGGGGGGTTGGTCAACAATGCCATTGACATGGGAGGACACACAGTGAGTTACGCTTCCTTGGATGCGGCACTGTATTGGGCTCGTCGGATTGGTCAGGGCCGCCCGGACAGCTTCCGGTTGTGGGGTTGGTGGGGTACTGGGGTTTTTTATGTCGATATGGGTCTGCCGATTGGTTGCTCTGTCTCCGGGGCACTGTTTAGCAGTTCAACTCAATGGGGGAAGGTGTGATGAGGGAGGTGTCAGGAGTATCGCCCATCAGCCATTATTTGGACGATTTTCTGTGCGTAGGCCTGGCATCGCCCACTATCTTCGCAGTGCTCCTGTCTACATTGGAGCACGTCGCAAGGATCAGATCGCCTAAGCATTTTGTGCGTTGGGTGGACTCACAGGGAGGATTTGCGGGTGTGCCTCATTACTGGACAGGTTTCCCAGGAGGGGACTGGGGGGTTTTGGTGCGGTTAAGAACTTTGAGTGGGGGTGGTACACAGTGTCGGGTGGCTCGACAGGTTTGGGGGCATTCTTTCAAGGCGGGTGTAGTGGGCCTTCGGTCTTGGATTGACAGGGGTTTTCACACAAGATCTGGTGCTGCTGGAGTCATTTCCAGTGGTATGGTGGGGCGCCTCATTAAGGGAGATGAAGGTTTGGTTTCACGGGTATAACCTGGGTATGGTACGAGTGATCAAGAGTCGCTGTGTCGTCTCCCCCGGTTGTTTCAGCTGTTGCCACACTCGGTGTGGTTATGCCTGCAAGTGCATGTGTCATTTACTTGGTGCATCTAACGCCAGTGGAGAACGTCATAGCTGGAGCGTTTCCTCGCTTTCAGTGGGGATAGTTTCCGGGTGGTGGAGCTGGTGGCGGGGTAACGTGGGGTGTCCCGTCCTGTCTGGAGGTGTGAGATTCCATCGGAGTCGTCCGCTTCTCGGAAGGCTAGGCAGGAGTGGCAGGTGGTAGTTCACATGAGTGAAGTGGATTCGGTGGGGCGAGGGGGTTAGACTGTTGACGTTATACTTTATTTCTAGAAATAGGACCAATGGGGTGGCCGGGTTCGCGTTAAAAAAATAAATTAAAAAAAAAGGGTAATGAGGGGCGGATGTGGGGCCAGAGGGTCAGCAGGTGGGGTTTCCAAGCCAGGAGGTTTGTGCTAGATGGCTGGGAGTTCTGGGAATGCTATGGAGTGGAGGGGCTCCAGAGGTACAGCTTTGCACGTCTGTATAGGCCGCCTGACGTTTTGGTCCTGCACGTAGGTGGTAATGATTTAGGGGTAAGGTCGATGGCATTCCCGGACATGGTCATTGGGTGGTTGGACATTGTCACTCGGACCGCATGGAATGGGGCTTGGTCTTTAGAGGGTATCTACAGGGCCCGTACGAAGCTTAATTGGGAAGTGAGTAGATTTGTAGTGAGGAATGGAGGGTTGGTGGTAAGGCACATGGAGTTGGTGGTGGATGTCTGGAGGTACCTGCGGGGCAATGGTGTGCACCTCACTGCTGTGGGGAGTGACTTATGGGCATTGGGAATGCAATATGGCATACAGTGAGCTCTGGGGTGTGGGGGGCCCCCAAGGGTAAGGTTTTCCCCTTGGGTGCTGTGGCGGGTGTTGGTCTTTGCGGATGAAGGAAGATACCTTGGAAGGAATGAGTTCAGGACCTATCGTTGGTATGGGTCCTGATGGTTGGATTTCAGCTAACGGAGGTTTAGCTAAAATGTGTTGGTAACGGATGCACTGCGGTCCGTGGTTGTCTCTGAGCCAGCCGGTCGGCTTGAGGCATATGAGAGGTACCGCAGTGCAATATTTTATCAGATGGTTATGGAGGTTCCCGCAAAAGACCAACGCTAGGATTTTGATATTATTTTGGAAATATATTTGTTTAATAAATAAGGCTGCTACGGCCTATGTTTTACTCCAATTTCGGTGTGGTCTCGTTAATTTAGGATTATGGGTAAGAAGTTGGAGCAAACAGGGGGTAAGCAGTAAGTACATCTGTTATACATTAGTCATTTGACCGCTTAGCTCCTGGTGCCTGCTTGATGATTAATATATGCCACGTCTTTGATGTTGTTTTCCAACTGAACCTCTACAGGAAGACAAGTAGCTGACTCGACCAATGCAAAAGAACCAGACAGACTACCCACAGTTCCAGCACACTGATAGTTAGAATTCTCCTGCTGAGACCAAGTTTCATGCACCGAATTGTGATTCAGAGCTCCCCCCAACCTGTCAAGCTGGTGTCCATCGTCAGCAGCACCTTCAAGAAAAGGGGGGAAAAACTCCCTGCCCCTAACCTTTGGGAAGCTATCCACAACCTTTGGGAAGCTATCCACCAGTCTAAGGACTGAAGAGTGCTGGGATCCAAGGATATTAGAGAAAAGACTGAAAACTTCCCGCAACTTATAGGAAGCAATTTTCCTAGCTTGGAGGACTGAGACTGCTTACGGAACTGGGACTGAGGTTTCGCTCCGGAAGTTGACGCCTGAGAACGCCAAAAAGACTGCCTCAAGAAGGAGTAGAAGTAGAGGGAGCAGCTGCCCATTGAGTTGAAAAATAACACTAGCTGACAGCTTCTTGCAGGGGAATTCTACAGACTAACATTTTAGCCAAATAATCCTTTGCATGTTTATGTGAAAGTCCCAAATAGAAATCTGCCAAACGCTCACCTAGATCAACCTTACGGCCTGTGGATTCTAACTCCCTGGAAAGACTACTTACTCCAACCTTAAATCGGTATTAAACCCACAAGCAAACATTTCTTTCCTTTATTTTTAACCTGGTGATCCAGCCAGTAAGTCTGTTATGATCCTACAGAACAATCTGTTCTACAAATGTAGCATTTAGAGGCTTGAGACAAACCATTTAACACTGACAGGGGTGCTTACAATGGTCATCTTTTATTTATGTAGAACATTTATCCCAAAAGGAACAAAACTTTCTGTAACGGCTTAAAAGGTGTTAGCAGGAATTCAGCCTTAAATAAATAGTTAGTCAAGTGCATCTAGCACTCCCTTCAGAATACCAATGTTCAAAGGTGTCTGTTACTCATTCATCCAGATTGAAGCCACCCTAGGCAGGGAGTGTGTTACTGGAAGGATTACCAGGTGACAACAGAAGGTAAAAAGCCTAAAAAAGAAAACAAATGCAGCCACCACATCTAATGATTGGTAAGCTGCAATATATGAATTTTTTTATTTTGGGTTTAATAAACCCAAATAAGTGGGGTTAATAACCACTTGCCAACCGACTGACTCCGATATGCGTCGGCAGAATGGCACCACTGGGCAAACCTCCGTACCCATACAGCGGCTCCCTTTAAGAGCCGTAGCAGGCGCGTGCCTGCTGCACGTGGTCGGCGGGTGCGATTGCCGCCGGCCACCCACGTGCACGAAAGCCAGAACCGGGATTTGTGTGTGTAAACACACAAATCCCGGTTCTGACAGGGGAGGAGAGGCAGATTGTCTGTTCCTACTAAGTAGGAAGAACGATCTGGCTTCTTCTCTAGTCAGTCCCATCCCCTCACAGTTAGAAACACACCTAGGGAACACATTTAACCCCTTGATCGCCCCCTAGTGTTAACCCCTTCCCTGCCAGTGACATTTACACATTAATCAGTGCATTTTATTAGCACTGATCGCTGTATAAACGTCAATAGTCACCATTACTAGTAAAAAAAAAATAATATAGAAATGCCATAAATCTATTCCCTATTTTGTAGACGCTATAACTTTTGCACAAACCAATCAATATATGCTTATTGCGATTTTTTTTACCAAAAATATGTAGAAGAATACATATCAGCCTAAACTGATGAAGACATTTTTTATTTATTTTTTGATTTGGGGTTGTTTATTATAGCAGAAAGTAAAAGAATATGTTTTATTTTTTTTTCAAAATTGAATTTTATTTTTGTTTATAGCGCAAAAAATGAAAATCGCAGAGGCGATCAAATACCACCAAAAGAAAGCTCTATTTGTGGGGAAAAAAGGATGTCAATTTTATTTTGGTACAGCGTCACATGTCCGCTGTCAAAGAGACGCAGTGCCGTATCGCAAAAAATGGCCTGGTCAGGAAGGGATTAAATCCTTCCGGGGCTAAAGTGGTTGACTCTTTAAAGTTTAAACCATGTACATATGTTACTTATATGACATACTGTATGTTTGTTTTTTATAAGATTGTCACTATGTTAACTGCATTGAAAAGGTGAATATGAAAATATGCAAAGCATATGCAAGACTATTAGTGATGCACACTACGTGATATTAGTATTGTAAATAATCTTTCTATGGTCTTAACAAAGAATGCCAAAAATCCCCTTCAATAAAAACTGGAATGCTTTTATTTGTGTTAGTATTTATGTTAGCATTTAGTATTTGCATACCGCAAACCATTTTCTACGTTGTTAACTTTAATAATACCTATATTGGGAAGTAAATCATTTCCCAACTTCTCATTACTTGCATAAATGTTTTTTTTTTTTTAAGTATGAACCTATAGCTGAAATCTAGGCAGTCAATAAAGACAGAAATTTCTGCAACTTTGAAATCATTAATACACCAATAAATGCATTTTTCATGCAGTGTAGTTAACCAAATTTGACCTGGTATCACCTTCTTCCAGTCCATGTACAGCAGGGCTGAAGTGTGAGAGGAAGCAGCATAAGGAGCTAATCAGTTCATACTGAGCAATCTGATGTGGAGGAGAAAGTGGAGTGACAGAGAAATGCACTTTTTACTAGGAATAGGTGAACGGTTTGGCCCGAGCATGAGTTCGGGTCGAACATTTGCCTGTTTGGCCATTCGCTGAACATCCGAATTTGCAGGGTGCGCTGCACAGTGCATTCTGCGTCCTGATTGTGCAAAGCTTTGCCCAGAGGGAGGGCACAGAGTAAGCTGGTTAAGGAGCGGGGCCGGGAAGCCGGCCTCGGGGTCCTTAACCGACGAGTCATCAGCTGTCAATGGGTTTCCCCGCTGAAAGCTGAATAAAAAATAGAAAAAAAGTGCCTGTAAAAAATAAATAAATAAAAAAACAGCATCCCCCCCCCAGTCCATACCAGGCCCTTAGGGTCCAGTATAGATTTTAAGGGGAACCCCACAACAAAATTTAAAAAAACAACCTGCTTGGGGTTCCCCCCAAAATCCATACCAGACCCTTATCCAAGCATGCAGCCCGGTAGGTCAGGAAAGGGGAGGGGACGAGTGAGCACCCCCCACCTCCTGAACCATACCAGGCCACATGCCCTCAACATGGGGGGGTGGGTGCTTTGGGGTAGGGGGGCTCTCCCCCCACCGCCCCAAAGCATTTTGTCCCCATGTTGATGGGGACAAGGGCCTCTTCTCAACAACCCTGGGCTGTGGTTGTTGGGGTCTGTGGGTGGGGGCCTTATAAGAATCTCGAAGCTCCCTTTAACAAGGGAGCCCCCTGATCCTGCCCCCCTATGTTAATGGGTATCGTACCTCTACCCATTCACCAAAAAAGTGTCAAAAAGTAATAACCACAAGAAACTGTTTTTGACAAGTCCTTTATTAAAAAATAGTGTCCCTCAATGTAAATCCATCATCAATCATAACGCCCGCCGGACCCAAAAAATAGAAAAAAATAAAAACGCTCTGCCTCCTGGCAACTGCCCGCTCTGCGCTTTGACAGTTCTTATATAGGCAAGGGGCAGGGCCGCCCGGCTACGTCACCCAGTGGCACTGCCCCTTCTGACGTCATGTGACGGTTCGACGTTCGGGTTAGAACATTTCCTCTGTCCGGCCAATCCCTACTTATTACTGTGCTGCTTCTTCTTTCACTGTCCAGTTACAAGCTAGGGCATGTTCATAGCAGCCCAGGCTTTAAAGGAAGAGGGATGAATGATGCTCGTGTTCAGATTGAGGACATCTAATGGTAGAGAACAAATACTGCATGGCATAGCTCTGGATCGGGGGTCAGCAACCAGTAGATCATGATCTACAGTACCAGTAGATCGCGGCCAGGTGACTGGTAGAGATCGCCTTCTGGGCTTGCTGACCCATCCCAGAGCATCAGAGTGCAATGCAGAGGGACTACTTGTAAAGTTGGAGCTGTAGTAGGGGGCAAGTGCCGCATAAACCGATGCCTCCTCTGTAGTGCTGGCTCCTGTATCATGCAGAGTGATACCAACTGCACTCCACCTCTGATCCTAGCTAGCGGTCTCCAGAGTGGTGCCAGGAAAGAAGAGATCTTCAGGTCAGTGTGAAGCAATACAGTGGGCATAATAGTATAGGGTAGCTTTCACACTGATGTGCTGCGGTTTACCAACACAACGGGTGCAGTTTAGTGTATCTGCAGCTTTTCTGCGGGTTTGCTGTGCTTAGCCATAGACTTCTATTATATCCTTCGGGTTTGGTGCACTTTCTGAATGCAGGAGTTTTTATGCACTTTCTGAAAGTGCACCACAGCTGCAGAATATAATAGAAGTCTATGGCAAAGCACAGCTAACCCAGGAAGGTTGCAGATGCACTGCACCCACAGCACATCAGTGTGAAAGCAGCCTTATTGGGGGCTCAGAACAGTAATGCCGCGTACACACGATCGGACATTCCGACAACAAAACCGTGGATTTTTTTCCGACGGATGTTGACTTAAACTTGTCCTGCATACACACGGTCACACAAATGTTGTCGGAAATTGCGAACGTCAAGAACGCGATGACGTACAACACGTACGACGAGCCGAGAAAAATTAAGTTCAACAGCCAGTGCGGCTCTTCTGCTTGTTTCCGAGCATGAGTGGAATTTTAAATCAGGTGTGAGGAGGCGACACTGGGCCTGGTGATCTCTGACTTCTCCCATGTTGTTCAGGTAGATCTCCACCTCTTTAAGTTTGCCTACCCGTGCTCTGGATAAAGGTGCACATTGCAGCAAAAGCTGTTTTTTATTTTATCTTGTTATATTTGGCTAAAGTTCTGCTTTCACAGACATGTATTTTTTATGTAACCATTCCAATACTGAAATTAATGTAATCAAATAACGCACAGAATTTTACTTACCTGTCTTCTTGGTTTGTATAAGTATTGTTGCAGATTGTGGTGACTTAACATGTCTTCCAAGTCTCTTACACTTTTTCTACGTTGCTCCAGTGCTTGCATATCTAAGCAGACTGTGCTGGCATTTTCTCTCCTGAAATGCAGAGAGATTTGTTTTTTTGTTATTAATTATAAGACTAGTGATGGGCCTAACACCCCTCGGCTCGGTTTGCACCAGAACTCCCGAACATGTAAAACGTTTGGACCCAAGTTGCAAACTCTGTTAAAGTCTTTGGGACCTAAACTTGAAAAATCAAAAGTCCCCATTTTGAAGGCTTACACCTTACCAACTTGGCCATAAAAAGGGTATGGGGGCCTAAGTACTGCCCTGGGGGACATGTATCAATGCAAAGTGAAACAATAAAATTAAAAATTCCTTTAAATATAGTGCACGGGGGGTCCTCTTAGCCTGCTTGTAAAGTGGCGCAACTGTACCATGTAAAGAACCTGCTACAGCAAAACTGACATATATAAAGAAAAAAAAATGACATTTAAATTGATTTTCCCAGCAGAAAGCCATTGCCGGCAATACAAACATGTAAAAAAAAAAAAATGTGTAGCCCCCCCCCCAATCCATACCAGGCCCTTTGGGTCTGGTGTGGATTTTAAGGGGTACCCCACACCAAAAAAAAAAAAGTGTGGGGTCCCCCCAAAATCCGTACCAGACCCTTATCTGAGCATGCAGTCCGGCAGGTCAGGAAAGGGGGGGGACAAGCGAGCGCCCCCCCTAATGAACCATACCAAGTCACATGCCCTCAAAATGGGGGGTGCTTTGGGGTGGGGGGGCAAAGCACCTTGTTCCCATATTGATGAGAAGGGCCTCTTCCAGACAACCCTGGGCTGTGGTTGTGGGGGTCTGCGGGCAGGGGGCTTATTGGAATCTGGAAGCCCCCTTTAATAAGGGGGCCCCTAGATCCCAGCTTCCCCCCTATGGGAATGAGTATGAGGCACATAATACCCCTACCCATTCACCAAAAAAGTGTAAAAAATAAATAAAAACATAATACAGTTTTTGACAATTCCTTTATTAGAAAAATAAATAAAAATGTCCCCCCGATTTAGATCCGTCGTCAATCACAACACCCACCAGACACAAAAAAAAAAAAAAAAAAAAAAAAGAAGCTCCACCCGTGACTAAGGCTAACCTGCTGTCTGCTCCGCCATCTGACAGTTCTTAAATAGGTAAGGGATAGAGTCACCTGGGACATCACCTGGTGGCACCGCCCCCGTGTGACATCACCAATTGGTGCATGCTGGGTCGATGACGTCACATAGGGGTGGTGCCACCAGATGATGTCGCCTTGTGGTTCTGCCCTTTACCTATTTTGGAATTGTCAAATGGTAGAGCAGGCAGTTGACAGTTAGCCTTCATCGCAGGCAGAGCTTTTCTCTTTTTTGGGTCCGGCAGTGCAGTGGGCGTTGTGATTGACGATAGATCTACATTGGGGGACATTTTTTTTTATAAAGGAATTTTTAAAAACTGTGTGAGTTTTTTATTTCTTTTTGAAACTTTTCTTGGTGAATGAGTAGGGGTACAATGTACCCCATACTCATTCCCATTCAGGGGGGCTAGGATCTGGGTTTTCAGATTCTGATAAGTGCTCCCTGGCCGCAAACCCCCACAACCACAGCCCAGGGTTGTGGGTAAGAGGCTCTTTCCCCCATGTGGCCTGGTATGGTTTCCCCCATGTGGCCTGGTATGTTCAGGAGGGGGGGCACTTGCTCGTCCCCCCTTTTCCTGGCCTGTCAGGCTGCATGCTCGAATAAGGGTCTGATATGGATCTAAGGGGGGACCCCACGCCATTTAAAAAAAAAAAAATGTAGGCGTAAGGGTTCTCCTCAAAATCCATACCAGACCTAACGGGGGGTCCCCATGCCGTTTTTTTTTTTTTACATTTTCTATTTACAGCTAATTCAGCAATGTTTTTTCTTTCCATTCAGCTGTCAGCGGGAAAGCCCGCTGACGGCTGATGACTCATCCTGGCCCCGGTCCTTAACAACCTATTGACTGTGCGCTCAGCGGGGTAGCATCCCGCCAAGCACACAGAAAATCTGGATGTTCGGCAAACACCCGATCGTGAAGTTTTAAGCATTTTCTCCTTACTGAAAAAAATTACATAAAAACTTCACACTTTGTGAAGACAGGCTTTTGTTAACATAATTTTGTACCCATAAAATTCTATGGAAATGCAAAAGCAGCTTTACGTACCTTAATCTTTAAAACAGGCCTTTAAACATGCCACTATCTTGACGGGCAATTTAAAATTATCATATCCATACTACAAGTGGAGTGACAACCCACTCAAGTATTGGAAAAACTCTCCCAAATTAAGTGTAGCTCCAGTTTTACCCCACATGTCACATGGTGAGCACATGTGTTTATGTGTCTTGTGGCACAGCAATCAAAGCATTATTTAGAGGTACAAGGAAGCCCAAATTTTGTTTAACCACTTCAGCCCCGTAATATTTGGCTGCTCAATGACCAGGCCATTTTGTGCGATACGGCACTGCGTCGTTTTAACTGACAATTGCGCGGTCGTGCGACGCTGTACCCAAACAAAATTGAACTCCCTTTTTTCCCACAAATAGCGCTTTCTTTTGGTGGTATTTGATCATCTCTGCGTTTTTTATTTTTTGCGCTATAAACAAAAGAATTGCGAACATTTTGAAAAAAACACCATATTTTTTTACTTTTTGCTATAATAAATATCCACTTTTTTTAAAAAAAAAAGCTATTTTTTTTTCTCAGTTTAGGCCGACATGTATTTTTCTACATATTTTTGGTAAAAAAAAAAAAAAAAAAAATCGCAATAAGCGTATATTCATTGGTTTGCGCAAAAGTTATAGCGTCTACAAAAAAGGGGATAGATGTATGGCATTTTTATTATTATTTATTTTTACTAGTAATGGTAGCGATCTGTGATTTTTATCGGGACTGCGATATTGCGGGGGACACTTTTGACACATTTTTGGGACCATTGATATTTATACAGTGATTAGTGCTATAAAAATGCACTGATTACTGTATAAATGTCACTGGCAGGGAAGGGGTTAACACTAGAGGGTGATCAAAGGGTTAACTGTGTTCCCTCACTGTGTTCTAACTGTAGGGGGATGGGACTAACTGTATGAACACATGATCAGTCTCCTCTCCCCTGAAAGAACCGGGATCTGTGTGTTTACACACACAGTTTACACACACACACACAGTTTGCTGGTTCTCGCTCTGTCACAAGCAAGCCAAAAGGCAAAGCGACGTAAGGTAACGACATAAGGTAAAACTGCGGCGGCTGGTCGGCAAGGAGTTAACAGCGCTCTTTAAGCCCCTACCACTGGTAAGTCTGGCCACGCCCACTTTCACAGCTACCTCTCTGAAGTGTCCCTCATTCTCAATTTCTCAAGTTGATATGTATGACTATGTATCAATAAAAATAGTGCAACGCTACCAAGACCACAACCAATACATACAATTAATATAAATTTTAATGATTCATACAAAGTATATATATATATATATATATATATATATATATAAACCAAGTTGGTTAGCCAGACAGGAGTTACCATCCACTATACACACTAGAGAGAAATCAGACTTTATAAGGGAAAATAACTAGATCACTTTTGATGAACCACAACTGTCTGAAAACTATATGGAATTACTGAGGGTCCCCTCCCGCTCCCAGCTTGATCCCTTCTGGGGTGAGCAGGTTTGGGTTGACCTGTTTTGGTTTATCCTCTCATCTCACTTGAAACCCCTCTGCTTTACACAACACCTACTGATCCTAAGAATTTTATGGCTTAGAACATACTGGAAACCCTTCCATTTATACTACCCTCTCTATTTAGAGGCCGTTACTACCCATTATATGATTGTACTTTTTTGTTTGATTACGCAGCATTGTCACGCACTGCCTATTCTTTGATTATATGGTGTGATATGTCTTTTATGCAATATTATACTGTTTGTACTACATTATCAGTTACCCTCTTATTTTTACTCTGTCAATGTGAAAAACTTATTTTATACTTGTGCATCCAACCAATCAAAATCATACAACTTAATTATTACAGAAAGACATATGTATAAATCTATTCCATAAATATCAAGCTTTTATAATATATAAAGTGCCCTTGTGCTTCACGTCATTTTATTAAAGTTCTACAACCATTGACCCTGCAGAGGGAGGCACTGCCTAGGAGAGTGTACAGGGACGCAAAAGCTTAAAAGCTCAGCAGTTTCTTTTAAAGGAGCCTTCTCCAGCTTATCTATGCATACTGCTTTGTAAGAAGGATACATTGAAAGTGCAGTTTTTTTACACATGATGAAATAAAATTATGGTATACACTATGAAGTTTATTTTGTCCTTATGAGCTACCCTGAGAACCCTGAGAATCTGTGGCACCAGTGCACTCACGTGTTAGAAAAAAAAACAGGAGCCAGGTGGAGAGACAGCTGAGATTTCAGGAGGAGTCCTGCATAACTGAACCGATACTGAACTTTGAAAAAAAGAAGGTCCATCTAGTAAAGTGAGAATCCACTGGAGAGTCACAGAGGTTCAGAGAGCACAGTGGAGAGAGGGGAAAAGGTGCGCCGATGTTCATATTTTATAAACAGCTAAATGGAGCATCTTCTGTTGTGGAACAGTTTGGGGCATTGTCAATTGTTGTAGAACTTTGATTAATTAAGCACTCTTGGGGACAAGGACACTTTGGAGAAACAGCAGTACACTGATCTTCCAAGTAAATGGCTGTGCAAGGGGGGCATATCAGCACAAATATTGGCCATTGGAGGACAGGTAGGCTGTGCTCCCAGCACAGCCAGAACACTGACTACGCTAGGATGTCTAGTGTGGTCAGTATGAAATAGGAAAGCAGGACTGTCAAGATCAACAGTTATTTCACGCAAAGTAAGAAATGAAAAGACAACTGGATACTTTTAAACACAAGTACAGCTGTGACCAAAAGTTTTGGGAATGACAAAAATATTAATTTTCACAAAGTCTGCTGCCTTAATTTTTATGATGGCAATTTGCATATACTCGAGGATGGTATGAAGAGTGATCAGATGAATTGCAGTTAATTGTAAAGTTCCTCTTTGTCATGAAAATTAACTTAATTCCATAAAAACATTTCCACTGCATTAGTGAAGAAGGCTTCAGGTTGCCCAAGAAAGTCCAGCAAGCGCCAGGACCGTCTCCTACAGTTGATTCAGCTGCGGGATTGGGGCACCACCAGTGCAGAGTACATCTGCATGCACAGTGAGGAGAAGACTTTTGGATGATGGCCTGGTGTCAAAAAGGGCAGCAAAGAAGCCACTTCTCTCCAGGAAAAACATCAGGGACAGACTGATATTCTGCAAAAGGTACAGGGATTGGACTGCTAAGGACTGGGGGAAAGTAATTTTCTCTGATGAATCCCCTTTTACAACTGTTTGGGGCATCCGGAAAAAAAAATTGTCCTGCCAAGGGAGTGGGCTCACACACAATTTTGCCCAAGAACACAGCCATGAATAAAGAATGGTACAAAAACATCCTTTGAGAGCAACTTCTCCCAACCATCCAAGAACAGTTCGGTGAGGAACAATGCCTTTTTCCAGCAAGATGGAGCACCTTGCCATAAGGTGAAACTGAAAAGTGGCTTGGGGAACAAAACATCTAAATTTTGGGTCCATGGCCAGGAAACTCCCCAGACCTTCATCCCATTGAGAACATGTGGTTAATCCTCAAGAGGCGGGTGAACAAAAAAAACCCCCCACAAATTCTGACAAACTCCAAGCATTAATTATGTAAGAATGGTCAACATTGTGTAGCGCCCACCCCATTTAGGGGTGCTATATACCCAAATTTAGGGGCTGGTCTGAGATAGTAGTTGGGCTCAGACCGTTCTCAATTTATAGGTTGTGCTATTTTGTTTCCAGGTGGTATACTGGTGTGCAGTTCCCTGTGGCCTGTAGGTGGCAGTGCCATAATGGGTCAGGGTTGAATACTGGTATTAGTGCTGTGCCTTGGAGTGTCCTCTCTCGGCAGCGGTACAGTGGGCGTGTTTGGCATGCTGGGAGAGGATACATAGGAGGCAGACGCCGCCTGGGAGGGGTCTTCGGAGGAGCAGAGGAGTCGGAGTCCAAGTGCGTGGCGCATGGCCCTCAGCAGGAGGGTAACTCCAGGGGGTCTCAGAGAGGGAGCCAACTGAGAACCCTGATGAGAAACAGCGCTCCAGAATGCAAAGGAGAAGGGCCAGAAGGGGGCCACAGAAGAAGAGTGTGACATACTTACCCTCTCCATCATCACAGTCAAGTAACCCGGCACCGGGGGCAGGGAACCGGGCGCAGAGGGTCAATGCTTTACCATCACCTAGGGCCACGGTTAGGTCCTACCAGAACAGCCCTAAGAAAAATTGCCAGCCTAGTCCAAACAAAGGCAATCTAGTAACACCACCTAGGGTCACTGTTAGGTCCCCACAGGGTGCGCTAAAAAGGGATTGCAAGTCCAACCCCACTCAGGATAATGCTGCAGTTTCCCAGAGAAGCTAGTGTGGCCGTCCCCGATCGTGCCTGTACAAATAGAATGTGTCTACACCAGGGCTTTACTAGACACTGGGGCCCAGGTTATGCTGTTGTATCGGGACTTCTACGACAAACACCTGAGCCACATTCCCCTACGCAAGCTGGAAGAACTAAAAATCTTGGGAATTGGGACTGCTAAATTCCCATACGACGGCTACATCCCTATTCAGAAGAGAAAAACCCAATATTCACGAAATTGTAACTGTTTGTTAGTCACCACATCCCAAAGGAAACATGAAAAAACAACAAACCCCCTTGGTAGTGGGACTTTGAAAGTGACTACAAACAGAAAGGAGTATATATAAAAGTATTAATGTTGTACAAAAAACATGGAAGTCATAGATTAAAAAGACACATGGAAAATGTATAAATCCAGACAACTCTTGTATAATTGATGAAAAAAGAGAGTCAGACCTGGGTCTCAGAGTGTTTTCTCTTTTTTCATCAATTATACAAGAGTTGTCTGGATTTATACATTTTGCATGTGTCTTTTTAATCTATGACTTCCATGTTTTTTTGTACAACATTAATAAATTTATACTTCTATATATACCGTATTTATCGGCGTATAACACGCACCCCAAGTTTAGGAGGGAAATTCAAGGAAAAAAAAACTTACATTTAAATGCAGCATGCAGCCTTGCCCAGTGTCCATCTGTCCATCTGCAGCCTTGCCCAGTGTCCATCTGTCCATCTGCAGCCTTGCCCAGTGTCCATCTGTCCATGTGCAGCCTTGTTTTTTTTTAATTTGGCGCCGATTTCTGTGGAGAGGAGCGAGCGGGGCCGAGTGTACTTCGGCTAGACTCGGCTCCTCTCGCAGTCCCGCCCATCTCCACTGACTGCGCCGCTGCCAGAGAAAGCCGAGTGTACTTCGGCTAGACTCGGCTCTGCTCACAGTCAGGGGCAGGACTGCGAGAGGAGCCGAGATTAGCCGAAGTAAACTCGGCTTTCTCTATGTCAGCGGCGCAGTCAGAGATGGGCGGGACTGCGAGAGGAGCCGAGTAAAGCCGAGTGTACTTCGGCTTCGGCTCCGCTCGCTTGTTTCAGCAGGGGAATTCGACGGAGTATCGGCGTATAACACGCACCCACGATTTTCCCCTGATTTTAAGGGGAAAAAAGTGTGTGTTATACGCCGATAAATACGGTACTCCTTTCTGTTTGTAGTCACTTTCAAAGTCCCACTACCAAGGGAGTTTGTTGTTTTTTCATCCCAATTCAGATATCCTTCAGGACAGTAGCCGTTGGGAAAGAGGAGGCTTTCGACACCTTGGCTTTCGTGTGTCCCAGACCACTTGGGGCCAGGCGAAACTCAATACTAGTAGGAACCGATACTGATTTAGTAAGAAGATTGCTATCATCAGTGCTGGGTGAAGACAGGTCCACCAAAAAACAAATTCACCCACAGCTATTGAAGGCTTGTCAGTGAGTGGCAAGAGAGAAGAATGCTCCTGAAGGGGGAGTGGGGCGTTTGTTGAAGTTGGAGACCAAAGAGAGGGTGTTACAGCCGGGGAAAGTTGCCCATGTGAAGGCCACCGTCAAGTTGACTTGGGTCCAACCAGGCCCCTTTGTGGTGCTAGAAACAGACGAACAAGCCAGAGCGGCTGGATTGGAAATGGTCCCTGAGCTGGTTCCCACCCGGGATCTGTCCAGAACAGGAATAAGAGTGCCCATCAGCTTGAGGAATGTGACTGATCAACCAATTATGCTGGGGGCCATATGCTGGTGGGGCAGGTGAGTGCAAACCACACCTGTATTCCCTGAAAAGCCAAAGATTTGAAGAATGGTCAGCAATTGCAGGCGGAGTTCTAGAGATGTGCAGAAGTCTTATCCCCTGCTTGGCAAAAAAGGATAAGGTCTCAATTGATGAGATGGGAGAAGATCTTTTCCAAGGATGATTTTGATGTGGGATGTGCAAGGAGTGCTCAACATAGAATCCGGCTGCAGGAAGACAAATCCTTCCGAGAGCGGGTCAGAAGGATACCTTTCAGTGATTTGGAAGATTTCCGAGAGCAGTTGGCGGAGTTGAAGAGGTCAGGAGTTATTCAGGAATCCCAAAGTCCTTACGCATCTCCCATCGTAGTAGTGAGGAAGAAGAATGGGTCACTACGCATGTGTATCGACTACCGGACTTTGAACCGGCGCACCATCCCGAAGTACACAACACCCTGCATTGAAGATGCTTTACAGTGTCTAACTGGAGCCAAGTGGTTTAGTGTGCTTGATTTGAAGAGCGGGTATTATCAGATCCCCATGCACCCAGAAGACCAAGAGAAGACGGCATTAATTTGAACTTTAGGATTCTAAGAGTTCAGCCGAATGCCTCAGGGTTTGTCAGGGGCCCCTGCGACCTTTCAATGGCTGATGAAGAGAACAGTAGGAGACATGAATCTTGTGGAGGTGTTGGTGTATTTGAGCGACATCATTGTGTTTGGGAGAACGCTAGAAGAGCATGAAACTCGGCTGGAAAAGGTATTCTCTCGTCTCCATGAAGGACTGAAGCTGTCGTTAGAAAAATGCCAGTTCTATAGAACCCCAGTCACCTATTTGGGTCATGTTGTTTTTGCTGGAGGGGTTGCCATAGATCCACAGAAGCTGGAGGCTGTTGCCACCTGGCCCAGGCCAAGGACTGTAACCAAATTAAAATCTTTCCTGGGATGTTGATCCTACTATCGACGGTTCGTGGCCAACTTTGCCAATATTGCCCGGCCTCTCAACGAGCTATTACAAGTGGCCATGGGAGAGGGAAAAGATGGAGTTAAAACTAAGAGTGGAAAGGGAGAGTCCGTCCAAGGACAATGGACCCCTCAATGTGAAAGAGCGTTTTGGTAACTGAAGAAGAGTCTCAGAGGCCCCCGGTTTTAGCTTATGCTGACCCTGGTCTGCCCTATGAACTTCATGTGGACGCCAGTAGAGAAGGGTTAGGAGGAGTTCTATATCAAGAGCAGAGTGGAGGATTGAGACCAGTAGCCTATGTGAGTCGAAGCCTTACCCCATCTGCGAGGAATTACCCCGTCCATAAACTGGAATTTCTGGCCCTCAAATGGACTATGGTGGATAAGTTGAAGGACTACCTATATGGGGCTGAGTTCATTCTCAAGACTGATAATAATCCCTTAACGTACATCTTGACCTCAGCTAAATTGCACGCTATAGGACACAGGTGGTTGGCAGCCTTGGCAGGGTTCCGGTTCAGTTTGAAGTATCGGCCTGGAGTTGGGAACCGAGATGCGGATGCTTTGTCCCGTAGGCCTCATCGGAAGCAGGAAGAACTAGAAGGTTGGGCTTATGTAACTGAAGAAGGTGCGTGGGCTTTGTGCCATGGCATGGATCAGAAGATGGAGGGTGTGGCTGCTGAATTTATCGGGGGTTCATCCCTCTTGAATACCAAGACGCTACTGTGGACTGACACAGGTGAAAGGAGAAGGCCTACCCCAGTTGACAAAAAGAGATTTGAAGAAAGACCAAGAGCAGGACCCGCTAGGCCATCTGGCTATTCAGGCCTTGAACAAGCAGGATCCCGGATTGTTGCTGAAAAGCCTTATAAAGGGAGCAAAGACCCTACACAGGGAATGAGACTGACTACAAATAAGAGATGGAGTGTTGTACAGGCGTGGCCCTTCGGGAGATAAAGAGAAGAAGTGGCAACTTTTCCTTCCGGAAAAGCATCGCCCCACTGTCCTGAATGTCTCTACATGATGATTATGGTCACTTAGGAACTGAAAGGACATTTTGTTTGATTAAAGACAGATTCTACTGGCCCACTTTGAGAGGGGAGATAGAGAGTTATTGCAACTCCTGTTTTACTTGTATTCAGCGCAAGACTTTGCCAGTTAGGGCCGCCCCAATGGATCAATTGCAGAGTCAGGAGCCATTAGATCTGGTTTGCATTGACTTTCTGTGCCTGGAACCTGATACAGGTGGAAGAAACAGCATCTTGATAGTGACCGATCACTTCACCCGCTATGCACAGGCCTACCCTACTAAAGACCAAAAGGCAAGCACTGTGGCTAAAGTTCTCGTAGAAGTTTTTCGTGCACTATGGATTACCTGTGCGAATCCACTCCCACCAAGGAAGAGATTTTGAGAGTCGACTAATTCATCAGTTGTGCACCCTATTGGGTATCAACAAGTCTTGTACTACGCCCTATCACCCTCAGGGGGATCCTCAACCTGAACGATTCAAATGAACTTTGCTAAATATGTTGGGAACTCTGCCTCCAGAGAAGAAACAACATTGAGGGTAACCATATTGCAGCAATGGTACATGCTTACAACAGCACGGAGAGTGATGCTACTGGTTATTCCCCTTATCGCCTTATGTTTGGGACAGAAGCTCGTCTTCCTGGTGATCTGGCTTTTGGCACTTCAATTGACAACATCCCTTTAACGTCTCACAAAGGCTTTGTGGACAGATTGCGGAAGAACTTATGACAGGCCTATGAGAAAGCTATGGAGCATGCTTCTAACAGGGAGTCAAGGAATAAACAAAACTTTGATTTGATTTGTAAAGATACAGGACTTGCAACCGGGAGACCGAGTATTACTGAAAAATCTAGGGGGTACCAGGAAAACATAAGTTGGTAAGTCAAGTCAATGGAGGCCACTGCACTATGTTGTGTGTAAACAGCTCCCTGGATTACCAGTGTATCAAATCAGACCTGATGGTTAAAAAGGGCCGTTGAAAATGTGGCATAGAAATCATTTGTTGCCATTATCTTTTTTTTTTTTACCAACAAAAATGTGTTTATTGATTCAAAGGTGGTACACAGTCATATACATCAAAAACAGTAATCAGTAGAGTTTAGCGGACACCTGGATGTTTGGGTTCGACGGGTTCGGCCGAACTTCGGGTTAAAGTTCAGGTTCGGGACCGAACTTTAACCCGAACCCGAACCCCATTGAAGTCAATGGGGACCCGGACTTCTAAGGACTAAAAAGGCTCTAAAAAAGTAATGGAAAGGGCTAGAGGGCTGCAAATGGCAGCAAAATGTTGTTAAGAGCATGGCGAGTGCTCTGCAAACAAATGTGGATAGGGAAATAACTTAAAATAACATTAAAAAAAATAAAAAAATATGCTGGAGGCCCCCTTTTCAGCAGAAGAGGTACGGGAAGTCATTAAGAACCTCAGAAACTCAACGGCACGATGCCACACATATGGTGGGAATGCCCCAGAATACGCCATTTCTGGAATAAATTATTCAATTTAATGGATAAGCTAGTGGGAAAATAAAATACTTTGAAATAAAAATGTAGCGGGGTGCTAAATTTAAGGGAAGTGTTTGAGTGGTAAATAGGCTCAAACACCCTAATTCTGTAGGATTCATGGACCATTTTGTCCTCGGGGGACAGTATTGGTGTGCAGTTCCCTGCGGCCTACAGGTGTCGCTGCCATGGTAGGCTAGGGTTGAACCGCCGATACAGTGCTGTGCCTTGTGTCCCCTCTTGGCAGTAGTACAGCGGGGCGGGGAACCTGCTGTGCAAGCCGGGAGAGCATATAAAAGGGGCAGACCTTTGGCCTGGGGGCTGATGTCCAGTGGGGTCCACGCCCAGGTGCCTTCGGCCTGGGTGCATGTGTTCCTGTTCCATCTCGGGTACCTTTAGCCCGGGGTGAGGTACTATCCTGGAGTTCCTGCTGCCCTGGGTATGGAGGCCTAGGTGCGGGAGTAAAGCCTGGAGTCCAGAGCCTTCGTCTGGAGTCCGCTAAGGGTCGAGGAGTCTTAGGGTGCCGCCTCGTGTAGGGGACCATGTTCCAGGGAAGGGAGGATCATTCTGATGGACCGATGCGGGAGTCACGGTGAAGGAAGGGTCTGTTGACTCCCTGGAGAGATGTCTTCCCCTTGATATGGGCTAGGTTCGTAGAAGGAGAAGCTCAAGGTCATCTTGACTGTATCAGAGGCCTTATTCACCCGGCCCGTGGCAGGGGCCTTATACACCCTGGTCTGTGGCAGAGACCAAAGTTCTCCAGGTCCGTGGCAGGGGCCTTGTACACCCGGTCTGTGGCAGAGACCAACCTCAAGGTCTGTGGCAGAGACCGTGCACCTAAAACTGTTTGAGAAACCTAAGCAGTGAAGTGAATGTGCTACGTTTGTGCCTGGACCTCCTCCACACCTTAAGCTGTCCTGTTTCTTTGCTCTAACCTTTTCTATCCGAGTAGAGTTTATTTTGCCATGAGAGAATAAGAGTTGTAATTTCAGCTGGTGTGGACATTGACTTTACTGGGAATTAAAGGACTTGCCTCTACCTACAGTAGAGGTGAGAATCATCCTCTGGAGGAGTTTTGACTCCGGCTGTGGACACGGCCCGTCAAGTACACCGCTCAACCTAATTATATAGGAGGGTACGGGCTGGTAGTGCGGTGTGCCTTTCTCCCTCCTGCGAGGAGCCAACAACATAAAGGCAGGTAAGGGGGAAAGGATCTGTGCGCTACAAAAAAATTAAATAAAAATTATAATCTTGACCTAGGAGGACGAGGTCCATATGGAGTAGGAGGTTGAGGTGGCGGTGGATGTGGCTGTGTAGGTGGAAGCGGCGGTGGAGGAGGACGAGGTAGCCAACACTGGTTTAAAAATACAACAATGGCTGGGTAAGGCCGGTGATGTGTCGAATTCTGTCCCCCGTCAAATAGTGTCCACCCTGTACTGCGCTTGCTCAGTATGTAGGACAAGGGGATTTTGAAAATCTCCCAAGACGAACGGCGCCTGCGTGGTGAGTTCAGGTGAAGGCCACACCATCCGTGGTTCAAGCCGAGCCAAGTGAGGCCGTGCCCGAAGCGTGGCGATCGAACCGAGCCCGTGAGGGGCCCTGTTACTATGTGCTACCGTATGTCCACTTGGATGGTGGGGCTTGAACCTGCACTCACTTCGGAGATTTTGTGAATCTCCTTGTCCTCTGTACTGCGCAAGCGCTGCGCCTTCGCAGTATGGGCCGGGCACAATCCGATGGCCGGACAGTTTGTCACAACACCGGTATACATGTCTATTCTGCAGAAGGTACGGACAAGTCCTGTGGGATCCATGCCTGGTTCATTTTAATGAACGTGAGCTTGTCCACATTGGCTCTGGACAGGCGGCTGCGCTAGTCTGTGATAACGCCCCCTGCCGTGCTAAATACACGTTCAGATAATACACTGGCTGCAGGGCAGGCCAGCACCTCCAAGGCATAAAGGGCAAGCTCAGGCCATGTGCCCAATTTGGAGACCCAGAAGTTAAAGGGGGCAGACCCGTCATCCAGTACGTGTAGGCCTGTGGACACATACTTGTCAACCATGTTGGTGAAATGCTGCCTCCTGCTAAGACGTTCCATCTCAGCTGGTGGTGCTGGTTGTTGTGGCGTGCTGACAACGCTTTTCCACATTTCAGCCATGCTAACCCTGCCTTCTGAGGTGCTGCCGGTGCCCCGGCTGCATTGGCGACCTCTTCCTCCTCCTCTGCCTTCGCCTTGTGCTTCCACCATACGCCCGCTGTCAGGTGGGAATGCCACCAGCAGCGCGTCTACCAGCGTGCGCTTGTACTCGCGCATCTTACGATTCCGCTCCAGTGAGGGAATTAAGGACGGAACGTTGTCCTTGTAACGGGGATCCAGCAGGGTCGCCACCCAGTAATCAGCACCAGTTAAAATGTGGGCAACTCGGCGGTCATTGCGGAAACACTGCAGCATGTAATCGCTCATGTGTGCCAGGCTGTCCAGAGGCAAAGAAAAGCTGTCCTCTGTGGGAGGTGTATCGTCTGTGTCCTCTGTATCCCCCCAGCCACGCACCAGTGATGGCCACGAGCTGGTCTGGGTGCCACCCTGCTGTGAAAATGGCTCCTCCTCCTCCTCCTCCTCCTCGTCATCCTCCAGAACTGTGCCCTTTCTGCCGGACAATTGTGTACCTGGCGTTTGTTGGTGCAGGAACCCACCCTCGTAGCCACTTGTGAAAGACTGCCCTGAAAGCCTTTGAAATGATCCCGCTTCCTCCTCCTCCTATGCCACATCCTCTTCCATCATCGCCCGAAGTGTTTTTTCAAGGAGGCATAGAACTGGGATAGTAACGCTGAGAACTGCGTCATTGGCACTGGACATGTTGGTGGAGTACTCGAAACAGCGCAACAAGGCACACAGGTCTCGCATGGAGGCCCAGTTATTGGTGGTGAAGTGGTGCTGTTCCGCAGAGCGACTCACGCGTGATTGCTGCAGCTGAAACTCCACTATCGCCTGCTGCTGCTCGCACAGTCTGGCCAGCATGTGCAAGGTGGAGTTCCACCTTGTGGGCACGTCACATATGAGGCGGTGAGCGGGAAGGCCGAAGTTACGCTGCAGCGCTGACAGGCGAGCAGCAGCAGGGTGAGAACGCCGAAAGTGCGGGCTGTGTGTGCGCACTTTCTGCAGCAGCTCTGGCATATTGGGGTAATTTTTAAGGAACCTCTGGACCACCAAGTTCAGCACATGCGCCAGGCAAGGGATGTGCGTCAAACCGGCTAGGCCCAGAGCTGCTACGTGATTTCGCCCATTATCGCACACCGCCAGGCCGGGCTTGAGGCTCACTGACAGCAACCACTCATTGGTCTGTTGTTCCATGTCCCTCCACAACTCCTGCGCGGTGTGGGGTTTTTCCCCCAAACAGGAAAGTTTTAAAACTGCCTGCTGTCGTTTACCCCTGGCTGTGCTGAAGTTGGTGGTGAAGGTGTTACGCTGACCGGATGAGGAGGCGGTAGAGGATGAGGAAGTGGAGTAGGAGGAGTTAGCAACAGGAGGCAAACTGAAGCGCCCTGCAATCCTCGTGGTGGAAGGACATGCGCCAAACTGCTATCTGCCTCAGGCCCAGCCGCCACTGAATTTACCCAGTGTGCTGTTAGGGAGATATAACGTCCCTGACCGTGCTTACTGGTCCACGCATCCGTAGTTAGGTGGACATTGCCACAGATGGCGTTGCGCAGTGCACACCTGATTTTGTCCCACACTTGGTTGTGCAGGGAAGGGATGGCTCGCCTGGAAAAGCAGTGGCGGCTGGGCACGACGTACTGTGGGACAGCCAATGCCATCAGGCTTTTAAAACTCTGCGTCTCCACCAGACGGAATGACAGCATTTCAAAGGCCAGGAGTTTTGAAATGCTGGCATTCAGGGCCAGGGATCGCAGATGGCTAGGGGGGTACTTCCTCTTCCGCTCCAATGTTTGGGAGATAGAGAGCTGAACGCTTCCATGGGACATTGTGGAGATGGTTGGTGATCCAGGTGGTAGTGTTGCTGGCAGATCCTCTGTTTGCGGGGTGGCAGGTGCCACTGTCACTACAGAGGTGGATGAAGAGGCCGAGACTGCAGCAGAAGAGGAAGCAGGAGGAGCCAGAGACCTTTCTTGGTTTTTGAGGTGTCTACTCCACTGCAGCTCGTGCTTTACACTTAGATGCCTGGTCATGCAGGTTGTGCTCAGGTTGAGAACGTTTATGCCTCGCTTCAGGGTCTGATTGCACAGCGTGCAAACCACTTGTGTCTTGTCATCAGCACATTGTGTGAAGAACTGCCACGCTAGGGAACTCCTTGGACCTGGCTTTGGTGTGCTCGGTCCCTTGCTGCGTTGGGCAGTAGCAGACATACTGTCTAGGGGACGGACGCTCCGCTTTTGCACCCTGCTCCCTCTTCTGCTGTGCTGGTGGCTTTGTGCGACCACCGCCTCTTCCTCCAAACTACACTGGTCACCTGCATAACGTTGATTCCATGTGGGGTCGAGGACCTCATCATCCTCCACATCATCTTCCACCCAGTCTTCACCCCTGCCCTCCTTGTCTGTCTGCACAATTGCGAAAGCAGCAGCAGTTGGCACCTGTGTTTCGTCATCATCCGAGACGTACTGCGATTGTCCTCCCATGTACTCATCATGAAACATAAGTGGTTGGGCATCGGTGCACTCAATCTCTTCCACTTCTGGGGCAGGGCTAGGTGGATGGCCCTGGGAAACCCTGCTAACAGAGTCATCGAAAAGCAGAAGAGACTGCTGCATGATTTGGGGCTCAGACTGCTTGGCTGATTTGCAAGGGGGTGAGGTGAAAGACTGATGGACATGGGTTTCAGGTGCCAACTCTGATCTTTCATCAGAAGAGTGGGTGGGAGACAATGTGAAGGAACCCGAGGCACTGTCAGCAACCCAATCTACTATCGCCTGTACTTGTCCTGGCCTAAACATTCGTACAGCCTCATTAGGCGCGTCAAAATACCGCTGCAGGCTCGGTCGCCTACTCGCACCTGAGGAAGGGGTTTCACTTGTGCGTGTATCCGGCACAGATCCACCACGTCCTCTCCCTGCAACAGGAGCTCCACCAGCAGCACCACGACCGGGGCCACCACGTCCTTTTGACCTTCTCCTCATATTTTCCAAATTTAGGATCTTGCCCTAAATGGGTGTTTTTGGAAGAGCAGAACACACCCACAGTACGTAACCGCTGAATCGCACAGCTACAGAACTGCAGAAAATGCTATTAAAAAAAAAAAAAGTTTTTTTAGTATAGCACAGTAGGAGAAAACTATATCGAAATTGTTTATTTCACACACCTCCACATATGTATAACACACTGCAAACTATTTTTTGTGGCCCTGAATGGCTCTTTTTGCAAGCGTACATTAAAGTGCAAATTTTTTTGCCCTAAACGGGTCTTTTTTTGCACGAGCAAAATAAAATGCAATTTTTTTTTTTTTTTTTGCCCTATGGGTCTTTTGGAAAAGAGCACAATAAAGTGCCTTTTTTTTTCCCCTAAATTGATCTTTTTCAAAGAGCAGAATACACCCACAGTATGGAAACGGTGTATCTCTCAACGTAATATATGCAGTGCTGGTGCACTGAGCTTGCAGATAAAAGTTAGATTTTCTGACACTGGGCTCATGGCAGTGTAAAAAGACTGCACTGCAACACAAACAGGTAAACCTATGGAGATCGCTGATTTTAATCTCTGAATCTGGACTCCTATATAATAAATCTCTCTCCCTGAAAGCACCAACAGGAACCTGGCCCTACACTACACTATCTCTCTATCTTTTCCCTCAGATTGCAGAATCAGGACTACCAAATGTATTTTACAATCTCTCCCTATTAGCAACAGCAGCAGCCAAGATCCTCTCCCTATCTATTCTGAAGCAGAGTGACGTGTGTGCTGTGTGCCTCTAGCTTATATAGAAGCTGGGTCACATGTTGCACTGACCAATCACAGCCATGCCATTAGTAGGCATGGCTATGATGGCTTCTAAGGGCACACCAGCTAATCAAAAGGTGATTGGCTGGCCCCTGAAGCATTTCTAACTGCGTAATTAGATTGCCGAACCCGAACTTTTGCGCAAAGTCCGGGTTCGGGAAAAAGCTAAAGTTCGGTACGGACCCAAACTTTACAGTTCGGGTTCGCTCAACACTAGTAATCAGCACTTCCATGCACATGACCGATTGATACAAAACAGGGTTAAAGTAGCAACCTCATAATACTTCTCGTCCTACAATATAGCATTCACAAGCAGAGTGTTTCCCCCCCCCCCCCATGACTAGCCCAGTAATCTGTCCGCGACCAGGTCCACCGGGGCAAGCCCCGGTGTATCCAGCCTCGGCGCCCAGAGATTTTCATATTTCTGCATGCTCCCCCTGTGCTGGTAGATGAGCTTTTCCATACGTAACATATCCCCTATCTTACATATCCATTCCCTCGAAGTTGGGGGCGCCTCAGATTTCCAATACAACATAATCAGCCTCCTGGCTTGGAACATCACCCTCAGAACTGCCTCCCTGGGGTGCACTTCTATCACATGTTCTTCCACCACCCCCAAGAGGCAAACCTTGGGATCTACTGGTAAAGATATCTTGAACACAGAATTGACCACAGTCACCACCTCATTCCAATATAAATGCAGTTTGGGGCAACGCCATAGGAGGTGAATAAGATCCCCATGGTCCCTCCTACATCTGATACAGGTACCATCTGTCTGCAACCCCATCAGCTGCAGTCTATGCGGCGTGTAGTACACCCTTAGAATAATATACAGTTGTGTGAGCCGCTGGGCCACATTTAGAGAGCACACACCTACCCCCTGAAATATCTCCTCTCACTCCTCCCCGTCCATTTGACCCACATCTCTCTCCCACCTCTCCCTCACTTTTAGGGGATGCTGCCCCAGGAAGTATTGTAAAAGGATATTGTAGCTTTGGGAAATAAATCCCTTCGAGGTCACAGCATCTCTGATGAGGCTGAATACAGGA